>CM060407.1:95377053-95977053 GCA_030545235.1 Helianthus tuberosus | reverse complement strand
TCTAGAAATTTTTTGACAGATACATTGGGGAAATTTGGTCTCTACAATTGGTATGAGAGCCACTCTAGTCAGATTTGTGAAGAATTTTAATTAATATTTTACAAATTAATATCAATCGGTGTTCTTTAGAGTCAATTTGAAGTGGTGATTTGTTTATATTAGTGAATTTGTTGTCAGTTGTCACACAGATCTGCAGCGGAATGGTACTGAGTATGATAATTGCCCATAACTTATGACACTATTATAAGTTTAGATATTTAAAGTCATCAAACTAAATTTGTCACACATAAGCATAAAAATCATTTAGCATAATTCAAAAGATAAATGGTATAAACAAAGGTCCAATTTGTTACTAAGACATGTCCTACGTGTCTTTGCCTTCAACACATTCTCCTACTTGTGTACCTGCATCATGCGTAAAAACGTTTTGCGTCAACAAAATGTTGATGAATACATCTAGATTTTAAATAAAATGTTTTGCTTTAATAATTGATTTATTTTACTTAAAAACTATTTTAAAAAAATATATTTAACATGCAATATCCTGTGTTGTAGAAACGTCCGGACTCATCACAACCACAACCATAACAACAAACAATCAATCACCACAATCACAATATAGACACAATAGAAACAATAAGACTCAAAGACTATAGTGTGCATTAGACTCAAGCCCCGAAGAGCGAGTCTAATACTGATGGCGATACTAGGCTACAACTCATGGCCGTGGGGAACCTAGTCAGCCAGGTGGATCCACGCAAAACCTGTGACACAAAGTAAGTAAACACATAGATACACACAAATGCAAAAATAGATACTAGGAATAATAGTAACAATGAACGCGAAATACATAGCGACACATTAACTTTGCATATTATTTAATCAATAGGAAACATTAGAAAACATGACGCATGATACATAATACACCCCTAAAATATTTAATGACTAAAAACCAGGAGAGTAATAGATCTACTCACTAATTGCGAAGAATTAATACACGAGAATTACCGCACGAGTATACGAGGTAAATCAAATGATTAAATCATACTAAAATAGATATAACGAATATTCTAAATAAATAGAATGATAAAAATTGGAACTAATGAATCGGGTTCTTGATTTGGGGACTTTTGTATAAAATATTATCTTGAAAATTAATATATGTAAAAGTATTCTCAACCAACTTTTGTAGAAACTAAATTAAATGATATAGATAAATGTACCTTGTTTATGATTTATTATTTCAAAGGGAATTAAATTTAGAATTAATTGTATATTAATGCCCTAAATATCCTTATAAAACTTTTGAAATAATTTTTTTTACAATATACTTAACTAATAAACTAGTGAGAATGTCCGCGCATTGCAGCAGGACCAAAATCCATATCAAACTGTATGATAGGGGTGTGCAAAAAACCGAATTAACCAGACCATAACCGAATTAACCGAAAAAACCGAATCGAAAAAACCGAACCAAATAAAAAACCGGTGGGTCGGTTAATGGTTTTTTTCAAAACCCAAAGTAGCGGGTCGGTCATGGTTATCATTTTTTCCATACCCACCATAATCGAACCGAACCGACATGTAATAAATCTTTGTAGGATTTAGGACTTTTCACCATATTTTTAATATTTGATGTTTGACTGAAGATTTTTAGTACTTATGGGTTTTTCATATCATTTTGTGGTTTTGGTTTAATGTTTATTTGAAATTATGGAATGTATCATGTCACTTTATTAGAATATTAATTGGTATCATTATTATAGATTATATATATTTTTTAATACTATGTAATATACTAATATATACAAATATGTAATAACAATTTATTCCATGTTAAAAAATTAAGCTATTTTGAGCTAAGCTAAATACACGATTAACCACCCATAACCGACTCACTATAACCATCAAAACTGAATAACCATAACAACCATAACCGATCGGTTATGGTTATGGTTATGGTTATCCAATAACCGACATCCCGGTTATGGTTATGGTTTTTGGTCAAAACCGGCCCAAACCGACCCATACAAACCCCTACTGTATGATAGGGTAGAGCAGAGATTGAATGTCGCATTCATTCCATTCAGTGGTCGTGTGGATTGATCTTTGATTGCAAAGATTGAAACCGACTATGGTAGGCAAGAAGCCATGACTGGTTGTGAACTCATGAGATGAGGTTTGATGATTTGGTGAAACAACCCCTTCGGTATGTTTGTGAAGCTTGGTTTTATATAAAAGGTTGCAAAGATTATATATAAATGCCTACATATTAGTCTTTTTTTTACTCTTCAAAAAGACTTCACGCTTAAGTGTATTGAAAGGCTTCTTGTGAGACTTGAATCCAAGACTTCACGCTTAAGTGTATTGAAAGGCTTTGCCTTGCACTTGCGCTTAAGTGGTAACCTTTGTCGACATTAAAAGGATTTAATAATATAACAAATTTTTTATTAAATAGTACTAAAATTAAAATGTAAAAACATGAGATTGTCTTCACACACTCTCTTGACATTGAAAGAATATTAAATACCAAAAACACCAAAACTTTATTAAAACCCAAAATTAAAACCCTTATACAAAAATTACTATTAAAAAATCAAAATTAAGACCTTATAAATGATAAACTTTTTTTTAAACATTCACCACCTAATTAATTGTGATTGAATTTTTATTTAATTAAAATAATGCATAAATTTAATCAATTTACAAGACTTTTCACATGTCATCTTAATTATAGGTTACAAATGTGCCGAAATCCCTAAAATGCCCCTAAAGTGTCTTAAATTTTTGGACAATGTGCAAGTTTACCCCCTCTAAAATAGTTTGGCTCCCTTGTATATGTTGCTTCAAAATATGTACACAATGTAAAATTACCGAAAGGGTATGTTGGTGCACTGAATGTCTGCTGACTACGTCTTATAGAGTCTTATGTCTAGATAGGTTAAATGAGTGCATAATAGTGATTAAGTTAGGTTTTGGTCATGGTTTAGAAAGCCTGTCCGTTTGAGGATGACTTGTCCGTTTGAGGATGTCCTGTCAGTTTGAAGATGTCCTGTCCGTTTGAAGAAGCATGTCCGTTTGAGGAGTGTTCCGTTTGAAGCAGGCTGTGTCACCTTCAAACGGAAGGGCAACTAGTATATATAGGTGTTGTGTAGGTTCATTTGAAACGGACATGTATGTGTGTGTGAGTCAAGGTGCTGCCAAAATTTCATTAGAATTGTAAAAGACTCAGGAAAGCATTAATAGAAAAGAATTGAAAGGAACAATCTGTTGTGACTTTGTTTACTTTGATTCCGCCTCTGTAAACAAAGATAAACTGCCTTAACTGACTGTTTAGGGTCACATACACGATCCAACAAGTGGTATCAGAGCTCAGGACTAGGAGTTCATACCAAATTCAGCTTGATTACTTCGGATTCTCTCACTTCTACCTTTCTTTTCTGATTTGAACTAGTTGTCGCGGTTAAAATGGCCTGAAAATTTCACATATCAAACGAAATACACTGTTAACTAATCCTTGAAAATTTGAAACCAAAATTCGACCTAAAACTGATCGAAAACATCCATTCCGTTTGAAAATGTTCGTTCAATGCTGTTGTCATCCGTTTGAAACTGGCTTCAAGTTTGAAACTGGCATCCGTTTGAAACTGGCTTCAAGTTTGAAACTGGCATCCGTTTGAAACTGGATTCAAGTTTGAAACTGGCTTCCGTTTGAAACTGGCTTCAAGTTTGAAACTGGCTTCCGTTTGAAACTGACATCAAGTTTGAAAGTGACATCACGTTTGAAAGTGACATCAAGTTTGAAAGTGACATCACGTTTGAAAGTGACATCAAGTTTGAAAGTGACATCACGTTTGAAAATGGTTTTCGTTTGAAAGGTGTTCCGTTTGAAAGTTCACGTTTGAACAGGGTTTCGTTTGAAACTTGATTAGTGTTGTCTCAAATGGAATAACATATTTCGTTTGAGAAAAGTCATTTTCGTTTGAACAATTCCGCTTGAACAGATTCCGTTTGAATCGGTCATTGTTCAAAATTCAAGGATATTTCTAAGTGTTTGTTTGTTTGTCTCCAGGTAATTAAAAATTTTTATATCATGGCTGAAATTAAAGAGGAAAACAAAGAAGAAAATATTGTTGCTGAGGTCAAAGAGAAAACCAGAGAAGAAATTCTGAGTGAGAAAACAGACAGAGAAAGAAGAATGGCTGCGAACAGAATGAATGATATGCAAAGAGAATATGAAGAGGCTGTCTGATACAAAAGATGGAATAAAATACGAGAGTGTTATGTTAACAGATATGGTGAACCTGTTGTTTCCAAAAAGGACATGGTTTATGATGATGTTCTGTTAATAATTCCTCGAGTTGGCGAATTTTATTCAAATGCTGTAAAAGACAAAAATTATGAAGAAAAGCTGGAAAAACTCATAAGAGAAGTCATGATATCAAGTTTGAGGAAGAGAGATGAAGAAAGGATGGAGAAGAATATTGATAAGATGGTTGAAGATTTGAAGAAGAAAGCTATTGAGGAAGTGAAAGTTGAAGAGGTGAAAGTTGTGATGAATGAAGAAGTTATAAAAGAAGCTGTTGCTGAAAAACAACAAGTTCTTGAAGAAGTAATTTCAAAGACTGAAGCATCTGAGAAAGATAAAACTTCAGGATCTGAATCAGTGTGCTCAAAATGTGATAAATATGAATCAGACAATGTCAAACTCTTGAAGGATGTGGAGAGTTTGACATTGGAAAACAAAGTTTTGAAAGAAAATGAAAAATTAAAATTTGAAAACGATTTTCAAAGTCAAATGAAGGTTTTAGAAGATGAAAAATCTGTTATTTTTAAAAATAATCTTGAAAAACAGATTGAAATAAATTCTCATCTTCAGAAAATCATTCGGCTTGAAAATGAAGCTAAAATTGCTCGGAATAAAATTGATGAGCTTGAGATTAAATTGAAAGGTTTTGTGAATTCTACATCACATGTTTGTCCAAAACCGATCAATTCTGTTCCAATAAGTGACAATGTCACAAATTTTGACAAAGTCAAAATTGAAGATTGCGATGACAAAGCTGATGATGAAAAAGAAAAAGAAAAGAAAAGAAAAAATATTTTTAGAATTACAAGAAAATTTTCAAAATACTGTTTTGCAATATACTGAAATAGGTGAATGCTCAAAGCAAAAACATGTTAAGAAAATTGTAGAACAGAAACAAAAAGTTAAAATTTTGAAAAATTTTAAAAATGAAAATAAAAGCTCATCAGTTCAGTCATCCAATCATTATGAAAAACCACAAAAATTTAAAAATCAAAACTCACAAAATGTTGGTAATAAGTGGTGCAGGTTTGACCACAGTGCTCAAAAGACAAATCCAGCATTGAAGAGGAGAAATGATTATCACCAAGCCAAACAATGTTATGATCTGACGGTTTGGACTGACAGAAGTGGATGGTACGATAACAGAGTGTGCTATACTTGTGGTATTAGAGGACACATTGCTGTTAACTGCCAGAATTGGAATTTTGAAACACGAAGATGCTATAATTGCCATATCAGAGGACATATTGCTAGAGATTGCCCAAGGAGATCGATGGGAAGATCAAGGGTTGAATCTCATAGAACAATAAAGAAACCAGTCAATGTCAAGCCCAAAGAACAGAAGGTTCTAGAACAGAAAGTGAAGCTTTCGCAGGGGCAAAAAGACAGACTGAGGAAAAAGAGGAAGAAGGCGATAGAGTATTTGGAGAAGATTTTGTCTTCGGGTTCACCGGTTGGTTCGAATAAAAGTTCTGATGAATCGATTCACTCGACGACAAAGTCAAGCAAATCGAATTCTTCAGATACAAATCTGAGGACAAACAAGAAGAAAAAGAAAGTTATTGGCGATGAATCTGGCTCATTTAAGTCAGACAAGCCAAGTTCAGACAATGAATCTGATTTCACAAAATCAGATGAGCCACAAGTTGAGGTAAAAAAGGAAGAAACAGTTCCTTTAATGAATGATGAGAAATTTCCACCATTACGAGCCGCAAACCTAAAATCAAAAGGTGTTGATGCTGAAAAAATGTTTAATAGCAATGTTAAACATATTTTTAGTAAGATGGCTGATGGTAAGGAAAAAGGAGTAAAAGAATTTTATGAAGAAAAGAGAAAAGCTCAAAATACACCCAAGGGCAGTCAGGCTTGGGTGAAACTTTTCAAATAGAAAAATCGGACTAGCCAGAGCTTCCAGGTTGGTAAGTGTGAAGCAGGTATCGGCATTTTTCTTGAGAAATTCACAGGATGGTAACTGTGATATTTCGTCTTACAAGTGGTTAATCAAGGACATTAAGTTGTACTTGATTTTCTACAAGTGATAGTGGTGTTTGACCTAATAATGTTAAATTTTCAAAATGGTTAAAAGAGAACAAGGTGATGAGATGACCCCGAACCCACAAGTGATGGGTAAACAAACTAATTTTTCCGGAAAAACCATTCTGATTAAAACAAACTTAAGTGTTTTGAAATCATTATGGGAAAATAGTTTGTTGTAAGGGGGAGTTCTGATTGAATACGCCGAAACCCTCACGGCTGAACAAACATGATTACTTTCACAAGATTGAAAAACGGTTTTCAAACTGTCGAAAATCAATGTGTTGTAAATCATGGGGGTATATTAGATTTTCTGCAAATCAGAGCACTTTTAGCAGAAAATGGATGGCGAGACAAAGCTATTAGTATTGGTTGTCAAATTTTCTTTATATGTTTTTGCATTTTAGGGGGAGATATATTGTTGTCAGAAAATTCAAAAACATTTGAAAATTTTGAAAAAGTCAAAAACATGATAAAATTCAAAAATTGAGTTTTTGCGTAAAAAGAGGAAATGATAGTTCATCAGTAGACAGTTACAGTATACTAAAGAAATGTAATGATTATATAGTGTTAAACAGTCTCACTGATGATGTGCCGATAGGTTTTTATACATTTAGTAGGTTTGTTCGGGATATAAACCTAAATCTTTACTTATTTATTTCGTGGGGAACACTACTTGGATATATAGGTAACCCCTGAAATCTTGTTTGAAAGATTTTTTTTCTGATATACTAGGTCTTTATACTCAGTGATATCTGGGGTATTATTCCGGGACTTCTGCTGAATGGAAGTTCTGACCTAGTCCCCGAATAATACTTTCTGCAATGCTTGAAACATAGCATCACCCTCAGCATAAATGATAAGACAATAAAATTGCTTAGCAATGTTGTTGTAAAAAAGATTCTCTAAAGGGGACACACCCAAAAGTTGAGTCATGATCTCTCTGCTGAACGGTAGTTCTGACCTGAGCTCTCATGATTCTTCATATATTATTAACCCCTACAGATATCATTTGTGTTATAATTACATGTAAGACTGAATATCGGGATCTGGATACGGGAGTATATTCAAGAGGTGGGACACACGTATAAGTTTAAGTTTCTAAAACACTTAATCTGTATCCTGAACAGATTGAAAATTGTGTGAAAATTTAAGTGGACCAGTATATCGACAATCTAAGTGAATTGTTTAATTCTTTATGTGTAAATAAGCTCAACGGTACTTGTGATTTGTCAAAAACTGATATGATCCTCTAGCGCAAACTCAAACAAAAATAGTGTCTGTGAATATGTTTGTACATATTTCTTTATTGCTTTATATTTTCAGAAAATACAAAAAGATTTTTTATTCTACTTTATTTTCGACAACCGATGTCTGAGTGCTGAGTTTCAAAATCTAAGTAAGCTGATTGTGTTTCTGAAAATAAAACAAGTTCATTAAATTGAAACTTGAATTAAAATAAAAAATTCAAAACAGTTTGTGATATCTCCAAGGTCATTAAGTTGGACTTGGTTGATTAACTGTGAGGGATTTGGATGCTTATACTATTATTGAGCTAGTTTCCGATTCGATTCGATGAAACTGCCAAATTCATGAAAATTGTTTGTTTAGAATGTTTGAGTGAGCCAGGTTACAATTCCTGGATAGCTGAGATTTGAAATACTGTTACTTATAAATGGTTGAGTGATTACAGGAAAGAGTCCAGACTACGATCCCGGAAGCTGAGTCTAAGGGGGAGTCTGAAGACGAGCTCAAAGCAAGGGGGAGCTTGTAACCTGAAAAGCAAGGTGTCGATCCCTAAAGCACAGAAGCTTGACGAAAGGGGGAGCCTGAAGAAAGAGAGAGCCAGAGATAGATCCTGGTATAACATTCGAAGATAGAAGCTGATCAAAGAAGATAAAGATTGATAGGATGATTGCAGTATTAGACAAATTGGAAAGAGACAAAGACTAAAGACTCGAAACCGAAGACTTCGTCAACATCCAAGGGGGAGTCTGTTGGTGCACTGAATGTCTGCTGACTACGTCTTATAGAGTCTTATGTCTAGATAGGTTAAATGAGTGCATAATAGTGATTAAGTTAGGTTTTGGTCATGGTTTAGAAAGCCTGTCCGTTTGAGGATGACTTGTCCGTTTGAGGATGTCCTGTCCGTTTGAAGATATCCTGTCCGTTTGAAGAAGCCTGTCCGTTTGAGGAGTGTTCCGTTTGAAGCAGGTTGTGTCACCTTCAAACGGAAGGGCAACTAGTATATATAGGTGTTGTGTAGGTTCATTTGAAACGGACATGTATGTGTGTGTGAGTCAAGGTGCTGCCAAAATTTCATCAGAATCATTGTAAAAGACTCAGGAAAGCATTACTAGAAAAGAATTGAAAGGAACAAGCTGTTGTGACTTTGTTTACTTTGATTCCGCCTCTGTAAACAAAGATGAACTGCCTTAACTGACTGTTTAGGGTCACGTACACGATCCAATAGGGTAGAAAACCTAGTTTACTTAATAAGGTAGTATAGATATAGATATAGATAATACAATTTATATTTGTCTCAAAAAAGCTTTTCTCCTTTTCCTTTAATTTAAGTTTATCAATTTTTAAAATGAATATTTCAATGTGATAATCTCATTCTATTTGTTTTTATCTTTCTCAAGTTTAATTAAATTAAATACAAAAAAATAAAGTACTTAAAATACATATAATATTTGAAAGTGTGCGCCAAACCATCAGATTTTTCAGCCTTTTAAATTGAATAACAAACTCTCTGCAAAATTTAGATTAGAATAATTCACTCACGATGAAAAGCTGAAAACGGAATGGCTATGAATTTAGGTATGATTTTGTGTTGATTAAAAAGGATGAAAAGAAACATTAGCTCTACCATATAAATAAATATATTTAGTTTATTTTTCTTTACCAGGATAAACGATGCCTTAAGTTCTAATAGAGACTGCGGGAGATGGAAGTTTGGTGTTAGGTTTTGCAACGGCCGGCCTCTCAGCTCTCTTTTGACGAGTCTTCCGGCCGACTATGAGATCAGAACAGATATGGGATGATCTGATAGTGGTGAAGGAAGTCTATCGGACGCCCAACAAATAAGGAGCACCTGCCTCTCACTTCATCTCTCTCGCCTATCTTCTTCTGACACCGCCCTTCCAATTCAGATCTTTCAACCTTTCCCGATGAGTAGGCCTGAAAGGAAATGTGTTTTAAGTTTTAACCAGAGATCATTCATGTCACACCCCGATATTTTCACGTATTACCGGTGGGCCCGGTGGGGAGTATCGTGACGTAGTTGATATCATCATAGACA
This sequence comes from Helianthus tuberosus, assembly GCA_030545235.1. Classification (NCBI taxonomy): domain Eukaryota; kingdom Viridiplantae; phylum Streptophyta; class Magnoliopsida; order Asterales; family Asteraceae; genus Helianthus; species Helianthus tuberosus. The sequence goes on along the minus strand of CM060407.1, from coordinate 95,967,406 downwards.
ATTTATCACAGTTTAATACACAGCGGAAGTCGAAAGATAAAAACATTACAAACCGAATGAAGGTAATATCAATTATTACAAAAACGGTTGTAAGGGATCCACAGGCGGATCAAAGTTAAAAGGAACATTGTTCAACAGATTTATAAATATCTAAGCTTGCAAGACTCTTTATTGATGCTAGGAGTAGCCAGCCTATTCCGCCTAGTACCTGCACTTAACCTTTTTGGAAAAATACGTCAGTTTACACTGGTAAATACAATTAACCGACTCATTTTGAAAATGTTTAAGAAGAGTGATTTGAATGCACAAGGCACAAAATATCTTTTATAACTTGGGATAATTATTTAAAAATAAACTTGTTAAAGAATTACATGTTTATTATACGTTCAGTAGCCCGGGCTGAAAACCGGGTTAAAAATTAATAGACACACCACATAATATATCCCACGGCGAGTTATTCTCGAACAGGTGGGTACATTATTTTACATACGCACCGGCAGGTGTATGCCTACACCCCGTGCTTAAGTCGTGGCCATTTCAATGAATGAGCCGAGGATATCCAGGACATGCTCATTAACCCCCCAAAGGCTTAAAACAAACAAAACAGTTTAAACGGGTTATCTCAATGATTTAACCTTCATACGATTAAAAATTCAATACCCGACCAAGCGGTATTTTATATACCGTACCCCAAGCCCGTATAAGGGAAAATAAGTTAAAAGTATTTACCTGAGCAAATTTTACAAATTTATCCCAGCCATACAAATCAGCAAGTGCAAATATCTTTTACTGGTCTCCTAAATCTGGAACGAAGGTTTTAATTAACCTATTAGATTTCTAACGGGTCATACTTAAGTTTAAACTTAGACCGGTTAGTTTTAAAGAAAGGTATACGGTTCAAAACACAAGATTAAGCGAAGTCCGGATTAGAAGGTGGTTTAGACCCGACAAGTATGAATACTTGTATAATATGGGTAAACTAAACACATTCTGGATTTTGAAGAGAAAATGATAAGGTTTGACCCGTTTCGGTTAATTTATGCAAACTATTTACATAAACCGTACCGAATGCGATAAATGCATAACGGGTAACCAAATGAGTCATGAGCAGGGTTCCTAAGTTAATATGCCTTAAATATGTTGTGATATCAGTAGGATACCTTCCATTATGCCCAAAACGAATTTAAAATCAATTTAAGCCCCGAAGGGGTATTTTGGTCATTTTAAAGATAATAAAAGAGGTTAAATAATAAACTGAGGTTCTGGTCTTAAATGATCAGTAAAAATATTTAATTTAATAAGTTATATCATTAAGGTATTGCATATATGTGAAATTTATCATTTATAACCAAACTATGCGTCGTAGGGGCATTTTGGTCATTTCACATAAACTTTAAAGGTCAAATTTGGAATTCTGAGTTCAAAACTTTTTCTTACTATTAAAGTATAAAAATTTACTTAAAACATCAGTAGGTATTAACTCTTATATGCCAAAAACAGTTTTAACCCATACTATGCTTTTAAAACGCGTAAAAAGTCGGTTTTAGGTGATTTTCGGGTTATATAAAGAAAGCTGAGATTTTTATCAGCCCAGAAGGCTTAAAATATTTTATTTATCATATAAAATCAGTGGCAAAAGATTTGGTATCAATACGTTATGTAAAACTCATTTTATTAGCAAAAGGGTATAACCGACAATTACCGAATCAAAGCAAGAACCCTATGTTATGTTCAGTTTAAAAATAAATAAAAATCTTTCAAAATCCCAAAATATTATATTACATCATTGTGTAAAAAGTTTGGTGTCAAAATTTGGGTTTAGATAGGCTTTATGCTAATAATGCCGTTTAATTAATAAAAAGCTTTCAAATTACGATATTAAGCATAACTCCTAGTTTAGACCTCAAACTGATGTCAAATTTTTAGGACATGTTTATAAATTAGTAATAAAGGTTTTTGTCATCTCACATTTTCAAAAATCTCGTTTTAAGGTCAAAAGGGCATAATGGTCAACATTTAAGCGATTAACGGAAACATACAAATGAATCGGATTAATTAGGAACCAAGTTGTATAACCTCAGAGGGTTATACTAACCTATAACCTGGTCCTAATGGAACTCTAAGGCATGTCTAAACTAAGCTAAATCGGGTCAGAACTGAAAGTCAAAGCAAAAGTCTACTTTTGCGACTTTCGGTTCCGAATCGAGCCTAAACTCAAAATGGTCGGGTTGAACATGCTTAGACATGTTCTTACATTAATTACCAAGTTATATAAGTGTTAAAACAGGTTTCATAGCTTCTACATTGTTAATTATGAGTTTATTTGCAAAATAGCTTTCTGTTGACTTTTTATAGTTAAGTTTGACCCGACAATTGACCTAGTTAGAGTGGGAATCAGAGGGTGCCCTTTTAAGGGTTTATTACCCACATAATTACCAACTTACAGCCACTTTCAATTCGAGAAATGACTAGACCATTAGTGATTAATCACTAAGTCAAAGCTTAATTACGACGGCTTTGACTTTTGGTCATTAGACTAATAAAATATGAATTAGAGAAGCTAAGAATGCTTACAAAGGCTCTTAGCACGAATTAGAAGCTTAAGAAATCTTGCTTGAAGTCCAGAGAGCTCCAGAGAATAAGTTTAGAATGATTTTGTGAATGAGCAAGTTCATGGTTGCAACATAAGGTCCTTATATAGTGATTTAGATGCAACAAGATCAATCCATCAAGGTCTACACATGTTTCATGATCATCCCAGGTGTCCCATATGCATGAAATACCACTGGTGCAGCCCCTGAATTCGAAAACCATGCATCTAAGGCGGTGGAACAGGCTGAACAGGCAGATGTCCATTTTTCTGCCCAGTTACAGGTCTTACGGACCGTAAGCTAAGGGCCTTACTGTCCGTATCCGCTTTTTAATCTTTATCGCCCAGATCAGCCACCTTACGGTCCATAAGGTGGTCTCTTTGCGGTCCGTAAGACTTCGTGAGAAGACACAAATTTTGAGAACTTTTGACATTGACCATGCATCCTATAATACCTTGAATCTCTGTTCATTATCAGTAGTAAGGGCCCTCAAGTTCAGGTCTACATCATTCAGAATGTACTCCATGCATTTGTGTTGCCTTGGAGTCTTGTATATCTCGAAATTCCACAAGATTAATATTCGTAATCTTTGATATCAATTTATATAATTGTTACAATGTTTTTGGGTTCGTTAAAAGGTCACTCAGAGGTTACTTTCAACATGTTGACACTTTTAATTCCTATGTTTCATAAGATCCTTATTTTAAGCACAAACGACTTTCAATGTTCGACGATTTATTCGTTAAAGAATACGAACGTCGTGAGAGGTCAATCAGAGGCACAGGAATGGCTTGTTGACACTTTGGATCCCTTTATTAACATATTTACATTGTTTAACAATTTGGGTCCCTCATAAATAATTCTTTACATGTTTAAACTCCATGACACGTGTCTTCATAATATTGGTCGTGATTTTATGAGGTGTTACATCCTCACCCCCTTAAAAGAAATCTCGACCTCGAGATATACTGAAATAAATGAGGGTACTTCCGTTTCATTGTGGATTCAACCTCCCATGTGTATTCGGGACCTCTACGGGCATCCCACTTAACCTTCACAATCGGTACGTGCTTCTTTCGAAGTTTCTTGACCTGTCGATCCTCGATCGACAAAGGTTTTTCAACAAATTTTAAGCTCCCATCTATATGCACCTCCTTATGTGACACAGCTAACGAATCATCGGCTAGACACTTCTTCAGATTGCAGATGTGAAACACATTATGAATTCCACTGAGCTCTTCAGGCAGGTTTAAGTTGTAAGCTAGGGTTCCGATACATTCGATGATCTCGAATGGTCCTATGTATCTTGGGCTTAACTTGCCTTTCTTGCCAAATCACATTACCCCTTTCCAGGGTGATACCTTAAGTAACACTTTGTCACCTACCTCAAATCTTAGAGGCTTACGTCTTTTATCTGCGTAGCTCTTCTGCCTATCCCTGGCAGCTTTGAGACGATCACGAATCTGTACAATCTTATCGGTCGTCTCCAGGACTATATCAGGTCCTGTTAGTTAGACATCTCCAACTTCTGCCCAACAAACGGGCGTCCTGCACTTTCTTCCATACAAAGCTTCAAAAGGTGCAGCTTGAATACTCGAAAGATAGCTATTATTGTATGAAAATTCAATCAATGGAAGGTGATCATCCCAACTTCCACCTAAATCAATAACACAAGCCCTTAGCATATCTTCCAGTGTTTGAATTGTATGCTCACTCTGACCATCCGTCTGAGGATGATATGCAGTGCTGAAGTTTAATCGAGTGCCCAAGGATTGCTGAAAGCTTTTCCAAAAATACGATGTATATCTCGTATCCTTTACCAGAAATGATAGACACTGGCACTCTGTGAAGAGATACAATCTCATCCACGTACAGCTGAGCTAACTTATCTGAGCTGTGTGTTTCCTTTATAGGTAGGAAGTGGGCTGACTTGGTCAATCTGTCTACTATAACCCAAATAGTATCATTGCCTCGCTTCGTCTTTGGTAACTTAGTAATGAAATCTATAGTTACCATCTCCCACTTCCAGGTGGGAAGTTCAGGCTGTTGCAGCAAACCTGACGGCTTCTGATGTTCTGCTTTAACTTGAGCGCATGTCAGACATTTGGCCACATAAGTGGCTATAGATTTCTTCAAACCTATCCACCAGTAATTTTCCTTTAAATCCTGGTACATCTTGTCACTACCAGGGTGAACAGAATGCTTGGAACTATGGGCTTCTTGGAGGATAACGTCCCGAAGTCCTCCATAGATTGGAACCCATATTCGTCCATTCAATCTTAGGATTCCATCCTTGCCATATGATAACTGCTCAGCAGATACTCCCAACTTTTCATTCTGATAGTTGGCTTCCAATACAGCTTACTTTTGAATGGCTAACAATCTTTCATTTAAGTTGTTCTTCAATTCAATGCTCTTGGCATTGATTCTAATGGGCTTAACCCTTTCCTTTCTGCTCAAAGCATCGACGACCACATTCTCCTTACCTGGATGATATCGGATTTCACAATCATAATCATTCAGTGTTTCCATCCATCGACGATGTCTCATGTTCAGATCTTTCTGATTAAACAGATGCTGAAGGCTCTTATGATTAGAATAGATCACACACTTGGTACCATATAAATTATGCCTCCAAAGTTTTAGTGCAAACACAACGGCACCCAACTCCAAGTCGTGGGTGGTGTAATTCTTTTCGTGTGCCTTCAATTGTCGGGAAGCATAGGAAATAACTTTGCCATTCTGCATTAGCACACATCCCATGCCAGTGTGTGTTGCGTCGTAGTAAACCACAAATTCTTCAATCCCTTCAGGTAATGTCAACACAGGTGCATTGCTCAGTTTTTTCTTAAGTATATCAAAGGATTCTTGCTGCTTAGGAGCCCAGTCAAATTTGATATTCTTGCGAGTCAGTGAAGTTAGCGGCGCTGCAATTCTTGAGAAATTTTCAATAAAACGCCTATAATATCCTGCCAAACCCAAGAAGCTACGAATCTCTGTGGGTGTCTTCGGCTCTTGCCAATTCATGATAGCTTCAATTTTAGTGGGATCCACCTGGATACCACGCTCACTAACCACATGTCCAAGAAACTGGACTTCACTAAGCCAAAACTCGCATTTTGAAAACTTGGCGTAGAGCTTTTCCTGCTGAAGTAGTTTAAGAATATAACGAAGGTGTTTCTCATGATCAGCCTGGGTCTTCGAATAAATAAGAATGTCATCAATGAATACGATGATAAGCTTGTCCAAGTAGGGTTTGCAAACGCGATTCATGAGATCCATGAATGCTGCTGGTGCATTAGTGAGCCCAAAAGGCATCACTAAGAACTCGTAGTGACCATAACGTGTCCTGAATGCAGTCTTATGCACATCTTCATCTCTTACCTTCAGCTGATGATAACCAAATCTTAAATTAATCTTGGAGAAGTAGCTTGCCCCTTGCAATTGATCGAACAGATCGTCGATCCTGGGCAATGGATATTTGTTCTTGATTGTAACCTTGTTCAGCTCTCGATAATCAATGCATAAACGCATTGATCCATCTTTTTCTTCACAAACAGAATCGGTGCTCCCCAGGGAGATGAACTAGGTCAGATAAAACCTTTTGCCAACAATTCATCCAGTTGAGTCCTCAACTCTTTCATCTCAGTCGGTGCTAATCTGTAAGGTGCTCTTACAACTGGCGCTACTCCAGGAATAATGTCAATTCTGAACTTCACTTGCCTATCTGGTGGTAAACCAGGTAGTTCTTCAGGGAAAACTTCTGGATATTCAGAAATGACAGGGATATCTTCAACTTTGGGCTTTGGTTCATCAATAGTTACTTGTGCCATGTAGATGACACAACCTTTCTTCATGCACCTTGATGCCTTAAGCATAGACACTTGCTTAGGCAACCCATGCTGAGTGTTTCCTTGTATGGTAAGTGGCTCACCATACGGAGTCTTGATAACCACTTGTTTCTTGTCACAAACGATCTGAGCTTGGTTATGAGATAACCAATCCATGCCTATTACTATGTCGAATCCAGCTAGTTTCAAAGGAAGCAAAGACAATGGAAAAGAGTGGTTCCTAATGGATATGAAACATCCATCTAACACGGTTGAAGCGGTTTCTATGGTACCATCGGCCAATTCTACTTCATACTTTATGCTTAGGGTTTTAACAGGCAGATTTAATAACTTACAAAACTTATTGTCTACAAATGACTTATCTACACCCGAATCAAATAATACCCTTGCATAAACATCATTGATAAGAAAGGTACCTGTTATCACGTTGTCATTCTGGATCGCTTCTTGAGCATTCATTTGGAAGACCCGAGCATTGGTCTTCTTGCCTTCTTTAGGTTTCTTCGCATACTTTGGGCAGTTGCACTTGATATGCCCCCTCTCGTTACAGTTGTAACAAGTTGCATCCTTAATCTTCTTACAATCCAACGTCTTATGCTCTTATGTGTGTAAAATGCAACATATAAATTACATCAAATGAGGCATAAAACTAACCCTTTTTTAGTACTAATATTGGAAAAAGAGTGTTTTTGTCTTCCTTTTGTATTTTCGGGATTAAATGAGCTCAAAAACGCAAAAGAAGCAAAAAGACAGCTAAATCCAACATAAATACAAGAAAAGGAACAATAGTGGACTGCCCGAACCCTCAACGGCACCTTCCAAAGCAAAATAGAGAAAACAGAAGGCTGAACACGCCCCGTGCTCAGCCAGCACGGGGCCGTGCCCAAGAAGCAGCAGAAAAGACAAACCTATAGAAGCTTCTATTGCCCACCACGGGCCGTGCTCAGCGGACACGGGGGCGTGCCGAAAGTACTGCAGGCGCATTAATTGTAATTGCGAATTACAATTAATGAAGAGAGAGAGTGTCAGACGGGCACGGGGCCGTGCCCAGGCTTCTGTTCAGCCTATAAATAGGAGTGCTTGGTTTCATTGCAACTCATCCCTTGGCACACCACCTCTCTCACACTTCATCCACCACCCACCACCATCACAACACCATCATCCACCACCATTATCCATTGTCCATCATAGAGTGTGTGGGTCGTCTCGGGATCCAAGATTGATCGTAAGAGTTCTTGACAATCAAGGCCATGTTTGCCTAAGTCTCTTACATCACTTGGTGAAGACAAAGTGTCTAGTATAATACTTTTTATTTCTAATCTTTTGCACTTTTTATTTGGTTTTGTATTAATGACTTTAATAACTAGTTACTTATGTTGAAGGTGATCTTTCCTTATCGTTTGTCCGTGGTGTCTTGGCATTATTTTACTGTCTATATAAAATAAAGGATTTTCACCATTCATATCTCCACGGTCTATATGGAGGTATGTTGGCTACCTGGTAGGGGGTTAAGGGAACGGTTTGGTAAAGGTCTTGCCATTGTTCAGCGTTTAGAGGTCCTGCAATGGACCTGGGTCAAATTTAGTAGGACCTCCTTCAATACTTCACGGTACTGGATGGCGGGGGTCCAAACTCTTTGATCCCCTCATAAGTTAACTACTATTAATACTATAACCCGGCTATTTAGGACTGTATCCCTGCTGACTCAGACTACTTAGCCGAGGGTAACGTCACCGCCAAAAGCGGGGCCTACCACAATACTGCATTAATAACTTAATTCATTATCTTCCAATAATCCACCCTTTTAGGATTGTATCCCTGCTGACTCAAACTACTGGGGTGAGGGTAACGTCGCCTTCAAAAGAGGGGCCTACTACAATAACTAAGATAATCTCTTAATTATGTGCAAAAGTGCGGAAATAATCAAAGGTTATACTAGATACGAGTCGGAACCAAGTGATTCATCTTGTCTATCTGTTTTTATTTTATTTTTATTTTCAGCATTTTAGTTAGTTTTATTTTTTCTTAGTTTAAAACATTTTTCTAAACTTTTGTTTTGGTTAGACGTTGAGGATAAACCGGTATTAAAAGCTCTTGTGTCCTTGGACGACCTCGGTATCTTACCAACGCTATACTACACTCAACGATGGGTGCACTTGCCCATATGTGTGTTTAGTGTTAGTGAAATATCGTGTTTTATAAATTTAAAACTTGGCTAAAATAAGTGTTAAAAAGGGCTTAAAATATACACCTAATATATACGACACTTCACGCACATCAAGTTTTTGGCGCCGTTGCTGGGGACATAAGGATTTTAAGAAAGTTAGGAATCAACGGCCTAATCATCTTTTATTTTTCTTTTTATTTTTTTAGGATTTTCTTAGTTTTTCAGCTTCTGCAGAGCTCAGCACGGGCCGTGCCCGCTGAACACGCCCCCGTGCTCAATCATTGGAACTGGCAATCCTGTTTTACATCAGACAGTAAGCTGAACACGGGGCCGTGTCCACTCAACACGCCCCCGTGCCCAAGTTTCAGTTACTGAAAACAGAACCGTTAAGATCCCGACGGTTGGTAATTTCTGACATAAACATGAGTGATAGTAATTATTTTTACTTTCGGCACTCTTATGGTAAGTGGTGTCAATTATGTGGTGGCGAACATGAAGAAGTAAAATGCTACTTTCTAAATTATAGGCCCCACTACATGGACCCACCATCTTCTCACAACCTTAAGAGGGGGAAATGCTCCTTAGCGAGTTATTTGAACTGGAAGAGCTAATTCTGAAATGGATAGAAGAGCTTGGGAAGGATTTTATTGATCCACCCCAAGACGATACCCATGAAGAAATGTTGGAACCGCATTCCGACAACCTCGTTGCTCCCGAAAATACCTTCGTACCTAGCAAAGACTTGGACGATAGTCGTCCCTGTGTCGATTGTGCCGTGAAGGACTCACCATCGACTTCGTTCGGTGCATACATAGACCTGAGCGATTCGGCATATACCTTCTTTAACAAGAGCCCGGAAAAGGGTTGGACTTGTCCACCTAGAATGAAAATAGGAATTACCCTCACCGACAACCTCTTGCGTTCTCGCCTTAGTCTAGGACAATTAAGGTATATTAGGCACTTTGGGGTTATTCCAACCAGTCAGGAGCCACCCGATACTAACAAGTTCCTTAAAAAACTAGACAACTTCATAAAACAGTCCCTAGACACGGGGTCGTGCCCAGCCAACACGCCCCCGTGTCCATCGAAAGATTCCATTCTGATCAGTACGTCAGAATACGGACAAACTGTGTCAGAACTCCACCTGCACACGGGCCGTGTCCACTGAACACGGGGCCGTGTCCAGGTTGCTGTCGTTTTCTATAAATGCAGCCAAGAATTCTGCACATTTGGACCAACTTGGGGCAGAGATTTGCAGGAATCTTCTCTCAAACTATCCTAGGTAAGTCTAAAAGAAGGTTCCAACAACCCATCTTGTCCTTTCCTCTTTTAGCTATTTCCTTCTTCTTCATCTTTCTCCAAGAGCTACCATTGAAATTTTGGAATTCCTCCAACTCTATGGTAGGGATAAATGAGTTTTGTTCAAAGAATCTTGGTGAAAACATGTTATGAAACATTGTTTTAAGTTATTAGTACCTAAAAAGGCCCCACAACATTCAGAAAATAACTTAAAAATCCAAGTTTCCTTGTTCCAAAACTCTGCAGAAAGATGAACACGGGGCCGTGCTCAGTGAGCACGGGGCCGTGTCCGGTTACTGTTTCATTAGATAAACTATTTTTAGTTTATTTTTCGTAGGATGACGAGTGAAAACAGCGAAACATCTCCTGTGCATTCGCCAAACAGCCGTAGAGGAAGAAGACCCTCCATTGAAGCTACACTTGTACACTATGTGATAGCATTAAGGGAGGCTCTCGACGAAATGACTTCAGTAGAGGAGGTCCTAATCGACCGTATTAACGATCTAACGATGGGACTTGAAAGCAGCTTTCAAGAAATTAACCTCTTGCACCAGAGGTTAAATATTCTTGTAGCACCTCCAATGGAACCAGTCCTTCCTCAACAGGATTGGAACCTGGCACTCGGAATCAACAACCCTACCGGGTGGGAAGACTTTCCGGCGGAACCTCCCATGGAACACCAACAAGAGATCCCGGTGGAAGTTGAAACTCCTCAAACTAATGCCAATGAGCCTTCTTTTCTCCTTCCAAGGGAGGTGGAAGAATGGCTCGCCGACATTTGAGGAGAACCGCACTCGGAAGAAGGAGTTCAAAAAGGCCTTGTTTAACCAAGATTGATTGCTTCTTGGAAATTTTGCTAAATTAAAATAAAGTAAAGGCTAGGACTCCATGGTTTGTTATTTCTTTGTTTTATCTAGTTTAATTTAGGATTATGTAAGTTCTCTCTATGATGAAATGAAATGATGGTTTTAAGGTTTGGATGGTTTAAAATGAGTAAAACACACTCATGGCGGTAAAGGATGAAAAGGGGAACGAGCAAAATGATCCTATGCACAAGAACGAGGCAACCCGACAATTTTCTCCATTTCAGAAGGTTCAACACGGGCCGTGCCCAACCAACACGGCCCCGTGTCGAACCACCTGCAGAAAACGCCCAGTACAGGTAACTGGACACGGGCCGTGTTCACCCAACACGCCCCCGTGTCCAGACTTCTGTTTCCCTTATTTCAATTTTGTTACTGGCACTTGAACACGGGGCCGTGCCTGGATAACACGGGGCCGTGTGCAGTGCCCAGTAACACAAATTTTTGCTTTTTAAACACTATTTTACACATCTAATCAACCTAAAAATTTATTTTTGGGACACATTGAGGACAATGTGTAATTTAAGTGTGGGGGGGATGCTAAAACCTTGAATTTTGCAAGTCCTAAATACAAGCCTTACACAAAACTCTATTGGAACCGCTAATCACCCCAAATTTTTTTCAAAAATTTCATTTTTTTCTTGTCTAGGTTTAACTCGGAAAATTCAAGTTCTCAAAAAGGTTATATTTTTACAAATTTACAACCGATAGCGTAGTGATAAAAAGAACCAACATAAGAAAATTATGAAAAGGCATGACAAACTTATTTAAAATTTGATTATATATACTTGATCACATAAAAACCCATTCCCACAAAAGTGAGTTTTGAGCCTTTATTGAGCACACAATTTCATATCATTTGACTAAATGCTCATTTTTCGTTTCTTGTGTGAATAGCCGCTTGGTTCTTACGACTCTAGAACTTGCCATGACAATACATTCCCGGTCCTTATCAACTTAAACCCGAGTAAGTACATGATGGAGGCATTAGGACTAACCTTTTTCACTTCTACACCATTATTTTTCTTTTTCTTTTACCACCTACCCAAAAATCCCCCTAGTTAGCCCCTTTGAGCCTAAACCTTTTCGTTTCATCACCCAAACAAAAACCCTTTTCACCCACCAAAACCTTTTTCATTTTTAACCTTTTATTTTAGTAACAAGTTCGGTTCTTCGTAAAAAAAAAAAAAAAATGAAGCAAAAAGAAAATAAACAAACAAAGTAATCAAAAATAACTTTGTTTGAATAAAAGTTTCATCAAAAATAAAAAGTTGCAAAAATACGAAAACCGACACTTGTTACGCTTTTTAGCCCTTTTTCTACTAACCACTAACCCAACCACCTACCTTTAACCCTAGCCAACCCTTAACCCACAAAGTCCTCTTGATATCTACAAAGGTATAAAAGTTAAAAAGGAGGAGGATTGATTTCTTGGCAAGCCTATGGTAGGAATAAGTTCCGTGCCGCTCTCGAGTGATTCACTAAAAATACACCTTCGGCCGAGTGTGAGTGATTTCCCCGCGAGGTATGTGAACTTGTATATAAATAGAATTTTAAAAAGGCATGTTATGCCCAAATAAGTAATTTCTTTTATGAACAGTTCTAAATAAATCATTACGAATAGGAGTGTAAATAAATAAAAATAAAACCCAAAAAGATCTTGGAAATCCCGACACTCTATGACAAGCCCAAAACCTTCTCTTCTACCTATTCCATTTGGGAGTGTAAGCCACATATTAAAGAGTTTTGCTTGAGGACAAGCAAAAGTTCAAGTGTGGGGGTATTTGATGTGTGTAAAATGCAACATATAAATTACATCAAATGAGGCATAAAACTAACCCTTTTTTAGTACTAATATTGGAAAAAGAGTGTTTTTGTCTTCCTTTTGTATTTTCAGGATTAAATGAGCTCAAAAACGCAAAAGAAGCAAAAAGACAGCTAAATCCAACATAAATACAAGAAAAGGAACAATAGTGGACTGCCCGAACCCTCAACGGCACCTTCCAAAGCAAAATAGAGAAAACAGAAGGCTGAACACGCCCCGTGCTCAGCCAGCACGGGGCCGTGCCCAAGAAGCAGCAGAAAAGACAAACCTATAGAAGCTTCTATTGCCCACCACGGGCCGTGCTCAGCGGACACGGGGGCGTGCCGAAAGTACTGCAGGCGCATTAATTGTAATTGCGAATTACAATTAATGAAGAGAGAGAGTGTCAGACGGGCACGGGGCCGTGCCCAGCGAACACGGGGCCGTGCCCAGGCTTCTGTTCAGCCTATAAATAGGAGTGCTTGGTTTCATTGCAACTCATCCCTTGGCACACCACCTCTCTCACACTTCATCCACCACCCACCACCATCACAACACCATCATCCACCACCATCATCCATTGTCCATCATAGAGTGTGTGGGTCGTCTCGGGATCCAAGATTGATCGTAAGAGTTCTTGACAATCAAGGCCATGTTTGCCTAAGTCTCTTACATCACTTGGTGAAGACAAAGTGTCTAGTATAATACTTTTTATTTCTAATCTTTTGCACTTTTTATTTGGTTTTGTATTAATGACTTTAATAACTAGTTACTTATGTTGAAGGTGATCTTTCCTTATCGTTTGTCCGTGGTGTCTTGGCATTATTTTACTGTCTATATAAAATAAAGGATTTTCACCATTCATATCTCCACGGTCTATATGGAGGTATGTTGGCTACCTGGTAGGGGGTTAAGGGAACGGTTTGGTAAAGGTCTTGCCATTGTTCAGCGTTTAGAGGTCCTGCAATGGACCTGGGTCAAATTTAGTAGGACCTCCTTCAATACTTCACGGTATTGGATGGCGGGGGTCCAAACTCTTTGATCCCCTCATAAGTTAACTACTATTAATACTATAACCCGGCTATTTAGGACTGTATCCCTGCTGACTCAGACTACTTAGCCGAGGGTAACGTCACCGCCAAAAGCGGGGCCTACCACAATACTGCATTAATAACTTAATTCATTATCTTCCAATAATCCACCCTTTTAGGATTGTATCCCTGCTGACTCAAACTACTGGGGTGAGGGCAACGTCGCCTTCAAAAGAGGGGCCTACTACAATAACTAAGATAATCTCTTAATTATGTGCAAAAGTGCGGAAATAATCAAAGGTTATACTAGATACGAGTCGGAACCAAGTGATTCATCTTGTCTATCTGTTTTTATTTTATTTTTATTTTCAGCATTTTAGTTAGTTTTATTTTTTCTTAGTTTAAAACATTTTTCTAAACTTTTGTTTTGGTTAGACGTTGAGGATAAACCGGTATTAAAAGCTCTTGTGTCCTTGGACGACCTCGGTATCTTACCAACGCTATACTACACTCAACGATTGGTGCACTTGCCCATATGTGTGTTTAGTGTTAGTGAAATATCGTGTTTTATAAATTTAAAACTTGGCTAAAATAAGTGTTAAAAAGGGCTTAAAATATACACCTAATATATACGACACTTCACGCACATCATGCTCATAAGACTTACATATCCCACAAGCTCTTGGCTGTGATTGGGACTTTGGTTCATACCTGCACTTTCCCAAATGGCGCTTCTTGCAGGTCTTGCATTTGGGCTTCTCACCCGACTGTTGGTCATCTTTCTTAAACCCTGAACTCTTCTTGTGGTCAGAGTTTCCCTTATGCTTCTTATCTGAACGGTGTGAGTTATCATCCTCACGTTTTCTCTTCCCATCATCAGAATTCCTAAGCGATCTTTTCCTGACCACATCAAGGGTAAGGGATAATGACAAATCAGCTGCTGACCTAAATGTTGTAGGTCTTGATGCTTTCACACTAGCTTTGATCCCCGGGGCTAAACCCCCAATGAAACGGGCTATACGCTTTGGTTCCGGTGTCACCAAGTAAGGAACCAATCGAGGCATAGTGTTAAAACTCGTGAGATACGCTTGGCAGTTTAAGTTCTTCATAACCAATGTCAGAAAGTCGGTCTCGATCTTCTCAACCTCTTGTTGAGGACATAAATTCTCTTTGATCAAAGCAAGAAACTGATCCCATGTCAGGTTATACAATGGGATCTTACCAGTAGCTTGGATCAATGACCTCCACCAAGCTAGAGCTTCTCCTTTAAATGATTGTGACACAAACTTCCAGACGTCTTGTTCTGCACAACCACTAATATCAACCACAGTGTCCATATCATCGAGCCACGTCATACAATCTATGGCTCCTTTATCCCCTGTGAAATCCCTGGGCTTGCAGGAGACAAAATACTTATAAGAACAGCCCTTAACACTTGGAAGGTCATTTTGAATGAGGTACTTAACCACAGTGTCCATATCATCGAGCCACGTCATACAATCCTAGATGGAACACTCCTCTGATTCGACTCTTGGAAGGTCATTTTGAATGAGGTACTGACTGAGTTCTAACGCGAGTTTCACTCGATTCATTAAATTGTCTGTTAAGAGCTCGGGTAACGGCATTATCTATTAATGCCTGCAATTCCGCGCCCGCTACGTTAACTCTGGAAGTGTCATGTTTCTCCCTCGGGTGACTGTTGACTTCGTCTTACCCATCCATGTAGCTTGATTGCTACATCAAATAATGACAATGATTTATTCAGAAGTCCATATCAGAATTGTCTTCTTAATAATTTTATTAACCATGGTATTAATAAACCATATTGGTTAATTTATTAAGTATTTTCATTCAGGATTATAATTATCCTTAGTCATAAATTATTAACATATTATAATGGCACATAAGGCCAGGTCACAGTGTTACACCCCGTGTTTCTGAATTCAAAGTCAAAGTCAAGATTGAAGTCAAAGGAAGAAATGATTGCTAATTACGATCTATCTCTCCTTGCTCAATTCCTGTTTTAACTTCTTTGACTTGTAATTAGTCTATTTTACTTATCGCTTTAGTTGTATTATGTAGAGTATATATTAATAATCGCATGGTAATCGCTGTTTATCGCATGTTTAATCGCTTTATCGCAATCGCACTCGCAACTCGAATTACGCATTTTGGTTACTGATATACGTGTGTGTGTGCCTTATGTGTTACTTGTGCATGTTTATTTATGTTATGTTGTGGTAATCAATCGAAACGCAATCGAACTCAATCGCAATCGAATTGCAAACGCTAAACGAATACGAAGTAAGGATGCTTGTATGTTGATATAGTAGTTGGGATTAAAAGTAATTTGAGTAGGAAACTTTATCACATCGAAACGCTTGCAAATGAAATCGAAACGGCAAAACTCGTCACGCCAAGCACTCGAACCAGGTGCCAGCCGACCGAACTGCCACCCAACCGGGCAGCCACCCGATCGAGGTGCCAATCGACCGGGCTGCCATCCGAGCGAGTTGCCACCCGAGCGACCAACCATTCTTCCCTTTCCATTTTGGGTAACCCTATAAATACCCCTTGTCACTTTCATTCTTTCCACTTTTGGCAACTGACGTCCGACCAGTGCTCCTACTCGCTTTTTCCTTCGATTTCTCGCAATTCCGGTAAGATCTCGTCCTAAATCTTATACTTCCTTAATCTACACGCACTCCTACACCTTTCTATCTTTTGAATCTTAACTTTTAACCGTGAAATCATCAAGATTCAAGGTGTTCTAGGATACGTCATCATGTGTTCTTGAAGAACTTCATGTTTTGGCCTCAATCCACCAAGAACAACTTAGATCTAATCGATTTCCACATAAACAAACAAAGATCTTTCATAGATCTAAACATATTCACAATGAAAAGGATTGAAAGATGGTTTCCAACTTTCTTCCAACTCTTTTACACTAAATGCCCTCAAACCCAATGGAACCGGACCTAATGCTGATCGTCTACTCATTCTTAGCGGTGTATCAGTGCTAGATCCAAGTTCCATTTGAAAGATAGTGATTTCGGGTTTGGACACGAACAACCGTCTCAAACCGTGCACTGACGGACTAGGGTGATTCCTGTTCGGTCAGGTCATTGGGGACGAGATGGGGTTCCCATTGTTTAAACCAGTCACCACAACGTCTCGCTCAAGTTACAACACTCCAAGCAAGATCAAGTAACAGCACGATCAAATCGTTGGGACGAGTTGTCATCCGACCGGACTGCTGTCCGACCGGGTTGCCATCCGCTCGACCCACCGTCTGATCAGGTTGCATCTTGATTCATTTAAAACTTAAACAATTTTCAACATGTTCAGTAACAGGGTTGCCACCCGGTCGGATGGACATCCGACCGGGTGACCGCCCTACTATGGATTTGTTCTCACTGAGAAACCTCACCATTCGAGTCGCCGTCCGATCGAACGACCGTTCGACCGACCGATCGACCTGAAGGGTAGAGATGCCTCTCTGTTTTCAAAATGCTACAACGAAAACTTCAAAGGACAAGCCATCATACACAAACACATCCGACCGGACGACTGTGACACCTGTGTCACTCCAACCATCAAACAAATGCCAAACCAATGAAATATTGTATTTCATACTTGGGATTTGTAAAAATATGTGTATCGTTTTCACATATTAATTCTTGTTCGATTTCAAGCTCTAAATCGCTTTCTGGAAGGTTATACGCGCACTAATGCGTAGATATAACCGGTTTAATGAAACGAACACTCCGGAATAGTGAAATAGGCTTAACATACCTTAAATAACCTTTACATAACTTAGATATAAGTTTTGGAAGGTTTGGTATGGTGAAATCAAAGTTTATTCGCTTACAGGGACTAAAGTTGACAAACTGCGAAAGTATGCCAATTTGAACTGTAACAGACATTCTGGAACATGACCATAAGTTAAACATACCATAAATATCCTTTACATAGCTTAGAAATAGGCTTTGAGGGGTTCGGTGTGCTAAAATAAACTTTTGTGTCATTCAGGGACTAAAAGTGTCAAAAAGTGCACAAGTTTGCACTTTCGCGCATAACTTACGTTCTGAATACATCCGGACATCCAAAAATTTATGTAAGCACTAAAATATTTTATTTTAGTGTTTGGCATAAGAAAAATCCATTCGTTTCGTCATCTGGATCGTTTTTCGCGCTTATGCGCATTCCGTCGTAATTAAGCGAACATCGCGTTCGTACGGCCAAACGAACCAACCTCCGGCATATTTTTGAGCATGTTTCATGTCCACAATGTTTAGGCATCATTTTAGGGCCTTAAAGTTGGCTTTACGGGCCTTAGAAGTGTCGGAAATGGCCTTAAACACGTGCAGGGACTGAAACTGTCATTCTGCAAACTTATTGCTGATCTGTGCAGGCCAGGTGGCCCGCCACAGTTTCTGAACATTCCCACGCGGGCCACGTCCGACTTCTGGACCAGATTAACTGCATTTAACAGCAGATCCAGCTGTTTAATCCACACCCACACACTCACACATGCTTAGTCAGCTGATAAGAACCATTTTTAGCCACCATAAGGATCCGACACTTGTACGGATGTGATTAAGACACGATATTCGACAAGCGATCTTAACGGTTCGGGTATTCCTATAAATACCCATCCACCCCATTGCAAAACTTACAAGAATTCTGATTTGAGGAGCTCTAAGTTGAAACCATTGTTTCATACCTGAGCTACTTGGATCGGGATTAGCATTCGGGGACTCTTCGTAAGTATTCTTTCGTTCTTTTCTTTCTTTTATTGCTTTTCGAGTCAGAAAGTCAAACTTTGTTTGACTTTCAGCGTTGACCAGCTTATGGTCAATGCGAAGTTCGTTTGAACTTCGCAACGTGAGTGTAATCACGTTGGTTATAGTCCCTTGGGACTATGCCTACTGATTACCACGTTGTCTAGGGTCGTAGGGTAAGCGATCTGATAAATCGCTTATACCTTCGAACCCGACCCAGTTTGGTCGATCATTAGGATCCGACCAAATACATTAGGTGACCATAGTATATAGGGAATAACCTTCCGAGGTTATACCCTATGGTCACATCGTTTGAGTAGTTGTATGATAGGTAGTTTATATGCCTTAGGTAAATTACCAGAATACCCTTTTCATGTATAATTGGTAATTAAGCATATGTAACCTAATCTTTTGTCACATAACTGATTATATAACATGTTTAGGCATATAACACTTGTCATAGGACTAGTTAGACGGTCCGAACGCGTTTCACGCGAACGACGCGTTAAAGTAGCATAAGCTACCTAAACGGGTCGTAATGGGTTGTAAGCACTTAGATTAAAGTTTCATTTAGTATGTAGGCTTTGTTAAACCATATGACACGAGTCTCTATACTCGTTTGGTTTACGAACCCTCATTCTATCAGATCTTCCGATTTAGGTCCGGTTTATTAACATAGTTACCTATATTAGGTGTCGTTTGATATCCGTGATCTCTAGCATTGTTTGGTTGTTACTCAAAGACTATTAAGCAATCTCAAGTGAGAACATAGACCCCTCTTTTACTGTTTTCCAAACTGTTTTGGGGTGAAACACATGTGCCTACTTGTTACATTCATGCTTTCCCGTTTTCACATCATATACCTGCTATGTTCGTTAGTACATTATAGTACATGATTTCATTACATTTCATGCTATGTATGCCCATTGTGTGCGTACTTAGTACATCGTTCTACATTACATTACATGCTACGTATGTCTATTGTTGCATACCTAGTACAGGTCACATGCTACGTATGTCTATTGTTGCATACTTAGTACAGGTCACATGCTACGTATGTCTATTGTTGCATACTTAGTACAGGTCACATGCTACGTATGTCTATTGTTGCATACTTAGTACAGATCACATGCTATGTATGTCTATTGTTGCATACTTAGTACACGTCACATGCTACGTATGTCTATTGTTGCATACTTAGTACATTTGTTATTCATCACATGATTACATTTTGGATACCTATTACATGATTTACATTAGACATGAACATTTTACTTTAGTTTGGTTTGAGTAAGTGATTAAGTAACGAAGCGTGTGTAATATGATACAAGCATGGTGGATACGCCGCTGGTACTTCCTATATATAAGTGTTTATATGGTATTACATATCGTAGCGTTATTTAAATCATTTCAGTTTGAGACATATAACATTTTATACAAATAACATACTTTTTACAATACATTGTTTTACAAGCAACTTATCTTATACAAACTCATTTTTCATGGTTATTCATTTAACCTTACACTTATTTATACATATCATCTGATCTTATCGACTTTCAAATGATTTACAAAACAAAGCAAATTACAAGGTTCATGACTAAACATTTTCTCAAACATAAGTCATGAAACCTATTTTCACAAAACCTATGTATCTCACAGGCATTTTTATGCTGACGTACCTATTTTCACATGTGTTTTTCAGAAGTTGTTGCATAAGATGATCAAGATACACATAGGCAGACTTGGGCTTTAGTGACAATAAAAGATGCAAGACTAGTTAATTATGTTGTATTTCCTTGTTTGTTAAGACATTGTAACACTTTTAATCAATAAAACGAAACTTCAATTGCCATGGATTTGAAACAATTAATTCTGTTACAACACTCCCCGACATTTCCGCCACGTTTTGTATGTTTTACGTGGTCGGGGTGTGACAGAAAAGATGGTATCAGAGCCAATGGTTATAGGGAATTAGGTTATTAGTAATGCTTTGACCTAGTCTATAACCTTCTTAGGACCCTAACGCGAGTTTACTTGCGTTTAGTCATAAAACAATACCGTCACTTATCCTTAGGCGACGACCACAACAAGAACATAAATTTCAAAACCGCTTTGAAAACTAATCATCTGTTCTAGGATGATTTATTACAAGGTTTTGAACCCTCTATTGTAAGGTTTTGAACCCTCTGTTATATGGTTTTGAACCCCTTCGAATTTTCAAAACTCTCGTCAAGGTTTTGGGTTTCTAATAATGTGAACACGTGCAAACTGGAAGGGTGAATGCCTGTATTCTGGGTTTTCTGTCTAGGCAAGCACTTCGTATACATCTCATCAGACGCGAGACCAGTTGTGCTTACCTGGGAATTCTTGGGATGAGTGTTCACTTATAGGCGAGCATGTCTTCGAGATACATTATTTTTGACCTATTTACTTTGATTAATCACCGAGGTCGTTTGTTGCTTCGTAGTAACAAACAAATGACCACTACCCTTGCTTTCATCAGATTTGTTTCATCTCATTCTTTTCGTCTAATTCTCTCACACGTTTCCTTTCATGTTCTTCTTTTTTAGAATGCCTCCACGACGCGAAAATCCGGTATCTATTGACGATCTGGCAGCTGTCATTACATAGCAAATAACTGCTGCAATCCCGACCATCGTTGCCCAATGTCACCAAGCTATCAACAACAATAATGCCCTCTGCAACTTCAAGACGTTCAACTCGGCCAAGCCATCAAAGTTTTCTGGGTCTCAAGGAGCGACTGCACTTCTGCAATGGTTCGAGAGTCTAGAGAGCACCTTCAGGCATGTTCAATGTCCAAACGAGCGAAAGGTAGATTTCGCATCTAGTGTCTTTGAGAAACGAGCTTTGACGTGGTGGAACGGTGTGGTGAGAGATAGGGGTGCCGAAGTAGCACTGGCTCAAACTTGGGAAGAATTTCGAGCACTGATGATGAAGGAATTCTGTCCTCGTCACGAGATCAGGGCCTTGGAAAGAGAATTCGACGACCTTAAGCAAGACAGCGGCGAACATCGAGCATACACTGATCGATATGAGGAGCTGAGCCTGTTATGCCCTACCATGGTTACGCCTTTGGATAAGGCGATCGAAAAATACATTGATGGTCTCCCTGACTCAGTTCAAGACATTGTTACCGGTAGTAACCCCACTACGGTTAGGCAGGCCATTGAGCTATCTGCAACCTTGACTGAATCTCAGATCAGGAAACGTAAGCTTTTCCGAAAGGGTGACAAGAAACCGGTCAAGGAATCGAAATCAATCGAGGAATCAAAGACCATGGATGAACCGACTGGATCCCCTAAGGAATCAAAGAAGCGAAAGGCTTCTCAGAACTTCGCCATGGTTACTCGCAATGATCAAGCTGTCCCCAACCAACCAACTCAACCCCGTACTAGGAAGCCATACAATGGAACTTCACCCTTGTGCAACAAATGTAACCTTTATCATCATGCTATGGTGAAGTGCCGCGAATGCCAAATTTGTGGACGTAAAGGTCATACGGCAAAAGTTTGCGTAGCAGCAGTTGCACCAAATCAAGCTAACAACAAACCTGCTCGAGCTCGCTTTCCACCGGGTTCTTGCTACAAGTGTGGCGAGATGGGACATTTCCGATGAAATTGCCCAAAGCTTGCCAATGCTAATCCAGCACAGAGATGAGCATCTGACAGACTAGAAGACAACACTCTTTAGAAATAATCATGTCTTATGTATTATTTTCTTTTGTTGTCAGGGTCCATGAAACAGTTGTTATCAGTGTTTATAAATAAATCTTTTATTTACATTACAATGTATTTATGTGGTAGTATATATAAACAACATATCTCTTACAATACCGACAATCAAGGAACCGTATTCCTTAAAGGACAGACTACCCCCAAACTTTCTTCCACTTTATGATTTCTTGCATTTTCCATGAAATTCCTAAGTACCCGTTTCTTCTAAGGAAAACGAAGTACAAGGCGCAAGTTACAACACTGGACGAATACCCAAAGTACCACTATAAATCCTTAATAGGGTACCTTAGGGGTATTTTCATGAATCCTAAAATCGTTGTTTCCCTTAATTCAGATATTATGTTTCTTTGAAAACAAAATCGAATTTTTGGAAGATTTTCATATCTTTTCAGATAGATCCCAGAGGACATTGAAGTCCACTGACTGATTTCCATATCCATTTTCAACCGATAACAAGTTAATAACAAATTAAACAACTATGTGATTATGTGCTTATGTGTTCCCTTTTATGTTCTAGTGTAATCCAAGTTTTGTTATCTAAATCCTGGTAAAATCTTCCAGATCTTTGTGTACTATATTAAATCCTCAATAGGCTTTTACGTAATAGTAAAGACCCTTGGATTATATTGTACTATTCCATGATTAGACCCCTAGAGAGGTCTAGTTAAACAGATTGATCCAAAAATCTGGTTAGGAATATCATGTGATGAGATAGCTGAAAGGACTCCTTGGTGGCTTAATTAAAAGGACCTTATGGTAGTCTAGTCACACTCATCACAGGTTTGATTTTTCCTCCCCTTCACATTACAAGACAAACTGTGCGGACTATGCAAGGAATTACGTAATTATGGATGCATACATAATTATGGAATTCAGTGCACAGAAACCACAGCAAGTTTTGTCGTGTATCTAGAGTTAACCCTATTCATTTTTGTTTTTGAAGAAGTTGTGGAAAATGACTCATTTCGTTCATTTTCGGTTCTGAAGAAGTTGTGGAAAATGACTCATTTCGTTCATTTTCGGTTCTGAAGAAGTTGTGGAAAATGACTCATTTCGTTCATTTTCAGTTCTGAAGATGTTGTGGAAAATGACTCATTTCATTCATTTTCGGTTCTGAAGAAGTTGTGGAAAATGACTCCTTTCGTTCATTTTTGGTTCTGAAGAAGTTGTGGAAAATGACTCCTTTCGTTCATTTTCGGTTCTGAAGAAGTTGTGGAAAATGACTCATTTTGTTCATTTTCGGTTCTAAAGAATGTCTGTTAAGGAAATGTCAAGATTATGCCTTTCATATCTTTGGTGGTTATTTAACACAAAGCCACAGATAGACTCCTACGAATGAATTTCGGGACGAAATTTCCTAAAGTAGGGGAGACTGTGACACCTGTGTCACTCCAACCATCAAACAAATGCCAAACCAATGAAATATTGTATTTCATACTTGGGATTTGTAAAAATATGTGTATCGTTTGCACATATTAATTCTTGTTCGATTTCAAGCTCTAAATCGCTTTCTGGAAGGTTATACGCGCACTAATGCGTAGATATAACCAGTTTAATGAAACGAACACTCCGGAATAGTGAAATAGGCTTAACATACCTTAAATAACCTTTACATAACTTAGATATAAGTTTTGGAAGGTTTGGTATGGTGAAATCAAAGTTTATTCGCTTACAGGGACTAAAGTTGACAAACTGCGAAAGTATGCCAATTTGAACTGTAACAGACATTCTGGAACATGACCATAAGTTAAACATACCATAAATATCCTTTACATAGCTTAGAAATAGGCTTTGAGGGGTTCGGTGTGCTAAAATAAACTTTTGTGTCATTCAGGGACTAAAAGTGTCAAAAAGTGCACAAGTTTGCACTTTCGCGCATAACTTACGTTCTGAATACATCCGGACATCCAAAAATTTATGTAAGCACTAAAATATTTTATTTTAGTGTTTGGCATAAGAAAAATCCATTCGTTTCGTCATCCGGATCGTTTTTCGCGCTTATGCGCATTCCGTCGTAATTAAGCGAACATCGCGTTCGTACGGCCAAACGAACCAACCTCCGGCATATTTTTTAGCATGTTTCATGCCCACAATGTTTAGGCATCATTTTAGGGCCTTAAAGTTGGCTTTACGGGCCTTAGAAGTGTCGGAAATGGCCTTAAACACGTGCAGGGACTGAAACTGTCATTCTGCAAACTTATTGCTGATCTGTGCAGGCCAGGCGGCCCGCCTCAGTTTCTGAACATTCCCACGCGGGCCGCGTCCGACTTCTCGACCAGATTAACTGCATTTAACAACAGATCCAGCTGTTTAATCCACACCCACACCCACACACTCACACATGCTTAGTCAGCTGATAAGAACCATTTTTAGCCACCATAAGGATCCGACACTTGTACGGATGCGATTAAGACACGATATTCGACAAGCGATCTTAACTGTTCGGGTATTCCTATAAATACCCATCCACCCCATTTCAAAACTTACAAGAATTTTGATTTGAGGAGCTCTAAGTTGAAACCATTGTTTCATACCTGAGCTACTTGGATCGGGATTAGCATTCGGGGACCCTTCGTAAGTATTCTTTCGTTCTTTTCTTTCTTTTATTGCTTTTCGAGTCAGAAAGTCAAACTTTGTTTGACTTTCAGCGTTGACCAGCTTATGGTCAATGCGAAGTTCGTTTGAACTTCGCAACGTGAGTGTAATCACGTTGGTTATAGTCCCTTGGGACTATGCCTACTGATTACCACGTTGTCTAGGGTCGTAGGGTAAGCGATCTGATAAATCGCTTATACCTTCGAACCCGACCCAGTTTGGTCGATCATTAGGATCCGACCAAATACATTAGGTGACCATAGTATATAGGGAATAACCTTCCGAGGTTATACCCTATGGTCACATCGTTTGAGTAGTTGTATGATAGGTAGTTTATATGCCTTAGGTAAATTACCAGAATACCCTTTTCATGTATAATTGGTAATTAAGCATATGTAACCTAATCTTTTGTCACATAACTGATTATATAACATGTTTAGGCATATAACACTTGTCATAGGACTAGTTAGACGGTCCGAACGCGTTTCACGCGAACGACGCGTTAAAGTAGCATAAGCTACCTAAACGGGTCGTAATGGGTTGTAAGCACTTAGATTAAAGTTTCATTTAGTATGTAGGCTTTGTTAAACCATATGACACGAGTCTCTATACTCGTTTGGTTTACGAACCCTCATTCTATCAGATCTTCCGATTTAGGTCCGGTTTATTAACATAGTTACCTATATTAGGTGCCGTTTGATATCCGTGATCTCTAGCATTGTTTGGTTGTTACTCAAAGACTACTAAGCAATCTCAAGTGAGTACATAGACCCCTCTTTTACTGTTTTCCAACCTGTTTTGGGGTGAAACACATGTGCCTACTTGTTACATTCATGCTTTCCCGTTTTCACATCATATACCTGCTGTGTTCGTTAGTACATTATAGTACATGATTTCATTACATTTCATGCTATGTATGCCCATTGTGTGCGTACTTCGTACATCGTTCTACATTACATTACATGCTACATATGTCTATTGTTGCATACTTAGTACAGGTCACATGCTACGTATGTCTATTGTTGCATACTTAGTACAGGTCACATGCTACGTATGTCTATTGTTGCATACTTAGTACAGGTCACATGCTACGTATGTCTATTGTTGCATACTTAGTACATGTCACATGCTACGTATGTCTATTGTTGCATACTTAGTACAGGTCACATTCTACGTAGGTCTATTGTTGCATACTTTGTACAGGTCACATGCTACGTATGTCTATTGTTGCATATTTAGTACAGGTCACATGCTACGTATGTCTATTGTTGCATACTTAGTACATTTGTTATTCATCACATGATTACATTTTGGATTCCTATTACATGATTTACATTAGACATGAACATTTTACTTTAGTAGTTTGGTTTGAGTAAGTGATTAAGTAACGAAGCGTGTGTAATATGATACAAGCATGGTGGATACGCCGCTGGTACTTCGTATATATAAGTGTTTGTATGGTATTACATATCGTAGCGTTATTTAAATCATTTCAGTTTGAGACATATAACATTTTATACAAATAACATACTTTTTACAATACATTGTTTTACAAGCAACTTATCTTATACAAACTCATTTTTCATGGTTATTCATTTAACCTTACACTTATTTATACATATCATCTGATCTTATCGACTTTCAAATGATTTAAAAAACAAAGCAAATTACAAGGTTCATGACTAAACATTTTCTCAAACATAAGTCATGAAACCTATTTTCACAAAACCTATGTATCTCACAGGCATTTTTATGCTGACGTACCTATTTTCACATGTGTTTTTCAGGAGCTGTTGCATAAGATGATCAAGATACACATAGGCAGACTTGGGCTTTAGTGACAATAAAAGATGCAAGACTAGTTAATTATGTTATATTTCCTTGTTTGTTAAGACATTGTAACACTTTTAATCAATTAAACGAAACTTCAATTGCCATGGATTTGAAACAATTAATTCTGTTACAACACTCCCCGACATTTCCGCCACGTTTTGTATGTTCTACGTGGTCGGGGTGTGACAACGACCGTCCGAACGGACAACCACTCGCACGACTGGCCGTCCGATCGGATTACCATCCGATCAAACTGCTGTCCAACTCACTTGTACCCAGCATCGTTTTACGCGTCGCTTATCATTATGTTATTGATCTGTTCAGTCTAACCCTACTCTCTAGCGCTCCCTTCAATCCATTAATTGTTGTGAGTATACTCGATCCCTTTTTGCTTTACGCACTTTTGGGTGTTACATACGTTACTTATACAAAATCACATCGAACACACTACGCAATACTTTAAACGTTAATCGTTACCGCATGTTATACGTGACTTAATGAATGCTTGTTTGTTATGTTTACACATGGAATGCTGTCTACCTGCCTTAGCAACGATAGTACTATTAGTTTGGACTCAGCACCCTTTCACTCGGGGGTTGTTAAGGACAAATACCTACATGGCTCACAGTGGTGAGAATGTATCGCGAACTGCCTTGGGCAGTCAACCCGCAGTCATTGGTATCGGTAGGTTCATGTCGATAACTAACATGCCTCATTTCACTCTGTGTACGTGCTGGTTATGCGTAACGCTTTCGAACTCTATATGCTATTATCAAACTTGTATGCTCACCTTTACACTATGTGTATTGAATCTTACTTTAACGTATGTGACAGGTGCTTAGGATGCTTATTTGCTTTCTTTGGTGTGAAATCGAGGCTAGGAAAGACCTAGGTCAACAATAAACAATTGTCTGTAATAAGAATCTGAGTTGTCGGCATAGAACAATTTGACTAGATCTTTTCTGTAATAACTGTATTATCTTATATGATGTGGTATGGGACATGTTGCTTTAAATATTTGGTAAATATAGCTGTTATGGAAACTTCTGGACAATCTGTTTCGCTCAGTGCCATGCCCCGATGTTTCCGCCATCGGTTGGGGTGTGACAGATTGGTATCAGAGCCATAACTATAGGGAATTAGGCAAGACTCGACCTAGTCCGGGTCGATGTCTTAGAGACCTAGTCTATAGTTAGGAACCAACAGACCGACTCGTGCATGTCCAGTAGGGATTATGTGTGAGTGTACTTCTATTTCTCGCTATTCTCGCCTATGCTGCACTCTCACTGCACTCGAATTTTCAATTATGAATAAGCGATCAAGTCGAGATTAGGTGTGAAAACCGCAAACTCTCGACTAAATTGCTTGATCAACCTACATTTTTATCTATAAACACGAGAAGTTGCATTGAAATAGGAGTGAAATCCATACTTTGACACATAATTCTCTTTTATTTTATCAAAATAGGAACGAAGTTGTTAAGCCAGGGGTGAAACCCTAACCTTGACGACTTGTTCCGACTTTTACTTGGTTTTCCAAAACTCTCACCAAAGCCTCGACGGACTCCAACGACCTGAATTCATGGTATGACTAAAGGGATGCGTGCCAAACGCCCAAGAATCGAGGCAAAAGCACAGTCCTGAAAGTCAAAGTGTGTACGACAAGTCCTTGAGAATAGTCGAATCACTTTGGATAGTCAATGTCTAATAGCCGCAGATGATCTATTTCTCGATTTTTATGTGTTTCGATTCTGAGCCCGCAACTGCTGACTCTGATGATTCGGCGATTTTATGTGTTTATGAGTATTTACCTGCTTATGTGTTTTAATTTTTGAAGAATTATTCGATTTTTTCTTTCGCTTCGATCGACACACACGGCTCGCACTACACTTCTATCTCAAAACGCTGATAAATCGCTAAATTGTGGACGACCCTATGATACGCTTATGCTATACTACCCGCTATATTATTCGCTTATACTATACTAATCGCTATGTTAAACGCGACCGCTATGTTCGAACACTCGCAGGCTTTGAATGATAGGTTTCTGTATTCTGACTACCTCTGTGATTACATGCGTATGTACCTCTATGCTTCTGTGCTCTACGTGCCAACGTGATTATGTACTTCTGTGTTTATGTGAATCTGTGACTATGTGCCTATGTGTTTATGTGATACATGTTTCACTGTGTTCCTGAGCTTTAGTAAGTATTAGACGTGTGAGGTGAGATTCGATTATGATGTGTCTGAGACCTATGAAGATGTCTGTTGCAGACAATTTCAACTGGACCATCATCTGGACCCCGTCACCCACGACTCTCTCGTCAAGAACAGAGGGACAAACGCCTTGCTGCCATCCTCGCGAAACAAGTGGCCAAGGTTGTGCCTCAGATCATGAGTGAAATTTACGAGAATGTTAGCAAATCGTCTGAGGAGTCCAGAACTGAAGCTCCTAAAGTTGCTACCAAGACTGCTTTCAGCTTCAAGCAGTTCAAGGCTTGCGGTCCGAAGGAATTCACTAGAGAAGATGGCCGGCGGCTATGTTTCAATGGTTCAATTCCATCGAAGTCACTCTGCGCCAGAGTGGATGTCCGGAAAATCTCCACACTCTAAATGCTACCGGCGTCTTCCAGTCCCGTGCACTAGACTGGTGGACGGCCGAGAGAAACAAACGCGGAAACGATGCAGCTTACGAGCTGACGTGGGAAGAGTTGAAGGCCATCATGATGGATGAGTTCTGTCCTCCTCATGAACGCCAAAAGCTGGAGGACGAATTCTGGAATATTACGCAGAAGGAAGGTGACAACGCTGCCCTGACTGCTCGCTTTAAGCAGCTCAGCATCATCTGTCCCGATTAAGTGAAGACGCCCGACATGGCAATCAAGAAGTATATCCGAGCTCTACCTGACTGTGTTGCAGATTTTGTGCATGCCGCGAAAACAGCAACGATCGAAGAAACTTACTTGCTTGCCGCCGAAATCAACGATAAGCGAGTAAAAGCTGGTTTTTGGGATAAAACTTCGAAGAACCTGCACCAAGTCACTGCCGCACCAACCGCTGAA
This sequence comes from Helianthus tuberosus, assembly GCA_030545235.1. Classification (NCBI taxonomy): domain Eukaryota; kingdom Viridiplantae; phylum Streptophyta; class Magnoliopsida; order Asterales; family Asteraceae; genus Helianthus; species Helianthus tuberosus. Next base: position 95,937,769 of record CM060407.1, on the reverse strand, counting down.
ACCGCCGCCGCTCAATCGTCAAAGTGCTCACGCCGCAAGAAGAAGAACAACAACAGCAGCTCCAGCAAAAGGAACTATGCCGTCACTACCACTGCTGCTCCACTTCAAGCCGTACCGGCCCAGGAGCAGCCCCACCACCGACCAGCACCAGTTACTTATGCACCGCCTGCAAAGCGTGCATACACAGCCCCCCACCCGGCTTGCCCCACATGTTCTTATCACCACCCGGTGGGTCTCGCCTGTCGTTTTTGTGCTCACTGCAATATGTACGGCCACTGCACTGCCAACTGCCGTACTGGTCCCCGTCAAGCGCCAGCTCAAGCCACTGCCCATCAAGCTCTACTCCCAGCCCCGCAAGGCCAACAAGTGGCTCAGGCACCCGCGGTCAACGCCCGAGTCTGCTTCGCATGTGGTGATCCCAACCACTTTGTAAATATGTGCCCGAACAGGGTGGTGAAACAAGAGCCCCAGCAGCAGCAGCAACAGCAAGCCGCACACGCCAGAACTTTTAACATCAACGTGCGCCAAGCCCAGGCTGACAACAACGTGGTCAATGGTGCGTTCCTTGTGAATGGTATTTATGCTTCATGTTTGTTTGATACTGGTGCCGATAACTGCTTTGTGTCGTTTGAATTCGAGAAGCTCCTTAGTCGTAAGCGCTCCCCACTCTCCTCGACGTTCGATGTTGAAGTCACTACCGGAAGAACTATCGCCGTTAATTCTGTTCTTCGTTATTGTACTCTTGAGCTCAACAATCACATCTTCCCAATCGACCTTATTCTGATGCAACTCGGAAGTTTTGACGTCATAGTAGGCATGGACTTTCTTCGCGAAAACCATGCTGAAGTTGTGTGCTTCGATAAAATGATTCGATTCTCGCTCTCAAATGGTGATTTATTGTGTGTTTATGGCGAAACTGCTTCGAAAGGTCTCAAACTCATGTCGTGTGTCCAAGCTAGCAAGTATCTCCGCAAGGAATACAGAGCTTTCTTGGCTAACATTGTAGTAGCAGAGAAGGAAAAGAAAGGAAAGACAAAAGTGAAAGACGTTCCTGTGGTTCATAAATTTCCTAATGTGTTTCCTGACGATCTCCCCGGTTTACCACCAAGTCGTGATATCGACTTTCGTATCGATCTCATTTCTGGAGCCAACCCTGTTGCCAAAGATCCTTACCGACTCGCACCGTCCGAAATGCGCGAACTCTCGAACCAACTCCAAGAATTACTTGAGAAAGGCTTCATTCGCCCGAGCACCTCTCCTTGGGGCGCGCCAGTCCTTTTCGTCAAAAAGAAGGATGGGTCGTTCAGGATGTGCATCGACTATCGGGAATTGAATAAGTTAACTATCAAGAGCCGCTATCCCCTGCCTCACATTGACGATTTGTTTGATCAGCTACAAGGTGCTACGTGTTTCTCGAAGATGGATCTACACTCAGGCTATCACCAACTACGCATACAAGAGGAGGATATACCCAAAACCACTTTTCGCACTCGATACGGCCACTACGAGTTCGTTGTAATGCCTTTTGGTTTAACCAACGCACCCGCGGTTTTCATGGATCTGATGAATCGCGTGTGTAAACCTTATCTCGACCGTTTCGTCATCGTGTTCATCGACGATGTCTTGATCTATTCCAAATCGAAAGCCGAACACGCGCAACATCTACGTTTAGTTCTTGAGCTACTCCAGGGGAATCAACTCTATGCCAAATTCTCCAAGTGTGAATTCTGGCTGGAGGAGGTTCAGTTTCTAGGTCACATTGTAAATAGACAGGGTATTCACGTCGATCCCTCGAAAATCAAAGCAGTTAAGAGTTGGATTACACCTAAGAACCCGTATGAAGTCCGTTCTTTTCTCGGACTAGCGGGCTATTATCGACGATTTATCGAAGGATTCTCAAAGATCGTTGTGCCGCTTACCGCCCTCACGCATAAAGACAAGCCTTTTGTTTGGGGAACTGAATAAGAGTCTGCTTTCCAAACCCTCAAGCGCATGCTTTGCAATGCTCCTGTTCTCACTCTACCCGACGGAAACGACGACTTCATTGTCTATTGTGATGCTTCCAACCTTGGTCTTGGCTGTGTTCTTATGCAGCGAGACAAGGTTATAGCTTACGCATCTCGTCAGCTCAAAATCCACGAGAAGAACTATACAACCCATGATCTCGATCTAGGCGCGATTGTTTTTGCGTTAAAGATTTGGCGACACTATCTGTATGGTACCAAGTGTACGATCTTCACCGATCATAGGATCCTACAACATATCTTTGATCAGAAACAACTTAATATGCGTCAACGCCGATGGGTAGAACTTCTCAATGATTACGACTGTGAGATTCGTTATCACCCAGGCAAAGCTAGTGTCGTTGCCGACGCTCTCAGCAGACGGAGTTATTTGCTCAGCATTCGAAAACCCAAGCCCAATACGATCTCGAAACTCTCATCCGCGAAGCCCAGCATGCTTGTTTTAACGAGCGCACCTTGGATAAGAAAAGAATTTACCACGATGGAGCTCACCTTGTGAATAAGCCGAATGGGATATTCCATTATCTGGACCGGATTTGGATCCCTAAACGGACCGATTTGCGAAAGATTTTGATGGACGAAGCCCATAAATCCCGGTATTCTATTCATCCCGGTGCCGACAAAATGTACCAGGACCTTCGCTACAAGTACTGGTGGCCGGGCATGAAAAGGGATATTGCTCTCTACGTTGGGAAGTGCCTGACTTGTGCAAAGGTCAAGGCTGAACACCAAAGACCCTCTGGCTTACTCGAACAACCGCCAATCCCTATGTGGAAGTGGGAGAGTATAGCTATGGACTTCATAACAAAGCTTCCGCACACGTCATCAGGTCACGACAGCATCTGGGTTGTCGTTGACCGTTTGACCAAATCAGCTCACTTTTTGCCAATATGGGAAGACTACAAGGTAGAACGATTAGCCCGAATCTACCCCAATGAGATCATTTTTAATCATGGGACGCCTCGCGACATCATCTCTGACCGTGATGCTCGGTTTACCTCGCGACTGTGGGAAACGTTTCAAGCGGCTCTCGGTACTACGCTTAACCTAAGTACCGCATTCCACCCTCAAACCGATGGTCAGACTGAAAGAACGATCCGTACTCTTGAGGACATGCTCCGTTCGTGTGTCTTAGATTTCGGTGGTAATTGGGATGCACACCTGCCATTAGTCGAATTCTCATACAACAACAGTTATCATTCCAACATCCAAATGGCACCATTCGAGGCTTTATACGGAAGAAAATATCGATCGCCTATTGTGTGGCACGAGATCGATCACTCGCAATTAACCGGTCCTGAGCTATTGCAAGAAATGACTGACAAAGTCCTCCAAATTCGAGACAGTTTGTTGAAAGCTCGAAGTCGACAGAAAAGTTACGCCGATAGACGACGCAAGCCCCTTGAATTTGACGTTGGCGACTACGTACTCCTAAAGGTATCACCTTGGAAGGGTGTGGTCAGATTCGGCAAGAAAGGGAAACTAGCACCTCGATATGTTGGACCTTTTAAGATTCTGGAAAGGGTCAGAAAAGTTCCTACAGACTCGAACTACCAGAGGAACTTAGTAATGTCCACCCGACTTTCCATGTGTCAGACCTCCGAAAGTGCCTGGCTGAGCATGATTTAATTGTACCTCTCGATGACCTCCAAGTAAACGAAACACTACACTTCATGGAGAAGCTTGTCGAAATCATGGATCGCCAAACCAAGCAGCTCAGACGCTCGCGCATTCCTATTGTGAAGGTCCGATGGGAAGGCAAGCGAGGTGCAGAGTTCACTTGGGAACTCGAAAGCGACATGAAGGTGAAGTACCCGCAGTTGTTTGTTACGGCTTCGGCCTAATTCCGGGACGAAATTCCCTCAACTAGGGGAGGCTGTAACACCCCGTGTTTCTGAAGTCAAAGTCAAAGTCAAGATTGAAGTCAAAGGAAGAAAAGATTGCTAATTGCGATCTGTCTCTCCTTGCTCAATTCCTGTTTTGACTTCTTTGACTTGTAATTAGTCTATTTTACTTATCGCTTTAGTTGTATTATGTGGAGTATCTATTAATAATCGCATGGTAATCGCTATTTATCGCATGTTTAATCGCTTTATCGGTGTTATGGCTCATTTTCTAAGCATACATATCTTGAACTATATCCTGCTTTTAATTGTTTATCTGTGATCAGGATACTGGACGGGGATATTGCTAACATCCTGGGTGATATCCTGAGGTATATCGAATTAATCACGTGCAGGTTAAAGACTGGGACTTGCTAACGGTCAAATGGACTTCATCTCCTCTAGTCTCGGGCGTGTTTGTTAAAGGAGAGACGTTGAACCCGAAAGACCAGGTCTACAACATTCGACTAAGGAATATTTGTTGGATCCCGGTTATGTAGGATAGTTAGTTACATTTGTTTTACTATAAATAGATGGGGGCGGATCAGATTAAGGCACTCAACTTACACGTTTTCAAACACTTTCTCTCTAGCTCATCGCAAACACTACACACAACACTTGTATTCGAATTACATTGTAACACATAGTCGATCCGCACCACATCCTGCACTGTATCCTGATATTTGAAGCAATAGAAGAACAAGGCAGCTGCGATTGTCAGCTCCCGAGGTTTTATGCCGGCGATCTAGATTGATCAAGGGCTTTCCTCGTACATCACGTGTCAACCTTTACTTTTTGCTCTTTATTTGATCATCGATACAACTCTATATCCCGAGCCGTATCCTGAAACTGTTTTCATATCTAATTTGGTTAACACATTTTTCACGCATAATTTTAGCACACTACCTCACTTAACTAATTTGATCACTTAATTGCTTAGGTAATTTTTGACCAAAACAATTTGGCGCCCACCGTGGGGCAAGTGGTGCTACTTTTACTAAAAATCTTTGTAAAATCGTTAATCGGTTTTCTATTTTCAAAACTTTTTGCCACATTGTTTACAATGGCCTCAAGATCAAACATGAGCTCCTCCACTATGTCTGCTGCAACCTCTGCTACTACCGGTTCGGTGCTTCCACCACCTCCTCCAAGGATGTCGTTTTCTTCACAATCTCAAGATGTTATCCCTACTCGGAGTGTTCAGGGATCTGCTCCCGTTTTAGCCTCTAATGATGAAATTCTAACTTTATTTGGAAGTGTGCAGGAACAAATGAGGTAGCAACAGGAAACTAATCAAATGCTGTTAAGAGAAATACAACTCTTAAAAGCTAGCTAGAGTAGACCCGCTGAAGAAACTGTCACTCCTATACAGCCCAGGGCTTTGAATTTCAGTTCCGCAGTTTACACTGAAGATAACAGGGGGAATATCGTCCCAAGCCATTCTCAGAACCGTACTCCTGAGATACCCTCCTCGGTCAGGATGTCGACTGTGAGGAGTTCAGGATATGCTTCAGGATATGGCCAAAATCCCAGACCGGTAATGTGTCAAATAATAATATTCTTGCTACTAACAACAATGGCTCTTTGCAGGATGCAACTATGACGTCAACATTTACCAGGGAGCTCCAGAAATTGAAGGACATGATATCCAGCGTACCTGGAGTGGTCCAGCCAATTCCGGAAGTATCCCAAGACAGCCACAGGATATCCCGCTTTGCGTATCCTATCTGTGATGCAGAAATCCCAAAAAGATTCCAGACTCCCAACATGAAACTGTATGACGGGACTATGGATACTGGGGAGCATATTGCCCAGTATAGGGAACAGATGGAAATCAATCCTATCCCTCCAGATCTCAAGGAAGCATGCTTATGCAAGGGATTTGGTTCTACCCTGACAGGATCAGCCTTAAAATAGTTGTTAAACGTCCCTCCTCACTCAATTACTTCGTTTGCTCATTTGGTTAATTTATTTAACAGTCAATTTTCTTGTAGTCGGAGTTTTGAGAAACTAACCAGTGATCTTTACAGGATAACTCAAGGGCCTAGGAATCCTTGAGGGATTATGTGAACAAATTCAGTCGAGAATCCTTGGATATCCCACATCTTGATGTTGCAACAGTTGTGCAAGCTTTTAAGATGGGGTTACAAAAGGATTCTCAGTTTTATCAGGATCTTGTAACGAATCCCTGCAGGAATCTCGACGAAGCTCGTAACAGGGCTTTGAGATATATCCGTCTGGAAGATGACAAGAAGATGCAGGAGAGGATGAATTCTACCTCAACCTATGAATCAACTAACAGGAAATCAGAATCCTCATATAAGCCATATCGCTCCAAGCCATATGGCAGAAATGATAACAAGAAAGTGAATGCTGTTGAAGACGAGGATCCTGAAGAATATCCTGACTTATCTGAATACTGCTTTTCTGTTAATATACCTGAGTTAATGTATGCTATGCAGGGTTTAGGGGACAAAGCTAGGTGGCCTCGAAAGAACCAGCAGAAAGCTGATTGGAAGGATAAATCTAAATGGTGTGCCTTCCATGAAGACTTCGGACATATGACCGAGGATTGCATTGCTTTAAGGAAAGAGATAAGTTACCTGTTAAGCAAGGGGTATCTGAAGGACTTGCTGGGAAAAAAGAAGAATAAAGGGCAGGATCCCGAGAAGGATCCTGAACGAGCAGCATCACCCCCAGCAGATGCCAAGATAATTAACTTTATTTCAGGAGGATCCGACATTTGTGGGACTTCGTATTCGGCGGCTAAGAGACATGCAAAGGAAGCTAAGAGTGAAAGGGGAGACAAACCAGTCAGGATGACTACCCTCACAACTGATAAAGTGACCGCTTTCGATAGTGATGACAGGGATACTGTTCAGGATCCTCACCATGATGCTTTGGTAATAACATTATATGTGGCTAACCATTTTGTACGTAGGATACTGGTAGACAACGGTAGTTCTGTCAACATAATTCAGCTGGAAACATTGAAGAGGATGAATGTATCTCCGAGGGACATTACATCGAAGTCCACTGTGCTCGTTGGTTTCAGTGGAGAAGCTAGAAATACTGTAGGAGAGATAAAGTTACCAGTATACGTTGAAGGGGTCAACTCGATACAACGCTTCTGTGTGATGGACTCCTTATCCTGCTATAACATCATACTGGGAAGACCATGGATTCACGATATGAAGGCTGTGCCATCAACATATCACCAATGCATCAAGATCCCTACCCCTTGGGGAGTTGTCAAGGTTGAAAGTGATCAGCAGGAAGCGAAAGAATGCTACTCATCTTCGATGAAATCTTCAACCAAGCCTAATCAAGCATAGCAATTAAAGATGCGGGCCCGGGATACCTTGGAAGCTTCGGAGCAGGATGTAAAGAAAATTATCCAGGATCAGGATAATCCTGATATCTCGGTGCTCGTAGGAACCAATATCTCTCAGGATATTGAAGTGCAGTTAACTAACTTTTTGAAATGCAGGATGTCAACGTTTGCATGGAAGCATGAGGATATGACAGGCATATCCAAAGACATTATCACTCACAAGCTTGGAATTGACAGATCATTCAAGCCTGTTCAGCAAAAAAGAAGAAAATTTCCTCCTGAGCGGAATACGATCATCCAAGAAGAAGTTGAAAGATTGTTGAAGTCCAGGATGATCAGAGAAGTCAAGTTTCCAAGATGGCTAGCAAACGTAGTTGTGGTACAGAAGAAAAACGGGAAATGGAGAGTCTGTGTAGACTACACGGACTTGAACAAGGCTTCTCCTAAAGACCCATTTCCTCTCCCTCATATCGACGCAATGGTGGATGCTACTGCTGGACATGAAATGTTAACGTTCATGGACGCATCCTCAGGATTTCAGCAGATTCAAATGGAGCCTTCGGACCAGGAGGATACTGCTTTCATGACACCAACAGGTATATATTGCTATACTGCCATGCCTTTCGGTTTGAAAAATGCAGGTGCAACATACCAGAGATTAGTAAACATGATGTTCAAAGATAAGCTGGGGGACACCATGGAAGTATATATTGACGATATGGTGGTGAAATCTAGAAAGGCTGAGGATCACCTCCCGGATATCAAGGGAGCATTTGATATCCTGGATCAGTATAACATGAAGCTGAATCCTGCTAAGTGCCATTTCGGAGTGGGGGCAGGAAAGTTTCTTGGATATATGGTGACGAAAAGGGGGATAGAGGCAAGCTCGGAGCAGATTAAAGCTATCTTGGATATAAAATCACCCTTGAATATGAAGGATGTTCAACGGTTAACAGGACGAGTAGCAGCATTGAACAGATTTATTTCGAGATCCTCAGAAAAATGCAAGGAATTCTATGATATCCTCAAGAAGAATAAGAAATTTGAATGGGGAGCAAAGCAAGAAGCAGCCTTGCAGGATTTGAAGCGGTATCTCTCAACTGCACCTCTATTGATGAAGCCTGAAAATGGTGAACCACTATCCCTATACCTCGCTGTATCAAGGGATGCTGTAAGTGCCGTTCTTATAAAAGACCATGAAGGTCAGCAATATCATGTTTATTATGTTAGTAAAAGTTTGTTAGATGCTGAAACTAGGTATTCTCATTTAGAAAAATTGATATTAGCTCTAGTCATGGCATCGACAAAGCTTAGACATTATTTTGAGACACATAGGATCCATGTTAAAACGAATTATCCTGTCAAAAATGTGCTTAGGAAACCAGAGATGTCAGGCAGGATGGCCAAGTGGTCAGTAAAGTTAAGTGCTTATGATTTAGTATATGAACCTAGAAATGCCATAAAGTCTCAGGCTTTAGCTGACTTTGTGGCTGATTTCAGTAGTGACATTCAGGACGAGGTAGACCTAGAAGTTCAACAGTTAGGAGAATCTTCAGGATCCTGGACGTTGTATACTGATGGTGCATCCAATATAAGAGGTGTAGGTTTAGGTATACTACTAAAATTGTCACAGGGGGGCATATTACCCCAGGCTATTAGGTGTGAATTTCCTGCTACTAATAATGAGGCAGAATATGAAGCTTTAATTGCAAGATTAGAATTGGCTAAGAATATGAGTATCAAGAATTTGCAGGTATATGTTGACTCTTTGTTAATTACTAACCATTTTAATGGATCCTATGCAGTTAAGGGTGAGAAATTAATCGAATACCTCGATATTCTCAAAAAATTAGCAGGATATTTTGATGTTTTTACACTTGAACAGGTACTAAGAGAGGATAACGCTGAAGCAGATGCCTTAGCAAATCTGGGATCATCGATCAGGATACCAGAAGGAACCCAAATACCAATAATACATGTCTTGTATCCTGCAACGAATCCTCGGGATAAAGAAGTAGCGGGTATTCAGGATCCTGGAGCAGAGTATCCTGAAAAGGATCCTAAATCTTGGACGGCTCCAATCATGAGATATCTCAAGGAAGGACACATCCCCCAAAATGAAAATCCTAAGGCATTTAGGATGAAGGTATCACGATTCACTATTATAAATAATGTTTTATACAAGAAATCTCTTGCAGGACCGTATTTGAGGTGTTTGGAGGATCCTGAAGCCAAAGAAGTACTTCAGGATATACATGAAGGGGAATGTGGTAACCATACTAGGGGGCAGGTCATTATTCTCAAAAGTATTAAGGACAGGATATTATTGGCCGACAATGAGAAAAGATGCCGCAGAATATGATCGAAGATGTGACGCATGTCAAAGACATAGTAACATATTACATCAGCCTGCTGAACCGCTATATCCTATTGTTTCCCCTTGGCCGTTTATGAAGTGGGGTATGGATATAGTGGGAAAGCTTCCAAAAGCTCCAGGAGGAAAGGTTTTCATGTTGGCAATGACGGATTATTTCTCCAAGTGGGTTGAAGCAGAAGCATTTGTTCAAGTTAGAGATCAAGAAGTAGTATCCTTCATAAAGAGAAATATCCTGACCAGATTTGGAGTACCAGCCGAGATAATCTGTGACAATGGTTCTCAGTTTATAAGCAAGAGAACTACTGACTTTTGCAAAAGTTGGGGAATCAAAATGATAACATCTACTCCGGTACATCCTCAAGCGAATGGACAAGCAGAATCCTCAAACAAGATAATTGTCAATAACTTAAAGAAGAGGCTTGGAGCCAAAAAAGGAAGATGGGCAGAAGAATTACCCTTTGTTTTGTGGGCTGATAGGACAACGGTAAAGAATGCAACAGGCCAAACCCCATTTTCCTTGGTATTTGGAGCAGAAGCAATGATTCCAACGGAAATGGCAATACCTACTGCAAGATCTACCCTACGGGATCCTGAACAGAATCCTGAAGCCTTGAGTCAGGATTTGGATACTATAGATGAAAAAAGGGATGCAGCAAGGCTAAGGATGGAAGCATATCAACAAAGAATATCCAGAGCATATAACAAGAATATTAGGACCAGAAGATTTAAGGTTGGAGATTGGGTGTTAAGAAAGGCTTTTCAGAATACTACTAATCCTGCCGATGGCAAGCTAGCTCCAAAATGGGAAGGACCATATGAAGTTGAATCAGAAGCAGGGAATGGAGCATATAGACTCAAGAATATGGAAGGGGATATGCTACCGAGATCTTGGAATGCTATACACCTTAAGCTTTATTTCAAGTGAGTTTAGAATTTAATTTCTAACTCAGGATGGTATGAATTCTATCTTTTTTAAATATGTTTGGTTTAATTTATTCTTTGAAACCCAATACTAACTTAAGCATCGGAGGGGTGTTAGCCAAGCTAACACCCACCTTAGTTTAAGGATGTTTTGCAGTATATGCTCCAGGATATAGCTCCAGGATGCTCACTCAAGATACTTCGGAAGATTAGAAGATTGGCCCCCTCTCTCACGTATAAGGGATCCCGATCCCTTCACAGGTTTAAAGGTATTCACCTTTCTTCTGAATTGGGTTTAAACACTCCGCCTGGAGCGCAAGTTATTCAGGGATAGTTCAAGGTGGCGGGACCAGTCCATGTAAAAGTGGCTGACAATTTCGTTACTGTTGGCTATATCCTGAATCCTAAAGGTATATGAGGATTAATCACCCTCTCTCATGAAAGGGTATTTTCATACTCTTTAAGGTTTAAAGGTTTTCACATTTCTAAGTCTTGGAGTTTATACACTCCCGCCTGTAGCGCACGAAAATTTGGGATTTTCCCCAGGATACAAGGAATTTATCTCCAGTACATTCTTGGGTTTTACCCCTGCAACATGAAAAATTGTCTATACAATGGGAACTGATATCCAGAAGATTTCTAAGTATTTGAAGACATTGTACACAGGGGACATTCCTACTAAAGCAATGGTGTAAAGCTAAAAGGATAAGGCTCGGAACTAATGCACTAAGTGTCTCAGACAGGGGACATCTTCATTGGAAAAGTTGCAAAGGGATTGAGGTTTGATAATAGGGTTATACCCTATTCCTGGTATGATCTTTCCTTTGTAAACATCGTTTAAGTTTTTAATAATACTATGTTTGGTAAAAGGTTAAATATCCTGATATATTCTCAAAATATATTTTCAGAATACTTCTCAGAATATTTGATTAAAATATTTGAAACTAATACTAGTTTGAAACGTTGATCATTTAGGTATTATCAGAACAGGTTTTGGAAAAGTGGACTGTTTTTTCACCCTTTAAAAAGCTTTCTACAAAGTTGAAGGAATGTTTAGAAGTTCTATCTAATAAAAAGTTTTTATAATATATCGCTGAGCATATTGATCAGGATATTTTCATAAGATAACAATACAAAATTTTTACAAAGCTAAGAGTTACATTAAGTAATGCAAGGCAATAACAAATAAGTTAAAAGATAGTTATATTATTAACAAGTCAAAAGTTGTGCTTTTGGTTTCACCTTAAACCAAGGCCCATCCGCCAAAAGCACGATTAGTTTTTACCATACCTACGTAACGGTTGAAGGTTTTATCTCAAATCGAAACCTGTCCACCTTCAACCGCTACGAAGTTCAAAACAGATTATACTAACCGATGACCAAGGGCTTCATCCTAAAACCTAGGACCCATCCACCTTTGGTCATCATATTGTTCTAATGCAGGAAATATAAATTGTTTGAAGACAGGAAAAGTAAATTGTTTACACAACCACAACCATGAAATTTAAAAAAATGGGCTCCGGCCTCAGCACGTATATCCATCATCGCCCACTCCACTGCCTAAGGGGCAGCACCTTCTTGAACAGCAACCTCTTTCCCGGCATCCGTACCAGCATCATCCTCGGGATTCTTCTCAGCATCTGCAGCAGCATCCTCTCCACCAGCATTCTTTCCAGCATTTGCCCCAGCATTCTCGGAAACATCCTTTGAAGCGCTAGCATCCATTATCTTGGCGGACTCTTCCACAGCAGATTTGGCAGGAGGATCCACAGGATTTCCCCCAAGATCTTTTAACTTCGCCTCCCAGGCCTTGGTGTTCCAAGAAGGGCATTGTAAACCCAAAGGCATCGCCTCGTAAGCCATTTTCAGCCTGGCCTGGAGAAGGGAGATCACGACGGAATTCTTGAGGCTCTCTCGGTATGAAGCCATGGCCTGCTCGTGTTGAACCTGGGCCGCGTCAAATTTAGCTTGAGCCTCCTGAGTGATCTTCTGGATGACGGACTGGTCATCTTGAGTCATAGCCTTATACTTAGCTTCGTAGTGTTCCGATTTAGCGGTGGCAATTGCTGCTTGATCTGCAATGGTGGCCTTGGCCTTTTTTAGCTGGCTTTCAAGCATGACGTTGGAGCCACATGCGTCTTCATAAAGGAAAACCAGGCGTTCAAGGCCCTGCAAGGTAAAGAAACAGGCATTATTCTAAATGAACATTTCTATTTAGCATACGGTGCAGAATATAGGTCAGGATACTACCCTGGTTAAGGAAGCCGGTCATAAATGTGCTGGATTCCGTGAACTCGTGGTTCTCGAATGGGAACACGTGGGGTGGAGCAGAGGGCTCAACTTCCTTTCTTTTCCGGAAGCTGGAGGCTCGGGTCCTGGATGCTGGGGGAGCTTTGGGAGCAGTGGCGGTCTTTGAACTGGTAAGTTTTGGTGTAACGGATGACTTCGGGTTAGATTCTTGTTTGACAGGTTCAAGGCTGGAATAACTGTCCAGCTCATCGAGTTGGAAGCCTTCGAGGTTAATAACTGGCACTGCCCATGGGAAGATGTTTTAAGCTTATTATATCTCTAAAAATAATAATCAATTTAATATAAAAATAATTCCTCAAATTATGCTTACCAGACATGTTGGAACTTGATATTTGACTTGAGCTTGTGAGTAACAGGTTAAAGGTTCTTTCACCCACTAGAAGCTTGTAAATCTCTTTTATTCTCCCTTCCGATTCAGCACTAGGAGGAGCTAGTTCTTTAAAGTTTGCTGCAAGAAAAGAAATAAACATATCAGGATGTTGGTTCAGGATGGAGGTTTGGGATATGATTGGGGATATTCCTAAAACCCTAAGTCCTACCAGAAGTCAACCATCTTTTAGGGAGGTCAAAACCCTTATCAATGGAGTCTCTTTTCACAAAGAAGAATTTTCTTGTCCATTTATCCTCATTCTTGGTGGCCTTAAGAATGAGAGGATCGCTGGAAATAGAAAAAAGGAGAAACCGGCTGGAACCATGTGACCTTAGACGGTAGCCATCGGAAGGTCTTCGATGCATAGATCAGGCATATGACGAGCCTTAATCTGCTCCAGGGTGACTAACACGCGCCAAACCATAGGCATGATTTGGGCGAAACTAAGACCGGTAAGCTCAAAGAAGCGAGATATGAAGGGAGAAAATGGATATTGAAGCCCTAATGAAAAAGGATATGCAAAAAAGCAAACCCATTCGTTGGAACAAAAATCCGATCGGACCTCTCGGTCGAATGGACGGAAGATTGTCCCGGCGGGAAAGGCACCGGAAGCTCGTAGGGCCGCGATGTCGGAATTATCGAAAGAACACACCTCTTTTGAAGGATTCTGAAGCAAATTTTGTTTGTAGAAGGGGGAAACAGAGTCCGCAATTTGCGATCTGGTACGGGTCGCCATGGAAGAACACAATCGGAGAAAAGGAGATATAAACAAGGAAAATAGAAAGGGTAGAGAGGAAAGTACCTGATATCCGGTTGAAGATAAGGGTAACCATAATGAGGAGTCCCTCGGTTAATATAGGCTGAATATAGGGGGGTAAAGAGTAAATAACGCTTTGGAAGTTGCACCACTGTCATTTCAAGGGTCTAGTCGTATTGATTGCCTTAAGTTATGAGCTGAAACTTTTAAAATATATCCGTTGGATTGGTATACCAACCGATATATTTGGGGACAATTGTTATGGCTCATTTTCTAAGCATACATATCTTGAACTATATCCTGCTTTTAATTGTTTATCTGTGATCAGGATACTGGACGGGGATATTGCTAACATCCTGGGTGATATCCTGAGGTATATCGAATTAATCACGTGCAGGTTAAAGACTGGGACTTGCTAACGGTCAAATGGACTTCATCTCCTCAAGACTCGGGCGTGTTTGTTAAAGGAGAGACGTTGAACCCGAAAGACCAGGTCTACAACGTTCGACTAAGGAATATTCGTTGGATCCCGGTTATGTAGGATAGTTAGTTACATTTGTTTTACCATAAATAGATGGGGGCGGATCAGATTAAGGCACTAAACTTACACGTTTTCGAACACTTTCTCTCTAGCTCATCACAAACACTACACACAACACTTGTATTCGAATTACATTGTAACACATAGTCGATCCGCACCACATCCTGCACTGTATCCTGATATTTGAAGCAATAGAAGAACAAGGCAGCTGCGATTGTCAGCTCCCGAGGTTTTATGCCGGCGATCTAGATTGATCAAGGGATTTCCTCGTACATCACGTGTCAACCTTTACTTTTTGCTCTTTGTTTGATCATCGATACAGCTCTATATCCCGAGCCGTATCCTGAAACTGTTTTCATATCTAATTTGGTTAACACATTTTTCACACATAATTTTAGCACACTACCTCACTTAACTAATTTGATCACTTAATTGCTTAGGTAATTTTTGACCAAAACAATCGGTATCGCAATCGCACTCGCAACTCGAATTACGCATTTTGGTTACTGATATACGTGTGTGTGTGCCTTATGTGTTACTTGTGCATGTTTATTTATGTTATGTTGTGGTAATCAATCGAAACGCAATTGAACTCAATCGCAATCGAATTGCAAACGCTAAATGAATACGAAGTAAGGATGCTTGTATGTTGATATAGTAGTTGGGATTAAAAGTAATTTGACTTGGAAACTCTATCGCATCGAAACGTTCGCAAACGAAATCGAAACGGCAAAACTCGTCACGCCAAGCACTCGAACCAGGTGCCAGCCGACCGAACTGCCACCCGACCGGGCAGCCACCCGATCGTGGTACCACTCGACCGGGCTGCCATCCGGGCGAGTTGCCACCCGAGCGACCAACCATTCTTCCCTTTCCATTTTGGGTAACCCTATAAATACCCCTTGTCACTTTCATTCTTTCCACTTTTGGCAACTGATGTCCGACCAGTGCTCCTACTCGCTTTTTCCTTCAATTTCTCGCAATTTCGGTCGTCCTAAATCTTATACTTCCTTAATCTACACGCACTCCTACACCTTTCTATCTTTGAATCTTAACTTTTAACCGTGAAATCATCAAGATTTAAGGTGTTCTAGGATGACGTCATCATGTGTTCTTGAAGAACTTCATGTTTTGGCCTCAATCCACCAAGAACAATGTAGATCTAATCAATTTCCACATAAACAAACAAAGATCTTTCATAGATCTAAACATATTCACAATGAAAAGGATTGAAAGATGGTTTCCAACTTTCTTTCAACTCTTTTACACTCAATGCACTCAAACCCAATGGAACTAGACCTAATGTTGAGCGTCTACTCATTCTTAGCGGTGTATCAGTGCTAGATCCAAGTTCCATTTGAAAGACAGTGATTTCGGGTTTGGACACAAACAACCGTCTCGAACCGTGCACTGACGGACTAGGGTGATTCCTGTTCGGTCAGGTCATTGGGGACGAGATGGGGTTCCCATTGTTTAAACCAGACACCACAACGTCTCGCTCAAGTTACAACACTTCAAGCAAGGTCAAGTAACAGCACGATCAAATCATTGGGACGAGTTGTCATCCGACCGGACTGTTGTCCGACCGGGTTGCCATCCGCTCGACCCACCGTCCGATCGAGTTGCATCTTGATTCATTTAAAACTAAAACAATTTTCAACATGTTCGGTAACAGGGTTGCCTCCCGGTCGGATGGACATCTGACCGAGTGACCGCCCTACTGTGGATTTGTTCTCACTGAGAAACCTTGCCATTCGAGTCGCCGTCCGATCGAACGACCGTTCTACCGACCGACCTGAAGGGTAGAGATGCCTCTCTGTTTTCAAAATGCTACAACAAAAACTTCAAAGGACAAGCCATCATACACAAACACATCCGACCGGACGACCGTCCGAACGGACTACCACTCGCATGACTGGCCGTCCGATCGGATTACCATCCGATCGAACTGATGTCCGACTCACTTGTACCCTGCATCGTTTTACGCGTCGCTTATCATTATGCTATCGATCTGTTCGGGCTAACCCTACTCTCTAGCGCTCCCTTCAATCCATCAATCGTTGTGAGTATACTCGATCCCTTTTTGCTTTACGCACTTTTGGGTGTTACATACGTTACTTATACAAAATCACATCGAACACACTACGCAATACTTTAAACGCTAACCGTTACCGCATGTTATACGTGACTTAATGAATGCTTGTTTGTTATGTTTACATATGGAATGTTGTCTACCTGCCTTAGCAACGATAGTACTATTAGTTTGGACTCAGCACCCGTTCACTCGGGGGTTGTTAAGGACATTTACCTACATGGCTCACAGTGGTGAGAATGTATCGCGAACTTTCTTGGGCAGTCAACCCGCAGTCATTGGTATCGATAGGTTCATGTCGATAACCAACATGCCTCATTTCACTCTGTGCATGTGCTGGTTATGCGTAACGCTTTCGAACTCTATATGCTATTATCAAACTTGTATGCTCACCTTTACACTATGTGTATTAACTTTTACTTTAACGTATGTGACAGGTGCTTAGGATGCTTATTTGCTTTCTTTGGTGTGAAATCGAGGCTAGGAAAGACCTAGGTCAACAATAAACAATTGTCTGTAATAAGAATCTGAGTTATCGGAACAGAACAATTTGACTAGATCTTTTCTGTAATAACCGTATTACCTTATATGACGTGGTATGGGACATGTTGCTTTAAATATTTGGTAAATATAGTTGTTATGGAAACTTCTGGACAATCTGTTTCACTTAGTGCCACGCCCCGATGTTTCCGACATCGGTTGGGTGTGACACACAGGGACAATTTAAACTTTAATGCATGATCTTATATGATCAAGGCTTTAAGGCATTGAATCATAGTTCATTACCTTTCTTGACAGGGAGTTACAGACTACAACTGTCTTTTGTCTTATATGACAATGATTATGGCCCGTAGGCATTACATCACTAATGGATGTTTAATAAAAGAAAGGAATTGGAAGGATCCAATATAAGGATGACTTATATGATTTTATCGAATCACATTTGCCAGGAGTGTTAACATGTTTTCAGATGTTAACAAGGATTTTGAATCTTTCAAGGAACTACTATCATGGTCCGGTCTTAAAATGACACATGGCTAGGTTTTGCCTTTAAGATTTTCTTTTATTTTTAATGGCAGATTAATTTTTAAAAGTAATGATATCTTGTTTTATTTTATATATTATATTTATGCATATAATGATAATTAAAATTTTAAACTCAACACATTCCATCATTAAATAAAAGAGTATATAAATGCCCTAAACGGGACTTTAAAAGAAATAACTTGCCCACGCATGGGCTAAACTAAAAATACAAGTTCTCGCAGGGACTGAATACATAAATAGATGTCCACGCAGGGACTTGATTGAAATAAGGAAATTACAATACAAATAAATAAATAAGAAATCTTCAAAAAGCCCTTTTCTTCTTTCCCTTGATTAGATTCGCCAAACCCTTGAGAAATCCCCGGTGGTTCCTGCGCTCTTCTTGGACCTCCCGCTCCACCTGGCTCAACCTCAGAAGAATCTCCTGTTGTTGCGGTGGCAGTATCAGTGGCGGCTGCGGCGGCTGCTGATGCTGCAGAGGTTGAGGAGGTGGTGGGTATTGGTACCCATAGGCCGGGTACCCAGTCTGATATGGGACTCCATAGGGCCCTCGGGATGAAGAGCATTGTAGTTCGCCGCTACAAGGTATGGGTCAACTTCGGCGTAGTTGTAGTTAGTATGGGCTGGCTGCTCAAAAGGGTTATACGCCACTGCACCGGCGTATGAAGGAATTGGGTTATCATAACCCACTGGTGGCGGTGCGACTGGCGCCGAGTCCACTTCAGAAACAGGGTTCGAAGGCCCACCCATCTGTGGGTCTTCATATAGTGGCGGGTAATGACAACCACTTGAATGCTGAGGGGTGCTGTCCCCTCCTCGCACGGACGTCCGTGCTCCTGATCTCCTACTCCTTGGTGGCTCCAGAGGCGGTTGCTGCACTGGTGGTGGTGGCGGTGGAGTGACCGCTACAAAACGTGAATCCTCCGAGGGATCCTGCTGCTGTTGCTGCTGAGACGGGTTGTAAGAGGGAGTAAACACCCAGTCGTATTGGGCAAACTTTGCCTCATAGCTGTCTGGACCACGATAAGGTGATCCATGAAAAGACGACCCATCCGAAATCTCGATGGGGTGAGTAGGTGTCCTAGATGGTGGTTCGGCGGGATCCGGGTCATCATCCATCTCCATATCCTGAGCTTCAGGGAAATGGTCTTCGAGGCCCAATGGGTTATGACCCATTGGTTCTTCTCTCTGATTTTCCGGGTTAAACCAGCTCTGGAAATATGGGGTCGGGTCTTGAAACGCGCGGTGTGACCCCGACCGCTGCAGTGGTAGGTAGGAATGGCGTGAATGGTCGGACTCGTTGCCTTGACGGAGTCCGAAGGAATCATGGTAGGAAGGTGAGGAGGTAAGAGAGACAGAACGCCTCGCAGGCTCTAAGTAGGTGCTCCAGTCTTCTTGAGGACTGGTGCTCATTGTAACAGATGGAGTCCGCCGGTGGGAAGGTCCGGCCTCGTAATCGTTGGGGGCGTTGAATGGCCCCTTTCCTCGTCCTCCCCTTCGGAACCTTGGCGACATTTTGTTGAACCTGTAAAAACAAACAAAAGAAACAACAAAAGAAAACAATAAAGGGCAAAAAAAATAATTAGGATTAGTCCAAAGTTCTTTGTCTAGACTCGGAAGTCGAGGAATGTGCAAACTGTGTCATTGAGATTAAACACAAAAGGTTAGTGTTTAATTCACTCAATGTTGGCTCTGATACCAACCTGTCACACCCCGATATTTCCACATATTACCGGTGGGCCCGGTGAGGAGTATCGTGACGTAGTTGATATCAACATTGACAATTTATCACAGTTTAATACACAGCGGAAGTTGAAAGATAAAAACATTACAAACCGAATGAAAGTAATATCAATTATTACAAAAATGGTTGTAAGGGATCCACAGGCGGATAAAAGTTAAAAGGAACATTTTTCAACAGATTTATAAACATCTAAGCTTGCAAGACTCTTTATTGATGCTAGGATTAGCCAGCCTATTCCGCCTAGTACCTGCACTTAGCCTTTTTGGAAAAATACATCAGTTTACACTGGTAAATACAATTAACCGACTCATTTTGAAAATGTTTAAGAAAATTGATTTGAATGCACAAGGCACAAAATATCTTTTATAACTTGGGATAATTATTTAAAAATAAACTTGTTAAAGAATTACATGTTTATTATACGTTCAGCAGCCCGGGCTGAAAAGCGGGTTAAAGATTAATAGACACACCACATAATATATCCCACGGCGAGTTATTCTCGAACAGGTGGGTACATTATTTTACATACGCACCGGCAGGTGTATGCCTACACCCCGTGCTTAAGTCGTGGCCATTTCAATGAATGAGCCGAGGATATCCAGGACATGGTCATTAACCCCCCAAAGGCTTAAAACAAACAAAACAGTTTAAACGGGTGATCTCAATGATTTAACCTTCATACGATTAAAAATTCAATACCCGACCAAGCCGTATTTTATATACCGTACCCCAAGCCCGTATAAGGGAAAATATGTTAAAAGTATTTACCTGAGCAAATTATACAAATTTATCCCAGCCGTACAAATCAGCAAGTGCAAATATCTTTTACTGGTCTCCTAAATCTGGAACGAAGGTTTTAATTAACCTATTAGATTCTTAACGGGTCTTACTTAAGTTTAAACTTAGACCGATTAGTTTTAAAGAAATGTATACGGTTCAAAACGCAAGATTAAGCGAAGACCGGATTAGAAAGTGGTTTATACCCGACAAGTATGAATACTAGTGTAATATGGGTAAACTAAACACATTCTGGATTTTGAAGTGAAAATGATAAGGTTTGACCCGTTTCGGTTAATTTATGCAAACTAGTTACATAAACCGTACTGAACGCGATAAATGCATAACGGGTAACCAAATGAGTCATGAGCAGGTTTCCTAAGTTAATATGCCTTAAATATGTTGTGATATCAGTAGGATACCTTCCATTATGCCCAAAACGAATTTAAAATCAATTTAACCCCCGAAGGGGTATTTTGGTAATTTTAAAGATTATAAAAGAGGTTAAATAATAAACTGAGGTACTGGTCTTAAATGATCAGTAAAATGTTTAATTTAATAAGTTATATCAGTAAGGTATTGCATATATGTGAAATTTATCATTTATAACCAAACTATGCGCCGTATGGGCATTTTGGTCATTTCACATAAGCTTTAAAGGTCAAATTTGGAATTCTGAGTTCAAAACTTTTTCTTACTGTTAAAGTATAAAAATTTACTTAAAACATCAGTAGGTACTAAGTATTATATGCCAAAAATAGTTTTAATCCATACTATGCGTTTAAAACGCGTAAAAAGTCGGTTTTAGGTGATTTACGGGTTATATAAGGAAAGCTAAGATTTTTATCAGCCCAGAAGGCTTAAAATATTTTATTTATCATATAAAATAGTAGCAAAAGATTTGGTATCAATACGTTATGTAAAACTCATTTTATTAGCAAAAGGGTATAACCGACAATTACCGAATCAAAGCAAGAACCCTATGTTATGTTCAGTTTAAAAATAAATAAAAATCTTCAAAAATCCCAAAATATTATATTACATCAGTGGGTAAAAAGTTTGGTGTCAAAATTTGGGTTTAGATAGGCTTTATGCTAATAATGTCGTTTAATTAATAAAAAGCTTTCAAATTACGATATTAAGCATAACTCCTAATTTAGACCACAAACTGATGTCAAATTTTTAGGACATGTTTATAAATTAGTAATAAAGGTTTTTTGTCCTCTCACATTTTCAAAAATCTCGTTTTATGGTCAAAAGGGCATAATGGTCAACATTTAAGCGATTAACGAAAACATGTAAATGAATCGGATTAATTAGGAACCAAGTTGTATAACCTCAGAGGGTTATACTAACCTATAACCTGGTCCTAATGGAACTCTAAGTCATGTCTAAACTAAGCTAAATCGGGTCAGAACTGAAAGTCAAAGCAAAAGTCTACTTTTGCGACTTTCGGTTCCGAATCGACCCTAAACTCAAAATTGTCGGGTTAAACATGCTTAGAGATGTTCTTACATTAATTACCAAGTTATATAAGTGTTAAAATTGGTTTCATAGCTTCTACATTGTTAATTATGAGTATATTTGCAAAATAGCTTTCTGTTGACTTTTCATAATTAAGTTTGACCCGACAATTGACCTAGTTAGAGTGGGAATCAGAGGGTGCCCTTTTAAGGGTTTATTACCCACATAATTACCAACTTACAGCCACTTTCAATTCGAGAAATGACTGGACCATTAGTGATTAATCACTAAGTCAAAGCTTAATTACGACGGCTTTTACTTTTGGTGTTTAGACTAATAAAACATGAATTAGAGAAGCTAAGAATGCTTACAAAGGCTCTTAGCATGAATTTGAAGCTTAAGAAAACTTGCTTGAAGTCCAGAGAGATCCAGAGAATAAGTTTAGAATGATTTTTTGAATGACCAAGTTCATGGTTGCAACATAAGGTCCTTATATAGTGATTTAGATGCAACAAGATCAATCCAACAAGGTCTACACATGTTTCCTGATCATCCTAGGTGTCCCCTATGCATGAAATACCACTGGTGCAGCCCCTGAATTCGAAAACCATGCATCTAAGGCGGTGGAACAGGCTGAACAGGCAGCTGTCCATTTTTCTGCCCTGTTACAGGTCTTACGGACCGTAAGCTAAGGGCCTTACGGTCCGTATCCGCTTTTTAATCTTTATCGCCCAGATCAGCCACCTTACGATCCGTAAGGTGGTCTCTTTTCGGTCTGTAAGACTTGGTCAGAAGACAAAAATTTTGAGAACTTTTGACATTGACCATGCATCCTATAATACCTTGAATCTTTGGTCATTATCAGTAGTAAGGGCCCTCAAGTTCAGGTCTACATCATTCAGAATGTACTCCATGCATTTGTGTTGCCTTGGAGTCTTGTATATCTCGAAATTCCACAAGATTAATATCCGTAATCTTTGATATCAATTTATATAATTGTTACAATTTTTTTGGGTTCGTTAAAAGGTCACTCAGAGGTTACTTTCAACATGTTGACACTTTTAATTCCTATGTTTCATAAGATCCTTATTTTAAGCACAAACGACTTTCAATGTTTGACGATTTATTCGTTAAAGAATACGAACATTGTGAGAGGTCAATCAAAGGCACAGGAATGGCATGTTGACACTTTGGATCCCTTTATTAACATATTTACATTGTTTAACAATCTGAGTCCCTCAGAAATAATTCTTTACACGTTTAAAGTCCATGACACGTGTCTTCGTAATATTTGTCACACCCCCAAAATCCACACGCGGAGTATCACCGCTTGGAGGCGTGACATGACCAGGATCAAGCCACCAATCATATTGAACAAGCCTGTAAGTAATATTTGTCTCTTATTAATCTGTATCACGGTTTCCCAAACATGTTTGCGATGATAAGTGGCCGGATCGCGATTTCCCAAACAAGTGTGCGATGATTAGTGGCAGTATCGCGGTTTCTCAAACATGTGTGCGATGATTGGTGGGGGCTTCCCATGTGTAGACTAGTCGTGTTCGTACGTGCCCTTCTTGATCCAAGGACCGTAGCAAGTGTGGGTGTACCTAGGTTTTATGTACGTGCCCTTCAATCCGAGGACAGTGAAAAGTAGTTTAATAGTAATGATAGTACGAGTAGTTATTCAATCCCATTCCCAACCCACCGGGAATCCCAGGCCTTAGGAGTGTGAACTCACCTCGGTTGCTCGGTTTGACTCTCAAAAGTAGCTAACAGTCAAGGTCGGTCAATCACGTCCTAGTATGATTACCACTTAGTTTATTAGTGACTTCAAAATAGAACACAAAGTTCCTACACGTATCTATCACATAACATGCATCACTTTAACGTTTCATGCCCATATAAAAATCCCATCTATTTCCCGCTCATAAACAAACATACGACATTGAACATAACACTTTTATAGACATATAACATGTAATATCATTCTCGGATAACCTACCCGACATTTAGACACGCAATTCACTACTTATGTCGTTTCAGCTTTTATATTCAAAACTGGGCTGTTTTCGGGGATTTTAATAAAATAGTTAACTTGTTTCAAAAATTCCCAACTTTTTACAGAAGGTCTTAAACGATCCAAATATTATTGTGTAAAAATCTCGGGATCCAATTCATCACCAATATTTTATAAAAATTCATTTTCCAGACTTAACTCAGATTTATCTTTTTCTGACTGCAGTCCACGGAATAATTTATTTAAAATTCATCAACAGTCCGATTTACGAAATTCCAGTGGGGTAACTACAAATACATCAGTTGTCATGTACTGTACAAATTTCATGAGCTGATACGTCACCGATTTCCAGTTATGACCAAAAATATAACACCTATTTTCAGCATCAAAAATGCAGCTTGAGCTGCTGTTACAAAATGACCCTTTAAAAATAGTAAACGAAGTCCAAAAATTATGATTCCAGTGCCATTAGAACCGTATTTCATAATACATAAATCTAGAGTTCAGAAAACACATTTTCTGCTTTATTAAGGTCCAGTTACAGCCAACTGAAGTTGGCTGTAATCACCAAACAGCTTTCTGTTTTTCAGCTTTTACATTCTAATGCGAGTTATATTGGTTCCGTTAACATGCATAATGATCAACAACATTTCTAGTACTCAATATTAACAAGTAAATCAGCAAGTAATCAGTAATATATCCAAACAACTTCATACTAACATAAATACATCATGTTTCATCTTCTTGTTTAAACCCTTTTTAGTGTTCTTGTAGATTTAACATATTACATCTTTTAATCATGAAACAAGATGAACAAAGGTGACATAAGGAACTTACTATTAGCACAAGGCTAGGGTAGGATCTAGTGATGAAAATGTAGAGAGAAGATGATGAAAAAGACTAGAACAAAGCTCCTTAGAAAGTCCTTCAACGGATGAACTTCAAGCTTTGAATGGAACTTGTAATTGGAGAAGATGAAGATGTTGAGGGGTGGTGGTGGGTTCGGTTATGGGGTGAACGAAAATGAGAGAGAGAGTAGTGAGGTGAGAGAGTGATCTTTGAGGAGATATGGTGGAGATATGAAATGATTGTATGCCTTGGGAATCATACATATAGAGATTCTTGAAAGATTTTGCTCAAGATTAAAAGCAAGTTACTATTGGCTTAAGCAATAATCATGATTAGGGTGTGGGTCCCCTATATGGGCCGTAAATGGAGAGGGCGGGGTTAATTGTAACATTTTGATGGTAAGTGGTAAATACTAATCCAAATTCAAGTATATGGTTACATATGTTAGTTAGTGAATATTTTAGTGGGTGTTATGGTGAACGGGGATCATAACTGGCCAAGAAATAATTAAACAATGTTTCTTGTAATATTTTGGTGTCCCGGGTAATGTCCGGTTGTTCGGTCGGATACTGTTCCGTTAAGTTGTTTAATTGTTCCGAAAGGCGTCTTATACATATATTTTTGTAACAAAATTAATTCCTAACACATAGGAAAATATTTAGGACCATTTAGTCAAGTTTTCTACATACTACTAGTATGCTAATACGCACATGTAAGTCTAACACCGTAATCAGAGAGCAGTTAAATGATTCAGCACAGTCATCAAGCACTTTAATTATCATTAATATATTGTACGGATACATGGAATTTCGAGGGTTGTCACATTCTCCCCTTGTAAAGAAAATTTCGTCCCGAAATTTAGCACGTGGTTACTGAGGAAGCTAATTATGTTGCGTTGTTTTCCTGGTTTTACTGGGGTGTCACATCATCCCCCCATTGATTTGGAATTTCGTCCCGAAATTCTGCAGTAGCTTCAGCCTCAGTAGTGGTTGCATTTTTCTTACACAGCTGGGGGTACTTAAGTTTCATTTGGTCTTCTCGTTCCCAGGTATACTCTGGGCCACGACGGGCATTCCAACGAACTCGGACAAGAGGTATCCTGGTATGCTTGAGGATCTTAACATCTCGATCCGTAATCTCTACTGGTTCCTCGACGAATCGCAGCTGGTCGTCGATTGTGAGTTCCTTGAGAGGAACTATGAGGGTCTCATCTGACAGACACTTCTTCAGATTTGACACGTGGAATACGTTATGAACTCCGCTGAGTTCTTCAGGTAGGTTCAGCCTGTAAGCGACTTTGCCAACTTTCCCAATGATTTCAAAGGATTTTGCCTCGTTTGCCAAAACGAACTACGCCTTTCCAAGGCGAGACTTTGAGTAGCACTCGATCCCCAACCTGGAACTCGAGTGGTTTTCTTCCCTTATCAGCATAGCTTTTCTGACGGTCACGAGCTGCCGCCATTCGCTGTCGTATCTGAGCAACTCTCTCGGTTGTATCTACTACGAGTTCTGGGCCAGTGATTTGACTGTCACCGACTTCTGCCCAACAGAGAGGTGATCGGCATTTACGTCCGTACAATGCCTCAAACGGAGCAGCTTGGATGCTGGTGTGATAGCTGTTGTTATATGAAAACTCCACTAACGGGAGGTGCTTTTCCCAGCCATTACCAAAATCGATTACACACGCCCTAAGCATGTCTTCAAGGGTTTGGATGGTACGTTCAGATTGCCCATCCGTCTGTGGATGATAAGCGGTGCTCATATCTGAACGTGAGCCAAAAGACTTGTGCTTTGCTTGCCACAGTTCAGAAGTAACACGCGCGTCACGATCAGAAATGATGGAGGTTGGCACTCCGTGCCTTGATACCACTTCCTTTAGGTAAATGTCTGCAAGAGTAGAAAACTTATTCGTTTCTTTGATGGCCAGAAAATGTGCAGACTTGGTCAGTCGATCTAGGCAGGCCAGTAACGAAATCCATGGAAATTTGCTCCCATTTCCATTTCGGGATCTCTGGTTGTTGAAGTAGGCCTGATGGTTTCTGATATTCAGTTTTGACTCTCGCACAAGTCAAACATTTGCTAACGTAGGTTGCTATGTGGGCTTTCATGCCGGGCCACCAGTACGTAGTCTTGAGATCATGGTACATTTTATCCGAACTAGGATGTACCGAATAACGAGACTTGTGTGCTTCGTCCATCACAAGCTCACGTAAGTTTCCATAAAATGGAACCCAGATGCGTCCGTTAACATAGTAGGCACCGTCTTCTTTTTGTTCTAGCCGTTGCCTCGATCCTTGTAGGGATTCAGCCCTGATGTTCTCTGCTTTCAACGCTTCAACCTGAGCATCGTGAATCTGAGCGGGAAGGTTGGATTGGATGGTAAGTTGTAAAGCACGTACACGCTTAGGTAGTATCCTTTCGGCTGAGGGCATCGGCCACAACATTGGCTTTGCCCGGATGGTACTTGATCGCGCATTCATAATCGTTCAAGAGTTCAACCCATCGGCGTTGACGCATGTTTAACTCCTTTTGCTTGAAGATATGCTCGAGACTCATGTGATCGGTGTAAATGGTGCACTTGGTACCGTACAGGTAATGCCTCCATATCTTAAGCGCGAAAACAACTGCTCCCAGTTCCAGGTCGTGAGTAGTGTTGTTCCTTTCATGAACCTTAAGTTGGCGCGATGCGTAGGCAATGACCTTGTCACGTTGCATCAACACGCAACCAAGCCCTTGGATGGAAGCGTCGCAATAAACCACAAAATCATTTGTGCCTTCGGGCAATGAGATGATAGGTGCGCTACAAAGTCTATCTTTTAAGTGCTGGAATGCGGACTCCTGTGCATCACCCCAACGGTAGATGATACCCTTCTGAGTCAGTGAAGTGAGAGGTTGCGCAATCCTTGAGAAATCCTTGATAAATCGTCTGTAGTAGCCCGCCAGACCCAAGAATTGGCGGATTTCTGTTGGTGTACGGGGTGCAGGCCAGTTCTTGATCGAGTCGACCTTGGATGGATCAACATGAATCCCATCCTTGTTTACTATGTGGCCTAGAAAATGGACTTCGCGAAACCAAAAGTCACATTTCGAAAACTTGGCATACAACTGATCTTTTCGAAGAAGTTCCAGAATAAGCCTCAGATGTTGCTCGTGTTCCTCCTGACTCCTAGAATAGATCAGGATGTCGTCGATGAACACTATGACAAACTTATCTAGGTACGGCTTGCACACTCAGTTCATGAGATCCATGAAGACTGCAGGTGC
Organism: Helianthus tuberosus; assembly: GCA_030545235.1. Lineage (NCBI taxonomy): Eukaryota > Viridiplantae > Streptophyta > Magnoliopsida > Asterales > Asteraceae > Helianthus > Helianthus tuberosus. The sequence continues at coordinate 95,909,998 of CM060407.1, read as the reverse complement.
ATTCGTTAATCCGAAACGCATAACCAGAAACTGGTAATGGCCGTAACGAGTTCTAAATGTTGTTTTAGAGACGTCTTCCTCTCGGACTCTCAGCTGATGGTAACCCGATCTCAGACCAATCTTGGAGTAGTAGCTCGACCCTTGCAGCTGGTTGAATAGGTCATCAATACGTAGGAGAGGATAACGATTCTTTATGGTCACCTTATTGAGTTCGCGGTAGTCGATGCACATTCTGAAGGTATCGTCTTTCTTCTTTACGAATAGTACTGGGGCTCCACAGGGCGAAGAGCTAGGACGAATAAAACCTTTTTCCAAAAGTTCTTGTAATTGCTTGGACAGTTCTTCCAGTTCGGTTGGGCTAAGCGATAAGGTGCTCGAGCTATGGGCGCTGCTCCAGGAGCTAGCTCGATTTGGAATTCGACTCGTCGATGAGGCGGAAGACCAGGTAATTCCTCCGGAAATACCTCAGGAAAATCGCGCACTATAGGAATGTCTTCAATTTTCTTCTCTTCCGTTGATGTGTCAGTAACGAGCGCTAGAATGGCAGTGTGGCCCTTACGCAAACACTTCTGGGCCTTAAGGAAAGAGATGATGCCCACAACAGCTCCACTCTTGTCACCATGAATCATGAGAGGTTCTTCACCAGAACGAGGAATGCGGACGATTTTCTCCTTGCAAATAATCTCCGCTTGATGATGAGATAGCCAATCCATCCCGATAACGACGTCGAAACTACCAAGTACAATAGGGATAAGATCGATAGAGAAGGTCTGACCAGCTAAGACGAGGTTACAGCCCTTAACTATGCGCGTGGCTTCAAGACTTTTACCGTTTACTAGCTCTACCGTGTGCTTGGTGTTCAAAAGTGTTGGAGTGCGCTTAAGTATTTGACTAACTTTTAAGGACACATAACTAGTATCGGCACCCAAATCGAATAAAACAGTAACAAAGAAGTCATCCAGAAGAAACTTACCCATCACAACGTTGGGATCGTTCCTTGCGTCAGCCTGACCAATCACGAAGGTGCGACCTAGGGCGCCATTGCCGTTATTGTTACTCCCGTTTTTGCCTCCATTGTTGTTCTCATTTCCTTGGTTGTTGTTCTGATTCTGATTCAGCTGAGGACAGTGCCTCTTGAAGTGACCCTCAGCACCGCACTGGAAGCATCCCTTATTACCTTGCTGGTGTTGCTGTTGGTTATGGGGAGTTTGTGGCCGCTGTTGTCGATTCTGCTTTGCAGGACGTAAGCTTCGGCAATCTTTGGCTTCATGTCCAAACTTACTACATCTTTGACAACGACCCTTGTTGCACGGCCTGCTGTGGTGCAAACTACATCGATTGCACTTAGGGTGATTTCCCCCGTATCTACCCTGACTTTGATTTCCAAAAGGCTGCTGACTGGGGTTCCTGTGTTCATCTGTCTTTCGCTGCTGGGACTGAGACTGAACTGGAGTAGAACCCTCGCCCGAATTTCCATCCCACTTGCGCTTATTGTTACTGGGAGCATCAGTAGTAGTAGCGTTAATACGCTTGGGTAGCTTGCCCTCTTCCACCGCCTGATCGGTGAGTTGGTGTGCCAAACGAACGACTTGCTGGATTGTGGGAAGGTTAGCCGCACTTACAGACCCTTAAATTTCCGGGGCTAAGCCTCTGAAGTATAGCTTGATTCGCCTAGATATGGGTTGTGACATGTTAGGACATAAGGCAGCCAAGTCGTTGGACCTCTTTGTGTATGCCTCAATCTCTGATCCTTCCATCTTCAAACCATAATACTCTATCTCAAGTTTCAGAATGTCGTCCAGGTGGCAGAACTCTTCCTTAATCCAATCCTTGAAGTCGCTCCAGAGGGTGGCATTCGCGTCTGCCAACCCAAGCATCTGAACCTGTGCATTCCACCAAGAATACGCTTTCCCTTGCAACATGCCAGTAGCGTACTCCACTCGTTTGTTGGTAGGGCTTTCACTCTCTTCGAATGTAAATACGATTCTTCGGATCCAGTGTAGAAGGCCGATTGTCCCTTCAGTGCCGTTGAAAGTGGGAGGTTTGCATTCCAGGAACGCCTTGAAGGTGCCCATGCATGTCTGAGGGTGCATGGGTTGACTCCCTATTTGGGTTGCTAAGGATTCAGCAATCCGTTCGTTAATCAAGGTCATCAGCTGACCCTGGGTCATGTCGAGACGTCCACTCATGATCTTCATATAGAAGGAACACACGTAAGAAGGTGTCGCAAGGTGCGTAAGTGTGGGATGACAGAAGAGAGTAAGCACACAAGGTTCAAATAGCAGTTATTACACTAGCTAATGCATACTATGATCAAATGTGCTACTAGCAGGTAGGTAATACAAACATAAACCATATTACCTATAATGTTGAGTCTTGCACGTGGAGCGAAGCGTCGTTATGGATCGTTGAGCACTGTACAGGTTATAGTCTGGTTTTAACAAAAACTTTTTCCCTTATTAAAACCAAGTTCACTATAACCAATGGCTCTGATACCAATCTGTCACACCCCCAAAATCCACACGCGGAGTATCACCGCTTGGAGGCGTGACATGACCAGGATCAAGTCACCAATCATATTGAACAAGCATGTAAGTAATATATAAAGATCTAACACAATACAATTGGTGTCTAAACCAAACAATAGTTTAAGTTGCAATCGGAAGCATAATGTTTAAAACCAAGTCATAAGTTTAAATGTTTCAAAAGTTTAGTATGGCACACAGCTGTCCATGTCCCACAACGACTCTTCCCACTCCGATGCAAACTCCATAGATACCTAACGACCTGCAAGGCATGTAACAACGAGTCAACAACAAAGTTGAGTGAGTTCACATTTGGTTGTTTACTTATAGTGTTCGTAAATCGTATGTTTATTTCATAAACCATGTCTCTTATTAATCTGTATCGCGGTTTCCCAAACATGTTTGCAATGATTAGTGGCCGGATCGCGGTTTCCCAAACATGTGTGCGATGATTAGTGGCCGTATCGCGGTTTCCCAAACATGTGTGCGATGATTAGTGGGGGCTTCCCATTTGTAGACTAGTCGTGTTCGTACGTGCCCTTCTTGATCCAAGGACCGTAGCAAGTATGGGTGTACGTAGGTTTTACATACGTGCCCTTCAATCCGAGGACAGTGAAAAGTAGTTTAATAGTAATGATAGTACGAGTAGTTATTCAATCCCATTCCCAAGCCACCGGGAATCCCATGCCTTAGGAGTGTGAACTCACCTCGGTTGCTCGGTTTGACTCTCAAAAGAAGCTAACAGTCAAGGTCGGTCAATCACGTCCTAGTATGATTACCACTTAGTTTATTAGTGACTTCAAAATAGAGCACAATGTTCCTACACGTATCTATCACATAACATGCATCACTTTAACGTTTCACGCCCATATAAACATCCCATCTATTTCCCGCTCATAAACAAACATACGAAATTGCACATAACACTTTTATAGACATATAACATGTAATATCATTCTCGGATAACCTACCCGACATTTAGACACGCAATTCACTACTTATGTCGTTTCAGCTTTTATATTCAAAACTGGGCTGTTTTCGGGGATTTTAATAAAATAGTTAACTTGTTTTAAAAATTCCCAACTTTTTACAGAAGGTCTTAAACGATCCAAATATTATTGTGTAAAAATCTCGGGATCCAATTCATCACCAATATTTTATAAAAATTCATTTTCCAGACTTAACTCAGATTTATCTTTTTCTGACTGCAGTCCACGGAATAATTTATTTAAAATTCATCAACAGTCCGATTTACGAAATTCCAGTGGGGTAACTACAAATACATCAGTTGTCATGTACTCTACAAATTTCATGAGCTGATACGTCACCGATTTCCAGTTATGACCAAAAATATAACACCTATTTTCAGCATCAAAAATGCAGCTTGAGCTGCTGTTACAAAATGACCCTTTAAAAATAGTAAACGAAGTCCAAAAATTATGATTCCAGTGCCATTAGAACCGTATTTCATAATACATAAATCTAGAGTTCAGAAAACACATTTTCTGCTTTATTAAGGTCCAGTTACAGCCAACTGAAGTTGGCTGTAATCACCAAACAGCTTTCTGTTTTTCAGCTTTTACATTCTAATGCGAGTTATATTGGTTCCGTTAACATGCATAATGATCAACAACATTTCTAGTACTCAATATTAACAAGTAAATCAGCAAGTAATCAGTAATATATCCAAACAACTTCATACTAACATAAATACATCATGTTTCATCTTCTTGTTTAAACCCTTTTTAGTGTTCTTGTAGATTTAACATATTACATCTTTTAATCATGAAACAAGATGAACAAATGTGACATAAGGAACTTACTATTAGCACAAGGCTAGGGTAGGATCTAGTGATGAAAATGTAGAGAGAAGATGATGAAAAAGACTAGAACAAAGCTCCTTAGAAAGTCCTTCAACGGATGAACTTCAAGCTTTGAATGGAACTTGTAATTGGAGAAGATGAAGATGTTGAGGGGTGGTGGTGGGTTCGGTTATGGGGTGACCGAAAATGAGAGAGAGAGTAGTGAGGTGAGAGAGTGATCTTTGAGGAGATATGGTGGAGATATGAAATGATTGTATGCCTTGGGAATCATACATATAGAGATTCTTGAAAGATTTTGCTCAAGATTAAAAGCAAGTTACTATTGGCTTAAGCAATAATCATGATTAGGGTGTGGGTCCCCTATATGGGCCGTAAATGGAGAGGGCGGGGTTAATTGTAACATTTTGATGGTAAGTGGTAAATACTAATCCAAATTCAAGTATATGGTTACATATGTTAGTTAGTGAATATTTTAGTGGGTGTTATGGTGAACGGGGATCATAACTGGCCAAGAAATAATTAAACAATGTTTCTTGTAATATTTTGGTGTCCCGGGTAATGTCCGGTTGTTCGGTCGGATACTGTTCCGTTAAGTTGTTTAATTGTTCCGAAAGGCGTCTTATACATATACTTTTGTAACAAAATTAATTCCTAACACATAGGAAAATATTTAGGACCATTTAGTCAAGTTTTCTACATACTACTAGTATGCTAATACGCACATGTAAGTCTAACACCGTAATCAGAGAGCAGTTAAATGATTCAGCACAGTCATCAAGCACTTTAATTATCATTAATATATTGTACGGATACATGGAATTTCGAGGGTTGTCACATTCTCCCCTTGTAAAGAAAATTTCGTCCCGAAATTTAGCACGTGGTTACTGAGGAAGCTAATTATGTTGCGTTGTTTTCCTGGTTTTACTGGGGTGTCACATCATCCCCCCATTGATTTGGAATTTCGTCCCGAAATTCTGCAGTAGCTTCAGCCTCAGTAGTGGTTGCATTTTTCTTACACAGCTGGGGGTACTTAAGTTTCATTTGGTCTTCTCGTTCCCAGGTATACTCTGGGCCACGACGGGCATTCCAACGAACTCGGACAAGAGGTATCCTGGTATGCTTGAGGATCTTAACATCTCGATCCGTAATCTCTACTGGTTCCTCGACGAATCGCAGCTGGTCGTCGATTGTGAGTTCCTTGAGAGGAACTATGAGGGTCTCATCTGACAGACACTTCTTCAGATTTGACACGTGGAATACGTTATGAACTCCGCTGAGTTCTTCAGGTAGGTTCAGCCTGTAAGCGACTTTGCCAACTTTCCCAATGATTTCAAAGGATTTTGCCTCGTTTGCCAAAACGAACTACGCCTTTCCAAGGCGAGACTTTGAGTAGCACTCGATCCCCAACCTGGAACTCGAGTGGTTTTCTTCCCTTATCAGCATAGCTTTTCTGACGGTCACGAGCTGCCGCCATTCGCTGTCGTATCTGAGCAACTCTCTCGGTTGTATCTACTACGAGTTCTGGGCCAGTGATTTGACTGTCACCGACTTCTGCCCAACAGAGAGGTGATCGGCATTTACGTCCGTACAATGCCTCAAACGGAGCAGCTTGGATGCTGGTGTGATAGCTGTTGTTATATGAAAACTCCACTAACGGGAGGTGCTTTTCCCAGCCATTACCAAAATCGATTACACACGCCCTAAGCATGTCTTCAAGGGTTTGGATGGTACGTTCAGATTGCCCATCCGTCTGTGGATGATAAGCGGTGCTCATATCTGAACGTGAGCCAAAAGACTTGTGCTTTGCTTGCCACAGTTCAGAAGTAACACGCGCGTCACGATCAGAAATGATGGAGGTTGGCACTCCGTGCCTTGATACCACTTCCTTTAGGTAAATGTCTGCAAGAGTAGAAAACTTATTCGTTTCTTTGATGGCCAGAAAATGTGCAGACTTGGTCAGTCGATCTAGGCAGGCCAGTAACGAAATCCATGGAAATTTGCTCCCATTTCCATTTCGGGATCTCTGGTTGTTGAAGTAGGCCTGATGGTTTCTGATATTCAGTTTTGACTCTCGCACAAGTCAAACATTTGCTAACGTAGGTTGCTATGTGGGCTTTCATGCCGGGCCACCAGTACGTAGTCTTGAGATCATGGTACATTTTATCCGAACTAGGATGTACCGAATAACGAGACTTGTGTGCTTCGTCCATCACAAGCTCACGTAAGTTTCCATAAAATGGAACCCAGATGCGTCCGTTAACATAGTAGGCGCCGTCTTCTTTTTGTTCTAGCCGTTGCCTCGATCCTTGTAGGGATTCAGCCCTGATGTTCTCTGCTTTCAACGCTTCAACCTGAGCATCGTGAATCTGAGCGGGAAGGTTGGATTGGATGGTAAGTTGTAAAGCACGTACACGCTTAGGTAGTATCCTTTCGGCTGAGGGCATCGGCCACAACATTGGCTTTGCCCGGATGGTACTTGATCGCGCATTCATAATCGTTCAAGAGTTCAACCCATCGGCGTTGACGCATGTTTAACTCCTTTTGCTTGAAGATATGCTCGAGACTCATGTGATCGGTGTAAATGGTGCACTTGGTACCGTACAGGTAATGCCTCCATATCTTAAGCGCGAAAACAACTGCTCCCAGTTCCAGGTCGTGAGTAGTGTTGTTCCTTTCATGAACCTTAAGTTGGCGCGATGCGTAGGCAATGACCTTGTCACGTTGCATCAACACGCAACCAAGCCCTTGGATGGAAGCGTCGCAATAAACCACAAAATCATCTGTGCCTTCGGGCAATGAGAGGATAGGTGCGCTACAAAGTCTATCTTTTAAGTGCTGGAATGCAGACTCCTGTGCATCACCCCAACGGTAGGTGATACCCTTCTGAGTCAGTGAAGTGAGAGGTTGCGCAATCCTTGAGAAATCCTTGATAAATCGTCTGTAGTAGCCCGCCAGACCCAAGAATTGGCTGATTTCTGTTGGTGTACGGGGTGCAGGCCAGTTCTTGATCGAGTCGACCTTGGATGGATCAACATGAATCCCATCCTTGTTTACTATGTGGCCTAGAAAATGGACTTCGCGAAACCAGAAGTCACATTTCGAAAACTTGGCATACAACTGATCTTTTCGAAGAAGTTCCAGAATAAGCCTCAGATATTGCTCGTGTTCCTCCTGACTCCTAGAATAGATCAGGATGTCGTCGATGAACACTATGACAAACTTATCCAGGTACGGCTTGCACACTCAGTTCATGAGATCCATGAAGACTGCAGGTGCATTCGTTAATCCGAAACGCATAACCAGAAACTGGTAATGTCCGTAACGAGTTCTGAATGCTGTTTTAGAGACGTCTTCCTCTCGGACTCTCAGCTGATGGTAACCCGATCTCAGATCAATCTTGGAGTAGTAGCTCGACCCTTGCAGCTGGTTGAATAGGTCATCAATACGTAGGAGAGGATAACGATTCTTTATGGTCACCTTATTGAGTTCGCGGTAGTCGATGCACATTCTGAAGGTATCGTCTTTCTTCTTTACGAATAGTACTGGGGCTCCACAGGGCGAAGAGCTAGGACGAATAAAACCTTTTTCCAAAAGTTCTTGTAATTGCTTGGACAGTTCTTCCAGTTCGGTTGGGGCTAAGCGATAAGGTGCTCGAGCTATGGGCGCTGCTCCAGGAGCTAGCTCGATTTGGAATTCGACTCGTCGATGAGGCGGAAGACCAGGTAATTCCTCCGGAAATACCTCAGGAAAATCGCGCACTATAGGAATGTCTTCAATTTTCTTCTCTTCCGTTGATGTGTCAGTAACGAGCGCTAGAATGGCAGTGTGGCCCTTACGCAAACACTTCTGGGCCTTAAGGAAAGAGATGATGCCCACAACAGCTCCACTCTTGTCACCATGAATCATGAGAGGTTCTTCACCAGAACGAGGAATGCGGACGATTTTCTCCTTGCAAATAATCTCCGCTTGATGATGAGATAGCCAATCCATCCCGATAACGACGTCGAAACTACCAAGTACAATAGGGATAAGATCGATAGAGAAGGTCTGACCAGCTAAGACGAGGTTACAGCCCTTAACTATGCGCGTGGCTTCAAGACTTTTACCGTTTACTAGCTCTACCGTGTGCTTGGTGTTCAAAAGTGTTGGAGTGCGCTTAAGTAATTGACTAACTTTTAAGGACACATAACTAGTATCGGCACCCAAATCGAATAAAACAGTAACAAAGAAGTCATCCAGAAGAAACTTACCCATCACAACGTTGGGATCGTTCCTTGCGTCAGCCTGACCAATCACGAAGGTGCGACCTAGGGCGCCATTGCCGTTATTGTTACTCCCGTTTTTGCCTCCATTGTTGTTCTCATTTCCTTGGTTGTTGTTCTGATTCTGATTCAGCTGAGGACAGTGCCTCTTGAAGTGACCCTCAGCACCGCACTGGAAGCATCCCTTATTACCTTGCTGGTGTTGCTATTAGTTATGGGGAGTTTGTGGCCGCTGTTGTCGATTCTGCTTTGCAGGACGTAAGCTTCGGCAATCTTTGGCTTCATGTCCAAACTTACTACATCTTTGACAACGACCCTTGTTGCACGGCCTGCTGTGGTGCAAACTACATCGATTGCACTTAGGGTGATTTCCCCCGTATCTACCCTGACTTTGATTTCCAAAAGGCTGCTGACTGGGGTTCCTGTGTTCATCTGTCTTTCGCTGCTGGGACTGAGACTGAACTGGAGTAGAACCCTCGCCCGAATTTCCATCCCACTTGCGCTTATTGTTACTGGGAGCATCAGTAGTAGTAGCGTTAATACGCTTGGGTAGCTTGCCCTCTTCCACCGCCTGATCGGTGAGCTGGTGTGCCAAATGAACGACTTGCTGGATTGTGGGAAGGTTAGCCGCACTTACAGACCCTTAAATTTCTGGGGCTAAGCCTCTGAAGTATAGCTTGATTCGCCTAGATATGGGTTGTGACATGTTAGGACATAAGGCAGCCAAGTCGTTGGACCTCTTTGTGTATGCCTCAATCTCTGATCCTTCCATCTTCAAACCATAATACTCTATCTCAAGTTTCAGAATGTCGTCCAGGTGGCAGAACTCTTCCTTAATCCAATCCTTGAAGTCGCTCCAGAGGGTGGCATTCGCGTCTGCCAACCCAAGCATCTGAACCTGTGCATTCCACCAAGAATACGCTTTCCCTTGCAACATGCCAGTAGCGTACTCCACTCGTTTGTTGGTAGGGCTTTCACTCTCTTCGAATGTAAATACGATTCTTCGGATCCAGTGTAGAAGGCCGATTGTCCCTTCAGTGCCGTTGAAAGTGGGAGGTTTGCATTCCAGGAACGCCTTGAAGGTGCCCATGCATGTCTGAGGGTGCATGGGTTGACTCCCTATTTGGGTTGCTAAGGCTTCAGCAATCCGTTCGTTAATCAAGGTCATCAGCTGACCCTGGGTCATGTCGAGACGTCCACTCATGATCTTCATATAGAAGGAACACACGTAAGAAGGTGTCGCAAGGTGCGTAAGTGTGGGATGACAGAAGAGAGTAAGCACACAAGGTTCAAATAGCAGTTATTACACTAGCTAATGCATACTATGATCAAATGTGCTACTAGCAGGTACGTAATACAAACATAAACCATATTACCTATAATGTTGAGTCTTGCACGTGGAGCGAAGCGTCGTTATGGATCGTTGAGCACTGTACAGGTTATAGCCTGGTTTTAACAAAAACTTTTTCCCTTATTAAAACCAAGTTCACTATAACCAATGGCTCTGATACCAATCTATCACACCCCCAAAATCCACATGCGGAGTATCACCGCTTGGAGGCGTGACATGACCAGGATCAAGCCACCAATCATATTGAACAAGCATGTAAGTAATATATAAAGATCTAACACAATACAATTGGTGTCTAAACCAAACAATAGTTTAAGTTGCAATCGGAAGCATAATGTTTAAAACCAAGTCATAAGTTTAAACGTTTCAAAAGTTTAGTATGGCACACAGCTGTCCATGTCCCACAACGACTCTTCCCACTCCGATGCAAGCTCCATAGATACATAACGACCTGCAAGGCATGTAACAACGAGTAAAAAACAAAGTTGAGTGAGTTCACAGTTGGTTGTTTACTTATAGTGTTCGTAAATCATATATGTTTATTTCGTAAACCATGTCTCTTATTAATCTGTATCGCAGTTTCCCAAACATGTTTGCAATGATTAGTGGCCGGATCGCGGTTTCCCAAACATGTGTGCGATGATTAGTGGCTATATCGCGGTTTCCCAAACATGTGTGCGATGATTAGTGGGGGCTTCCCATGTGTAGACTAGTCGTGTTCGTACGTGCCCTTCTTGATCCAAGGACCGTAGCAAGTATGGGTGTACGTAGGTTTTACGTACGTGCCCTTCAATCCGAGGACAGTGAAAAGTAGTTTAATAGTAATGATAGTACGAGTAGTTATTCAATCCCATTCCCAAGCCACCGGGAATCCCATGCCTTAGGAGTGTGAACTCACCTCGGTTGCTCGGTTTGACTCTCAAAAGAAGCTAACAGTCAAGGTCGGTCAATCACGTCCTAGTATGATTACCACTTAGTTTATTAGTGACGTCAAAATAGAGCACAATGTTCCTACACGTATCTATCACATAACATGCATCACTTTAACGTTTCACGCCCATATAAACATCCCATCTATTTCCCGCTCATAAACAAACATACGAAATTGCACATAACACTTTTATAGACATATAACATGTAATATCATTCTCGGATAACCTACCCGACATTTAGACACGCAATTCACTACTTATGTCGTTTCAGCTTTTATATTCAAAACTGGGCTGTTTTCGGGGATTTTAATAAAATAGTTAACTTGTTTCAAAAATTCCCAACTTTTTATAGAAGGTCTTAAACGATCCAAATATTATTGTGTAAAAATCTCGGGATCCAATTCATCACCAATATTTTATAAAAATTCATTTTCCGGACTGAACTCAGATTTATCTTTTTCTGACTGCAGTCCACGGAATAATTTATTTAAAATTAATCAACAGTCCGATTTACGAAATTCCAGTGGGGTAACTACAAATACATCAGTTGTCATGTACTGTACAAATTTCATGAGCTGATACATCACCGATTTCCAGTTATGACCAAAAATATAACACCTATTTTCAGCATCAAAAATGCAGCTTGAGCTGCTATTACAAAATGACCCTTTAAAAATAGTAAACGAAGTCCAAAAATTATGATTCCAGTGCCATTAGAACCGTATTTCATAATACATAAATCTAGAGTTCAGAAAACACATTTTCAGCTTTATTAAGGTCCAGTTACAGCCAACTGAAGTTGGCTGTAATCACCAAACAGCTTTCTGATTTTCAGCTTTTACATTCTAATGCGAGTTATATTGGTTCCGTTAACATGCATAATGATCAACAACATTTCTAGTACTCAATATTAACAAGTAAATCAGCAAGTAATCAGTAATATATCCAAACAACTTCATACTAACATAAATACATCATGTTTCATCTTCTTGTTTAAACCCTTTTTAGTGTTCTTGTAGATTTAACATATTACATCTTTTAATCATGAAACAAGATGAACAAAGGTGACATAAGGAACTTACTATTAGCACTAGGCTAGGGTAGGATCTAGTGATGAAAATGTAGAGAGAAGATGATGAAAAAGACTAGAACAAAGCTCCTTAGAAAGTCCTTCAACGGATGAACTTCAAGCTTTGAATGGAACTTGTAATTGGAGAAGATGAAGATGTTGAGGCGTGGTGGCGGGTTCGGTTATGGGGTGACCGAAAATGAGAGAGAGAGTAGTGAGGTGAGAGAGTGATCTTTGAGGAGATATGGTGGAGATATGAAATGATTGTATGCCTTGGGAATCATACATATAGAGATTCTTGAAAGATTTTGCTCAAGATTACAAGCAAGTTACTATTGGCTTAAGCAATAATCATGATTAGGGTGTGGGTCCCCTATATGGGCCGTAAATGGAGAGGGCGGGGTTAATTGTAACATATGGTTACATATGTTAGTTAGTGAATATTTTAGTGGGTGTTATGGTGAATGGGGATCATAACTGGCCAAGAAATAATTAAACAATGTTTCTTGTAATATTTTGGTGTCCCGGGTAATGTCCGGTTGTTCGGTCGGATACTGTTCCATTAAGTTGTTTAATTGTTCCATAAGGCGTCTTATACATATATTTTTGTAACACAATTAATTCCTACCACATAGGAAAATATTTGGGACCATTTAGTCAAGTTTTCTGCATACTACTAGTATGCTAACATGCACATGTAAGTCTAACACCGTAATCAGAGAGCAGTTAAATGATTCAGCACAGTCATCAAGCACTTTAATTATCATTAATAAATTGTACGGATACATGGAATTTCGAGGGTTGTCACAATATTGGTCATGATTTTACGAGGTGTTACATCCTCACCCCCTTAAAAGAAATCTCGACCTCGTGGATTCAACCTCCCATGTGTATTCGAGACCTCTACGGGCATCCCACTTAACCTTCACAATTGGTACGTGCTTCTTTCGAAGTTTCTTGACCTGTCGATCCTCGATCGACAAAGGTTTTTCAATAAATTTTACGCTCTCATCTATATGTACCTCCTTATGTGACATAGCTAACGAATCATAGGCTAGGCACTTCTTCAGATTGTAGATGTGAAACACATTATGAATTCCATTGAGCTCTTCAGGCAGGTTTAACTTGTAAGCTACGGTTCTGACACATTCGATGATCTCGAATGGTCCTATATATCTTGGGCTTAACTTGCCTTTCTTACCAAATCGCATTACCCCTTTCCAGGGTGATACCTTAAGTAACACTTTGTCACGTACCTCAAATCTTAGAGGCTTACGTCGTTTATCTGCGTAGCTCTTCTGCCTATCCCTGGCAGCTTGGAGACGATCACGAATCTGTACAATCTTATCGGTCGTCTCCAGGACTATATCAGGTCCTGTTAGTTGGACATCTCCAACTTCTGCCCAACAAACGGGCGTCCTGCACTTTCTTCCATACAAAGCTTCAAAAGGTGCAGCTTGAATACTCGAATGATAGCTATTATTGTATGAAAATTCAATCAATGGAAGGTGATCATCCTAACTTCCACCTAAATCAATAACACAAGCCTTTAGCATATCTTCCAGTGTTTGAATTGTACGCTCACTCTGACCATCCGTCTGAGGATGATATGCAATGCTGAAGTTTAATCGAGTGCCCAAGGATTGCTGAAAGCTTTTCCAAAAATGCGATGTATATCTCGTATCCCTATCAGAAATTATAGACACTGGCACTCCATGAAGAGATACAATCTCGTCCACGTACAGCTGAGCTAACATATCTGAGCTGTGTGTTTCCTTTATAGGTAGGAAGTGGGCTGAGTTGGTCAATCTGTCTACTATAACCCAAATAGTATCATTTCCTCGCTTCGTCTTTGGTAACTTATTAATGAAATCCATAGTTACCATCTCCCACTTCCAGGTGGGAAGTTCAGGCTGTTGCAGCAAACCTGACAGCTTCTGATGTTCTGCTTTAACTTGAGCGCATATCAGACATTTGGCCACATAAGTGGCTATAGATTTCTTCAAACCTATCCACCAGTAATTTGCCTTTAAATCCTGGTACATCTTGTCACTACCAGGGTGAACAGAATGCTTGGAACTATGGGCTTCTTGGAGGATAACGTCCTGAAGTCCTCCATAGATTGGAACCCATATTCGTCCATTCAATCTTAGGATTCCATCCTTGCCATATGATAACTGCTCGGAAGTTACTCCCAACTTTTCATTCTGATAGTTGGCTTCCAATACAGCTTCCTTCTGAATGGCTAACAATCTTTTATTTAAGCTGTTCTTCAATTCAATGCTCTTGGCATTGATTCTAATGGGCTTAACCCTTTCCTTTCTGCTCAAAGCATCGACGACCACATTCGCCTTACCTGGATGATATCGGATTTCACAATCATAATCATTCAGTGTTTCCATCCATCGACACTGTCTCATGTTCAGATCTTTCTGATTAAACAGATGTTGAAGGCTCTTATGATCAGAATAGATCACACACTTGGTACCATATAAATAATGCCTCCAAAGTTTTAGTGCAAACACAACGGCACCCAACTCCAAGTCGTGGGTGGTGTAATTTTTTTCGTGCACCTTCAATTGTCAGGAAGCATAGGCAATAACTTTGCCATTCTGCATTAGCACACATCCCATACAAGTGTGTGTTGCGTCGTAGTAAACCACAAATTCTTCAATCCCTTCAGGCAATGTTAACACAGGTGCATTGCTCAGTTTTTGCTTAAGTATATCAAAGGATTCTTGCTGCTTAGGACCCCAGTCAAATTTGATATTCTTGCGAGTCAGTGAAGTTAGTGGCGCTGCAATTCTTGAGAAATTTTCAATAAAACGCCTATAATATCCTGCCAAACCCAAGAAGCTACGAATCTCTGTGGGTGTCTTCGGCTCTTGCCAATTCATGATAGCTTCAATTTTAGTGGGATCCACCTGGATACCACACTCACTAACCACATGTCCAAGAAACTGGACTTCACGAAGCCAAAACTCGCATTTTGAAAACTTGGCGTAGAGCTTTTCCTGCTGAAGTAGTTTAAGAATACAACGAAGGTGTTTCTCATGATCAGCCTGGTTCTTCGAATAAATAAGAATGTCATCAATGAAGACGATGACAAACTTGTCCAAGTAGGGTTTGCAAACGCGATTCATGAGATCCATGAATGCTGCTGGTGCATTAATGAGCCCAAAAGGCATCACTAAGAACTCGTAGTGACCATAACGAGTCCTGAATGCAGTCTTATGCTCATCTTCATCTCTTACCTTCAGCTGATGATAACCTGATCTTAAATCAATCTTGGAGAAGTAGCTTGCCCCTTGCAATTGGTCGAACAGATCATCGATCCTGGGCAATGGATATTTGTTCTTGATTATAACCTTGTTCAGCTCTCGATAATCAATGCATAAACGCATTGATCCATCCTTTTTCTTCACAAACAGAATCGGTGCTCCCCAGGGAGATGAACTAGGTCGGATAAAACCTTTTGCCAACAATTCATCCAGTTAAGTCCTCAACTCTTTCATCTCAGTCGGTGCTAATCTGTAAGGTGTTCTTGCAACTGGCGCTGCTCCAGGAATAATGTCAATTCTGAACTCCACTTGCCTATCTGGTGGTAAACCAGGTAGTTCTTCAGGGAAAACTTCTGGATATTCAGAAATGACAGGGATATCTTCAACTTTGGGCTTTGGTTCATCAATAGTTACTTGTGCCATGTAGATGACACAACCTTTCTTCATGCACCTTGATGCCTTAAGCATAGATACTTGCTTAGGCAACCCATGCTGAGTGTCTCCTTGTATGGTAAGTGGTTCACCATACGGAGTCTTGATAACCACTTGTTTCTTGTCACAAATGATCTGAGATTGGTTATGAGATAACCAATCCATGCCTATTACTATGTCGAATCCAGCTAGTTTCAAAGGAAGCAAAGACAATGGAAAAGAGCGGTTCCTAATGGATATGAAACATCCAACTAACACGGTTGAAGCGGTTTCTATGGTACCATCGGCCAATTCTACTTTGTACTTTATGCTTAGGGTTTTAACAGGCAGATTTAATAACTTACAAAACTTATTATATACAAATGACTTATCTGCACCCGAATCAAATAATACCCTTGCATAAACATCATTGATAAGAAAGGTACCTGTTATCATGTTGTCATTATGGATCGCTTCTTGAGCAATCATTTGGAAGACCCGAGCATTGGTCTTCTTGCCTTCTTCAGGTTTCTTCACATACTTTGGGCAGTTGGACTTGATATGCCCCTTCTCGTTACAGTTGTAACAAGTTGCATCCTTAATCTTCTTACAATCCAACGTCTTATGCTCAGAATACTTACAGATCCCACAAGCTCTTGGCTGTGATTGGGACTTTGATTCATACCTGCACTTTCCCAAATGGCGCTTCTTGCAGGTCTTGCATTTGGGCTTCTCACCCGACTGTTGGTCATCTTTCTTAAACCCTGAACTCTTCTTATGGTCAGAGTTTCCCTTATGCTTCTTATCTGAACGGTGTGAGTTATCATCCTCATGTTTTCTCTTCCTAGCATCAGAATTCCTAAGCATTCTTTGCCTGACCGCATCAAGGGTAAGAGATAATGACAAATCAGCTACTGACCTAAATGTTGTAGGTCTTGTTGCTTTCACACTAGCTTTGATCTCCGGGGCTAAACCCCCAATGAAACGTGCTATACGCTTTGGTTCCGGTGTCACCAAGTAAGGAACCAATCGAGACATAGTGTTAAAACTCGTGAGATATGCTTGGCAGTCTACGTTCTTCATAACCAATGTCAGAAAGTCGGTCTCGATCTTCTCAACCTCATGTTGAGGACATAAATTTTCTTTGATCAAAGCAAGAAACTGATCCCATGTCAGGTATACAATGGGATCTTACCAGTAGCTTGGATCAATGACCTCCACCAAGCTAGAGCTTCTCCTTTAAACGATTGTGACACAAACTTCACGACGTCTTGTTCTGCACAACCACTAATATCAACCACAGTGTCCATCTCATCGAGCCACGTCATACAATCGATGGCTCCTTTCTCCCCTGTGAAATCCCTGGGCTTGCAGGAGACAAAATACTTATAAGAACAGCCCTTAACATGTGGCTCTTGATTGAGCACAACTTTCCTAGATGGAACACTCCTCTGATTCGATGAGTGATGAGAATCACTCTTGCGAGTTGTATGAGTCTTGGAGGGTGGTTTTGAATGAGGTACTGACTGAGTTCTAACGCGAGTTTCACTCGATTCATTAAATTGTCTGTTAAGAGCTCGGGTAACGACATTATCTATTAATTCCTGGAATTCCGCGCCCGCTACGTTAACTCTGGAAGTGTCATGATTCTCCCTCGGGTGATTGTTGACTTCGTCTGACCCAGCCATGTAGCTTGATTGCTACATCAAATAATGATAATGATTTATTCAGAAGTCCATATCAGAATTGTCTTCTTGATAATTTTATTAACCATGGTATTAATAAACCATATTGGTTAATTTATTAAGTATTTTCATTCAGGATTATAATTATCCTCAGTCATAATTTATTAACATATTATAATGGCACATAAGGCCAGGTCACAGGGACAATTTAAACTATAAGCCATGATCTTATATGATCGAGGCTTTAAGGCATTGAATCATAGTTCATTACCTTTCTTGACAGGGAGTTACAGACTACAACTGTCTTTTGTCTTATATGACAATGATTATGGCCCGTAGGCATTACATCACTAATGGATGTTTAATAAAAGAAAGGAATTGGAAGGATCCAATATAAGGATGACTTATGTGATTTTATCGAATCACATTTGCCAGGAGTGTTAACATGTTTTCAAATGTTAACAAGGATTTTGAATCTTACAAGGAACTACTATCATGGCCCGGTCTTAAAATGACACACGGCTAGGTTTTGCCTTTAAGATTTTCTTTTATTTTTAATGGCAGATTAATTTTTAAAAGTAATGATATTTTGTTTTATTTTATATATTATATTTATGCATATAATGATAATTAAAATTTTAAACTCAACACATTTCATCATTAAATAAAAGAGTATATAAATGCCCTAAACGGGACTTCAAAAGAAATAACTTGCCCACGCAGGGGCTAAACTAAAAATACAAGTCCTCGCAGGGACTGAATACATAAATAGATGTCCACGCAGGGTCTTGATTGAAATGTGGAAATTACAATACAAATAAATAAATAAATAAGGAATCTTCAAAAATCCCTTTTCTTCTTTCCCTTGATTAGATTCGCTAAACCCTTGAGAAATCCCCGGTGGTTCCTGCGCTCTTCTTGGACCTCCCGCTCCACCTGGCTCAACCTCTGAAGAATCTCCTATTGTTGCGGTGGCGGTATCAGTGGCGGCTGCGGCGGCTACTGATGCTGCGGAGGTTGAGGAGGTGGCGGGTATTGGTACCCATAGGCCGGGTACCCAGTCTGATATGGGACTCCATAGGGTCCCTCGGGATGAAGAGCATTTTAGTTCGCCGCTACATGGTATGGGTCAACTTCGGCGTAGTTGTAGTTAGTATGGGCTGGCTGCTCAAAAGGGTTATACGCCGCTGCACCGGCGTATGAAGGAATTGGGTTATCATAACCCACTAGTGGCGGTGCGACTGGCGCCGAGTCCACTTCGGAAAAAGGGTTCGAAGGCCCACCCATCTGTGGGTCTTCATATAGTGGCGGGTAATGACTGCCACTTGAATGCTGAGGGGTGCTGAAATGGAAATCGCCTCCTCGCACGGACATCCGTGCTCTTGATCTCCTATGCCACGGTGGCTCCGGAGGCGGTTGCTGCACTGGTGGTGATGGCGGTGGAGTGACCGCTACAAAACGTGAATCCTCTGAGGGATCCTGCTACTGCTGCTGCTGAGACGGGTCGTAAGAGGGAGTAAACACCCAGTCGTATTGGTCAAACCTTGCCAAATAGCTTTCTGGACCACGATAAGGTGATCCATGAAAAGACGACCCATCCGAAATCTCGATGGGGTGAGTAGGTGTCCCAGATGGTGGTTCGGCGGGATCCAGGTCATCATCCATCTCCATGTCATGAGCTTCAGGGAAATGGTCTTTGGGGCCCAATGGTTTATGACCCATTGGTTCTTCAATCTGATTTGTCGGGTTAAACCGGCTCTAGAAATATGGGATCGGGTCTTGAAACGCGCGGTGTGACCCCGACTGGTGCAGTGGTAGGTAGGAATGGCGTGAATGGTCGGACTCGTTGCCTTGATGGAGTCCGAAGGAATCATGGTAGGAATGTAAGGAGCTAAGCGAGACAGAACGCCTCGAAGGCTCTAAGTAGGTCCTCTAGTCTTCTTGAGGACTGGTGCTCATTGTAACAGACGGAGTTCGCCGGTGGGAAGGTCCGGCCTCGTAATCGTTGGGGGCGTTGAATGGCCCCTTTCCGCGTCCTCCTCTTCGGAACCTTGGCGACATTTTGTTGAACCTGTCAAAACAAACAAAAGAAACAACAAAGGAAAACAATAAAGGGCAAAAAAAAGAATTATGATTAGTCCTAAGTTCTTTGTCTAGACTCGGAAGTCGATGAATGTGCAAACTGTGTCATTAAGATTAAACACAAAAGGCTAGTGTTTAATTCACTCAATGTTAGCTCTGTTACCAGCCTGCCACACCCCGATATTTCCACGTATTATCGGTGGGCCCGATAGGGAGTATCGTGACGTAGTTGATATCATCATAGACAATTTATCACAGTTTAATACACAGCGAAAGTCGAAAGATAAAAACATTACAAACCGAATGAAAGTAATATCAATTATTACAAAAACGGTTGTAAGGGATCCACAGGCGGATCAAAGTTAAAAGGAACATTGTTCAACAGATTTATAAACATCTAAGCTTGCAAGACTCTTTATTGATGCTAGGAGTAGCCAGCCTATTCCGCCTAGTACCTACACTTAGCCTTTTTGGAAAAATACGTCAGTTTACACTGGTAAATACAATTAACCGACTCATTTTGAAAATGTTTAAGAAAATTGATTTGAATGCACAAGGCACAAAATATCTTTTATAACTTGGGATAATTATTTAAAAATAAACTTGTTAAAGAATTAAATGTTTATTATACAATCAGTAGCCCGGGCTGAAAACCGGGTTAAAGATTAATAGACACACCACATAATATATCCCACGACGAGTTATTCTCGAACAGGTGGGTACATTATTTTACATACGCACCGGCAGGTGTATGCCTACACCCCGTGCTTAAGTCGTGGCCATTTCAATGGATGAGCCGAGGATATCCAGGACATGGTCATTAACCCCCCAAAGGCTTAAAACAAACAAAACAATTTAAACGGTTATCTCAATGATTTAACCTTCATACGATTAAAAATTCAATACCCGACCAAGCCGTATTTTATATACCGTACCCCAAGCCCGTATAAGGGAAAATAAGTTAAAAGTATTTACCTGAGCAAATTATACAAATTTATCCCACCCGTACAAATCAGCAAGTGCAAATATCTTTTACTGGTCTCCTAAATCTGGAACGAAGGTTTTAAATAACCTATTAGATTCCTAACGGGTCTTACTTAAGTTTATACTTAGACCGGTTAGTTTTAAAGAAAGGTATACGGTTCAAAACGCAAGATTAAGCGAAGACCGGATTAGAATGTCGTTTAGACCCGACAAGTATGAATAGTTGTATAATATGGGTAAACTAAACACATTCTGGATTTTGAAGTGAAAAAGATAAGGTTTGACTCATTTCGGTTAATTTATGCAAACTAGTTACATAAACCGTACCGAACGCGATAAATGCATAACGAGTAACCAAATGAGTCATGAGCAGGTTTCCTAAGTTAATATGCCTTAAATATGTTGTGATATCAGTATGATACCTTCCATTATGCCTAAAACAAATTTAAAATCAATTTAAGCCCTGAATGTGTATTTTGGTCATTTTAAAGATTATAAAAGAGGTTAAATAATAAAGTGAGGTTCTGGTCTTCAATGATCAGTAAAAATATTTAATTTAATAAGTTATATCAGTAAGGTATTGCATATATGTGAAATTTATCATTTATAACCAAACTATGCGCCGTAGGGGCATTTTGGTCATTTCACATAAGCTTTAAAGGTCAAATTTGGAATTCTGAGTTCAAAACTTTTTCTTACTGTTAAAGTATAAAAATTTACTTAAAACATCAGTAGGTATTAAGTCTTATATGCAAAAATAGTTTTAACCCATACAATGCGTTTAAAACGCGTAAAAAGTCGGTTTTAGGTGATTTTCGGGTTATATAAGAAAAGCTGAGATTTTTATCAACCTAGAAGGCTTAAAATATTTTATTTATCATATAAGCATAACTCCTAATTTAGACCTCAAACTGATGTCAAATTTTTAGGACATATTTATAAATTAGTAATAAAGGTTTTTGTCCTCTCACATTTTCAAAAATCTCGTTTTAAAGTCAAAATGGCATAATGGTCAACATTTAAGCGATTAACGGAAACATACAAATGAATCGGATTAATTAGGAACCGAGTTGTATAACCTCAGAGGGTTATACTAACCTATAACATGGTCCTAATGGAACTCTAAGGCATGTCTAAACTAAGCTACATCGGGTCAGAACTGAAAGTCAAAGCAAAAGTCTACTTTTGCGACTTTCGGTTCCGAATCGAGCCTAAACTCAAAATTGTCGGGTTGAACATGCTTAGAAATGTTCTTACATTAATTACCAAGTTATATAAGTGTTAAAACATGTTTCATAGCTTTCTGTTGACTTTTTATAATTAAGTTTAACCCGACAATTGACCTAGTTAGAGTGGGAATCAGAGGGTGCCCTTTTAAGGGTTTATTACCCACATAATTACCAACTTACAGCCACTTTCAATTTCGAGAAATGACTGGACCATTAGTGATTAATCACTAAGTCAAAGCTTAATTACGACGGCTTTGACTTTTGGTCATTAGACTAATAAAACATGAATTAGAGAAGCTAAGAATGCTTACAAAGGCTCTTAGCACGAATTAGAAGCTTAAGAAATCTTGCTTGAAGTCCAGAGAGCTCCAATGATTTTGTGAATGAGCAAGTTCATGGTTGAAACATAAGGTCCTTATATAGTGATTTAGATGCAACAAGATCAATCAAACAAGGTCTACACATGTTTCCTGATCATCCCAGGTGTCCCCTATGCATGAAATACCACTGGTGCAGCCCCTGAATTCGAAAACCATGCATCTAAGGCGGTGGAACAGGCTGAACAGGCAGCTGTCCATTTTTCTGCCCAGTTACAGGTCTTACGGACCGTAAGCTAAGGGCCTTACGGTCCGTATCCGCTTTTTAATCTTTATCGCCCAGATCAGCCACCTTACGATCCGTAAGGTGGTCTCTTTGCGGTCCGTAAGACTTGGTCAGAAGACAAAATTTTTGAGAACTTTTGACATTGACCATGCATCCTATAATACCTTGAATCTCTGGTCATTATCAATAGTAAGGGCCCTCAAGTTCAGGTCTACATCATTCAGAATGTACTCCATGCATTTGTGTTGCCTTGGGGTCTTGTATATCTCGAAATTCTACAAGATTAATATTTGTAATCTTTGATATCAATTTATATAATTGTTACAATGTTTTTGGGTTCGTTAAAAGGTCACTCAGAGGTTACTTTCAACATGTTCACACTTTTAATTCCTATTTTTCATAAGATCCTTATTTTAAGCACAAACGACTTTCAATGTTCGATGATTTATTCGTTAAAGAATACAAACGTTGTGAGAGGTCAATCAGAGGCACAGGAATGGCATGTTGACACTTTGGATCCCTTTATTAACATATTTACATTGTTTAACAATTTGAGTCCCTCAGAAATAATTCTTTACACGTTTAAAGTCCATGACACGTGTCGCCACCCCCGATCCCTTATCTGTCCCGGGAACGGGCGGACGCGAACTCAGTGGTGGTGGTATCAGGTTTCGTTAATTTGGCAGCGGAATTTACACCAGGACCGTAGTTAGGAAATGTTTATCAGAGTAAAACCACCATATTTGATATTAATAATAACATGGGCAAAACCCAAGTTTCTTATTACAATACATTTATAGGGACAAACCCTATTTTATTGAACTTAAAACATCATTTACTAGGTAACTTTTATAGCCACTTATTTTCCAAGCCGTCAGTGCTCTCAAGCTAGCTTTTTCCCAGTTAGCTTTCACATTGTGTTACCTGAAACATGTTTTAAAAATATTTTGTCAGCGGGAAATACTGGTGAGTGAATCCTAGTTTAATCAAGAAACATTTTATTAATTAACACAGTATTGAGAGCGATCATATTGTTTATTTCTACACAATTACTCATTCAGTATTGTCAATCTTTGACTTGTGGGTCATATTACACATTGGCTAACTCGTTGTCCAATGGTAACGTACTGTCATTCCGACTTACTACTCGCAAGTAATAAATTTTGTATACAAAACCCCATAATACCAGCACTAATTTAAGAACTACAAAGACTCAATCACCGCTTAATCACATTGTAAATAATTAAGGTTTTGTAAAATATTACAAAAAGATTAACAAAAAGAGGATATACTCACTTTGCTATCTTAGATTTCTTGTAAGGGTTTCCTGGATATAATCTATAATTTATACAAATGTACACTGGTTAGTATCATAACCCTTTGAAATTATTAATGATACCCTCCCCGAGACGGCATTCCCAAAACTATGTCGGGCAGAACCACGACAGTTATTACGGAACCCTAAATCAATCGGGCAGCGTAACTATTACGAAATTGGGGTTATAATACTTACAACAGAGCAGAACCTCGCTAATTAGGGGTATAATACCCGACTATAATACCTCTTCTACAGAAATTATGATTTGAGAATTGAGAATGAGCGACGAAAAATGAAAACTGATGCGTTCTATTTATAGTTGCAAAACCCGACCCTCACGCGGCCCGCGTAAAGAACAGGCCAGGGTTACGCGGCCCGCGTCAACCCTGGTCAACTGAATAGCTTGTCACGGTCACCAAATAGACCCGCCACGATGTCGACACGTGTCGGCCGGGGATGTCTCCGCATTGTAGGTCTATCGCGGCCCGCGTACACTATCGAGAACACTTACGCGGCCCGCTTTAACTAAAGAAATCAAAGGAATCCGGTATCCACCTTGACACGGCCCACGTAAAAGCATGGGGTGGGTCTACGTGGCCCGCCTCAGCTTAATATTTTTTGTTTTTAATTTATTTTATAAACTATAACGTATTTCGGGCTCGGTTTTCACATAGGGGGTGTATTTCAAGACATATAGGGACTTTTTACAATATACTAAGGCGTCGGAAATATTATGAGAGTGTTGGTTTAACCGAGGGTTGTTACATTCTCCCCACCTTGTTTTAGAGCTCATCCTCGAGATCTACTGAAATAAATATGGATATTTCCTTTGCATTTCTGACTCGAGTTCCCATGTATACTCAGGTCCTCTTTTGGAGTCCCACTTCACTTTGACTAGAACTAGTCTTTTATGCTTGAGATTCTTGACTTTCTTGTCTTCAATCTGTAGAGGCCTTTCTACAAACTTAAGTTGTTTATTTACCTCTATATCCTTAAGAGGTACTATTAGTGATTCATCAGCTAAGCATTTCTTGAGATTAGATACATGAAATACATCATGTATTCCTGCCATTTCCTCTGGCAGTTGTAGCTGATAGGCTACATGTCCTATTCTTCTAATAATCTCAAAAGGTCCAATATACCTGGGACTTAGCTTTCCCCGTTTGACGAATCTTACTACTCCTTTCCAAGGAGAGACTTTTAACAATACTTTATCTCCTACTTGAAATTCCAATGGCTTGCGCCGGTTATCGGCATAGCTCTTTTGTCGATCACGTGCTGCTTTCAGTCGTTCCTTGACTTGAATAATCTTGTCAGTTGTTTCTTGCACTATCTCAGGTCCAGATAGTTGCTTTTCCCCAATTTCTGCCCAACAGACTGGGGTTCGACACTTTCGTCCATAAAGTGCTTCGAATGGTGCAGCATTGATACTTGTGTGATAACTATTATTATAAGAAAATTCTATTAAAGATAAGTGATCATCCCAATTACATCGAAAATCAATTACACAAGATCTAAGCATATCTTCCATTGTCTGAATTGTCCTTTCGCTTTGTCCGTCCGTTTGAGGATGATAAGCTGTGCTTAGTTTTAGTTTGGTTCCCATTGCCTTTTGGAAACTTGACCAAAAATGAGAGGTAAATCGACTATCTCTATCAGAAACAATTGATAAAGGAATACCATGTAAAGAAACAATTTCATTTACATACAATTTAGCTAATTGTTCCATACTAAAAGTTTCTTTCATTGGTAGGAAATGAGCGGATTTAGTTAGCCTATCTACAATCACCCAGATTGTATCATTTCCTTTCTTTGTTTTGGGTAATTTAGTAACAAAATCCATTGTTATTAATTCCCATTTCCATACTGGCATTTCTAATTGCTGTAACAAACCTGAGGGTTTCTGATGTTCAGCTTTAACTTGTGAGCAAGTTAAACATTTAGAAACATAGGCTGCTATGTCCTTTTTCATTCCTATCCACCAGAAATTTTTCCTTAAATCCTGGTACATTTTATCACTTCCTGGATGCATCGTATATTTAGACTTATGGGCTTCTTCTAAAATATAATGGCGTAGGTTTCCTAATTTAGGTATCCACATTCTCTTTTCAAGGAATCTCTAAATTCCATCTGTTCCTTGTTTTAATTCTTTCAGCATACCTTTTAATTTTTCAGAATCGTCCTTGATTACTGATTCTTGTGCTTCTCTTATTTGATCATTTAAATCTACTTGCAGATTTAATTTAAGAGAACGTACTCTCTTTGGCTTTTCATGATACTTTCGGCTTAAAGCATCTGCTACTATATTTGCTTTTCCTTCATGATACTGGATATCACAATCATAGTCACTAAGAAATTCCATCCAACGTCTTTGTCTCATATTCAACTCCTTTTGCTTGAAGATATACCTTAAACTCTTATGATCAGTGAATATGGTAAACTTACTACCGTAAAGGTAATGTCTCCAAATCTTAAGAGAAAAAATTATAGCTCCTAACTCTAAATCATGGGTTGGATAATTCTCTTCATGATTTTTAAGTTTTCTAGATGCGTAGGCTATAACCTTTTGCCGTTGCATTAATACACATCCATAACCTAATTTAGAAGCATCACAGTAGACTACAAAGTCTTCAGTTCCTTCTGGTAATGCTAATATGGGTATATGGGTTAATCTTTGCTTAAGGATTCTAAAGGCTTCTTCTTGTTTTAATCCCCATTCAAACTTAAGGATTTACAGGTTAACTTAGTTAAAGGAATGGCTATTCTAGAGAAATCTTTAATAAACCTTCTATAATAACCAGCCAATCCTAAGAAACTTCTAACCTCGGTTGGTGACTCAGGGGTTTTCCATTTAGTAATTGCCTCGATCTTTGTTGGATCTACATGAATTCCTTCATGGTTAACTAAATGTCCAAGGAATTGTACCTGTTCTAACCAAAATTCGCACTTAGAGAATTTAGCATAAAGCTTTTCTTTTCTTAATAAACTTAAAAGTGCGTGCAAATGCTTTGCATGATCCTTTTTACTCTTAGAGTAAATTAGAATATCATCTATAAAGACAATTATGAATTTATCCAAATATGGCTTACATATTCGGTTCATCATGTCCATAAATGCAGCTGGGGCATTGGTTAAACCAAATGGCATGACAGTAAATTCATAATGACCATACCTTGTTCTGAAAGCGGTTTTAGGAATGTCCTCTTCCTGTACCTTTAATTGATGATACCCTGACCTTAAATCGATTTTAGAGAAAAATCGAGCTAATTGCAATTGATCAAACAGATCATCGATTCTTGGTAATGGATACTGATTCTTAATCGTAACCTTGTTTAATTCACGGTAGTCAATGCACATACGCATTGACCCGTCCTTCTTTTTAACAAACAGTATCGGCGCTCCCCATGGCGACGAACTGGGTGGTATAAATCCTTTCTCTAACAATTCGTCTAATTGTTTCTTCAATTCTTGCATTTCTGCAGGTGCCAAACGATAAGGTGCTTTGGCAAGCGATGATGTTCCTGGTATTAAATGGATTCTGAATTCAACTTCCCTATCTGGAGGTTGCCCTGGCAATTCTTCTGGAAAGACATCTGAAAACTGAGATACTACTGGAATATCTTTTAAATCCTTTCCTTTAGTGTTAATGATTATGGAAATCAAATACACTAATGATCCTTTTCTTATATAGCTTGCAGTTTTCATCACAGAGATGAATTTAGTGGACCTAGAGGATTTATCTCCTTTAATTGTGATCGCTTTACCTTTTGATGAATTTATTTGAATTAACTTTTGATCACATAAAATACTGGCTTTATTGGCTATTAACCAATCCATTCCTAAAACAACATCAAATCCTGCCAGATTCATGGGATATAGGTTTGCTATAAATTTCTGATTTAAAATATCTATACTTGCTCCCTGCAAGATTTCAGAAATCCTAACGGTTTCTCCATTGGCTGTCTCTACTAAGCATTCTAGTGGTAGTTTAGTTAATGATTGATTTAGAAGTTTGCAAAATGATGTATTAATAAAACTTTGGTTTGCACCAGAGTCAAATAATACTTTAGCAAAGACATCATTAACTAAAAACGTACCAGCTATGACATCTGGAATCATCTTGGCTTCATCTGCAGTCAGAACAAATACTCTAGCATTTTGAGTATTCTTGTTGTTTGTAGTTGGAGCTAATTTTGGGCAATTAGGTTTGATATGGCCTTGTCCTCCGCAGTTGTAGCATATCCTGATGTTTTTCTTCCTGCAATTTTCTTCCTTGTGTCCCGATATTTTGCAAATGTTACAGTATATAGAGCATCTTCCTGAATGCTTTCTTTTGCAATGCCTACAGTAGGGTGCAGATGTAGAACCTACATTTTTCCCATGGTTAGAATTTCCAGAACGAAATTCTTGAGTCAACTTATGGGTTAGGTTCCTTCTTTGATCCTCTTCTCAGGTACGGACTAATTCATCAGTCAAGGTATTGGCTAGTTCTACAGCTTCTTCCATGGTTTGAGGTCTAGCTGCCTTGACTACGTGTCTTATTTCCCCGATTAATCCCCAAATATAACGGGAGATTAACACTGGTTCTGGTGAAGCAAGGGTTGGCACTATTCTAGCGTATTCAAAGAATATCTTAGTGTACCCTTTACTATCCACACCAGTCATCCTAAGGTTTAGGAATTTGTTTGCTATCTGTTCCTTCTCATTGGGTGGGCAAAATTTCCTTTCTACCTTGTCCTTAAATTCTTCCCATTCCATATTGTAAGTTCTATCACTTCCTCTTGTCTGGAGGATAGTGTTCCACCATTCTAGCGCTGAATTTTTAAACAGATTAGAAGCAAATAATATCTTATCTTCTTCAGCACACTTAGTTATCCTTAAGACTGCCTCAGTCTTCTCTATCCAGCGTAGGGTTGCAATGGCCCCTTTGTTACCCGAGAATTCCATTGGTTTACAAGACCAGAATTCTTTATAAGAACAACCGTTAGGCACGGTTCTTCTTCTTTTGGGAATAGGCATTTGAAGTATAGGCCCATTGTTCACGCTGTTTTCTAGTTCAATTGGTCGCTTACTGCTACGTTTACTTTTATTATTCGCTTCTTGAACCGTTTGAAGAATAAATGGCATTGCATCTATAATTCCTTGTGCCACTATGTGTTGGATAGCACTGTTATCTATCTGGTTTCCATTGTTATTGATGTTTAGATTCTCGTTAACCACGTTAATGTTACCCTGGTTATCGTTATTCAGATTTCCTTGATTTCCTTCGTCGGCCATCTGAATTTTAAACATTTTTCCCATATTAATATCACAAGATAATAAGTAATATAGTTACTCACATGACACACAATCTAGCCAAAAACGTAGATCATTGCTACTTTTACTCTATTCCCATATACTATTATACATCTATTACACACTAGTACTGAAATAAAAATTACAATACCAACAGAAATAGAATCACACTAATAGTAATATGCATCCGTACACACATAGTTTATTTTATTTTTATTTTATTATATTTTAGTATTATTACTACCATCTCCTCCATTCACATTCACGGGTATGGATTCATCCAAAAATCCATATTGCGTTCATCGTTTTTCCATACGAGACGCTCTCCCACCTGACGCATTCTCTCACTGCTTTCTAAAATTTCCTCCCCGAAAGTCCTAAGGTCTTGCACGTTTTCTGCACTCATTGGGGGTGCAGGTTCTCGGACTGGGTTTTGAATCTGGGGTGCGGGTTCCTGATATGGGGGTGAAAGTTCCTGAAATTGGTAAGGATCCTATAATATCTCCCTAATAAAATCATCTTGGTAATAGGGATCTATAGGGTCCATACCTGGGTAGGCTTCTATGGTCTGTATGGGTGGATATTCCTGAATAGGGTAACGTTGCACAAAATCCCTATTGTCGTCCCACCAGGGGTCGTAATTCGGGTCTAGGGGGTTTGGTGCAGGCACCCTAGGGATTTCTTCTGGGTTAAAGTCGTGCATCTCCACTTGGTTATCAGGATTTTCTATCTCCATGGGTTGTTCTGGGTTTTGTGGTTGTGGGGCTACTAGTTGTTCCAGACTTGGGTCAGCAGCAGTTGTAGCTAGGATATGGAAATTAGCTAGGCTTCTATTAAGCATATCCTGCGTTTGGGCATCTGTCTCTCGCTTAATAGCTGCTAAGGCTCTTTGCTGTTGCAAGTTTCGCATTCTTTTCCTACGAGCAAAAGCTTCTTTACTGAACCATCCTCTTTTCTTATAAGGAAATGGTTCTACAGATTGAGCTCTAAAGGCAAATATTCCTTCCTCCTGATCAGCAGAATACCCCGAAAGGGCAGGCTGTGATGATGTACCTTCACTCTTAGGTGAATCAAATAACTGACGATTCATGTCTGAGGGTTCTTGATCACTCATACTGTAAACTAACAAATAGTCAAATAACACATAACAAATAATTACAGTTATGCACGTATTTCCATAATTTATTTCCTAACAAAAATATAGAATTTAAGTGTCAGCATAACACTTCTTTGGCTTAGACCAGTGGCTAGGCTCTGATACCACCTTCTGTCGCCACCCCCGAACCCTTATCTGTCCCGGGAATGGGCGGATGCGAACTCAGTGGTGGTGGTATCAGGTTTCGTTAATTTGGCAGCGGAATTTACATCAGGACCGTAGTTAGGAAATGTTTATCAGAGTAAAACCACCATATTTGATATTAATAATAACATGGGAAAAACCCTAGTTTCTTATTACAATACATTTATAGGGATAAACCCTATTTTATTGAACTTAAAACATCGTTTATTAGGTAACTTTTATAGCCACTTATTTTCCAAGCCGTCAGTGCTCTCAAGCTGGCTTTTTCCCAGTTGGCTTTCACATTGTGTTACCTTAAACATGTTTTAAAAATATTTTGTCAGCGGGAAATACTGGTGAGTGAATTCCAGTTTAATCAAGAAACATTTTATTAATTAACACAGTATTGAGAGCGATCATATTGTTTATTTCTACACAATTACTCATTCAGTATTGTCAATCTTTGACTTGTGGGTCATATTACACATTGGCTAACTCGTTGTCCAATGGTAACGTACTGTCATTCCGACTTACTACTCGCAAGTAATAAATTTTGTATACAAAACCCCATAATACCAGCACTAATTGAAGAACTACAAAGACTCAATCACCGCTTAATCACATTGTAAATAATTAAGGTTTTGTAAAATATTACAAAAAGATTAACAAAAAGAGGATAAACTCACTTTGCTATCTTAGATTTCTTGTAAGGGTTTCCTGGATATAATCTATAATTTATACAAATGTACATTGGTTAGTATCATAACCCTTTGAACTTATTAATGATACCCTCCCCGAGACGGCATTCCAATAACTACGTCGGGCAGAACCACGACAGTTATTACGGAACCCTAAATCAATCGGGGAGCGTAACTATTACGAAATTGGGGTTATAATACTTACAACGGAGCAGAACCTCGCTAATTAGGGGTATAATACCCGACTATAATGCCTCTTCTACAGAAATTGTGATTTGAGAATTGAGAATGAGCGACGAAAAATGAAAACTGATGCGTTCTATTTATAGTTGAAAAACCCGACCTCACACGGCCCGCGTAAAGAACAGGCCAGGGTTACATGGCCCGCATCAACCCTGGTCAATAGAATAGCTTGTCCCGGTCACCAAGTAGACCCGCCACGATGTCGACACGTGTCGGCCTGGGATGTCTCCGCGTTGTAGGTCTATCGCGGCCCGCGTACACTATCGAGAACACTTACGCGGCCCGCTTTAACTAAAGAAATCAAAGGAATCCGGTATCCACCTTGATACGGCCCGCGTAAAAGCATGGGGTGGGTCTACGCGGCCCGCCTCGGCTTAATATTTTATGTTTTTAATTTATTTTATAAACTATAACGTATTTCGGGCTCGGTTTTCACATACAGGGTGTATTTCAAGACATATAGGGACTTTTTACAATATACTAAGGCGTCGGAAATATTATGAGAGTGTTGGTTTTACCGAGGGTTGTTACAACACGTGTCTTCATAATATTGGTCGTGATTTTACGAGGTGTTACAATTCAGTGGCATAAGAGAGAAACATCAGCATTATATATATATATATATATATATATATATATATATATATATATATATATATATATATATAGGGTGGGGTTCATGCGAGAACCGCGAGAACCAATGTGAACGGATGGCAATTTTGTAAATAATAAAAAAATATTAAATCCCGCTGCTCCCCGCTCAAACGATATGGACGTCATCTTTTAATTAAACTATAATTGATAATACAATTTCACGTCCAAACAATTATCACAACCTAACTCTCCAAATCAATCGATTTTTTCCCAAAAAATCTCATAAACATCAGTCTGATACTCACCGGCGCTCACAATTCCAGCCGTTCATCATCAATATTCGCCCACAATCATCGTCGCTAGTCAATCGTCGACCGCACATTAGTCGTCGGCTATAAATTAGGGCAAAAACGGTCATAACGAATCGATTTAGGGCAAAAAATGGTCATAATCGGGATAATCGGCGAGGTTTATTGCACGAAGAGGTATATTACAAAGAACATAAGTCGTTGCATCGATTTACGAACTTGAAAGTTCATACAGCCGATGTAAGTTCATACAAAGTTCTTATGTGCTTGTTGCCGATTATGTGCTTGTTCATGTAGATTACTTGTTTCATACAAAGTTCTTATGTGCTTATTGCTGATTATGTGCTTGTTCATGTAGATTACTTGTTGCCGATTATTTGCTTGTTCATGTAGATTACAGCCGATGTAGGTCAATACGATTATGTGTTTGTGTTTGATTTGGAATGCACATGTGCATACGATTATGTGTTTGTGTTTGACTTGGAATGCACATGTGCATAATATTGTTTGTGTAGATTACAGCCGATGTTGTGCATATGTGTTTGTGTTTGATTTGGAATGCATATGTGTTTGATTTGGAATGCACATTTGCATAATCTTGTTAATGTAGCCGATGTTGTGCAGATGTGTTTGTGTTTGATTTGGAATGCACATGTGCATAATCTTGTTAATGTAGATTACATCCGATGTAAGTAGATTACAACCGATGTTTGTTCGTGTAGATTACAGCCGATGTTGTGCATATATTGTGTTCGAGTTGGAATGCACATGTGCATAATGTGATAACTTATGGTTTTACTTATGGTTTTGGTTCATATTTATGCTTGATTGGTATGCACATGTGCATAACTGATTGGTATGCACATGTGCATAACGTAATAAATTATGTTTATAATTTGTAGCCGACTTTGTTTTTTGGGTCATTTATAGGTATGCATATGTGCATAATGTGATAACATATGTATATATTGATAAATTATTTCGTAGTTGTATGTATGCACATGTGCATAGTTGTAGTTGCATAGTTATAGTTATGCGCGTGTGTTGGTTCATATGTATTGTTGATAAGATATGTCATAGTTGTATGTATGCACATGTGCATAGCTGAAGTTGCATGGTCATAGCTGTATAGATGCATATGCCCGGTGTATAGCGGATTTTGGGAATGTATAATGGATTTTGTATATGTAGTTTGAAATAACATACTAACAAAGTAATATAAATTAAAGTTGATATACATTCTCATTGTATACAATAAAATGGAAAAAAAAACAAAGAAAGTTACATTTGTCCTGAAGCCGAGAGATGAAGGGTCAAAAAGAATGCCAGATGCGACAGAAGACGAGCATGCGACTGTTAAGCAAAAAGGTTAGAAAGTGTTGAGAACTTACTGTTAATATTAGTATTGTTAATGATGCAATATGTGGTTATGCACATGTGCATTATCAGATTTTTTTTTTCAAATATTATAACTCGCGCAAACGCATTAATTTTATGAATTCAGGTATTTTAAAGGTGGGACAGAACGCACAAAAGGACAAAAGCAGACAAACAAAATGAGGCAACTAAATGCGTTGATGTAGAAAGAAGGACCAGCAAACGGAAACACGAAGAAATAACCAAAGGTTTGGATGTAACATGTAAGACAAAGAACAAAAGGATTGTAAAATCGCGAAGACTAGTGAAAGACATCAAAGTTGATAACAATGATGGTGATGGTACGTGTTATTGAAAATAATTAATAAAACTTTGAAATGCACATGTGCATTTTTTTGTACATACATTATATAATATGTGCATGTTATTATGTTAATAAACAAGTTCGAAGAAAGAAGTTGTGTCATCGATAGTTAACAAGAAGGGGAGTAAAAAGGTTACGAGGGTATCTAACTGGCAATCGTTACGAACACGCATATCACCACATCAACTTTTGGTGGGGTTAAACACATTGTCTAAACAACAGTTGGTCGCAATAAAAAATATGGGGTTTGACAGTATTCTGAAGCTTAAAACAGATAGCTTGCCAGCGAAAATGTCACATTTTGTGGTAGACAAATTTAGCGGTAAAGATATGGCAATCAAGTTGAATGTTGGTAACATTGAAATTAACGAGACTGTTATTAGCGAGTTGCTGGGATTGAGAAACAGCGGGGCTGTTATAGAGTATAAAAAGAAGGAGAAAAAAAAGGATAAAAAGAATGAAGAGAAGAAAGAACATAAGGATGAACGAAAGGGGAAAAAGAATGATAAAAACAGGGGGCCTGTTATAGAATCTGATGTGAAAGAAGACGAAGACGAAGACGAAGAAGAAGACGATAAACATGGGATATTGGCTGAGTGGAGCAGTTTATACAAAGGGCGTTCATTGACACCGAGTAGAATTGTCGAGCGATTAAGAGATAACCCAACGGATGATGGCATAATGTTTAAATATGATTTTTTGACATTGTTCATGAATACGATGGTGGAAATAAATAAAGATGGTAGATGCAAAACTGATTTTCTGGAATGCTTGGGTGATGTGGCGGTTGAAGATGTAAACTGGTGCAAGTATATTTGTGATAGCATTAAGATGAGCAAAGATGGATGGCAAAATAGCACATCAAAATATTTTAATGGTGCTCTTACAATATTGGTGGTAAGTTAATTGTTACGTTTGAAATAAAATATATATTTTAATTTGTAATTTTTTTATTGTATAAATTATGATTTTCTTTTGTTGTTCATATATGGTAATAATGCACATGTGCAGATGTTATACGTGGATAGAACATTGTGTGGGGACATCAATACAGTCCGAACATCAAGTCCATTATCATTCTGGACTAAAGAAATGTTGAGCAGAAGGCAGACAAGGGAAATAAAGAATGGCGGTTTTGGAAAAGGGGTGTTACGTGAAGGATATGTCGACACTCAAGTTGAAGTGGAGCATGAAACGAAAGAAGATAGAATGAAGAACGTGGAGCAAATGGTAGATAAGTATGAAGGCGAAAAGAAAAATGTGACGTTTGAGGTACGTATAATGTTTTAACGTGATTTTTTTATGGAATTAGAAATGTGATCCTGCTTTCATTGATTATATTGTTTAAAATAATAATTTGCGTTTTGTAGTTTGTATGTGGTTGATATAGATCTGTGTTAGGTTGAGAGACATGTGGTGGGGTTAGTGGTTAGGATATGATGTATATGATACATGTTGTGCAAGCTGGTGCATAATGTTGTGTTGATATGAACATATAATTTATACACATGTGCATACATATAACTTATGCAGATATGATGTATATGATACATGTGCAAGATGATGCACATGTGCATAATGTTGTGTCGATATGAACATATAATTTATGCACATGTGCATAATAATAATTTTAAGATCATTTGTGCAAACTGATGCACGTGTGCGTAATGTTGTGTTTATATGATGTAACAACCCTCGGTAAAACCAACACTTTCATAATATTTTCCGACACCCTATTATATCTTAAAATATCCGTATATGTCTTATATTACACCCCGTATGTGAAAACTGAGCCCGAAATATGTTATAATTTATAAAATAAATCAAAAACCCTAAATATTGAGTTGAGGCGGGCCGCGTAGACCCACCCCAACAGTTCACGCGGGTGGTATCAATGCTGGAACCTGACTCCGCTGATTTCTTTAGTTCAAGCGGGCCGCGTAAGCTTAAGCTTACATTGACGCGGGCCGCGAGAGATAAACGATGCGGACACACCCTGAGCTGACACGTGTCGACATCATGGCGGGTCTACTTGGTGACCGGGACAAGCTATATATTGACCGTATGTTGACGCGGGCCGCGTAAGGCTTAGCCTTACCTTACGCGGGCCGCCTAAAAGTCGTATATCAGCACTATAAATAGAACGCATCAGTATTCGTTTTTTGTCACTCACAATTCATTCTAAATCTCGAATTTCTGTAGAAGAAGCATTATAGTTGGGTAGTATACCCCTAATTAGCGAGGTTCTGCTCCGTTGTAAGTATTATAACCCCAGTTTCGTAATAGTTACGCTGCCCGATTGATTTAGGGTTCCGTAATAACTGTCGTGGCTCTGCCCGACGTAGTTATTGGAATGCCGTCTCGGGGAGGGTATCATTAATAATTTCAAAGGGTTATGATACTAACCAATGTACATTTGTATAAATTATAGATTATATCCAGGAAACCCTTACGCGAAGTCTAAGATAGCAATGTGAGTTTATCCTCTTTTTGATAACCTTTTTGGTAATGTTTTACCAAACCTTAAATGTTTTACTATGAAATTTAGCAGTGATTGAGTCTTTGTAGTTCTTCAAATACTTCCGGTATGTTGGGGTTTTGTATACAAAATATACTACACTGTGAGTAGTAAGTCGAGGATGACAATACGTTACCATTGGACAATGAGTTAGCCAATGGGTAATATGACCCACAAGTCAGGGTTGACAGTACTAATGGAGTAATTGTGTAGACATAAACAATGTGATCGCTCTCAATACTGTTCACTGTGACTTTTTATTTAAACTTGATTAAACTGGGATTCACTCACCAGTATTTCCGACTGACAAATGTTTTTAAAACACGTTTCAGGTAACCCAATGTGACAGCCAATTAGTAAAAAGCCAGCTGGAGAGCACTGAAGGCTTGGGAAAATGTGGCTATAAAAGTTACCAAATAAACGATGTTTTAAAATTCAATGAAATAGGGTTTATCCCTATAAATGTATTGTAATAAGAAACTTGGGTTTTACCCATGTGATTATTAATATTAAATAAGGTGGTTTTACTCTGATAAACATTTCCTAACTACGGTCCTGATGTAAATTCCGCTGCAATATTAAATAACTGATACCACCGAAACTCTGAGATCGCGTCCGCCCGTTCCCGGGAATAAGGGATCGGGGGTTGCGACAGAAGGTGGTATCAGAGCCTAGCCACTGGTCTGAGCCAAAGAAGTGTTCTACTGACACTTAAATTCTATATTTTGTGTTAGGAAATAAATTACAGAAATACGTGCATAACTGTAATTATTTGTTATGTGTTATTTGACTATGTGTTAGTTTATAGTATGAGTGATCAAGGACCCTCAGACATGAACCGTCAGTTATCTGATTCACCTAGGAGTGAAGGTACATCGTCACAGCCTGCCCTTTCGGGGTATTCTGCTGATCTGGAGGAAGGAATATTTGCCTTCAGAGCTCAATCTGAAGAGCCATTTCCTAATAAGAAACAAGGATGGTTCAGTAAAGAAGCTTTTACTCGTAGGAAGAGAATGCGAAAGTTGCAACAGCAAAGAGTTCTAACAGCTGCTAAGCGTAAAATAGATGCCTATACTCAAGATATGCTTAATAGAAGCCTAGCTAATTTCCATATCCTAGCTACAATTGGTGCTGACCCAAGTCTGGAACAACTAGTAGCCCCACAACCACAAAACCCAGAACAACCTATGGAGATAGAAATTCCTGATAACCAAGTAGAGATGCGTGACTTTAACCCAGAAGAAATCCCTAGGGTACCTGCACCAAATCCCCTAGATCCAAATTACGACCCCTGGTGGGACGACAATAGGGACTTTGTGCAACGTTACCCTATCCAGGAGTATCCACCCATACAAAACATAGAAGCCTACCCAGGTATGGACCCTTTAGATCCCTATTACCAAGATGATTATATTAGGGAGATATTAGAGGATCCTTACCAATTTCATGAACTGTCACCCCCATATCAGGAACCCGCACCCCAGATTCCAAACCCAGTCCGAGAACCTGCACCCCCAATGAGTGCAGAAAACGTCCAAGAACTTAGGACTTTTGGGGAGGAAATTTTAGAGAGCAGTGAGAGAATGCCTCAGGTGGGAGAGCGTCGCGTATGGAAATACGATGAGCGCAATATGGATTTTTGGATGAATCCATATCCGTGAATGTGAGAATGGAGGAAACGGTAGTAGTAGTAATAATAATAATAAAATAAAATAAAAATAAAATAAAATAAAAGATGTGTGTACGGATGCATATTACTATTAATGTGATTCTATTTCTGTTGGTATTGTAATTTTTATTTCAGTACTAGTGTGTAATAGATGCATAATAGTATATGAATAGAGTAAAAGTAGCAATGATCTACGGTTTTGGCTAGATTGTGTGTCATGTGAGTAACTATATTATTTATTATCTTGTGATATTAATATGGGATAAATGTTTAAAATTCAGATGGCCGATGACGAAAATCCAGGAAATCTGAATAACGATAAGCAGAGTAACATTAACGTGGTTAATGAGAATCCAAGCATCAATAACAATGGAAATCATGTGGATAATAGTGCTATCCAACACATAGTAGCACAAGGAATTATAGATGCAATGCCATTTATTCTTCAAATTGTTAAGGATGCTGATAATAAAAGTAAACATAGCAGTAAGCGACCAATTGAACCAGAAAACAGCGTGAACAATGGACCTGTACTTCAAATGCCTATTCCCAAAAGAAGAAGAACCATGCCTTATGGTTGTTCTTATAAAGAATTCTGGTCTTGTAAACCAATGGAATTCTCGGGCAACGAAGGGGCCATTGCAACCTTACGATGGATAGAAAAGACTGAGGCAGTCTTAAGGATAAGCAAGTGTGCTGAAGAAGATAAAATATTGTTTGCTTCTAATCTGTTTAAGAATGCAGCATTAGAATGGTGGAACACTATCCTCCAATCAAGAGGAAGTGATAAAACCTACAATATGGAATGGGAAGAATTTAAAAACAAAGTAGAAAGGAAATTCTGCCCACCCAATGAAAAAGAACAGATAGCAAACAAATTCCTAAACCTTAGGATGACTGGTGTGGATAGTAAGGGATACACTAAAATATTCTTTGAATATCCAAGAATAGTGCCAACTCTTGCTTCACCAGAACCAGTGTTAATTTCTCGTTATATTTGGGGATTAATTGGGGAGATTAGACATGTAGTCAAGGCAGCTAGACCTCAAACTATAGAAAAAACTGTAGAACTAGCCAATACCTTGACTGATGAGTTAGTCCGTACCCGAGAAGAGGATCAAAGGAGGAACCTAACCCAGAAGTTGACTCAAGAATTTCGTTCTGGAAATTTCAACCGTAGGAACGTAGGTTCTACCTCTGCACCATACTGCAAAGTCTGCAAGAAAAAGCACTCGGGAAAATGCTCCACTCTCTGTAATTATTGCAAGATGCCAGGACACAAGGAAGAAAATTGCAGGAAGAAATCCAGTAATGGATTGTGCTACAACTGTGGAGAAAAAGGTCATATCAGGCCAAACTGTCCGAAATTGGCCCCAGCTGCAAATAACAAGAATACTAAAAATGCTAGAGCATTTGTTCTGACTTCAGAAGAAGCCAAAATGATCCCAGACGTTATAGCTAGTACGTTTTTAGTTAATGATATATTTGCTAAAGTATTATTTGACTCTGGTGCGAACCAAAGTTTTATCAATACTTCGTTTTGCAAAATTCTAAATCAGTCATTAACTAAACTACCACAAGAACGTCTAGTAGAAACAGCTAATGGAGAAACTATTAGGATTTCTGAAATCTTGCAGGGAGCAAGAATAGAAATTTTAAATCAGAAGTTTATAGCAAACCTATATCCCATGAATCTGGCAGGATTCGATATTGTGTTAGGAATGGATTGGTTAATAGCCAATAAAGTCAATATTTTATGTGATCAAAAGTCAATTCAAGAAATTCACCAAAAGGTAAAACGATCACAGTTAAAGGAGATAAGCCATCTAGATCCACAAAATTTATATCTGTGATAAAAACTGCAAGTTGTATAAGAAAAGGTTCTATAGTGTATTTGATTTCCATAATCACTAACACTAAAGGAAAAGATTTAAAAGACATTCTAGTAGTATCTCAGTTTTCAGATATCTTTCCAGAAGAATTGCCAGGACTACCGCCAGATAGGGAAGTTGAATTCAAAATTCACCTGCTACCAAGAACATCACCGATTATCAAAGCACCTTATCGTTTGGCACCTGCCGAAATGCAGGAACTGAAGAAACAATTAGATGAATTGTTAGAGAAGGGATTCATACAGCCAAGTTCGTCGCCATGGGGAGCGCCGGTATTGTTTGTTAAAAAGAAGGGCGGATCAATGCGTATGTGCATTGACTACCGTGAATTAAACAAGGTCACGATTAAGAATCGGTACCCATTACCGAGAATCGATGATCTGTTTGATCAACTGCAAGGAGCTCGATTTTTCACAAAAATCGATTTAAGGTCAGGATATCATCAGTTAAAGGTACAGGAAGAGGACATTCCTAAAACCGCTTTCAGAACAAGGTATGGCCATTATGAATTTACTATCATGCCATTTGGTTTAACCAATGCCCCAGCTGCTTTTATGGACATGATGAACCGAATATGTAAGCCATATTTGGATAAATTCATAATTGTCTTCATAGATGATATTCTAATTTACTCTAAGAGTAAAGAGGAGCATGCAAAACATTTAAGAAAGGAAAAACTTTATGCTAATTTACTTTTTAAGTCTGTTAAGAAAGGAAAAACTTTATGCTAAGTTTTGTAAGTGAGAATTTTGGTTAGAACAGGTACAATTCCTTGGACACCTAGTCAATCATGAAGGAATTCATGTAGATCCAACAAAGATTGAAGCAATTACTAAATGGAAAACCCCTGAGTCACCAACCGAGGTTAGAAGTTTCCTAGGATTGGCCGGTTATTATAGAAGGTTTATTAAAGATTTTTCTAGAATAGCCATTCTTTTAACTAAGTTAACCTGTAAATCTGTTATGTTTGAATGGGGATTAAAACAAGAAGAAGCCTTTAGAATCCTTAAGCAAAGATTAACCCATACACCCATATTAGCATTACAAGAAGGAGCTGAAAACTTTGTAGTCTATTGCAATGCTTCTAAATTAGGTAATGGATGTGTGTTGATGCAACGCCTAAAGGTTATAGCCTACGCATCTAGACAACTTAAAAATCATGAAGAGAATTATTCAACCCATGATTTAGAGTTAGGAGCTATAATTTTTGCTCTTAAGATTTGGAGACATTACCTTTATGGTAATAAGTTTACCATATTCACTGATCATAAGAGTTTAAGGTATATTTTCAAACAAAAGGAGTTGAATATGAGACAAAGACGCTGGATGGAGATGCTTAGTGACTATGATTGTGATATTCAGTATCATGAAGGAAAAGCAAATGTAGTGGCAGATGCTTAAAGCCGAAAATATCAT
Organism: Helianthus tuberosus; assembly: GCA_030545235.1. Classification (NCBI taxonomy): domain Eukaryota; kingdom Viridiplantae; phylum Streptophyta; class Magnoliopsida; order Asterales; family Asteraceae; genus Helianthus; species Helianthus tuberosus. Next base: position 95,868,790 of record CM060407.1, on the reverse strand, counting down.
GAAAAGCCAAAGAGAGTACGTTCTCTTAAATTAAATCTGCAAGTAGATTTAAATGATCAGATAAGAGAAGCACAAAAATCAGTAATCAAGGATGATTCTGAAAAATTAAAAGGTATGCTAAAAGAATTAGAACAAGGAACAGATGAAATTTGGAGATTCCATGAAAAGAGAATGTGGATACCTAAATTAGGAAACCTACGTCATCGTATACTAGAAGAAGCCCATAAATCTAAGTATACAATGCACCCAGGAAGTGATAAAATGTACCAGGATTTAAGGAAAATTTTCTGGTGGATAGGAATGAAGAAGGACATAGCAGCCTATGTTTCTAAATGTTTAACATGTTCGCAAGTTAAAGCTGAACACCAGAAACCCTCAGGTTTGTTACAGCAATTAGAAATGCCAGTTTGGAAATGGGAATTAATAACAATGGATTTTGTTACTAAATTACCCAAAACCAAGAAAGGAAATGATACAATCTGGGTGATTGTAGATAGGCTAACCAAGTCAGCTCATTTCCTACCAATGAAAGAAACTTTTAGTATGGAACAATTAGCTAAATTATATGTAAATGAAATTGTTTCTTTACATGGTATTCCTTTATCAATTATTTCTGATAGAGATAGTCGATTTACCTCTCATTTTTTGTCAAGTTTCCAAAAGGCAATGGGAACCAAGTTAAAATTAAGCACAGCTTATCATCCTCAAACGGACGGACAAAGCGAAAGAACAATCCAGACAATGGAAGACATGCTTAGAGCTTGTGTAATTGATTTTGGAGGTAATTGAGACGATCACTTACCTTTAATAGAATTTTCTTATAATAATAGTTATCACACAAGTATCAATGCTACACCATTCGAAGCACTTTATGGACGAAAGTGTCAAACCCCAGTCTGTTGGGCAGAAATTGGGGAAAAACAACTATTTGGACCTGAGATAGTGCAGGAAACAACTGACAAGATTATTCAAGTCAAGGAACGACTGAAAGTAGCACGTGATCGACAAAAGAGTTATGCCGATAACCGGCGAAAGCCATTGGAATTTCAAGTATGAGATAAAGTATTGTTGAAAGTCTCTCCTTGAAAAGGAGTAGTAAGATTCATCAAACGGGGAAAGCTAAGTCCCAGGTATATTGGACCTTTTGAGATTATTAGAAGAATAGGACCTGTAGCCTATCAGCTACAACTGCCAGAGGAAATGGCAGGAATACATGATGTATTTCATGTATCTAATCTCAAGAAATACTTAGCTAATGAATCACTAATAGTACCTCTTAAGGATATAGAGGTAAATGAACAACTCAAGTTTGTAGAAAGGCCTCTACAGATTGAAGACAGGAAAGTCAAAATTCTCAAGCATAAGAGACTAGTTCTAGTCAAAGTGAAGTGGGACTCCAAAAGAGGACCTGAGTATACATGGGAACTCGAGTCAGAAATGCAAAGGAAATATCCATATTTATTCCAATAGATCTCGAGGACGAGCTCTAAAATAAGGTGGGGAGAATGTAACAACCCTCGGTAAAACCAACACTTTCATAATATTTTCTAACACCCTATTATATCTTAAAATATCCTTAAATGTCTTATATTACACCCCGTATGTGAAAACCGAGCCCGAAATATGTTATAATTTATAAAATAAATCAAAAACCCTAAATATTGAGTTGAGGCGGGCCGCGTAGACCCACCCCAACAGTTCACACGGGCGGTATCAATGCTGGAACCTGACTCCGCTGATTTCTTTAGTTCAAGCGGGTCGCGTAAGCTTAAGCTTACATTGACGCGGGCCGCGAGAGATCAACGATGCGGAGACACCCTGAGCTGACACGTGTCGACATCGTGGTGGGTCTACTTGGTGACCAGGACAAGCTATATGTTGACCATATGTTGACGCGGGCCGCGTAAGGCTTAGCCTTACCTTACGCGGGCCGCCTGAAAGTCGTATATCAGCACTATAAATAGAACGCATCAGTTTCGTTTTCCGTCGCTCACAATTCATTCTCAATCTCGAATTTCTGTAGAAGAGGAATTATAGTTGGGTAGTATACCCCTAATTAGCGAGGTTCTGCTCCGTTGTAAGTATTATAACCTCAGTTTCGTAATAGTTACACTGTCCGATTGATTTAGGGTTCCGTAATAACTGTCGTGGTTCTGCCCGACGTAGTTATTGGAATGCCGTCTCGAGGAGGGTATCATTAATAATTTCAAAGGGTTATGATACTAACCAATGTACATTTGTATAAATTATAGATTATATCCAGGAAACCCTTACGCGAAGTCTAAGATAGCAATGTGAGTTTATCCTCTTTTTGATAACCTTTTTGGTAATGTTTTACCAAACCTTAAATGTTTTACTATGAAATTTAGCAGTGATTGAGTCTTTGTAGTTCTTCAATTACTGCCGGTATGTTGGGGTTTTGTATACAAAATATACTATACTGTGAGTAGTAAGTCGAGGATGACAATACGTTACCATTGGACAATGAGTTAGCCAATAGGTAATATGACCCACAAGTCAGGGTTGACAGTACTAATGGAGTAATTGTGTAGACATAAACAATGTGATCGCTCTCAATACTGTTCATTGTGACTTTTTATTTAAACTTGATTAAACTGGGATTCACTCACCAGTATTTCCGACTGACAAATGTTTATAAAACACGTTTCAGGTAACCCAATGTGACAGCCAATTAGTAAAAAGTCAGCTGGAGAGCCCTGAAGGCTTGGGAAAATGTGGCTATAAAAGTTACCAAATAAACGATGTTTTAAAATTCAATGAAATAGGGTGTATCCCTATAAATGTATTGTAATAAGAAACTTGGGTTTTACCCATGTGATTATTAATATTAAATAAGGTGGTTTTACTCTGATAAACATTTCCTAACTACGGTCCTGATGTAAATTCCGCTGCAAGATTAAATAACTGATACCACCGAAACTCTGAGATCGCGTCCGCCCGTTCCCGGGAATAAGGGATCGGGGGTTGCAACATATGAACATATAATTCATGTTCTACAAGCTGATGCACATGTGCATAATGTTGGGTTGATATGAACATATAACTCATGCACATGTGCATAACCGTGTTTTATAATGTGATAAAGCTGATGACTATATGCATAATGTTGTGTTGGTATTATTAACTTTGATTTATTAATGTGTTATTAATTAGGAGCATATTCGGATGGTTAAAAGTTTAATGGATGTGACATTAAGGAAAAAAAGAGTTGTTAAATAAAGAGTTGGATGATATTTGGTACAAATATCCAAAGAATGAGAAAAGAATGAGAAGGTTGAAGAGTTGGTGCGGGAGTATGATATAACATTTAGAGGTGAAAACAAAATGTCGGTTTTGCTAAGTACAAAGGAGAAGGTTAACAGCAAAGAAAACGAAGTGATGGAGTGTGAAAAGGATAAAAAGGTTAATGTTAAAATCAAAGGTGGGATGAAGGTGTTTACAAGGTCAAGAAAAAGAAGTTTAAAAGATGAAGGTGATGTGTTGGACGGTGTATCAAAAAATGACGAATGTGATGCAACGAAGGTGGATGGAGTGACAAAAAACGATGGGGATATAAAGTTAGACAAAGTTGTCGGTGAGACCATTAAGTGGGCGGAAATGGAAAAGGGTGTTATGAAGAGGCAAACACGTAGGAGGAGAGAAGTAGATAACACCGTACCGAGTTTTGAGTTGTTGTCACAAAGCTCGCAAAGCTCACAAAGTTCACCAGAAGCAGACATTGGAACAAGCGTGCATGCGAGTGTTAAAGATACAAACGTAAACGTGCATGTGAGTGGTAGAGGTACAAATGTGGTTGACATGAATGAGCCATTAAATGACGATGAAAAAACGTTATGGCAATATTTGCTGACAACCATCGACAACAAACGAAGGTATGGACGTGTATTATAATGTTATGTTATTATTTGTTGTGACATAATAATTTAGAATTACAATCTGATGTACAAACTAATATTGTAGGGCGAAGGGCAAAAAATGTAATGTGGACGATCAAGAAATAGATGTTGAAAAGGAGAAGAAAGAGGTCAGCCTGACATTCAAGTAAGATTAAATATGCATTAATTTTTATTTATAAATTTGTTACATATTGTAGTACAGGAAGCAATTTGTTTAGAAATGACATAAACTTTTGACATATAAAGCATTTAATCAGTAAATTCGGAATAAATAAGTGGGTTGTTTATACTGTTCGCATGTTATAAGGGTCTGGTTGGTTGCGATTGATTAGGTTAGCGGTTGTTGTGGTTTGAAGGGTAGTTAAAAATTTAGTGTAGGTATATGGGCTGATGACTTTTGGCATAAAAATATGGTGTATAGTATATGTAAAGTATTCTATGCACATGTGCATACAGAACATAACTGATGTAATTTATTGTGACGATTACAACACAAATATTTTTGAAACCTCACATGGAATGACAACACGAGCATATTTGATAAACACATTAGAGGATGGGCAATGGATCTCACAAAACGTGATAGATTGTTGGGCGGCTATTTTGAATTATGAAGAGAAAAAAAGCAATACATCGGGGAAAAGGCGATTATGGTGTTATACGACAACTATCGTAAGTGTGTTATAATTCATGTTTAACAATCATATTTAGGATGTTTATACTTGTGTGTGACATGTATTTATGTAATGTGCAGCCGGAGTTTATGTTGAAAACGAAACAGACGGAAAAACAGGCGTTTACAACATTAACTTCACACTTGAAGGAGGTTGTTGAGTGTAACAATAAAATGTTGGAGTTAAAAGAATTTAACATCATAATAATACCAATGATCGAAAGAAAGCATTTCTATATAATATGCTTTGATTTAGAGAACGCAAAGGTCGAAGTTATTGATAATATGGTGAGTAACTTTTATAGAATGTCAGCAAGAACAAAATTAAAGAAAATGGAACGCCAACTAAAGTGGTAAGTCTAGATTTTTTATATTAAATGATATATTTGAAAATAAGGATATATGAATATGACATGTAGTAACATTCAATATTATTATTTTTTGTAAAAAATTACATGGTTGGGTATTTGAAGAATGTTAAACATCCAAGCGCGGCACGCATGGCAGCCACACCGTTGACGAAGAAAAAACTGGAATGGGCGACGAGGGATAATTTCAATGATTGTGGCGTGTTTGCTATGAGGCACATAGAGATGTACAAAGGGAGTGATGTCGAGTTTGAATGCGGGTTTAGTACGCGAAAAAATATTCAAGACATGCAATTGCAAAACCTGAGGATGAAGATTGCAGCAAAACTGTTACTATCAGAGGCGAATGTGTACAAGGCAACGGTTATGTACCTCGCAAGAAAAGCAACACAAAATTTGGGAGATGAAAGAATGCGGAAAATGTTGGAAAAAGAGGGAGCAAAACAAGAAAAATGTTGGAACACTCTTAGTAAATGGAAGAATGGGGATAAAGTTTGAGGGTAGTAGTTCATGACACGTAGGTAGTATTTCTAGTTAATTAGTGATATTTGAACATTAAACTGGTACTTTGGATTGTTTTGTTTGGTTAGGCATGTTAGATGGTTGTGTTGGGAAGGTAACAAGTTGGTACAGTTATGATGCATGTTACAGTTTTGGTTAGTTGTGGTTGGAACTAAATAACTGTGTTACTAATATTTGTTGGTTGATATATTGTGAAGTTGGAATGTTAGCAAATTGGTATGTATATTGTATAAATTGTTATGTTGGATGGGTGATATGGTGATCAATGTTTGGATTTACAGTTCATATAGTTTGTTGTTTATGTACACATGAATTATAGTGGTTAAAGTCACAAGTTCGTATTGTTTGTTGTTTATGCACATGTGCAATAATATGGTTAAATGACCCATATGCACATGTGCATAAAGTGATATAAATGCATGTTATTAGTTACAAATCTATATGTTTGTTAAAATATGTCATGTTACGTTGATTAATAAATTAAATGACCCGATTGCACATGTGCATACAGTATGTGAATAAAGTGATAAAACGCACAGATTAAAAGATTAAAGGTAAAGTTTGTATAATGTATTACAATTGGGTATATTTAACAAATGGTTTTAAATTCATATTAGTAAAATGTATAATGTTAAACAATATTATATAGATAAACAAGTGGTTTAAAGAACGGTATATACAACTTGTAAATACATATGCACATGTGCATATGACAAGTTAAGCATCAATATCAATACTTAAGTTAAATGGGTACTAAAAAAAAAACAAACATTGGTAGTCATAATTAGATAAGTTCAGTAATCATAAGTTGTAATATATAATACATCAATCAAGAATCACGAGCTATGTTGGATGGTTTGCGACGTCTAGTTGAACGCCTAAGGCTTTAATCAGGCTCAAAAGACTGTTCAGGTTCACGCCTAACATTTGTTCGCTCGGGTACGGGAGGTTTTTGCATGGAGACGGGGCATTCAGATGCATCGTAATCAGAAGAATTATACTCATCGATGTCATCATTGGTGTCATCGTCGGTGTCATCGAGATCAACATCAGTATCATCAGAATCGGAATCAGACGAAGCGGGTAGTCCATCGGCGATAGCAGCAGCACTTTTAGCTGCTCGTGCAGCAAGTTTGGCAGCTTTGATTTTCTCGCAATTGCGGGAATCGTGGTCAAATACATACTTGTTGCATTTGTTGCATAAGCGGGCGGCTTTTTGTCGTTTACCGGCTTTCTTTCGTTTATCTGTAATGTTTTGACCACCGTGGCCGATCCGTTGTTTTTTGGTCCCACAACCTTTGTTTCTAATACCTTGCGGAGGATGGACACTTGTGCTTAGATTTGAAGGTATGTTTAATATGTCACTGATGTTTGCAGTTTTTTGAACGGAACGAGGTTGAGGCTCACACGGGAACGATTCGAATACGTGGTTTCTGATGCGTTTGATCTCAGAAGATAAGGAACGTAGCTGATCAGGATTGCGTCTGAGTCGGTTTGTGCATTGAGTGACTAAATCCATTATTTCATTGTGGATGATAGCAAACTCGCTGTTGTTAGATGAGTACATGTTAGATATGCTATGAACAATTGACGGGAGCGCATCTCGTTTCCAACGTGGAATGATGTAGTGGGACGGTATCCGTTCAATTTGGTGGTAACGGAATATACGGAATACATGTCGGCATAGGTATCCAATACGAGTGAACCCAAGACATGTACAGCTTACTGTTTGTTCAGGTACATTGAGCGACACCTGCACATGTGCATAACATATAATATAAATAGAATGAATACATGAAGGGTAATATGAATAAGTGAATAAGTTATAATGTATAATAAAATAAACATTTGAATAAGTTTTCATGTATATTAAAATAATCGACTCAAATACACTGTTTGATATATGAACAAGTGAATAACATAATCCAAAATTTGATACATGCACATGTGCATATCAAAAAAATTATTCAGACAAACGGTTATAATAAATATAACATAAGACAATTTTTGATCATGCACATGTGCATAACAAAAAAATAATCAAACAGACAGTAGACAGTTATAGTAGATATACTGAGGTTAATATGTAGTAATGGTATATTGGGGGTATCATGCACAAATAAGTTTGTTGATGCATGCACATGTGCATAATTAGGTATTTAAGACGTATTAAAACATAGTGGGTATTTATGTTGTGTGTATTGAACATTAAAACATATTGGATAGTAAGGACATACCTCGAATTCATTGACATAAGACATGTTTGATTTGAAGTGACGAACAGTGTAATTTTTTATGTTAGTCATTCCAGGACGTTCAATTGGCATGCAAAGGAACGTGCCCATGTATATTTCTTTTCGAACTTCAAGAAACATGGACCATGTGTATGTTTCGGACGTGTGTGCCTCTATGCGAAGACCGGTAGATAAGCGAGGGGTCGACATATCGCTTTTAAATTCGAGATCTCGTTGTGTGTGCCGTTGAGCATCAATACTGGTTTAAAAACACATTAGAAATTGAACTAATGTGTTAGTTTCTGACGAGTTGACTTTAAAACGCGCATTTGAGCTCTCGCATCTTGATGTAGTCTTCATCAAATAACACATCGGTATCTCTCTGAAATAACACGGGACCCATTCATGTCGTATAGCAAACATCTCACAAAGCCACGGATGATTATCTAGGTGATATTCATCCATTAATACATGCCATCTTTCTTCTAATGTTTGTGGTGTAATGAATAAATTCTACACCAGCTTATGTATTGACGAACGAAGAGTGGTATTATCAAGGATGTCATTTGAAATCTGTAAATGAGGAAACATGAATAATAATAATTTGAATTATTTAATCATATTATATGGTTTAATTGGAACCGTGTTAATATTAAAAATAGAGTGTTTACCTTGGACGGAAGTTTTCTCATTATGTGCCACATGCACAAACGATGGATAGAGTTTGTGAAAACGATTGATACAGCGTGTTTCATTGCTGCGTCTTGGTCAGTGAGAACAAATATAGGTTGTTTCTTATGTGCAGCCAGAAAGGTGTTTAGTAACCATGTATACGACTCTATAGTCTCATCGTATAACATGCCAGCGCCAAAGATAACACATTTCTTGTGATGATCAACTCCGGTGAATGGCACAAAAATCATTTTGTATCTATAAATAAAACATATGATATTAAAAAATTATTAATAATTTCACATCCTGAAAAGTATATTATCTTACTTGTTGGTTTCATATGTAGCGTCAAATGCACACACATCACCAAAAGCCTCGTAATTTCGCAATGATACGAAATCAGCCCAAAAGAACGATCGCAACTCATTGTCAACTATGACACAATCAAAATAGAAATCTTTAAGATTGGTAACTCGAGATCTCAATGTATGTAATAGGATGTCTGCATCGCGTTCACCGATGAATGCACGTGTGTCTCTAGAGCAATTTTTGAAATCTTCTGTTGTGCCACGAACATTTTGAGGTCCGCCTTTAAGTGATGCTTGAATGTTATGGGCAACAGTTGGGCCGATTTTGTTAAGACTAACTTTGTGGTGAACTGTTGCTCCTCAAATCCAAGTTTCCTGTTTTGTTTTAACATGTTGGCGTGATCGCTACCAATCATGCAATGGTTGTGCGCGGCGATGAAATCATATATTTTATATTGTTCGGTAGCACGATCATAACTCACTTTGATACGCGCACGACACCTGGAAACTGTGAATCGGATTTGTCTGTGTTGTTTTTTGGATTTATCATATATGGTTGGAGCATGCTTGGATGGAGCATTGGGGTCAGATTCTGTGACCCGTGGTTGCCCTTCTCTTGAACATAATATATATCTATGAGTGTAGATTTTCATATTAGGATTGTCATGATATTTTTTGTTCTTCGATGTGCCGATACGAGTAGAAAACCTAGATTGTGTAGCATACGTATTGTACATCATGACAATATCTTCCCAATGGGTAAATGTACTGTTTATAACAGGAAGGTATCTAACATCAACTTGAGGTATCCAATACGGGGTGCCGTTAGGTGTAGCATGTATGGCAACCGTAATTTTTCCTGCGAGAAATAATTAATAAATTAAAAATTGTCAACATGATATACGGACAAATAGTATAATTGTATTTAATATGCACATGTACGTTGTCAGTTAGTTAATGTACGAGGTCATAAGTTATTTTTTTTCTATCATAATGCACATGTGCTTAAATTTGCAATGTAACATAATTTGAAATATGATGCATAATTTGTAATATGAGGCAGTTAACACAATGCACATGTGCATATAACATTGAGTAATCATAATTTACAACATCATGTGCATACAACATTGAGTAATCATAATTTACAACATACAACAATTGTAAAAATGCAGTTAACACAATGCACATGTGCATATAATATTGAGTAATCATAATTTACAACATAAAACAGTTGTGAACACAATGCAAAGGAGTATATCATTGAACAATTCACATTTTACATAAAATGTATACAAAATACCTTTAGTTTCAAACCGAATGAATTGTAAGTGTTGATGTTCTGTGCTTGTAGGCGTTGTACCAGTAGATGTGGTGTTACCAGTAGATGTGGTGTCAACTGATAACGATTGATTAGGTAAATTAGCAGTCTCAGAGCCAGAGCCTACGTTGCCTGATGTAAACATGGAATCAAGTGTCTGTATTTCAAACCCATGAAGGGTTTGTCGATTTGCAACTAGATTTGCAACTGTTGTAAACACAGGATTGCAACTTTCATTTGGATTAACAGCAAGTAAGGTCAACATCAGAAGGGCCCACGGCAGAAATAGGATTGACATTGAAATCAGATGGGCCGCAAAAACCAGCATCGGGATGTGGATGATATGAAGAAGATGTTGTATGATGATCATCAGATGCCGTAGGTTCGACTCCAACACGAGATGAGTCAGACGAAGCCATGAGTAGCCGAAATCAGTATCACAACGACGTAATCAGTATCACAATTGAATCCCCCGTAAAATGTGTGTTAACGCCGCCGAGAAACGGTAGAAATCAGTAGCCGCCATAGATCGCGTCGTCGATTAAGCAAAATCTCCAACGAAACCCTAGTTCATAAAAGACGACATTGAAGATAAACCCTTGTTGAAAAATACGGCAGTGAACAAAAAAAGGAGCGCGTGTTTTTTATTATATGTCATTAATTACAAATTTGTCATGTGATCACATTGGTTCTCGCGGTTCTCGCAATAAAGGGTGGTTCCTAACGGATCTTTATCATATATATATATATATATATATATATATATATATATAGGGTAGGGATCCTAAGAGAAGTCCACCCTATTTGAGAAACTTGAGAAGCAATCTGGACCACACATTTTCCCTAAGCAAAAAATGCAAAAAAAAGGTGAAAAAAATGCACAATATTTTTTTTTTTTTTTGAAAAATCGCAGCTTTTTCTTTAAGGATTAAATTTTTTTTTTTAAATTTTTTTTTTTGGATTTATACACATATGTATATTGTTAATCTTTTAACTATACATGTTTAAAATTGAAAAAATGTGTATATTGTTAATCTTAAACCATAAACACTAAAGTTAAACCTTAATGCTAAACCCTAAACTCTAAACCCTAAAGCTAAACCCTAATTCTAAACCCTAAAGCTAAACCCTAATGCTAAACCCAAAAGCTAAAACTAAACACTAAAGCTAAACCCTTAATGCTAAACCCTAATACAAACCCTAAAGATAAAGCTAAACCCAAAAGTTAAAGCTAAACCCAAAAGTTAAAGCTAAACCCAAAGCTAAACCCTAATGCTAAACCCAAAAGCTAAACCCTAATGCTAAACCCTAAATACTATTGCTAAACCCTAATGCTAAACCCTAATGTTAAACCCTAAAGCTAAACCCTAAACCATAAAGTTAAACCCTAAACCCTAATGCTAAACCCTAAATACTAATGCTAAACCCTAAATAACACTTATTTTTCAATTTTAAACATGTATATACATATATGTATAATTGACAATATACATATATGTATAGTTAAAAGATTAACAATATACACATGTGTATAAATCCAAAAAAAATTAAAAAAAAATTAATTCTTAAAGAAAAAGCTGCGATTTTTCCAAAAAAAAAACAAAAATTTGCATTTTTTCACCTTTTTTTTGCATTTTTTTGCTTAGGGAAAATGTGTGGTCCAGAATGCTTCTCAAGTTTCTCATTTAGCCTACTACTTCTCACATGATCCTTATCCTATATATATATATATATATATATATATATATATATATATATATATAGGGGACCGCTAAAATGAGAACCACCTCCAGTTGTAAGAACCGTGAGAACTTTTTGATCCGGGGCGAGTTGGACCAAAATTTTTTTTCATAAACGTAGATGATTGTATTATAAACACATTTGTAAAAAAAATTCAAAAAAAAATGTCGTGTGTGTAGTTTTGAACACCACAAGTTTGTGTTTACGGGTACCGTAAATTTTACGGATCCCGTAAACGCAAACTTTGGGTGCTCAAAACTACACACCCGACATTTTTTTTTTTTTTTGAATTTTTTTTTACAAATGTGTTTATAATACATGTATCTACGTTTATGAAAAAAATTTGGTCCACCTCGCGCCCGTACGGTGTGGTTCTCACGGTTCTTACAACTAGAGGTGGTTCTCATTTTAGCGGTCCCCTATATATATATATACACAAATGGGTGTGTTAGATTACGAGCATTTACTTAAGAGTTTTAACTTCAATATCAGTTATGGCTTTTGGTTTGTATATAGATAAACGGAATATATATTATATACACATGAGCGTGTTTAGCATTTTCTTAACAATTTTAACTTCAAAATCAGTTACAGTTTTTGGTTTGTATATAGATTAGTGCAAGGCTAAACCCTTCAAACACTAATAGTTAATTTCCTCATCAATTCAATAAATAATGGCCTTGATGATCATTACTTATTAATTTATATTGATTAGTACCCATAACTCTATGAATTATTTTTATTTACAAAGGTGCCAAAATCCCTAAAATGCACATAAAGTGCCTTAAATTTTTGGACAATGTGCAAGTTTACCCCCTCTAAAATAGCTTGGCTCTCTTGTAAATGTTGCTTCAAAATGTATACACAATGTAAAATTACCATAAGGGTAGAAAACTCAGTTTGTTTAGTAAAGTAGTATAGATATAGATATAGATATAGATAACCAATTATAACTAAAAGTCCATATATGATTATATATGAATTTCTTGATTAACAAAGATGTTATAGAAAATAGTAACATATTATATAAGTAAATATTATTATATTTTGTGACTATTAAATCTTGACAATTTTAAGTAATCAGATAAATAAATTCTATCCACTAGAAAGTCATAACAAATCAAATGTTATTACTATTTTAATCACAATGAGTATTTTTGTAATAAATGATTAGTCATTTTTAGTAAAATATTACATCTTGTTTAACAAATTTGATTAATCTATATTTTATTATCAATTAGAAAATTAAACATGAAACTTGTTAAAATTCACACTAAAAGAACTTCTAAAAATTCCAGAATATATACCTTGGGATATAGCATTTTCATAAATTAGTAATTTTCCCATAATTTATAAACTAATATAATATACTAAAACTCATAATAAATCCATGATAAGTCTGAACTACTCATATGTGATAAAAATCAGTATCCTAAAATCAAATTCATAAAAAATGTCTCTAGGATTTAAAGCCCTAAAATAGAATGTTCAAGAACCATAATTATCATGAAACTAAATTTGAATTCAATAATGCCCTCTATCACTAAAAGGAATATAGAGGTTTTGTAGAGCATGAAAAATTAATAAGATTTGGATCAAGAATTACCTAATTTGGATCAAGAATTACCTAATTTAGAAGTTTAGAATGTTGATTGCAGACTTTTGAGTGTTATATATTGTGGGAAGGATGTTTAGAATCAAGAGAGACCTAGTTTTGAGTCTCAATTGGATGAATTAATCATAAACTCATTCAACTTTCTTGATTATTATTAGTGGTGGCTTTAAGATAATTATAATTGAGTTTTTATTAGTTCAAGAGTTATGAAGGATGCTGAAAGATCCAAAGACATGTACCATTTCATTAAATCAATTCATTGAAGGTCCATTTAAGGTATATTTGATTTAATGCTATAATTTACTTAGTTAAATAAAACGTAACTTCATCCAACATTTCATATAAACTTAATTAAATAATTTCTTTTATAATTTTTAATGTAGTTAACTAAATATATTTATGAAATTAATTTTTTTAAATGAATAAGTTACACATCATACAACAATAAATAAAGAACTAAATAATATAAAGTATTTCATTCTCATTTATTATGTATGGAATCTGGTTTACATAACAGGTCGGGTATTGTTGAAACCTGTTTTTAGTGAATGTTATAGTCTCCCAACTTTTGGGAATTTCGTCCCGAAATTAGAAGGAAACTGCTCGTGTGGGATTAAGTGTAGAGTCTTCCATAGACTTAAACGATAGCGATTTAATTTGGTAATAGTATTAGGAACTCGAATCTTAGGATCGGAATGTCCCTTAGAAAGGTCAAGTAACTAGTGTTAAACACTCATTCTAATGTTACTGAGAATACGCTCAAACTATGCCATATCAAAAGCTGTAGACTTATTGAGGCGGTAGCATTCCTGACAAGGGTTATATACCCAATTAAGGAATTTCTCTTAAATGCCAAAGATGCAGTAATGAAAACATTATGATGTGCTAAAAGTGGTCTAATTAAACTAACTAATTTTAACCCTAAACTAGATACTCTAAGTTTTAAATTTATAAACTAAGACTCTCTAAAACCTAGACCACACAACCGGCAAGTGCACCGGTCAATGTAGTATAGCCTAAGTAAGTTCGAGTATCGAACCCACGAGACTCTCTAATTACGTTGACTAGACTCGACTAACTTAACTGACCTAACTGAATTACTTGTTTTTATTGTTTTGGGGGGTTTTCTAACATTCCTAAAATTGCAATTAAATTTAAACTAAATTAACTAGACGCGAATTTGGACGAAGGTTTTAACTCAGTGGTGATGAAGACTACCTAGGTTAGAATCCTATTTAACTAGGAATGGATTTCTATTCGAAATTAAAGTGGTATGGAACTGGGATCTTTGTGTGCTAAACCCTAAGAAATCCCTACTAAGACCTCCCGACCCTTCTCAGGAAGAAACTTGTGAGACTCTACAGAGCTGTTACGACTACAGGTTGGTTAGACTTTCTCTCAGTCCTCTAACTTCTTAAAAAGTACCTTAATATGACAATCTACTTCTTAGCGCGAAATCTAAGGTAACTATGGATTTTAACTTGGTTTAATAGACACAAGTATGATTAGGGAACTAAGACCGATTTCTCTCAAGACCTAATCCTAGCTATATATCAAACCGAGACCTACTAATAACCTCAAGCCTCTCAGCGACAAGATTAGCAGAATATCAAGTTCCAATGATCTCTAAATTACCGTTTCTAAGGTTATTGGCCAATTCACCCAAAAATTACCCAAACCCATGAAGATTAGATAATTAACACGAACCTATTCTATGAAAAACATTCATCAAGATTCATGTGAAACGAGTAAATAATCGAAAATCAAAACAAGATACGCATATACACCAAATCAAAGGTTCCAAAGTTCTTTACTTTTCAAGAAAATCCATAACCAACATTAATAACGAATAAAAATCCAATCTTTGTCAAACATTCATCTTAGCCTAGGTAGTTTGAAAAGTTTAGCCAAGTATTATAGTCTTAAAAACAAATAAACAAAGTCTAAAATCTGAATTCATTGACACAGAAAACAAAGAAAATTAGAAAATAAAAGAAATCGGTAAGGTAAAACCCGTAAGCTTCAAACTTTAAGATATCCGCCCGACTCTAATAATTCCCCACTTTAATTCTTTTTTTCCTTGGCCTCCTCTGATGTCGACTGATAATTCGTTCCCCAAGATGTATTGTCGTCCACTTCTAATTGCCGCCCCCAAGTTGAATTAATATGCACCCCTTTTCCTTATAATTTGCGTCCACCCCCCTTCACGTCTGATGATGTTTTCTTGCGTCCCAAGATATATATATGGAATATTAGGGTTTTTTTCTAATATATAATAATGTTCAACTCGTTTATTCACATGGCCACAATCCACATTCACGTAAACAATTCCAATTTCGCTGGGCCATAAGACCTTCTTGGCCCAATAAATTGTATGCATTCAATCTTGATTATTTTCGGTCAAAACAGTCAACACCCAAGTGGTCAATACCTCTACGAATCTCAAAACCAAAACAATCAGATGCTTTCTTTTTATCTTTATCACTAGGTTATAACCCCGTGTATTACACGGGGTTGAATAAATAAATTTTATATACTAAATAATAAAAATAATATATCTTTAAAAACCCCATTTATTGTACGGGTTGAATAAATATAATTTTATATATTAAATAATAAAAACTTATATCTATAAGAATCATATTGTACGGGTTGAATAAATGTAATTTTATATACCAAATAAAAAATTATATATTTAAAACCACGTGTATTACACGAGTTGAATAAATGTAATTTTGTTTACCAAATAATAAAATAATGCATCTTTAAAAAACATCATTTATAACACGGGTTGAATAAATGTAATTTTATATACCAAATCATAAAAAATTACATCTTTAAAAATATGCGCATTACACGGTTTGAATAAATGTAATTTTCTGTACTAAATAATAAAAAATATATATCTTTAAAAAACCCTGTGTATTGTACGAATTGAATAGATCTAATTTTAAATATCAAATAATAAAAAGTTATATCTTAAAAACCTCATGTATTATGTAGGTCGAGTAAATATAATTTTGTATAGTAAAAATAAAAATATTTAATATATTAATACAAAGTTTGGTTTTCGTGATAAAAATAGATTATTCTGTTGTTGCAAAATTTGTTAACGAAGTCTCAATAAATTTAACCATTTATTGAAAACTCTGTAAATGTATAAATGATAAATAATATTAGTTAATTTTATTTTAAGTTTCGTAAAATCTATTTGATACCAGACAAAACAAAACGTTCAAATATAATTAATTCAAATAAATAATATTATAAATGAGAAGAAGATTAAACTAAATAATAATTATCCTTAAGATATTAAACTAATAAATGTGTTTGCTGTGATAATTTTTAAGAATTCGTTTTTGATTTGAGTTTCAGTTCTTGATTGATTTTGTATTGCGATAGAAAAGATGAGGTCTTTAAATCAAAGATGTAGTTTGTAGTTGCAAAACTGATTGTTGATTTGTTGTTGTGTGTACATCGAAGAAAGATAGCAGGTATCCGCTGAATTACACGGGTACAATAATATTTAGTAGGAAGATTATCTATAATATAAGATATTAAAATAAATAATATTTAGTAAGAGGGTTATCTATAATTAATTAGAAGAGAGATTAAACTAAAATTATAATTATCTATAAGAGATTGGCTAATATGATGACAAGTGTCCCTAAAGTGGTTTCTTTTATTATCTATACTAGGTTAGTTACCCGTGTGATACACGGGCTGATATAATCTATTATGTTAATAGACATTTTGAATAAAACTATGACATATTGATTAAAAATAGGTTGGAGCAACTTACATCTTTAGATAAAAGTGCTTCCATGCTCACATCCATCATGGGATTAACAGTGGCCAATTTCATAGACAAAAACTACAAAAAAAGAACTTTAATAACTTTAAAAAACAAAGTAACATATTTTGATTTATACTATACTAATTTAGTATTAAATCAATCTTAATTACCTCAACTTGCCTCTGCAATGACTGTACATAGTTTATAATCTCATCAAGCATGACAACTTTTTCCAGTGACCTGTAAAATTAAAAACCCAACTCAAATTACAACCCTAAAGTCCAAATGCTACAGTTTTGACTTCAAAATGTGAACAAAAATAACAAAAATTGAAACTTTATCTTGCACCTTATTACATCCTGGAACAAGATCTTGCAGAAACTCCATCCTCTCATTATATTTTGCAAATCTCACACATACATTTTATCAAGCCAGGGTTGTGGATAGTTTCAATACAGCGGATTCCGGCCCAATTTTGTTCAGTTCAGCCAAAGAAACACATGTTAAACGAAAACAAACTTAGTAAATTCAGCAATTGATGGTTAAACACAAAATTTTGAAATATAAATTAAAAAAAAATCAACTGATGGTTAAACACAAGATTGATCCTTCAACCCTTCACATAACCAAATGAGAATGATCAATGATTTGAAAACCAATATGAACCATACGAAAGACTTAAAAGTGATACGCGAAACAGCCTGTACAAAACCTAAATATGAAATTTGATTGCTGAATCAAATTGTTGACTGATCCTAAATTCACATTCACTTTCCTAAACACGATCGTATACAAGCACACAACAAACAAAACAAAGCCAAGAGCTATAATTTCCGCAAAACCTAGAATTGAAATTCAAATATTCAACTGGTGAACCGGATTTTTGAATAATCCTTTAATTTCACTTTCCTAAACACAATGGAATACGAACACACAAGATATAAAATAAGGTCAGGGGATCTAATTTCTGTATAACTTAAAATTAAATTCGATCAGCGAATCAAATTGTTGACACTAATTTCACTTCCCTAAACTTAGTTGAATCGAACTCTAACATCTGTAAAACCTAAAACTGAAATTCGATCTTTGAATTGAATTGTTGGCAGATCCTAATTTCACTTTCAACTGAAATTCCCTAAACTTAGTTGAATCGATCTCTGAACCAAGAATAGGGTTGAATGAGAGCTGTTAACCCCTAGTTCAAATCGGATATGATGGTGAGTTACATTTTTTTTTATCAAAAATCGGATCCGATCTGTTAACCCCTACAGATCTGCGTTTGGATCGGGTCACGAGACGAACCATGGAATCTTCGATGGTCAGATCTGCGACTCTAGATCATTCTTTGTAATATGTATTACCTGCGTTTGGATGGGTATACTTCATATCGGCGCACAAAATCTGCTGAAGGTAGGAGAGGCGACTGAAGGTAGGAGATGAAGGTAGGAGAAGGTTCGCCGTTTGGGAGGATTTTGTTCGTCTAAAAAAACCTAATTAGAATGAGGAGAGATGTGTATAAACTATAAAACATGACACGTGTAAGAAAATCCTATGTGGCAGCATTAGATGTAATTTTTAAGAGAAAAATAAAAAGGGAAGGGCTAAAACAATGCCAAGTGTACAACATTTTGATTTATAAGTATAGAGATATATTAATAAACTAGGTTATAACCCCGTGTATTACACGGGTTGAATAAATGAATTTTATATACTAAATAATAAATCAATATATTTTTAAAAAAATTTCTTTATTGCACGGGTTGAATAAATATCATTTTTATATATTAAGTAATAAAAAGATATATATATATATAACAACCATATTGTACGGGTTGAATAAATGTAACTTTATATACCAAATAATAAAAAAAGTATATCTTTAAAACCATGTGTATTACACGGTTTGAATAAATGTAATATTATTTACCAAATAATAAAAAAATTATATCTTTAAAAACCCTCGTGTATTACACGGCTTGAATAAATATAATTTTATATACCAAATAAATAAAATTATATTTAAAAAAACTAATGGATATACTCGGTATGCGATAGATATGGTGATTACGGATCGAGATGATTATTGAAAAGAATATACAGTGGTCAAACATGTTATTTAAAAATCAAATAAGCAACCATTGGAGTGACAAAATATAAATTATTTATTTGAAATCTTTATTAATATTGATTTTGTGATTATTTTAATTTATTTAGAGATAATATAATAATAAACTAACAATATAATCATTGTTTAATCGAAGAAGTTGAACTTTTCAAAGAACCAAAACTCACCAACCAACAAATCTCTACAGTAATTAAGTTAGTTAGAACATAAAAAATTGGATTTTTGATTTTGTGTTGGTTCGTGGTTTCAAAACTAAATAAACCAAATTATTAGTTGTATCTGGTCTTATAACGAATATTTGAAATTATAGTTTTGTTATTTGTAAAACTATGGAATAATTTATCTTTTCGTAGGAATTCTTATTAGATTTGATTAAATATTATTAATAATAAGAATTTGTATTAGATTAAATTTTAGATTTGGTTAAATATTATTAATAATAAGATTTTGTATTAGATTAGATTTAAATATTATTATTATTAGTATTATTAATAATTTTAATCAATTGAATGAGAGAATGACAAGTGTCACCTAATTGGTTTCTTTTATTATATAGTATAGATGAGATGATTTGGGCCATGTGTCATTGGATGGTGGAGCAATTTTGCTTATGTGGCATCCTATGGTTGAGTAGAGGGTGATTTTGGGAGGGAAACAATATTACACACAAGTAAATTTGGGATGCGGGATCCGAAACCAAGTGGGCAGACATGGGATCCATGTTATGACCCGGGTATTTAGATGTTCTAAAACCCTAAATCTGCACCTCTTTCAACGCCGCTTCATTCTTCTCCTTCATGTTGCGATAATCCCTTCATATTGTTCATTCTTTTCCTTCTTCAACTTCTATAATCTATTAACCTCTGTAATCATTCGAGGAAATTCCCTGGTATCATAATCCCATTTACTTCTTTTTTTTTTCTTTTTTGTGTTGTGGATATCTAACCTGGTATAACCCGACTAATCAAATACGTTACTTTTTTATGAACCCTAGATCTCAATTGTCTTCTTCCTTCTACTTTTACAATCTCAATCCACCACTTCCTCCCACTATTCTAATGCATTGTATTTTTTGTGCTACCAGTAAAGAGATTTGTCCCAGATGATGGTGATCACCAAACTTCGAAGGAGAACTTGCAGACCCCAGGTATGTTTATGCCCTTTGATAGACGATATAGTATAGACTTATCATTCACTTCTATAAAAGGGTATTAGTCATTTTGTATCTCCCGGTTCTGAAGAAGTCATGGAAGCCCTGAAAGACGACCTTCTCCATCACTACGGTTGTCAATCGTTCATTTTGTCGCTGACGATCCGACTAATTCAACAACGGTAAGATTTTGATTTCTATGATGTATTTGTTGTGAGGGATTTTGGAAGTTTTTATATATATTATATATGTTGAAATGTGTTGTTTTGGATATCATGTATATTGTTCACCTTTTTTTATGAGATCTAATAACATGTAGCTTTCTGAACATGTAGCTCATTTTTGGTGAAAAATTTATATATGTATCAAATGGAGCACCCCTCCTCTAGAAAGTGTTTGGTTAATTGTAAATAATAACAAATACCCTTATGTAAAGAGACGATTAATTGAAAAATAATAGCAAATACATTTATGTAAAGGGATGATTAATATATTACCCAAAGATCACTGTTTGTATTTTATAAACTAATTGTGCATACATGAACAAGGGATGAACATTTGGTACTTGGTAACGGTACCGTACCGGTGCTGAATTTCTCATACCGATTTTTTTTGGTACCGAATCGGTACACATTTTTTGACGTTTTCGGTACCGGTACTTTCGGTTCGGTATATGTTCTGTACGGCACCTGTATTTTACCGAATTTTACCTTCAAATACCCGTACAGAACATTTTCGGTACCCGTACCCGTATTTGGCGAATTACGGTATCGGTACAGATATTTCATGATGAACTATAAGTTGTGGGTTCAAGCCTGATTAGTGTCTATGTGTATTTAGCCTAATAACAAGCAAATTGGGCAGAGATGATTAAAATTGGGCGGAGACAAGTCGGGTCAAAAAGTTGGAAGATTTGGAGAGGTGAAGTGACTTTTATGTCCGTATATTATTTTGTAATCGCATTTTGTATTTGGCTGTATTTTTCGTAATTGCTTTGGTAATTTTCGTAATTTATTTCACTTTTTTAGGCAATAGAAGAGACGTACAGTATAGAAAACGAGCATTTGAATTCTGGATACAGAGATAGACAAGAACGTTCTAGCGTATCTGGTTGAGATCCAAGTGGGACCTGCTACAGATCATGAATATTTCAATCATAAGAAGGTAATTTGTTGCAGTCATGTTTTCATAACTTCATCTTTGTGGATTCTGATGTTTTTCTGGGCATCTTCGTATTTTTAGATGTACTATGATGGTTAATCTTTGGGTACATGCTGAATGCAATGAAATTTCAAGCAATCGCTTCACGGTATCACCATATTTCCTATTAATTATATTGATTCATGACTTTAATAGTTTAACTCAATTGATTATATTGATTTAAGGATCCGGAAAACAATGAATATTGCTGCCCAGAATGCAAGGGTCAGTTTTCATTTGACCAATCGGTTGTAGACGAAAGTCAATCTAAAGTCAGCAGTTGTACAGAAAGCAATGACCAGAGTACACTTCCCGACAAAATAGTTGTCGTCTGTACGGACATTGAAGGCATTTACTATCCAAATCTTCATCTGTAAGATCACCGTTCTCGACTTTAATATAATGCTTTGATTGTTTAATTGACTCTAATTTTCGTTTTATTTTGTAACAAGATTCAGTATAAGTGTGGTTCATGTGGGATCAGGAAGCAAACTCCATCCGAATTGGTACGACATACTGGTTCCAGAGCAAAAAAGTGGATTCTTCGCCTAATACACGTTCCATCTCTCCGCCTCTCCTCTTTGCCGATTCTCTCAGATCATTGGATTCTTCGTCGTTCGAAACCCTGGTGCATTTCTAATCTTGAGGTGGTTTTTTAAGTCTTCATAAGGTTTTAATTTTTTAACCTGTTATAGACTTTGTATAATCTTGAGGTGAAGTGGATTGATTTTGTTTTATATCTATTCCTACGCTCCAGCACATTTCTCCCCTTTGATTTGGTTTCTCTCAATTGATTCATCTCCATTCATTTCATCCGTCTTTTTAATCTTAACTAGTGGGTTACAGTCGCGCTTTGCGGCGGCGCGACCCGATTTTTGATCCGATATAGCAGTCGAAAGAGAAAACTTACAAAATAAAGTCGTGCTAAGTACAAAAGTATGTCGACACGTGTTTTACATCGACCAGAAAACTCGATTACAACAGTACTTAGAAAGTTAAATGGTTGTCAGTGTCAATGCTAAAGGTTGAGAAAATACAAAAAAAAATTATGTCGAAATGTAAGTTAACTGAAGTTTATATCGACACGTAAATAAAAATAAAGACGTAAAAGTCGATTAAAAAATATTTAGAAAGTTAAGAGGTTGTAAGAGTTAATGCTGAAAATTAAAGGTTAAAAGTAAAAAAAAAAAAAAAAAAGCAAAAAGACAAAAAAAATCACCGACTAAAAAAGTATTTAGAAAGTTTAAGGGTTGTCAGTGTGAATACTGAAAGTTGAGAAAACACAAAAAAAAATTATGTCGAAACGTAAATCAACTTAAGTTTATATCGACACGTAAATAAAATAAAGACGTAAAACTCGGTTAAAAAGTATTTAGAAAGTTAAGGGGTCGTAAAAGTTAATACTGAAAGTTAAAGGTTAAAAGTAAACAAAAAAACAAAAAGACAAAGTCAAAGATAAAAAAAAATTACTGTAGCACTATTCATTATATGTTATGAATTAATACATATACTAATGGGTTACAGCCGCGCTTCGCGGCGGGGTGACCCGATTTTTGATCCGATATAGCAGTCGAAAAAAAAACTTACAAAATAAAGTCGTGGTAGGTACAAAAGTATGTCGACAAGTGTTTTACATCGACCGGAAAACTCGATTACAAAAGTATTTATAAAGTTAAAGGGTTGTTAGTGTCAATGCTAAAAGTTGAGAAAATACAAAAAAAAATTATGTCGAAATGTAAGTTAACTTAAGTTTATATCGACACGTAAATAAAAATAAAGACGTAAAAGTCGATTAAAAACTATTTAGAAAGTTAAGAGGTTGTAAGAGTCAATGCTGAAAATTAAAGGTTAAAAGTAAAAAAAAACAAAAAGACAAAAAAAAATCACCGACTACAAAAGTGTCACACCCCAACCGATGGCGGAATCATCGGGGCGCGGCACTAGGCGAATCAGATTGCTCAAGAGAATCCATAACAACTATATTGCGATAATATTTAATACATTCGTTATCCCATACTAACAAATAATAAAATCACATAAGTTATCACAGATTTCTTGTCCTCTCGAACAATACGAATCCGACAACCTAGATTTTAGTTGAGTTTCTAGACTTCCTAGCTTGATTTGATATAGTCTGCGATCTAACCTGCAACATACGTTAAAATATTTGTCAATACAAAAGTATTGGATAGTATACAGGTTTGATAAGTATAGCATAATAGATTAAAAGTGCTGCGAATTTCCACATGCATAAACGTAATACACGACATATATACTCACAAAACTGATACTACCAACTAAGTCCTCGATGCTCGAATGTACGATGGCATAACTAGACCCCGTCGGGCGCAATAGTACTATACTAGTCGTGGTGGGACGTCGCGAGTATAAGCCCTAGTACATATGTAACTAGCGTCACGTATATCTATGCATAACAGTTATTCGCAAATGATAATTCGATTGATTGAATAATTCGTTTGATAAGTTTGATTTGTTAGAAACGTATGTTACACCCAAAATTCGATTAAAAAGGGGGTCAAGTATACTCACAGTGCGTATTTAGCGGGATTACAACTTGTTCGAGTCGGTTGCGGGTATGTCTGTAATGATCCTTGAAAAAATAGAGTAAACGATGTACGGTTAAGCGAGATCACCTTGAAAAGTTACTCATTTGGTTGAATGGTCCTCATCCGTGCGGTTAGGCATGTTATCCGTGCGGATGTCAAGTCATCCGTCCGGATGGCATGTTATCCGTCCGGATACAGATGATCCGTGCGGATGAAGGTGGTACGTGCGGGCGACATTGTCATCCATGCGGGTGAGTGGTGCGTGCGGGTGACATTGTCATCCGTGCGGGTGAGTGGTGCGTGCGGGTGACATGTCATCCGTGCGGACATGTGCCATCCGTGCGGGCTGACATGTCATCCGTGCGGGCTGACATGTCATCCGTGCGGGCTGACATGTCATCCGTGCGGGCTGACATGTCATCCGTGCGGATTGCCATGTCTGTTTCGCACTCTGAACACTGTTTCCGAGTGTTTAACGGAAGGAATACGTTCGTTCTTACTAGGGTAGTGTAATTTCGCACTAACACTTGAAGTTCCGTCAATTCCGACTCGTTCTAACGGCCGGGAATCACCCCGTTCCATCAGATCTGGCCGTTCGTGATGGTTCTTCATGGTTAACTCGAAATCGCACAGATTTAGGTGAGATTTGTCATTAAAACATGTGGAAATCACCCGGATCTGAGTCGTTTATAGTGAAATGAGACCCCAACTTGAAGTTCATAAGAACTCTTGGTGACATCACCTCAAAACGCCTCAAATCCGCAGATTTCACGGTTAGAATTTGAGTTTCGAAAGATAGAATGATGTAGAATCGAGTGTAGATTCTAGAAGTACAAGTTTTAGGTTGAAATCTTACCGGAATCGCGAGGAAATCGAGAGAAAAGGGTCTTGGTGCGCGTTTGGCTGAATAGGAGCTGTCACATCACTGTTCAAGTGATGTGACATGGTATTTATAGGCAACTGTAACACCCCGAAAATTTACGTCCTATAAGGTGTTGACACGTGTCATAGGTTTGAACGTGTGAAGGAATGTTCTTGAAGGACTAAAGTTGACAATCAGTGAAACTGTGTAATTATAAGGGTTCAAAGTGTCAACAATGAATAATTAGACTTTGCAATAACTCTACATGATGTTTATAACCTTACATAAATAGATCATGGATCATACGAAGCGAATTGTGAAAGAAAGTGAGAGATTACAAACTACAGGGGTTAAATGTGCCAACATGTTTAAGTTATACCTCTGAGTGACCTTTTAACAAACCCGAAGCTTTGTAACGATTAATTATGCTCACTAGAATGTACCACAAAAATTTCATGAAGTTTCGATATCGTATGAGCAAGTTGTGATAAAATTCGTGTACGAGGGTTATAAGTGTCAACGTTGAAATTTAGGGTTTTTCGGGTGATCACAAAGTTACCCGAGGGCTTCACAAAGTGGGTATAAGTTTTAAAGCCCCTATATGTTAATAACAAAGTCCCAAAATGCAAGAAAACATGAGAAAGCGACCTTTCGGGGGACCAGGGACTAAATTGCAAAATTTTCAAGGCTGATGACAGGCTAGCGGGGCGCTACACCAGAAGCGTAGCGGTGCGCTACCAGCCTAGCGGGGCGCTACACCAGAAGCGTAGCG
This sequence comes from Helianthus tuberosus, assembly GCA_030545235.1. Classification (NCBI taxonomy): domain Eukaryota; kingdom Viridiplantae; phylum Streptophyta; class Magnoliopsida; order Asterales; family Asteraceae; genus Helianthus; species Helianthus tuberosus. The sequence goes on along the minus strand of CM060407.1, from coordinate 95,842,948 downwards.
GTGCGCTAGCACTGCCCAGCGACTGAAAGTTGACAGACAGCTTCCTGTTGCCACATAACCGACTTATGTTGGTCTTATCTTCACTTGTGAGTGTTCCTACATGATTTATAGCTTGTAGGACACTTGTGGATGATAATGTAACATCCCTAGACTTAGTTGTTGATCATCCATGAGGTTTGAAGTTGTTATAAGAAGTCACATTTTCCACATACATGCACATATCATCTTCTGGACATTTTCAAGAGCTCAAGACCTGATCCAAGCTTTCCAAAACATCCATAAGACTTGTGTAAGTACCCTTGATCTTCTCTAGTTCAGTCATACTTAGTTTATGGCCTAGAAATCAAACCGTCGTAACTACGGTTTGACTTTTCGATAATAAATAATCGGTCCAGAGTTTAGTCGAATCAAAGGTTGTTATAAGTTGGTATTTATATGGTTGATAAACCCCAAAAAGGGCACTCACTAATTCGGATCCTGACTAGGTCGTTTATCGAGTCAAACCTCTCCCGAAAAAGTCAACAGAATGGTTATGTTTGGTTTAATGCATGATTAGCGATGTAAATGGCGTATAGCCTATTTTATCATTATTACCAACTGAAAATAAGTATAAAAACTTGTATACGCTTGTTTGATTCGACAACTTTCTATTTAGAACCGATTCGGAGCCGAGAGACGCAAAAGTTTGACTTTTGCGTTGACCTCAGTTCTGACCCGATTTATATAGGTTTAGTCATGCCTTAAAGTTCCATTAGGACCTAGTTACATGTTAGTATAATCCTCTGCGTTTATACTACCCGAATCCGTAACTATCCGACGTTTCCGTTAAATGCCTAATAATGACCATAATGCCCTTATGACCGTAGAACGAGATTTTAGAAAATGTAAAAGTGCAAAAGTCTTTAATACTGATCATTGAACATGTCTGCAAAATTTCACGTCAATCGGAAGTCTAAATTAGGAGTTATGCTTAATGGCGTATTTATAAACAAGTTTACTAACTAAACGGCGCCATTAGCGTAAAGCCTATCTAAACTCAGTTTTGACACCAAATCTTTTACCCACTGATGTTAAATAATATTTTAGGATTTTTAAAGATTTTTAATTATTTTTAGATTGATCATAAGCTTGGATTAGCGCCTTAATTCGGTTAATACCGAATTTACCCTTTTAGGCCATAAAACGAGTTTTACAAATTCAAATGGCGCCAATCCAATTGCTACTGATTTTAAATAATAATTATAGTATTTTGAGCCTGTTAAACTGACCTGGAAACTCAGAATTCTATTTTAAACCGTACGTCGCTTAAAACGGCGTTATACGCATATTATACGCGTAGTTTATGTTTAAAAACGTTTTGACACATAAGACTTAACATCAAATGTTATAAACTATTTAAATAAACCATTTTACTGATGTAACCAGACCCGGTTCACAGAAACCTAATTAAATCCTTTTATAATCTTTAAAATGACCAAAATACCCCTACGGGGCTTATTAAGAGATTAAACTCGTTTGGGGCGTCACGGGTGATATCCTACTGATATCACAACTTATTTAAGGCATGTTAACTTAGGAAACCTGTTTAGGACTCTTACGGATACCCGTTACGCTTCATGCGCGTTCGGTTCGGTTTATGTAACTAGTTTACATAAATTAGCCGAAACGGGTCAAACCTTATCGGTTTTGTCTCAAAATCCAGAATGTGTATCATATACCCATATTAAACAAGTCTTCAAACTTGTCGGGTCTAAATCACATTCTATCCGGTCTTCGCTTAATCGTGCGTACGAACCGTATCTCCCTCTTGAAAACTAACCGGTCTAAGTCAAGGCTTAATTAAAGACCCGTTAGGATTCTAATAGGTTATTAAAAACCTTCGTTCCAGATTTAGGAGCTCAGTAAAAGCTATCTGTACTTGCTGATTTGATACGGCTGGGATTGAATTTATATTTAAGCTCAGGTAAATACTTTTAACTTATTTTCCCTATACGGGCTTGGGGTACGGTATATAAAATACCGCTTGGTCGGGACGTTGAATCTTTGATTGAATGAATGATAATGAAAGTATTGAGACGTCTCGTTTAATATTGTTTTGTTTACTTAAAGCCTTTGGGGGGGGGTTAATGACCGTTGTCCCGGATATCCCTGGCATCATTCTACGAATGGCCACGACCTCAGCACCCGGCGTAGGCGTACGCCGTTGGTGTCTCATAATTATAGTGGTGTGTCGATTAATCTTTAACCCGGCTCGATCCGGGCTACTGAACGCATAAGGAACATGTAAATCTCTACAAGTATTATATATTTAAATAATTATTCCAAGTTATAGAATATTATTTGTGCCATGTGCATTCAAAACAATCATTTTCTTAAACCTTTTCAAAATGAGTCAGTTGATTGTATTTACCAGTGTAAACTGACGTATTTTCCCAAAAAGGCTAAGTGCAGGTACTAATTGGAATTGGCTGGCTACTCCTAGCATCAATAAAGAGTCTCGCAAGCTTAGATGCCTAAAGTCTGTTGAACCATGTTATTTCATTTGCGATCCGCATGTGGATCTTTTACTTCCGTCATAATACTTTGATGTACATTTTTTCGGATTGTAATATATCTATCCTTTTGCTTCCGCTGTGCATTTAAATATTGTGTTGTTTGACTATGATGTTGCCAACCACGTCACGTTACTCCCCTACCGGGCCCACCGGTGACACGTGGAAATTTGGGGTGTGACAGGTTGGTATCAGAGCCAACATTGAGTGAATTAAACACTATCTTTTTGTGTTTAATCTCAATGACACATTAGCACATACCTTGACCTTCTGAGTCTAGACTTAACATAGGAATACTCTCAATCCTTATTTGGAAATTCTGCTTCCAAATTTTTATATTGTGGATACGTCGCCAAGTGAAGAAGCCGTAATAATAATCCTCCACACCCGGAGCCTTAATTTGCTGACCTTCGTACAGCGGCTAGGACGAAACGTGCAACCAAGGAGAAAGCATTCAGGAATTGAATAAAGAAGAAACTCCTTCGCTAAAGATCATTTCCTCAATAGTCCTTATAAGGACGTATTTATCTTTTCAGTCCCTTCGAGGACAACATTATTCCTTTCAAGTCCCGCTTAGGGCAACTCTGTACTTTTATTTCATATATTGGATTTTTCCAATATTCTTATCTAGTCTATTGATCTAGAAAATTTTAGCTTATATCATCCTATAAGATGATCATATTATAACCATCCCTTAGAAGGGAAGTGCCTACGGGCTATAACGTATTATCCATCTGAGACACTGACATTGTGATCTTTATGATTCCTTGTCTATGGTGGTGAGCTATGCTCAAGCCTATTAGCCTATATGATCAATGTGATCATGATTAATATGTCTCCGACATTGTGATCTTTAAGATTCCTTGTCTATGGTGGTGAGCTATGCTCAAGCCTATTAGCCTATGATCAATGTGATCATGACTAATATCATCAATATGATGATCATATTATTAACATCCTTAGTGACGAAGTGCCTACTGGCTATACTTTGTAATATTGTCAATACGACAATGACAGTTGTAACTCTTAGGGTTCCTGTCTAAGGTGGTGGGATATGCCCAAGCCTCATAGTCAATATGATCAATATTATCATGACTACTATCAGCAGTGTGATGATTATTACTTTCTTAAAACATCGTTTTGTAATGTCAATTGATTTGCCTACTGGCCATATTGTATCGTCAATTATGACAATGACAGTAGTAGTCTTCGACTCTCTGTCCAGTAAAGGTAATGAAATATGTTCAAACCTTAATGCCTCGATTCTCTGAAATCATGGCTTATAAATTAAACTCGTCTACGTGACTAATCCTTTTGTACTATTACTAGATTATGATTTAGGATTAATAGTGAAAATCCTGAATAAAATAAATATCATCCTTTTCCTGCCAGTATAAATATAAAGAGAGAATCTTAAAAGGTTTGACCTAGCTTGAATGTCATTGAAGACCTAGCTAAGATGGTAAAAACCTGGTTAAAAAAGAGATTCAGATCATTGTTAACACTTTAAAATGTGTTGACACTCCCGACAACAGTGATATGATAAAATCACACTAGTCATCCCTATATTAAGATTTTTCCATATCTTTTAGCTAGTGTAAGTGATCAATAGGAATCATGACTGGTAAACGTCGAGCATGATGTACGCAGCAAAACATCCATTTGGGATGTGTACCTATGGGAAAAGGTGTATATATGAAAGGATAGTTATTATTTCATAAAGTCTTGTCAAGACAATGAACTATGGAATTTTCCGATCCAAAGGAATCATCGATTATGTTTTAGATTTTTCCCTAATGACAAGGCCCCTGTGCCATCAAGAGTCCTTGGGAACAAGCTCTTGTGCTATATAAAATGTCAATACGACATTGACAGTCGTGATTTATGTCCCCTGTCTAATAAATATGAAGGATTATCTCCTGTTTACAAGCCAAGGATGGTTTACTAGGCAGAACATAATCAATTAACTTAAGTACTATCTATTGGCCTATATGGTTTATTTACACCATGGCTAATTAGTCATTAAATTCGACAATTCACCATATAATTAAACCAATTATTACTACCTGGTTTGTAGCCTTCAAAGCTTCACCATGGCTGACTCCTCTGAAGCTCACCATCATCCAGTTAATCAGAATGATGAAGTAAGACTGAACATAACGAGCACCGAGTTAAAGGCTGTGTTAAATACAGCCATAAATAACGTTGTAGATCGTGTACTGAAGGATCACAAGCGAAAGGGCAATAATACCCCAATGCAAATTTGTAAAAAGGGTAAGACCGGTTTAAACTATAACCAGTCCAAGCCAAAAGAGGCTAAACCCGAATGTAAGATTTGCGGGAAGAAGAGACACTTCAGTAAATGTATATATGAACAGATCAGGGGATGTGGTATCTGTAAAGAGAGGAATCACAAGACCCATGAATGCAAGGGATTGAAAAACAACCAACAGTCAGGTGAAAAACCCAGATGTAAGATCTGCAGGAAGCAACATGTTGGAAAATGCACAATCGACCCACGTACTAATTTATGTGGAATTTGCAAAACCAAGGGTCACAAGGCCTTGGATTGCAAGAAATTGGAAGATGCGACCTGTCATGGCTGTGGCAAAAAGGGCCATATCAGTACTAATTGCCCTACAGCTGCCAAGGGAAAAGCAATTAAGTCTGGATCTAACAAGGGTAATCAGCGAACAGAGGGAAAGCCAAGGTGCTCGACTTGCCAAAAACGCCACTTTGGAAAATGCAGGCTTGAGACCCAGTCTCAATCAGGATCACCTGCATGTGGGTTATGCAAGTCTAAAGACCACAAGACGATAGAGTGCAAGAAGATAAAGGATGCAACATGCTTCAACTGCCATGATAAGGGGCACATTAAGACCAACTGCCCTAAGTACGCTAAAAAGCCTGAGGAAGGCAAGAAGACCAATGCGAGGGTCTTCAGAATGGATGCAAGGGAAGCCGTCTAGGATGACAACGTTAGCACAGGTACCTTTCTTGTAAATAATGTATAAGCTAGAGTACTTTTTATACAGGTTCAGATAGGTCTCTTGTAGACAATAGATATTGTAAATCTTTAAATCTGCCTGCTAAAACTCTAAGCGTTAAGTATGAAGTAAAAATTTTGGTCGATAATACCTCAGAGACTACTGCAGCAATATTAAATGGATATTTAATATCCATTAGGAATTACTCTTCTCCGCTGTCCTTGCTGCGTTAATAAGAGGACTTTTTATAGTAATAGGAAAGGTTTGGTTGCCTTAAAAATCAAGCCCATATTGTGGGTGATAAGAAGCAATCATTTATCAAAACTCCTTATGAGACAACCCTCATAATTACAAGTTCCATCTCCACAATGTTTAAGCATCATATTAGGGCCTTAAAGTTGACTTAACAAGCTTTAAACGTGTCAGAAATGGCTTAAAAGTATAGCAGGGAACAAGACCGTCATTTCTGAAAGTTGCTTCTGATCAGAAGACCCAGGCGGCCCGCGTAAGCCCTGAGTGATACCTTACGCGGCCCGCGTTAGACTCCCAGAAAATAAAAATGGTGAAATCGGCCGTCCCCGGAATCGAACCCGGGTCTAGGCCACACCCTTCCGCGCGCCTAACCAACCGAGCTAGGTGCCTAGTTTGTGAAACTTCCATTATTAATTAAATATAAGCACTTGTACAATAAACTTCCTTATCATTTATAAATGATAATTTCTGCTAAGTGTCCTGTTTTTAATACAGGCAATAATAAATCTTCATGAACCATAAATTTAGCAAAATTTTTATTATCATCCACAAGGTATAACTACCAAGGAAACCATAGTAATCGATTCTTATAGATTGGCAAGGAATCCTTCCGAAAATCTAAGAGCACTCTTTCTTTGCATAGAGTACGACAATATATGTTATTTTAATTATTTTCTCATTGTTTTTATCGCCTGCGAATACCAAACTATATTTGATAAAAGTGTCATATGAGGATTGGCGTATCCTAGTGTATCCCATAGATTACTTCCATGCCTGATCAGTATGGAGGTTTAATACATGGAACCCCTGAGATATCTCAATGGTCATATTGTACTAATGTCGACTAGTAGTATTCAAAGGATATATCCTGAATGGAATAATCCAAGTAAATGTAGCAGATCAAGAAATTCGTGGACTCGTAACGTAAAAGTGTCACTTATTTGACACAAGCAAAGATGGATGAATTGGAGCTTGAGATTTATAAAATCTCTGTAATCTCCTTATATCTTGATCATCTTCTTCTAAGATTACCCTGTTTACCCCAGAGAGACAGGTAGAGTTAAAGGTTATATCCCATTTAGGGCTGCATTATTATAAGACCTCCAAGACAGCTAGTACCATTTTTGGGCAGAATTGAAAACCCTGGTCAATTAAGTTTTAAGATATAGATTCATATAGCCTAACTCAATGTCCTGAGAGTTCGGTATAGTTAGATATGAAAGACGGTTCATTTCGCTTATGCATTATCACCGCAACCCTAATGAGACAACGATTAAGAACCCCATCAGTTGCCCCGGATTGTCGATTTGTTCGACTAACTGTAAGGCTTAGCTGTCCCTTAAGATTTGTATTGAATAGTGATTGAAATAACCATCTCACATTAAAATAAGCTTTTCTATAATAATTGATATGTAAGTATTAAGGCTACTCCTTGGGAGACCTTGTATAGATGAAATATTAAATGTTTAGTATTAGATAGAGAATTGGTAAGTCCAATTAGCAAGATCTGAAAGTTGCCTGGGGGACAACAAATAAGATTATACAAATCCATGATCGATAGTAGGTTGCCAGTATATGGCAAGAAATCGAGGAGTTATGAAAATAGCAAACTTCCTAAGTTCTTGTTAAGGAATATGGATTAACATAAGATATCACCCAGGAAGGGTGTACCAAATTTGTGAAATTATCAGGCTAGTTAAGCTCTGAATATATAGAATCATTCGAAGGAAATCGAATGTATCAAGATCAGGTATCTTATAAGCTAAAACTTATTTAAGGAGTTTGACGGAGCTCAATATACATTGCACACTAGTGACAGAAGGAGGTGTTCCGCCAATAAGTCAAGAAGAACTAACACAAATTGGTATGCGGATATACGATGTGATAAACATCCTATATCGATTGAGGATCAACAGGTTAAGAAGCTTCGAAGGAAGCAAGTACCAATTGTAAAGTAAAATGGGATGCCCGTAGAGGTCCCGAATTCACGTGGGAGATTGAATCCACGATGAAAGAAAAGTACCCTTACTTGTTTCAGTAAATCTCGGGTCGAGATTTATTTTAAGGGGGTGAGGATGTAACACCCCGAAAATTTACGTCCTATAAGGTGTTGACACGTGTCATAGGTTTGAACGTGTGAAGGAATGTTCTTGAAGGACTAAAGTTGACAATCAGTGAAACTGTGTAATTATAAGGGTTCAAAGTGTCAACAATGAATAATTAGACTTTGCAATAACTCTACATGATGTTTATAACCTTACATAAATAGATCATGGATCATACGAAGCGAATTGTGAAAGAAAGTGAGAGATTACAAACTACAGGGGTTAAATGTGCCAACATGTTTAAGTTATACCTCTGAGTGACCTTTTAACAAACCCGAAGCTTTGTAACGATTAATTATGCTCACTAGAATGTACCACAAAAATTTCATGAAGTTTCGATATCGTATGAGCAAGTTGTGATAAAATTCGTGTACGAGGGTTATAAGTGTCAACGTTGAAATTTAGGGTTTTTCGGGTGATCACAAAGTTACCCGAGGGCTTCACAAAGTGGGTATAAGTTTTAAAGCCCCTATATGTTAATAACAAAGTCCCAAAATGCAAGAAAACATGAGAAAGCGACCTTTCGGGGGACCAGGGACTAAATTGCAAAATTTTCAAGGCTGATGACAGGCTAGCGGGGCGCTACACCAGAAGCGTAGCGGTGCGCTACCAGCCTAGCGGGGCGCTACACCAGAAGCGTAGCGGTGCGCTAGCACTGCCCAGCGACTGAAAGTTGACAGACAGCTGCCTGTTGCCACATAACCGACTTATGTTGGTCTTATCTTCACTTGTGAGTGTTCCTACATGATTTATAGCTTGTAGGACACTTGTGGATGATAATGTAACATCCCTAGACTTAGTTGTTGATCATCCATGAGGTTTGAAGTTGTTATAAGAAGTCACATTTTCCACATACATGCACATATCATCTTCTGGACATTTTCAAGAGCTCAAGACCTGATCCAAGCTTTCCAAAACATCCATAAGACTTGTGTAAGTACCCTTGATCTTCTCTAGTTCAGTCATACTTAGTTTATGGCCTAGAAATCAAACCGTCGTAACTACGGTTTGACTTTTCGATAATAAATAATCGGTCCAGATTTTAGTCGAATCAAAGGTTGTTATAAGTTGGTATTTATATGGTTGATAAACCCCAAAAAGGGCACTCACTAATTCGGATCCTGACTAGGTCGTTTATCGAGTCAAACCTCTCCCGAAAAAGTCAACAGAATGGTTATGTTTGGTTTAATGCATGATTAGCGATGTAAATGGCGTATAGCCTATTTTATCATTATTACCAACTGAAAATAAGTATAAAAACTTGTATACGCTTGTTTGATTCGACAACTTTCTATTTAGAACCGATTCGGAGCCGAGAGACGCAAAAGTTTGACTTTTGCGTTGACCTCAGTTCTGACCCGATTTATATAGGTTTAGTCATGCCTTAAAGTTCCATTAGGACCTAGTTACATGTTAGTATAATCCTCTGCGTTTATACTACCCGAATCCGTAACTATCCGACGTTTCCGTTAAATGCCTAATAATGACCATAATGCCCTTATGACCGTAGAACGAGATTTTAGAAAATGTAAAAGTGCAAAAGTCTTTAATACTGATCATTGAACATGTCTGCAAAATTTCACGTCAATCGGAAGTCTAAATTAGGAGTTATGCTTAATGGCGTATTTATAAACAAGTTTACTAACTAAACGGCGCCATTAGCGTAAAGCCTATCTAAACTCAGTTTTGACACCAAATCTTTTACCCACTGATGTTAAATAATATTTTAGGATTTTTAAAGATTTTTAATTATTTTTAGATTGATCATAAGCTTGGATTAGCGCCTTAATTCGGTTAATACCGAATTTACCCTTTTAGGCCATAAAACGAGTTTTACAAATTCAAATGGCGCCAATCCAATTGCTACTGATTTTAAATAATAATTATAGTATTTTGAGCCTGTTAAACTAACCTGGAAACTCAGAATTCTATTTTAAACCGTACGTCGCTTAAAACGGCGTTATACGCATATTATACGCGTAGTTTATGTTTAAAAACGTTTTGACACATAAGACTTAACATCAAATGTTATAAACTGTTTAAATAAACCATTTTACTGATGTAACCAGACCCGGTTCACAGAAACCTAATTAAATCCTTTTATAATCTTTAAAATGACCAAAATACCCCTACGGGGCTTATTAAGAGATTAAACTCGTTTGGGGCGTCACGGGTGATATCCTACTGATATCACAACTTATTTAAGGCATGTTAACTTAGGAAACCTGTTTAGGACTCTTACGGATACCCGTTACGCTTCATGCGCGTTCGGTTCGGTTTATGTAACTAGTTTACATAAATTAGCCGAAACGGGTCAAACCTTATCGGTTTTGTCTCAAAATCCAGAATGTGTATCATATACCCATATTAAACAAGTCTTCAAACTTGTCGGGTCTAAATCACATTCTATCCGGTCTTCGCTTAATCGTGCGTACGAACCGTATCTCCCTCTTGAAAACTAACCGGTCTAAGTCAAGGCTTAATTAAAGACCAGTTAGGATTCTAATAGGTTATTAAAAACCTTCGTTCCAGATTTAGGAGCTCAGTAAAAGCTATCTGTACTTGCTGATTTGATACGGCTGGGATTGAATTTATATTTAAGCTCAGGTAAATACTTTTAACTTATTTTCCCTATACGGGCTTGGGGTACGGTATATAAAATACCGCTTGGTCGGGACGTTGAATCTTTGATTGAATGAATGATAATGAAAGTATTGAGACGTCTCGTTTAATATTGTTTTGTTTACTTAAAGCCTTTGGGGGGTTAATGACCGTTGTCCCGGATATCCCTGGCATCATTCTACGAATGGCCACGACCTCAGCACCCGGCGTAGGCGTACGCCGTTGGTGTCTCATAATTATAGTGGTGTGTCGATTAATCTTTAACCCGGCTCGATCCGGGCTACTGAACGCATAAGGAACATGTAAATCTCTACAAGTATTATATATTTAAATAATTATTCCAAGTTATAGAATATTATTTGTGCCATGTGCATTCAAAACAATCATTTTCTTAAACCTTTTCAAAATGAGTCAGTTGATTGTATTTACCAGTGTAAACTGACGTATTTTCCCAAAAAGGCTAAGTGCAGGTACTAATTGGAATTGGCTGGCTACTCCTAGCATCAATAAAGAGTCTCGCAAGCTTAGATGCCTAAAGTCTGTTGAACCATGTTATTTCATTTGCGATCCGCATGTGGATCTTTTACTTCCGTCATAATACTTTGATGTACATTATTTCGGATTGTAATATATCTATCCTTTTGCTTCCGCTGTGCATTTAAATATTGTGTTGTTTGACTATGATGTTGCCAACCACGTCACGTTACTCCCCTACCGGGCCCACCGGTGACACGTGGAAATTTGGGGTGTGACACAACAGAGGAGGAGGGAAGAGTTTTGGCCCGGGTAGCCCATCCGTGCGGATGGCCCATCCGTGCGGATGGCCGTCCGTGCGCATGTCCATCCGTCCGGATGGTCCATCCGTCCGGATAGCTATCCTGACGCTTGGACTTCTCCGTTTTTTGATCGTTTTGATAGTTTTCGAAGCGCGTACGTCCATAATTAGTTTATATTATCAATATATTGTTATTATTGTATATTTATATCACTAGGGGTCGTATTTACGTATCCATAACCCAAAGTTTCGATGATTAACAGTCGGTTTCCGATTCAAGTATGCGATTATTATCGACGTTGCACGGCCATCAATGAGGGTAGTATGGGTCCTTTCTTGATGTCATCGTGAACGTTATTTCGTGTAGTGCCACAAAGACTGACGGGGTACCGTTTACTCGTATTGTCATCATCGTCATGACGACTGGAGCTACAGCACTCGCCCGAGGGTCCTTGTTAGCGTTAATTGTTTACGTTCGACACATCACGGCCACTGAGGAGGGTAGAATAGGTCCTCACTCAATGCCTCCGTGAGTGGTAGTGTGATAATAGTGTAGTATAGTGATATTGTATTTCGAAAATATGCGATTATCCTTCGATTATCGATGTATATACGATATAGTTGCATTATGATCCGAATCTCCGGTGCTAGGCGTAACGAGTGTAACGAGTAGTAACAACGCACAAAAGTGCGGGTTGTTACAGTCTCCCCTACTTTAGGAAATTTCGTCCCGAAATTAATCCAATAGGTAGACTTCTAAGAGTTGATCTTGTATAAGTAGCGATACAACGAGTGATTTGACCGTAAGTTGACAGCGAGAACGTTTCGAATAAGAGAGATCGACTGTGATAGCGAGAAGGCGACGTAAAGACGAAAGTATTAATCCCACGAGTTGGCATTCCAAAGTACCTTGTCTTGTGTAGAGTGCGTTAGTTCGATGCGATTGTAATTTGAAGGGTTTCTCATGACGTAGAGTTAACTGAGTTGTTCGTTAACCAACGTTACAAGAAGCGTTCGCTTTAGATACTAAAAAGGGATTTAGGACGAAAACCTTTGAAAATTTTCCTTTTAACGTGCAGTCAACAGAGTCGATGTTAACCGACGTTGCAAGGAAGTTTAAGTTTCTAACATTTTAAGGAATTCGAAAATGAAAACAAGGGTTGCGAAAACTCTCCTATGATATGGGTTCCCTTTGAAAGTCTTGTTTTTGATCTTGAAAGAAAGGTTTTAAGGAAAAATTGAACTCGTGAAGCTTCCTTTGAACATGGAGTTAAGCTGATTCGATGTTACCTCCACATTGTGAGGAATTTCACTTGTTCCACGGTTTTAATAAAAGTTTCATAAAAATCAGTTATAACCTTTTGAAAGGATGATTTAGCGTCAAGCCCCACTTGGCACCTTCCCACGGAAGTTCTTTAATATGTTCGAAACACTTATATATAGGAAGTACCAGCGGCGTATCCACCATGCTTTGCCCATATTACTTCCGTTTCGTGAGGCAGTGTCAGGTGCGCCGATATGACTCGGATAGAATTGTGCTTACTCGGCCCAATCGATAGAAAGTCGGACCGAGCATAGGATAGGATCGAATGGATTAATCCAGCGAGTTGATAAGTGAGAAGCGAATAGCGCGTTTTCGATTAGATTCCACGTTACACACACATGGCACGTTTCCACGGGGGTTTGCTAACATGGCGAAACACCATGCTTAACCAGGTTAGCTTTGCCTCGTGAAGCGGTGTCATGTGTACTTAATACCATATAGACTGCAATGAACACCAAGCGAGCGGTAAGCTTTGCCTCGTGAAGCGGTAGATTATACGCGATAGGCGATCAGCGATTTGGTGATCAAACAAATGATACAAACATAACACTAGCAATGATGGTGATGATAATCGGATTTCGATAAGCGGCAGTTGTTGCGTGCAAGCGATGAAGGTATGCGGTTCGATTTTACGCGGTTCGGTTGGATTGATTAATCACCACAGAATTTAGCTAACATCAGACCCCACATGGCCTGTTTCCAAGAAAGGCCGCTGATATAGCTAAAACACCTTGTTTTAACCATATGAGCTTCCTCTCGTGAGGCGAGGTCATGCGTTCCAACTTAGCACAAATATCACGGATAACGGTATAGCGATAGATTGATACACATCAGGCGATAGAGACTTACATAATAAGCGATAGAGATTTCGAGATACACATGATGAATGATTGCGATTAGTCGGGTTTTGTTGCGAGTAAGCTTAACGTCACGTTGCGACGCATCACGGCTATCGAGGAGGGTAGAATAGGTCCTCACCCGATAATATCGTGAGCGTTAGTGTGTTTGATGAGATTGCTCGCTATAGACTTACGACCAGTCTTGCGTTGATGCAATTGTCCTGTGAGGTAGACTCCCCAGAGTCCATCGATGAGGCGATTGCATTGCGTTTGCAGACTTACGACAAGTCTTGCGTTGATGCAATCTCAGTTGTTACGCCTTGCGATTGAGTGTAGTGTGTTGAAAATAATTACAATAGTATATAGGTCTAATAACGTTCAACTCCACGTGGCACTTTCTTCACGGAACTTCGGTAGTATGATAAGGCACACCTTGCCCGACCCCTACTACTTTCGTCCCGTGTTTTGGTGTCACCTTTTGTCAAAACGCTATGGCACCTTTAGAGTTCACTACGATCACCGTGCACTGAACCAAATAATCCCGTGTGCACCCGTGATTATTCGTTCCTTGCACGTTCATCGTACCTCGTTCTAAGAGTGTAGTGAGGGTAAAACATATTATTTCGTGATATAGTATATGGTATATAGTATGTGTGTGAATCTAGTCTAAGTGCGACGATTAGAGAGCGGAAGAGAAAACGAAAACGAGAGTTAATGTTACATATAGTGGTGACTTCGAATAAGAGAGTAGGTTCAAAACTTAGAAATAAACGTCGAAAATCGTATCATTACAACTTTATCCTACGCTTGTCAGATACTTGATGCTGAAGACTTTTTGCTGGAGCTGTTGTTGTAGTACTCGAGTTCACGGTTCGATGCGGCAGTTGCGGGTGAAGTGACCGTAACAGTTGCAGTTATTGCAATAGCGACAGCCGGCCCCAACTGGATGATGATAGGTAGACGAGTAACACTGAGGATGAGCTCCAGTGTAGGCTCGTTTTTGAAACATCCGAACTGTTCGAAGAGGTTCCGGTTGTAGCAGTTCGGTTGTTGATGAGCTCGGGCTTGAAGTCTTTCGCTTGCGGCTGGGTTTGTCGGTGTCTTGCGAAGAAGTGTCGTCGTTGGAGGATTCGTCTGAAGACTCGCCTGCGGAGTCTTTGGCTGATTTGTCGGAAGATCCGTCGGCAGATTTGTCAGAAGAATCGGCAGCAGATCCGTCCGAAGAATCGTTAGCAGATCCGTCAGAAGAATCGTTAGCTGATCCATTAGAAGAATCGCCAGCAGATTTGTCAGTAGATTCGTCAGTAGATTCATCAGAAGATTCGTCAACATGTTCGCCTGAAGGATTACTGGCGGTTGCTTGATGAGCTTGCTTGACAGGATTCTTTGAGAATAATCCTTCCACGAGTCGTTTGTTGTTGATTTCTGCGGCTAAGCGGTAGGTTTCTTCGATGGTAGCAGGTCTTGCAGCTTCGACAAAATCACCCACACTCTCAGGCAAGCCACGAATGTACTTCGCGATGGCCTTTCCCGGAGTGTTGACTTGACTTGGGCAAATTATGCTAAGCTGTTTGAACCTTGCGGTGTAGCCAACATTGTCACCTTCGGTTTGCTTGATTTCCCAAAATTTGTTTTCCAGCTTCTGAATCTCGTGAGGAGGACAGTACTCTTTCTCCATGAGCTCTTTCAGCTCATTCCACGAGAGAGCGTAAGCTGCGGAGATCCCACGTTTGTTACGTTCGGAGGTCCACCAGTCGAGTGCTCGCGATTGAAATACTCCGGTGGCGCAAGTAGTACGGAGACTATCGGGACACCCACTTTGGCGAAGGGTAACTTCGATAGAATCGAACCACTGGAGTAGTTGAGTCGCACCTCCTTCACCCGTGAACTCCATCGGGTCACAGGCTTTGAAGTGCTTGTAGAGAAAAGCAGATTGCGGCTCTCCTGCCTTAACGTCTTCCGAAGCTCGAGAGTGGCTGAGAGAGTGCACTCGAGCGGCAATTTGAGAACTAAGCTTACTCACTTCCTTAATCACAAGTGAAGCAATCCTCTTCTCGGCGCTTCGTTCGGCTTTCCTCTTAGCTACTCGTCTCGAGGTAGAGTTGTTGGAAGGCATCTAGACAGGAAGAGACTTGGAGTGAGATTCGATCATAATGATTTTTGAGTTTTTGCGTTGCGATTGAGCGCGTTCAAAACTTGGTGCGATAGTATAGTAATACGAATCACATAGGAAACACGAAATTCCTAAGTTCTCACATAATGACTTGTTTGTTTATACGTATATATATATATATATATATATATATTTATATGGACGTAACTTGTAATCACGCACATACAGGTCGATTTGGGATAAGCGAGGTCGCGTCGAAGTGGGAAAACGAGAGCAAATGCGATAGATTATGCATTAGTTTTGTTGCGAACATTCGGATTTCGTTTTAGATTGCGATGGCTGTGCGAGTTGTGTGTTTATAAAGTAGGGAGTGAAAATCGTTAAATCGAGAAATCGATAAAGCGTAAAGTTTCAAAACGTAAATAAGTTCCAATCATTGTAAAATTGGCGGGTCGTATGACAGAGTGCCTTGGGTGTTTTAGGCGTCGACTACCCAAGGTAACCCAACTATATCTAACAAGTTCGAGCATGCGCGTTGACCTAGAGGACTTCATGCTTCCACTGGGATGCAGCTCGTGGCATTCGTCTTCCTAGTCATTGCGTGGCTCGAGTTACCGTGATAGTCGAGTCCTTGGTGAGAGCTTTTGAAAACCAATTTATTGAGAATGGGACGACTTATTAAGGTACGGGTTTCACCCCTGGCTTAACAGTTTCGTTCCTAATTGTGGCTATGCTCCTCGAATAATTTCGTGAGTTCCACTAGATTTAGAAATGGAGACTTTTGTCGAGATGTGGATGTCACTCCTAACTCGATGAAAAGTTCTCGTGCTAGAAAAAATGCGCTGAGTGAGCAATCCTATCGAGAGTTCTTGGTTTTCACACCTGATCTTGACTGGATCGCTCGGTTTTGTTATGCGAGTATGTTCGAAAACGTGTGTATTGTGTCGGCCTTAGGAAAGGCTAAGTAGTATTTCAGCCTTAGGAAAGGCTTCTTCGTGCGAAGTTGTAGTATGCGGGGTTCACACAAAGTTGTATCTTTTAGCAATTTCGATCGAGAGTATCAAGTAAGCCCAATACAAACCCTACTGGGTTCGTACGAGTCGGCCTATTGGTACTTAGACTATAGACTAGGTCAATTTCTAAGACGTCAACCCGAACTAGGTCGAGTCTGACCTAATTCCCTATAGTTATGGCTCTGATACCAATCTGTCACACCCCAACCGATGTCGGAATCATCGGGGCGCGGCACTAGGCGAATCAGATTGCTCAAGAGAATCCATAACAACTATATTGCGATAATATTTAATACATTCGTTATCCCATACTAACAAATAATAAAATCACATAAGTTATCACAGATTTCTTGTCCTCTCGAACAATACGAATCCGACAACCTAGATTTTAGTTGAGTTTCTAGACTTCCTAGCTTGATTTGATATAGTCTGCGATCTAACCTGCAACATACGTTAAAATATTTGTCAATACAAAAGTATTGGCGAGTATACAGGTTTGATAAGTATAGCATAATAGATTAAAAGTGCTGCGAATTTCCACATGCATAAACGTAATACACGACATATATACTCACAAAACTGATACTACCAACTAAGTCCTCGATGCTCGAATGTACGATGGCATAACTAGACCCCGTCGGGCGCAATAGTACTATACTAGTCGTGGTGGGACGTCGCGAGTATAAGCCCTAGTACATATGTAACTAGCGTCACGTATATCTATGCATAACAGTTATTCGCAAATGATAATTCGATTGATTGAATAATTCGTTTGATAAGTTTGATTTGTTAGAAACGTATGTTACACCCAAAATTCGATTAAAAAGGGGGTCAAGTATACTCACAGTGCGTATTTAGCGGGATTACAACTTGTTCGAGTCGGTTGCGGGTATGTCTGTAATGATCCTTGAAGAAATAGAGTAAACGATGTACGGTTAAGCGAGATCACCTTGAAAAGTTACTCATTTGGTTGAATGGTCCTCATCCGTGCGGTTAGGCATGTTATCCGTGCGGATGTCAAGTCATCCGTCCGGATACAGATGATCCGTGCGGATGAAGGTGGTACGTGCGGGCGACATTGTCATCCATGCGGGTGAGTGGTGCATGCGGGTGACATTGTCATCCGTGCGGGTGAGTGGTGCGTGCGGGTGACATGTCATCCGTGCGGACATGTGCCATCCGTGCGGGCTGACATGTCATCCGTGCGGGCTGACATGTCATCCGTGCGGATTGCCATGTCTGTTTCGCACTCTGAACATTGTTTCCGAGTGTTTAACGGAAGGAATACGTTCGTTCTTACTAGGGTAGTGCAATTTCGCACTAACACTTGAAGTTCCGTCAATTTCGACTCGTTCTAACGGCCGGGAATCACCCCGTTCCATCAGATCTGGCCGTTCGTGATGGTTCTTCATGGTTAACTCGAAATCGCACAGATTTAGGTGAGATTTGTCATTAAAACATGTGGAAATCACCCGGATCTGAGTCGTTTATAGTGAAATGAGACCCCAACTTGAAGTTCATAAGAACTCTTGGTGACATCACCTCAAAACGCCTCAAATCCGCAGATTTCACGGTTAGAATTTGAGTTTCGAAAGATAGAATGATGTAGAATCGAGTGTAGATTGTAGAAGTACAAGTTTTAGGTTGAAATCTTACCGGAATCGCGAGGAAATCGAGAGAAAAGGGTCTTGGTGCGCGTTTGGCTGAATAGGAGCTGTCACATCACTGTTCAAGTGATGTGACATGGTATTTATAGGCAACAGAGGAGGAGGGAAGAGTTTTGGCCCGGGTAGCCCATCCGTGCGGATGGCCCATGCGTGCGGATGGCCGTCCGTGCGCATGTCCATCCGTCCGGATGGTCCATCCGTCCGGATGGTCCATCCGTCCGGATAGCTATCCTGACGCTTGGACTTCTCCGTTTTTTTATCGTTTTGATAGTTTTCGAAGCGCGTACGTCCATGATTAGTTTATATTATCAATATATTGTTATTATTATATATTTATATCACTAGGGGTCGTATTTACGTATCCATAACCCAAAGTTTCGATGATTAACAGTCGGTTTCCGATTCGAGTATGCGCTTATTATCGACGTTGCACGGCCATCAATGAGGGTAGTATGGGTCCTTTCTTGATGTCATCGTGAACGTTATTTCGTGTAGTGCCACAAAGACTGACGGGGTACCGTTTACTCGTATTGTCATCATCGTCATGACGACTGGAGCTACAGCACTCGCCCGAGGGTCCTTGTTAGCGTTAATTGTTTACGTTCGACACATCACGGCCACTGAGGAGGGTAGAATAGGTCCTCACTCAATGCCTCCGTGAGTGGTAGTGTGATAATAGTGTAGTATAGTGATATTGTATTTCGAAAATATGCGATTATCCTTCGATTATCGATGTATATACGATATAGTTGCATTATGATCCGAATCTCCGGTGCTAGGCGTAACGAGTGTAACGAGTAGTAACAACGCACAAAAGTGCGGGTTGTTACAAAAAGTATTTAGAAAGCTAAAGGGTTGTTAGTGTGAATACTGAAAGTTGAGAAAACACAAAAAAAAATTATGTCAAAACGTAAATAAACTTAAGTTTATATCGACACGTAAATAAAAATAAAGGCGTAAAACTCGGTTAAAAAGTATTTAGAAAGTTAAGGGGTCGTACGAGTTAATAATGAAAGTTAAAGGTTAAATATAAACAAAAAGACAAAGTCAAAGATCAAAAAAAAACAAAAAAAAAAGAAAAATTATTGTAGCACTATTCATCCATATGTTATGAATTAATACATATATATGAATTGGAAACCCTAAATCAACTATCATTCTTTGTTCCATTCGAACTATTCGGATTCAACCATCGAATCGGTATGTATTTTAATCTCACAATGGATCTTAACACACGCAAATTTTTTTGATCCGAGCAATGATTGAAAACATTCCGGTAAGTTTTTTGCGATCTGTAATCTAATCCACATATGTTTTTTCGTATAGATCAGGGTACAATACCTGAGGCTATTGAGATGTTGGTTGCGTGTGGAAGTGAGACGAACGCCAGTGACGGTGTCGAAATACTCACCGGTCTTCCACATGACTTCTACAAGTAGGTACACAAGTTTTTTATGGTAATGAAGTTGAATTTTTAATCAATTAACTGAATGTGATTGAAAAAACTGGTTAAAAAAACATTATTCTGGCTGATTATTCTTGAACTATACTGGGATCTTTTTTGTTTTCTTTAATTTCTTGAATGAGTTGTGTGTTTAATATCTGAAGTTTACGGTAATGACGTTTAATTTTTAATCAATTACCAGAGGTCCATTGAAAAAAATGTTAAAAACTTCTTTGGTTAATGTTTGATTGTTCCTGAACCATACTAATTTTTTCCTATTAATTTATCAATTTAGTTTGATAAATTCTTCATATTTTATTGTTTTTTTTTTACTTCTTTGGGAGTGTAGATTTTGAAGTGTGATGTATCGAAGGCTATAGCCTATATGTATCAAATGGCAAAGTAAGTTTTAATCCTTTTAATTCAATATATGATGTGGTGTTTGAGTTCGATGGAATGGTTTTGCTGTAACGGATTTGTATTTAGCCTCTGATTGATGTTTTTTTTGTTCTTACTCATCTTATTTTGATTTTATTGGTGTCTTTTGGTTATATTAGGATTTCGGCGAACTGAGTCGAGGTGTGTGTATGTTATCTCAGTAGATCAACATTACCTATGACAACTGAGAGACACGAGGTGAGCCAATTATCACTTTACATCCTTCCGATCATAATTCTTGCATGTTTCGTTTCTATTTAGATCTACAAGTAACAACTAACTTCCTTTGGATTGGAGTTTGATACGATGGTTCTTCTGAATTATGGCAACCTTTGGATTTCGAATGGTTTTGTGATAAGATGTTGAGCGGCGAATGACGGTGGATGGTTTAAATCGTTCCTCCGGTTGATTGTAAGCAGGTTCCTTTTCTTTATCGATTTGGTGTTATTTTGTGTCCCTTTTATCTAATTGAATTTGATTTACTTTTCGTGTCATATATGTGTGTGGATTGATTTTCGAAGATGGGCTAAATAAAAATAGTTTGATCTCTACTCTATTGGTGGGTAGGTAAATATAAAGTAGCCTGAGAGGAGCATTGCACAAGAATTGAAAATAACATATATTTTATTATTAATGATTTAATAACTGCAACTGAATTTTGGTAAAAATAATTTTGTAAAAATTTACTCCTACAAGGAGTTAAGAATTAGTGGATAGAAGGTGATGCATGCATTATAGAAGAGAAGCACCCATGTTAACTAATGATGACAGACGAGTAACTTAGTGCAATCCGTGATGTTTTAAAAAACAAGTAGTCGCGTTGTTCATAAAAACTGGGTTGTTAGCTCAATAAAAATGGAAGTTTACAAGGATAAAGAAAAATCCACGTCTAATTCTTCATTTATTGTTTAATCATCATTTTATGTTTTTTATTATGATGGATTGATGCAGTGTGTCTTTTTACTTTTTGTTTGATCTTATTTTGCAGCGATCATGTGCCAAATTGTTGTAAGCATATATGGAGATGAATTGCAGAGTAAAGATATATTTACAGTCCCATGAGGACTTCACTCAATGATTCTAAGGTAATTTGTGTCTTATCCCTTTCACTTTCATGGAGTATTGAAAAGCTCCAAAGCTTCTATTGAATGAAACATCCCACATGGGATTTTGAACCCTATAAAGTTCACTGTGAGTTAACATATTCTGAAATTGGAGAAGCTTTGCATCATTTGGACTCCAAAGATGACACCAGAGCAGTTAATGGACCTCTTATACTTTAGGTGAGACGGCTAAATGCTCACGGAGGAATGCATTCTCGGAACCAAAAGCTTATAAATCATATTTGAGCTTCGCCATTGTAGTTTTGTTTAGTTCTGTATATGATGGTTACTGTTTATTGTGATCGAAAAAGTGGCTATGAGAGGGATGGCCATTGGTATAACTAAAACGTAGTAAAAGAAGTTTTTGAGTTTTATAAAATAATTGATTTTTCACTTCAAAAACAAAAACAAAAAAAAAATACAATGAGGTCCATGGTTTACGACTATATGGTTATTTAATTGGAACTATATTAATTGGGAAAATTGGTAATTAATAAACCAACCTTTCACCAGTTGGTAAAGAATAATCCTACCTACAGAATTGGTAAATAATAATACTACCTTTCAATATGTTGGTACTCAATGGACCTCCGTTAGTTTTTTTTTAACTGAAGTTAGTTTTTAACTTTTATTTATTACACAAACAGTCCCTGTAGTTATAATTTACTAGTTTTAACTATGAGTTAATAGCCAAAATGGTCCATGAGGTTTGCACCACCACCACCACCACCACTGCACCGCCACCACCACCGCCACCACCACCGCCACCACCACCATCGCACCGCCACCACCAAATTGATTTTAACTCATTCTATATACATGACTAAACTGCAAGGACCAATCTACAATTTCCTCAAATTGATTTCAAACACAAAAAGAGGCCGCTTAATCAGTCATCCCTTCCGGCGAATTCGCCGGAATCCGGCGAACTCGAAATCCAACCGTTTTATCCCGTTTTTTCTGCATTAAAGCTTGTCTCCATCCTATAACAATCCTATGACGAAGAATTATCCCGTTTTCGTAGTGGATTGATGTTTATCCGTGAACCCAAACCATCCGAAAAATCTGATAACCATCGTTATCTGTTTATCCTTGCAAACGGGTATAAATACAAGACCTCTAATCTCATTCCAATTCATCTCAAACAAATTCACACTTAGATCTATCTCTGCGATCTTTGCACATCTCGCCGGTTTAATTAAACTCCGGTCAAACTCCGTTCATCGACCTTTCCGAGCTCATTAGGTTAGTACTTTATACACAGTCCGTTCGATTACTAGTAGCTGATTAAAAACCTGAACATAATTAGTCTTAACAATGGTTTCTACAAGTTCAATTCCTATTTATGAATTAGGGATGTATGAACAATTTGGGGATTTAGGGTGAAATAACTTCTCAATCCAGTTTATTAACTCAAGTTTTGAATTAATAAATTTACTTTTTTCTTATAAGTAGTAAATCTATTTGCTGTGGTGGTGGCGGCGGTGCGGTGGTGGCGGTGGTGGTGGCGGTGGCGGTGCGGTGGTGGTGGCGGTGGCGGTGCGGTGGTGGTGGTGGTGGTGGTGGCGGTGCAAACCTCAGGGACCATTTTGGCTATTAACTCATAGTTAAAACTAGTAAATTATAACTACAGGGACTGTTTGTGTAATAAATAAAAGTTAAAAACTAACTTCAGTTAAAAAAAACTAACGGAGGTCCATTGAGTACCAACATATTGAAAGGTAGTATTATTATTTACCAATTCTGTAGGTAGGATTATTCTTTACCAACTGGTGAAAGGTTGGTTTATTAATTACCAATTTTCCTATTAATTGAGAGGGTCAAGACAATAGTGAACAAGAAATGGTCCTATGCTCCGTTCGACCCAGGTGGTACAGGTTCAGAGTCAAATGAGATAACCCGTGAAGTAGAACTACTTGGGCGGGCCTTGATAATAATCGAAAAGAATCGGATTGATGTTCCTTTCGATCCAGGTGGCTTTAGCCTGGGACAAAACTCGAGGTCGAGTTTTTCCAAAGGTGGGGAGAATGATGCGGGAATATCAAGTGTCGACTCAATTATGTAATGAAATAAATCCACATTTAGTGTTCATTAAGTTTTGTTTTAATTTATGTCCATTGAGTTGATCATAAAAACTCTATATAAGTTCTCATGTAATTTGTATTGGGATATAATTGAATTTTGAAACTATTGAATTTTTCACTTCAAATTCCGTGGCCTTTGGGTTGCAATTTGGGGGTTTGGGAAAAGATCTTCGCGGGTATTCTTAGAATCAACGCGTTAGATTTCCAATTCCGTATCACGCGCTACATCAGTTGGTATCAGAGCTAAATTCCTGGCTCAAAATGGCTTGTGAGAGGGTGATAAATGGTAAAATACACATTTTTGTCCCGTGTAGTTTGTATATTTTTTGTATAGTTTTTATTTGTTTTTATTTAGTTGTAGTGTTATATTATGTTATTATGTGTTTTGGCAGGTTCTGGTACAAATGGAGCGAAAACGAGTAATATGGAAATGACCTGCTAGTTGGCCAGAGTAGAATGCCAGTGACCGGAGTAAAATTGGCGCTATTTTCTGTGAGTGAGCCGAGATCACTATCGCTATTTTATAAGTTAGAGGGCTACCACAAAATATAAATATATTTGGGATTAAAGTTCAAGGGACTAAGAAATGTTAGAAGACAGTTTATTAAAGGCGAGGGACTAAAAGTGTAAAGATGGTGAAACTTAATTAATTCCTTCATGACAAAAGAATATCAAAAGAAAGGAATTGGGGAATTCTTTGTTCTCGTGATGATGAGGTTGACCAAAAATATAATTTGTTGACCGGAGGTTTTATTTATTTGTTGCTGGGCTGTTGGAGTTTCGAAAAGCAAGGCTCTCACACACCTTTAGCCGCCTATTAGAAGCCTAGCCCATATGAACTTGAATAACATGATCAAACATGACAATGGGCCTTTAATGCACATAACCCAAAAGCAACATCGGAGGATTGGACGAATATTATATCAATTTGGACGCATCATAAAGAGGGGAATAATATATATACATCAGCTTCACACGAATTAAAAGGGGGAGAACCCTACTGTAAGGGGATAGAGACGACATCAGAGGGACGAGCAGAAACATTAGGAGACGAATTTTAGAGTTCTTTGGACATCATTGAAGGCTGTTTTGGAGCTTTGGAAGTGTTCGGGAAGGCGTGGAATCATCGTTGAAGCGCGGGAGCATACGTGATCGAAGAATTCGGGTTTTATACTTTCGTAATCTCTCGTTTTCGTTTGTTTCTTGTTATTCGATGATGAATTCTGTTTTGATAATGATTGTTATGATTTTAGACATGATTATTGGCTAAATTTTTATTACTACCTAGACATGGTTGAATGATTGCTTAGGTTTTGATTATTTTTGGATTTATGAATGCTATGGATTGTTTATAAATTGTAAACGGTTTGTTCTATCGGTTAGATGTGTTTGCGTGCTTGAAGTTATTTTATTATTGATTATTGCTTCGCTTGAATCTTGGTGACGGTCTTTATCACGGAATAGAGTCAGGCTAGGGTTTTAGGTTTTGGTGAGTGTCTATATCACATAATAAACCTTTGATCCTTTAGGGTGAAATTACGTAACTAACCTTAGAAGTAATATTTGGTAATTTAATAAAATCAAATGTTCTACTAATCGTCAATAGCTGTAAGGTGCGAGATTATTGCTAGGTCTAAGTGATTAAACCGCAAGGTGGGTCCTTCTTAGGAAGTTAACCTTTTGGCTGCTGTCTAGCAAGTCTAGCTGAGAAAACAAACCTATCCTAGGTTTAGGTCTCGTAAGGGAGTGAGCCTTGTAGGATACTTTTATAAACCCAATTAGATGTCTTGTAAAGGAGTCTAATAACCGGTAGTTTAACAACCTTTAGGGGATCTTAGCGTGCTCTTGAGAGGGTTTAGGGGTCCTTAGATTTCCCGATAGGTGAGAATTTTAAGATCCCGGTTCCATAGCAGACAACTTCCAATTATAATCATAACTAAAAGCAATCAGGATTCCTGTCTAGGTAGTTCCTTCATCATCCTTGAGTTCAGTTTTCGTGTGAGTTCGTGTCTAGTTCGTCTAGTCTAGTTAGTCGTTTTTGCATTATTTAGGATTTTTAGAAAACCCCCCCCAATCAATAAACATATAGTTTGAGTCGTGTCAATCTAAGTCTAGATAGAGTCGTTAGCGTAATCAGTAGAGTCTCTTGGGTTCGATACTCGGACTTCCTTAGGCTATACTACATTCGATCGGTACACTTGCCGGTTGTGTGTTTTAGGGTTTAGAGAGTCTTAGTCTTATAAATTTAAAACTTAGAGAGTCTAGAATTAGGGTAAATTTAGTTAATTTAGTTAACCCATTTTTAGCACATCAGAGGGATTATCGCTTGTACCACACTCTACCATGTTTTGATGAATACGAGGATGAGCAATGGTATTCTTGGGCATGCGACGATGATTCGGGTGGTACCAGTAGTGTGCTCACCATTAGGCATGACCACAAAAAAGAGTCGACGATCATGGGAGCCGGTGATGATGAATCAAGTTTCAAAAGTCATAGTGTTAAGGGTGATGGTCCTACTATGGTAACGGGTGGTCCAGCGGCTACATTTGGAACTCAGCCTGTTAGCATGGGGGGCTTGCAAAAAAAATTCATGAGCAAAGCAATGAAGTCGAAGGCATTAAGAAACACAATAGATTTTGGTGCTTCTCAAATCTACTTTTGTACAATTTTAAAAGGTAATTTTCCAACAAATAGTTTTGAGGAAATTATTTTGGATGATGAAAACCATGGTACACAAAATTCTCATGCTGTAAAAATCTGGTACGAGGTTCTATTAGAAAATTTGGTTGATGGCCAGATTGTGGAGGTTGGAGAAGCTATGTCGTCAAAAGATGCCCCTCATATTGATCAAAATGAAGAAAAAGTTGTTAAACTTGATGGGTATTTTGTAAAAAAAATACAATGAGGTCCATGGTTTACGACTATATGGTTATTTAATTGGAACTATATTAATTGAGAGGGTCAAGACAATAGTGAACAAGAAATGGTCCTATGCTCCGTTCGACCCAGGTGGTACAGGTTCAGAGTCAAATGAGATAACCCGTGAAGTAGAACTACTTGGGCGGGCCTTGATAATAATCGAAAAGAATCGGATTGATGTTCCTTTCGATCCAGGTGGCTTTAGCCTGGGACAAAACTCGAGGTCGAGTTTTTCCAAAGGTGGGGAGAATGATGCGGGAATATCAAGTGTCGACTCAATTATGTAATGAAATAAATCCACATTTAGTGTTCATTAAGTTTTGTTTTAATTTATGTCCATTGAGTTGATCATAAAAACTCTATATAAGTTCTCATGTAATTTGTATTGGGATATAATTGAATTTTGAAACTATTGAATTTTTCACTTCAAATTCCGTGGCCTTTGGGTTGCAATTTGGGGGTTTGGGAAAAGATCTTCGCGGGTATTCTTAGAATCAACGCGTTAGATTTCCAATTCCGTATCACGCGCTACATCACTGCCCAAGCACGTGCTGAACAAGTGAGTAATTGCTCAAGATATTTTTATATGTTAATTGCTAATAAATTTAGGAGAGTATCTGCTTTTGAAATCGCTGATAATTATTTGAGCAAAAAACATGGGTTGATTTTGAGATCATAAAGAAGAGTTAAGTGTCATAAAAGTATAAAAAATCATTTAAACATCATAAACAAGAGCAAATGTTTGTTGGGATGAAAATCACTTCAAATCGTACATTCTTTGATATTTGAGCCCTTTAAATCAAGGAAACTTGATAATATGAATTTTTTTTTTTATTTGGGTTTTTGTCATCAGTTTCGTTGGAGAGGAATTATTTCAAGGAGTAAAGACGTTTCCGATGGTACATAATCAATTGGAAGACATATCATTAGACATGGAAACTGACAAAGGTGGAATTGAAGGCAGAGCAAAGAAAGATTGAGAAAAAGATCAATGTTGAATCTTGCTGGGAGAAGAAATACTCGACGGGAGGGATGGCTATTTGGAGAAAAAGATCAACGTCGAATCTTGCCAAATTTATTCAATTGATTTCTGTAAATCCAGTGAGTGTGATAATGTCTGGCGAGTCACTCTGCTTCTTAGATTTTTTTTTTCTATTTAGTAGTTAAGAAAACCATATTGGAAAGCATTAGTAATTACAAAAAATGATTACAAACATTAGTGATTATGTGCTCCATGTTTATAGCTTTATTTGGAAAGCATAGTTATATTTTTTTTGTCGGTATATAACTTGAAGCTCTCACTAGGTAATACCTGCGACTGATGCTTGAAGGGTGTCAAAGAGAGGTAACTGATGAAGCCATTTTTCAACAACTGATGATGAAACTTGAAGAAGCACTGTTGCATTATCAACTGCTGCAACTACTGTTATACATCGTTTCTGCAATTCTGCTGATACAACTATGAAGGTTGGTTGGGATGAAGCTAACCAGCAATCATGGGTACCGAGGTTTGCTCAACCACAGGTCAACATGTCTTCCATGTTTTAAATATGGCTAAATCATTGTGGGGGTATATATGTAAATGTTATGTCTTGGAGAAAAGTGAAAGAGGATACTATAGAGGTTAAAAATGTTATTTTTATACTTTTATTTGTTGTAAATTAAATTTTCCTACCCGGAAAATTTCCGGGTGATAACCTAGTATAGTATAGATGTGATGAATTAATTCCAAATTCCAACCACTTTGGTAAACTATTTTTAAATAGCTTTCAACCTTTTCCACTTTAGTCCCTTGAATTTATAAAATAGATCTAAGTAGCCTCGACCCATTCACAGAAAATAGCGGCACTTTTACTATGGTCACTGGTGCCCTCACTCTGCCCAACTGACTGGTTATTTTCATATTACTTGTTTTTGCTCCATTTACACCAGGACCTGACCCAACACAAAATAATATAATATAATACTAAAAACTTAAAAGAATAAATAAAAACTATACAATTTACACGTGACAAATATGTGTATTTTACACCACATCACGTTAACTGTTATGTAAAAGGTAGCTGGTCATAGACTCTTTGACCATTACAATCTCGAAGCCCAAGATTGGCGTATCAAAGATGTATTGCAGCTAAAGAGAAAATCACGTCCCAAAGATGACTTGTAGCATGAGAGAGTAATACACATGTATAAGGTACTACTGTTCAGGGACGGAACTAGCCCAAAAAGTTAGGGGTATCCTAATTTTTTTTTTAGGATCAGGGGTATCCTTTATATAACAGAAACAGAGTTGAGGGGTATTTTTACACTACGTAAATGGACTTAAGAGGTATTTTTACACTACGAAGACGGGGTTGAGGGGTAGCCCGTGCTACCCCTATTAACCCTCTAAGTCCGCCACCGGTACTGTTACATTTGTGTAATATATCATGTATTACACATGTGTAATACACCGTTTTTTTACCTTACTAACCACAAGCACTTATCCATTTGGTTTGCAGTGTGTTATTGCTAAAGATTTTTAGTTTTCTCTCATGTTCCCTCCCCTATATATGTGTATATATATGTGCGTTATTATAATATCTGTAACATACATATAATCTAGAATTTGTAAACAAAAGAATTTTTAGTTAATACATAACAAAATTTGGGCTTTAGTCTATAATAATCCAGAATTTGTAAACAAGAGAATTTTTAATTTATATATACCAAAATTTGGGGTTCAATTTTACATAAGCCTAACGAGCTGGCGAACGAGCCTAGCTATC
Organism: Helianthus tuberosus; assembly: GCA_030545235.1. Lineage (NCBI taxonomy): Eukaryota > Viridiplantae > Streptophyta > Magnoliopsida > Asterales > Asteraceae > Helianthus > Helianthus tuberosus. The sequence goes on along the minus strand of CM060407.1, from coordinate 95,813,940 downwards.
TTGGCTTGGGCACGACTCGTATACAAACAAGCCAATTACAAGTGAGTTTTTTTTTTCAATCAAGCCGTGGGTTATTTGAACAACCCTTGTTTAACCTAGGAAGTTACACATAAAGTTTCAGGATACATCTACTATCTACACGTGTATCATAAATGTGCTTATTTGTTTTCAAATTCTTAACGTACCCCCATATGTGATGTGAGAGTGAAACTATTTTTTAATGATGAGACATTGAGGCCTCCTCATGTTTTATTAGAGAGTAGTACGTTTAGCATCACATGTTTTCAAATTATCACCTTATATATGCACTTGAATTAAGTCGGAATTGGGAACAAAATTCTAAATGGATGAAACTCTGGTTGTAGCGAGTGTTGAACAACAACAGCGATGGCAGAAAGTACAATATATTAGGACTTTAGAATTTCCAAGATCTACAGCATGATCGGGGAACAGTTACAAAAAAAAATGGACACAGTCACAAGAAATCAACTCAGGGAAGCAGATTAATGCGGTAAACAACTTTTATCCCCCTACACAGATTTAGTTAGATGAGGCTGTAACAATTTCCTTATTTCTCTTTCTTTTTCCTTCAATTTTATATAAGAGCCGATTCAATTACCATTATTGATGCACTCGTGTGCAATTAAGCAAATAGAACGTACACTTGGTTACTTAAAAGTTGGGTTATATTATAAAGAAACTAATACAACCATGTTTTATCTATGAAATTGAGATTTATTATGTAAAGATTGACGAGAATACGCGAAAATGTTACAGGACCCTCTTTTTGAAAACGAATTAATTACATTATGTTAGCATTTTCAAAGTAGTGATCAACAAACAAACAATGCATATCTTATTTAGGCTGGCATTTGTAATAAAAAAAATTCACTTTATTAATACTGCTTCAAGTATGAGAGTTCTTATTATTTCACACAACTTTTCGCATGTAGGTTCAATATGCAACCTTAAACGCAAATTCAAATATATTTCATAAAAGCAAACAACAACTGTAACCGCGCTCACAACACTTATCTAGGAGTGATATCAGATATTGTCAAATCATTTGCTGACATTTGAGATGCTTTTAGCCTTTCTCTTGATATATTAGGGTTTCTGAAACCACTACTTCCCGAGGAAGAACTATACTCACGTAAGAGTGGCTCTTCAGGTTTAGTTTTAGTTCGCATGAAAAATGCAGGTTCTGATGGCATCGGAAGCGTCATAGAAAGGCTATTAAGCATTAAAACCACCGAAGCCATGGTTGGCCTATCAATAACATTTTCTTGAACACATAATAATCCAATGTGAATACTTCTAATGATGTTGCGCAATGAACCCAATCCAGACTTTAATGTGGAATCTATCATATCCGACCCCGTCCCATTTTTCCAGCTTTTCCATACCTAAAATATTGGAATAATAAATTATTTTCAAGATGTATACAGTAGAATGAAAACCAACTTTTACAAGGGAACTATTTTCTAAAGTATGTCATAATTTAACATTGCCTGAAAGAGTGGATATACTTACAAAGCTAAGAAGATCATGGATGTTCTCTCCATTCTGGAAAAATTGATTTTTTTGACCTGTTATCATCTCTAATACCAACACTCCAAAGCTAAACACGTCGGACTTTACTGAGAATTGGCCATGCATGGCATATTCTGGTGCCATATAACCACTATAAACAAGAAGGCATGGAGGGGAAAAAGATTAGCCTTTGAATGAATGTCTTGAGTAACATGAGGGTGAAATAGTATTGAAATCTAAGTTAATCACAAAGAAAAATTCCATAATGACAAGAGTTAGCATGGCATCATGTCGTCTAAAAGCCTTCAACGGTGATTGAAGGGCACATGAGGTAAAAGGTACAAGCGTTCAGAGCCCACGTCATACTTTTCACATAAATAGAAAATCGCAAGATTTTTTCAAATATCTTATTGTAAATATACGGTGATAACAAAAACTACATACAAATTTAAGATAATAACGTACACTCTGACATTCACAGAAAGAGTATCAACCAATGTGGTAGTAATCACTGGCGGCTATGATGGTGTGCGGGAAGGACCTCCGCATAAGAACCGTGGTTTAGAATTTAGTCCACTTGCCATTAGGTTTTTGAGCTCAATACTAATTTAATTTGGTTTAAATAATAATAAAATATTATGGAATGACACATTTTTTTCGAGCTCGAATAGGGTACGTGAATTCTTAGAGACGCCTCTGGTAGTAATTATTAAACCACTGTTTATGAATGATTTTACTTCTTTGATGCATTTGAATTTGTTATAACTAAAACAATTCTAGTAATATAGTTGTAATGAACTAAATCTAAAGAAAGAGCTTACTAGGTTCCAACGATTCGACTTGTGTCGCCTTGAGTTTCCTCTGCTTTAAACAACCTTGCCATGCCAAAATCTGCAATTTTAGCATTCATTTCTGCATCTAATAGCACATTACTAGCTTTCAAATCGCGATGAATTATCCTTAGACGAGAATCTTCATGAAGGTATAAAAGTCCCTTTGCAACACCATTGATAATATTGTATCGTTTTTCCCAATCAAGAAATGTACGTTTAATCGGATCTACAAGCATCACAATGAATTAATGTTGTATTAGTCACAATAAATTGAAACTACAAGCCATTAGTTCTTTCTTTATGAAAGTGCAAAAATTTTAATGATATTAAAGAACTTACATATATAGCAAATGTAAACCAACCAAGGATTTTATTGCTTGGTAAACGGACCAAAGTTTTTGCGAAAAACAAATTATGCAAGCCTAAAAATGTTGAAATGTATAGTTGCAATGTGTTTGTGCAATGCAGCTTATGGAATATATAAAGGAATGCTCTTAAGAATTTACCAAATAAAAAGTTATCAAGACTTGCATTAGGCATGTACTCGTATATGAGTAGCCGTTCACTTCCTTCTATGCTAAAACCAATCAGCCTAACCAAATTACGATGTTGAAGCTTTGCAACTAGCAAAACTTCATTCTTAAAGAGTGTGCCTATTGGCACACTAAAGTGCCTATTGGCACACCAAACCCTAGGAAAATTAGGGTTTATCTACGCTGCGTATTGGTCAATACGCAGCGTATAGGGTTACCCTTATACGCTGCGTATTAACCAATACGGAGCGTAGATAGACCATAGATCTCAGTGCCTGATTACCAATCATTGCACAGAAAACAATGTCCCATACGCTGCGTATTGGTCAATACGCAGCATATATAAAACTGATGCAAATTTGGTGTCATTTTGGTAGGTTTGAAGTGTTAAGTTTTTGCCAGGTTTGTATATGCTGCGTATTGAGCAATACGAAGCGTATACCCAGGGACCTTTTTAGTAAATTTAGGAAACTTCAGGGACCATATTTGTCAGTTTTCAAAAACTTAGGGACCTTTTTGTAATTTTTCGAAAAACCAGGGACCTTTTTGTAAATTTTCGAAAAACCAGGGACCATTTGTGTAAATTTACGAAATCTCAGGGACCAGTTTTGTAAATATATAAAAAAAAGGGGAAAAAGGGGGTCTTCATTTAAGAACCGGCCCTTGCAAGACTCGAACTCATGACCTCTCGTTTAGAACCGCAACGCCTTAACCAGTTTATCCTCTGTCCAGAGCTGTTAGATTATGAAACTTAATTCTTATATGTAGTAGCTATCCTATACGCTGCGTATTGACCTATACGCAGCGTATATGAACACTTATATACGCTGCGTATAGGTCAATACGCAGCGTAGACGAACACTTATATATGCTGCGTATAGGTCAATACGCAGCGTATATAACCTTCTGAATTTTATTTGCACACAGAACCTGTTAAATAACCTGCGTATTCCAGAACCTGTTAAATAACCTGATATATTCCAGAACCATATCGATACAACAAAACATGTTATATAACCTGCCATAATTTTATATGTACACCACAATATAAAAGTTTGTGCATACATAACAAAATGATATATACAAGAGTTTGATATATACAATAAAAGTTTGTGAATACATAACAAAATGATAAAATACTCCTGCTGCTGCTCCTGCTGCTGCTCCTGCTGCTGCTCCTGCTGCTGCTGCTCCTGCTGCTGCTGATGCTGATCCCATTCCGCATCCGTAATGAAGGGTAGTGGAGGTAACCCGTCATGCTGTCGCTGCTGCTGCAGCGCCGCAGCCACCCACTCCAACAGATAATTGTTTCTTTCATGTAACCGAAGTTGCCGCTGATATGATGGGTCAGCACCGGGCCAAACATGGCGTGGGAACTGAGGCGCCCCTGGTGGTCCACGCGGCGGTGGTGGCTGCGGAATGACGACGGCCGGCTCATACGGCTGCGGCGGCTCCGGATCTTGCGGGGGATAATACGGAGGGAACTCCGCCGGCAGCTGTTCAGGCTGATATTGCGTGCCGTCCTTCTTCTTAAACCGCTTCCCGTCTGGGAAGTCTTTGGTAACGTGCATTCCGGATATAACATTCGAATTGTGAACAGATGGATAAATAGACTTTCACGTGACAGTTCAATAGGCAGCGTATTGCCCTCTACTCCCCGTATTACTTTATTCACGTGCCTGGACAACATCGTATCGATGTCAAATCAGTCTGACATACGCTGCGTATTGACCACTACGCAGCGTATAGGGTTACATCTATACGATGCGTATTGATCACTACGGACCCTATGTCAGACTGATTTGACCATGGTACTAGGTTTGACTGTCTGGTTGTGTCCCTACCATTAACATACGCTGCGTATTGATCAATACACAGCGTATAACCTAACTAGTGTATATATATAATTAAGTTTCATATTCTAACAGCTCTGGACAGAGGATAAACTGGTTAAGGCGTTGCGGTTCTAAACGAGAGGTCATGGGTTCGAGTCATACAAGGGCCGGTTCTTAAATGAAGACCCCCTTTTACCTCTTTTTTGATATTTTTACAAAAATGGTCCCTGAGATTTAGTAAATTTATACAAATGGTCCCTGGTTTTTCGAAAACTGACAAAAAAGGTCCCTAAAGTTTCGAAAACTGACAAATATGGTCCCTGAAGTTTCATAAATTTACAAAAATGGTCCCTGTTTATAAGCTACGTATCGCTCAATACGCAGCTTATATAAACCTGGGAAAAAAATTACACTTCAAACCTACCTAAATGACCCCAAATTTGCATCAGTTTTATATACGCTGCGTATTGACCAATACGCAGCGTATAGCTACTTTGTTTTCTGTGCAATGATTGGTAATCAGGCACTGAGATCTATGGTCTATATACGCTGCGTATTGGCCAATACGCAGCATATAGGGTTAACCCTATACGCTGCGTATTGGTCAATACGCAGCGTATATAAACCCTAAGTGTGCAGATAGGCAAAGCGAGTGTCTAGATAGTGAGAGCCTTCTTAAATTCAACATCGCCTTGTTCAGAATTTTTAGCTAGTCTCTTTACTGCTACTTCACGACCATCTCCAAGCTTGCCCTGTATATCATATGATATATTATGAAGATGCTTAAATTCAGGCAAATTTGTAGCAATATTAAGTAGTTTACCCTGTAAACAGGTCCAGATCCACCTGCCCCAAGCTTATTTTCTTGAGAAAAATCATCTGTTGCATCTTTAATTGTACTAAAGTTGTATTGCAAAGATTCAACATTCTCAATATCAATAGTTTCAGCTAAAAAAAAAAATAATAAGAAAACAGAAAGAGAATTAGAAAATGCTTCGGAAACTAAATGTAGTAGTCGATGATATAACAATAGCATAAACAAGTGGTGTTTATATCGTGTTAATTATTTATAGTGGTCAACACATGTAGTTAGGTTTTAGTTAGGAATGTAGAACTTACACTCAGCCCTCTCTAATGGAGGTGAAGATCGCCCATGCTTCTTCCGTAGTCTCATGAAGATGCAAAGTGAAGCGATCATAACCACAACGCCGATTGACACAACAACAATTACTACCGTCACAGTCTGTGTTTCCTTATTTCCTACAAAAATAACAAGCCAAAAGTGACAAGTCATGTAATAAAAATAGTAAATATTGGAGGACATTTATTCTGAAATTTTAGTGTTGATATATTAACATTATTAGTTCACTATTTGCACTTTTAACATCAATTCTAAAATTTTTGTATTGGAAATTAACACAATTAGGTCCCGTCCATGGCTTTATAGCCTAGCATCATCTTGGGGGTGGGATAAGACTTTGGGATCAATAGGTCTTGGGTTCGATTCTCACAAGGGGGGTTTTCCCATATTTATTGGGTTTCCTCTTGAATTGGTGTATAGGCGTTATGCCTAGTGGAGATGGATATGATCGGGTGGTTCCGCTGGTGACACGATATTACTCCAGTGATCCAAATTTGTCGTTAAAAAAAACACTATTAGGTCCCTATTTGCACTTTTTAACACATAATAGTGACATGTCACTATACTTCGTTGTTAGTTTTTTCAACCAACGCAACATATTGGGCACCTTAGCTTTGTTTGTAATCTTCCCTGTACCTGGTTCCTTGTCTGATCCTCTCTTGTTCTTCTTTTCTTTGACGTAAATCTTAGTAGTTCTGCTCAACTCCGGCAGCAGGGCGCTGAACATTGTGGAATAACGCTGGCATCCAAGTAGGCCAATTTGGGCGCGAAACACGAGGGTGCGTCGTTATTTGGGGGCGCCAAGGGCACTCGTGACAGCCTAATAACGGGCATTAAGGCACATGGGTTCACCATATCCACTTCTCCACCAATCACACCCACACACATATTTATGGGTAACGATCCACCAAAAAGTGGATTTTGCCTAAATAGCATAAGAATATTGTGATGATAACATGTGACACTCCTAATAAGTAGGAATGAAGGGGATTTTGGTCCTTATAAATAGGAATGAATATGACATATGGCACCCCTTTTGTTTTTTAAAAAATACAACAAAAAAAACCTAGTACAAAAAAATCTAGCACAAAAAATGTAGTACAAAAAAATATAGCGCAAAAAAATTCAGTAAAAAAATGTAGTATAAAAAATCCAGCACAAAAAATTGAGAAAAAAAATTAAGACAAAAATTCAGCACAAAAAATTTAGCACAAAAATATAGTACAAAAATCCAACACAAAAAATGTTATACAACATAGAAATACAACACATTTTAGTGGATTTTTTTAGTCTTCATATTTTATATAGCAATATAGTACTCAAATCAAAGAAAAAAAGACGCTTTACGGTGAGTTTTTTATGAAAAATTAATGTCGTATAAAAATAATAAAAATAATGTGTCTTGCATCTGGAGAGAGATAGTCCAAAAATAGGATTTTCCTAATATACCCTTGCACTCCTCCTTTCTTCTACACTTTCATCTTAACCATTAATTTGAAAAATGAACTGTTAAAATTTGTTCTCATCTACTCAGGTAAAATAAAGTTTTTACCCCCATATTTATTTATTTTCTCTTATATTATCTCTATATAAATTTAAATAATTTCTATAGTTATTATTATTATTTTCTCTTTTTACTTTTATTGCATTTTAAATGTTCTCCAAATTGTTTTAAGTATTTTACTTTCTTTTACTTTTAATTTTATAAATATCTTATTTTGATTTTTCTATTTTTACTTTTGATTTTTGTTTATAATATAATTATTATAAAATATTTTATTTGTTATTTTGTTAATATAATATTTTATTGCTATATTTATTTTGTTTTTTTGCGTAATTTTATTTGAGCATGTCAAATATATTTGATTTTTTTCTTTATCAGGAAGAGCAAAACCGATACGCTTTGAACATCGATAACAGTACCGTATTCGTTTTTATGTTTTCTTAACATGGAAGCAAAAAGTTCGTCGAAAATTAAGTTGTGTTCGCAATATAGTATTCTTTTTACCAGTACAATAACTTTTTTTCTTTTCCATGAGGAATGAAACCGATACCCTTTGAAGATCGCTAGGGTACGGTATTTGTTGGATAAATTACACTTTTCGTCCTTTATGTTTGTAGCTAGTTGCAATGGATGACCTTTACCTTTAATAATTACAGCCACAGTCCTTTATTTTGAAAACTCATTACATCTTTCGTCATTTACCACTAACCAGGTTAAAATTTTGAGTTAAGTCTAGTCACAGGAGGGTATTATGATCATTTCACGCTTTTATTTTAATTATTTTTAATAAATAAAACCAAAAGTTCATCAGATATATAATTTCATCCCCCATTAAACTCTCACTCATCCCCATTTAACTTCCTCTCTCTAAGATAGCAGCATAAGCCCACCACCACCGCCACCTGATACATCACCACCACCGCCACCTGATACATCACTACCACCATCATCATCGGAGCTACACCGTCGCCACACACACACACACACTCTCTCTATCTATCTATCTCTAAACTCATTATCTCATAACATCACAGCCGCAGATCTGGTGGGATTTTGTCAAACCCTAAACACAAATCTGGTGGATTTCGATTCCTGCAAAGAAACTAAAGTGATTTCAGATGGTAGACTAGAATCGATGGCTCTTGGCTTGGAATTGAAGCTCTCCGGTTGTGAAGACTCACAGATCTGATGGTTCTTGGCCCAGAATCGAAGCTCTCTGGTCCAACCGCACCACCGTTGATTGGAATAACTTATTTACCCCTTGTTTTGTTTATTTTCTAGTTTTTTTCGCCTCTTGCAAAAGTTAAGGAAGAAGAAAATGGGTGTATTAGAGTTGGAACTGATTGAGAATAATCACAGGTACTCAACTATTAATGAAAAACTCATTAATAAGAGATTTATTAATGAGTTTCATAGATCCAGTTTCACCTTGTTGGATTTAGACCGACCAGTGGATTCAGATCCGCCACAGCACGCAACAACTTAAGCAAGATGACATCAGTTCTTTCATCTTTGAACAGGGGTATCCCCCAAATTGAGATCTCTTAAGTGGGTTGTTCTGGATTAGGTGTAAAGGTTGAATCTTTATTAATTATTGCTTCTTGAACCATGAGTTTGAGCTCATTGAGTGAAGTTTTTCCAGATGTGAAAGATCTTTGATCATGTTGCTTTCTTCTTTGAAAGAAACCATGGATTGTGGGATGTTGTTTGGGGGTTTTTCTGGGTTTTAAATAGGGGTGTGCATCGATCTATATACAGAGGGTTTTTCTGGGTTTTAAATAGCTCCGATGATGGTGGTGGTGATGTTACAGGCGGTGGCAGTGGTGGACTTAGGCGGTGGTTGAGTAGATACAAGAGAGATTCAGATGTACAGATATAGATACAAGATCTTTGAGTAGATTAAATAAGCTGTATTATGTATATATGTTATGTTTTAGTTTTATTATTAAATAAAAACATGAAATGACCATAATACCCTCATATAACTAGATTTAACTCAAAATTTTAACCTGGTTAGCACTAAAGGACGAATGGTGTAATGAGTTTTCAAAATAAAGGACTGTGACTGTAATTATTAAAGGTAAAGGTCATCCATTGCAACTAGCTACAAACATAAAGGACGAAAAGTGTAATTTATCCGTATTTGTTTTTATGTTTTCTTAACATGGAGGCAAAATGTTCGTTGAAAATAATGTTATATTCGCAATATAGTATTTTTTAGGATGCTCGGTAAAGTAACGGAACCATAAGAAACCGTCGCATCGCGCGGAAAGTTGCTGCCCAACACATTGTGCGGATTTGTTTTTAACTCTAGTTTAATTTATTAGTTAAACTTTAACACAGTTAGTTAATGGTTCAGTAATTATCACCATGTCTACGTGAGATAACACCATTTTTGCCTGTCATTGGGGATGCTAGTTATTGTCTTTTTAAATCAAAGGTTCATTAACTCACGCGTCATTAGTTGGTATTATTCAGACGGGTTGTTGCTATTCTTACGTACGGTTATAACTTATATGAATTTACTATAAAGCATACCTGGTGGCGGCGGAGGAGTCGTCTGCGGAAATGGTGGTGGGGGAGTGGCGACTCGGATACTCTTGTTAAAAAACGGATACATCTCGAACCTAAAATAACAAGTGGGTAGAACAATTTTCCCTCCAATTTTCCCATTATCATTAATCCCTATCAAAGACACTTCTTCCTCCAGACATTCATTACACTGCTGCTCCGTTAAGTATGGAGAACACTGCACTAGACCATAAATCCTAGTCAAACCCGGCCCGGTCCTGTTCCCAGAGGCAAACTTTAGTAATGGACCTCCAGCGGCCGCAGCACCTCTCAGCTCGTCCATTAACGCTCCCAGAGCACCATTGAACCGATCAATATCCGTTGTATTTTGTGGATTAAACTGAAAAAAGTAATCCCATTTTTGTGGGTATACTAATAAATTAGTGTTGGAGTGTTGCAACAAACAGTAGTCGTAGTATACTAATGCTTCTTTTTTATTTGGGCAAAGTTTTCGCAAGTTAACAATGGAGTCATTCAGACAACTGCTACACGCATCTGGATTGACATCTCCTCGACAAAGCGCGATAGAGTTGACTGTATTGTTGCCTTCTCCAGTGGAAAAGCTGAAGAAACCTAAGCCGGAGTTGGTGGTGGGGAGGGCAGAGAGGGTCGCGTCAAGATTCCTTTCGTAGGTACTATTTCTGGTATAGTTTTCAGTATTGTCACACCGGTTGAAGACGAAATTGGGTTGAGCTAGGATAATGGTATTGACTACATACATGTAAGTCAAAAGGAACCAGAAGAGGGCGAGTATGGACATTGTTTGTTATGGATGATGATAGTAGAATGTAGGGAAAATATATAGAAGAGTTGGAAAGATCATGAAAAGAAACTTGAACCATTTGAAGGAGTAGTCTATATTGACCGAGTCAGGATGATAAGGTATGCAAGGAAAATTCATGGTGATAGATCGACCGCAGAAACCTCTTGGTCCACCTAATAGTAGTACGAACAAACCATTTGAAAGAATAGTGTGTTGACTTACAAGCTTATAATAAAACTTCTTCCACTCTGATGAAACAATGGTTAACCGGGTGGGTTAACTCACTGGTCTCGTCAAGAGGGTTAATCCCTTCTTTCTGAGGATCGCCGGCTGGATCGTCTGGTGGTGGGTTTCCTGCACAAGGAAACAAACCGTGACTCGCAACAAGGAGGATGGGGTGGGGGGTGCTCCTTGTTACCACTCTCCGGCGTGAGAATCAGTTGTTTGCTTTGGAAGCAAAGTGTGATAGTAGTAGTATTGAGAGAGTTGAGAAGCGATACCTCAAACCTGGTTTGGGGTCAGTATTTATAGCCGAGGAGTGGATGAGGGTAGTTGAGTAGCTAGCCTGACATCGCACAACTATTTGCAGGTGTGTTAGACCTGTCGGTTACTGTGGTGATGCCACGTCCTGCTGTGGTGTCAGACTGTTGTATACACGTGGGTCGGTAGGCGACTGTTCCCAGTGCCACTTGCACTGTGGTGTCAGACTCACTTGCCTTGTAGGCAGGATGCGGTGCCAAGCCGCATCGCTGCTTACGGTCATTGATGTTGTTCCCGCGTTGGTTGTTCCATCCATGATTTACGCGGGATGGGGTGTTATGCCGCATTGCCTGCTGAGTGACTGTTACTTTTGTCCAGATCCCTTGTCGTGACGAAAATGTTCATAAGATGCGGTGCAGGGCCGCATCGCTATGCGTAACATTAGTTTCCGTCCTTAAGGTAAGTCTTCTTATCACTGGACAGATTGGACCGCGGTGCTCGCGTGTACCCACGCGGACACAGGTGAGTTTATTGCTGTTGGAGGTTTTTGATGAGGGTAATGGTCATTCGCGGTCATGCTAACGCGAGATCTGGGACCATACCCCTTCACACTCTAATACATGTCCATTTTCTTTTACGTGATGTGCATAACCTACATGCTTATGCTCTTGCGCGCCATTTATTTGCCTAGATTCATAATTCTGCTCGTACGAGCATGAACATGGAATGTAAGACTACTGGGTGTGGGGGCTTGGGTTGACATGTGGCGGAGATGGACTCCATATGGTGTGTCTTGGCTGGGCGTGACTTTTTTTGGTGTGGGGTGGCGTGGCTTTTGTTTGGGTCAAATATGCCCAGCCAGTCCCAACCATCCACGTCATCTCCCCCCGCCCCACGCCAGGCTTCATAGTCACACCAGCAGGCAACGTCGCAACCCACGCTGGCCCGGTGTGGCTGAACTGGCGTTGCTTGGCTTCCCCCGCCCCACACCCCACGTTCTAAGAGTCAATTTTTATATTTTTTATTTTTTAAAGTAAAACAAGGCTTTTCTATTCCCACACCCTTTATTCTATTTTCACACCTCATATGCTGCTCTTTAGCCTAAGAGCAGCGCATTGGTACCAGGTCAACGACCAGCGACTGACACCCGACAGTATTTGTCTGTTGGCAGGACCTATATGCTGCTTTTAGGATTAGATAACCTAGTCCGTAAATGGATGATTATGAGTTTAAGACTTAATATTATGTGTTTTTTGTTCATTAGTATCTTCTTTGATCATCTCATTATGTTGAAAACTAATCTTGTGATATCATTGCAATATGTTTTACCATTAAAAACTGGGTGTTTTTTGTTTTTTGGTTTTTTTTTTTTTTTTTGAAAAGTTGTAGCTGTAGTTTTTTTTAAATATATGTTTAAAAAGTTGTACATTTTTGCTTGAAAAGTTGTAGATTTGACTTAGCATGTTATTGTTTTATAAATTTTAACCGATTTTATTGTTACATTGCTTCTACATTATTTATTATTTTAACAATTTTTAAGACTTCAATTTTATTAAACTACACAAACATGTTTAATTAAAATATCGTACAATATGTTGCGAAAGAAACATTAAAAAAGATTACAAGCATTCCAAAAAACCATCGTATATATAAAGAAAGTTCTTAACTTTTACATTAGAAACAAATTATATAAATTAACTCATATGGTGGGGTTCGGCTACAAAGTCCATTTTTCATACAAAATGTAAAAAGTCATAAAAGACCACAATTTCAGTCATAAAACACATTCAAAACCCACAAATGACAGGCTAAAGATCACTAAAACACAATATTCAAACCCTAACAGTCCATAAAAACTTCAAACACACCATCGTAGAACTATGAATATAAAACACAACCTGATAATCAACATAAAACACACCAATGTTAGTCATTCGATAATCAAAGCCTTATTATCCGAAACACAATATAAAACCCACAAATAAGGGATTTTAGTAATCTTCACTTTGTTAATTGTGGGTTTTAAGTGTGTTTTATGGTTAACATTATAGTGTTTTATGACTTTTTACACTTTGTAGGAAAAATGGACTTTGTAGCGAACTCACACCCTTAACTCATATATTATAGTAAAGAAAGTTCGTAACTTTTTAGTACACATTATAGTAAAGAAAGTTATTAACTTTTTAGTATAGATAGCATAAATTAATTAAGACAGAATTTTAAATTAAAAAAAAAATTAAGATTGCCATAGAACAGTTTAAATTTAGTAGAAAGATTTTTAAAAATCATGCTAATTAAATGAACCCAACAATTATTGAGGTTTTCAAGCACTGAATGAATCAGTTTGAGTTGAATCAAATCAAACCCAAGTAGCAATCTAATATATATTTAATAAATTAAAAAGAGATACAGAGGTGAGTTGTGTGGATACTGACTGAGGGGAGTGGGGCGACTCCTCCCTTTGAGATGCCCCAAGATGCCTCAAACACCGCCCCCCTTAGGCAACTTCCATAGCAACTCTTAGTTGGGCGTCTTGCAGAGGATGCCATCCTCCTTTTTCATCCACCAATCAAAAAAACTCACTTTAATAACAACAATCATAACTCTTTCTTGGGCATCTTGAGTTGCCATGAACACAACCCGCATTTTTTACCCAACTACCTCGATGATGACGTGGCGACACATGGCACAAGTCGCCCCTCAAAAGGATGCCTCACTCCCTTCAGTCCAAGTCCCAATTATATGTATGTATGTATGTATGTATGTATGTATGTATATATATATAGAAAAAGATAGAGAGAAGAGTTGTGTGAAATGTGAATACTAGGGGGTAGGGGTGGTTATCACTCACCAAGAAAACCGAAATAACCGAACCGTAACCGAATAACCGAAATAACCGAACCGAAACAAAAACCGACGGTTCGGTTTTCGGATTTTTAATAACCGAAAATTTCGGTTCGGTTTTCGGATAAACGTTTTCAATAACCGAAAAAAACCGAACCGAACCGATAAGTTACAATCCATATATTTTTATGTTTAAGTTTAAATTGTTTAAGTATTTAACCCAATGCTAGTAGAAAATGTTAATTTTATTCTTGAATGTAAAGTGTTTATAATAAAAACATTATAACTGAAATGATTTATTATTACCTATAAGATATAACAAAATTTAATATAAAAATTAAATTTAATAAAACTTTGAAGAAACATAAAAATATATTAGAAGGTTAGGTTTATGTAAACAATACTAATTAAAGAGGTGAACTATAATAACTTAAATACAAACATATAAAAAGATTGTTATAATATAAATTATACTTTTTTATTTTTTTGAATCTTACATAATTTTGTTCCAAAAACCGAAATAACCGAAAAACCGAACAGACGTAAAAACCGAAAAACCGAAACCGAACGGTTTTTAAAACCCAAAAACCGACATTTCGGTTTCGGTTTTGATTTTACCCAAAAACCGAACCGAACCGTGCACACCCCTACATCCAATCAAGTTCCGCTATGTCATCAACCATTATTCAATCACTCACAACAGCCAATAATAAACCCTCACGTCCCCTCACATGCTTCCATTTTTCACACATCATATTCTTAACGCGTTATTAAGTTTACGCGTAAAGTCAACACAGTGGCGGTGGTGTTTTATATATTTCCACGCATGAAACTCAATTATCACGGGGATATTATACCCCACCCCGGGTCCCCTAAGTCACAATTATAGTGGTGGACACCTATTGTTAGGAATATAGAACCTACAATCAATCCTCGCCGGAGGTGGAAATACCATTCTTCCTTCGTTGTCTCATGAATATGCAGAGTGAAGCAATTATAATGACTACGATAAATTGGCACAACAGCTACTATTATGACAGTCCGTGTAGTGTTTTCCTTATTTCCTACCAAAGCAAGTCATGTAGTAAAATTAGTAACAATGGAGGGCGTTGATTCATAAATTTTAGTGTTGATGTTTAACGTTATTAGTTCTCTATTTTTACGTTTGACAGATATTACATCAACGCCACAATTGGTCTTTATACTTACTTTGACCTTGACGATTAATATTTACCCCATTTACCTTCAAAGAAACTATAAAATCTCGGCAAAGTTGTAGATGTTTGGTTCCATAGTTTCATGTTTTAACTTAGGAGTGGCATCCACTTGACGACTAAACAATTGGATATGACCAATTTGAGGGCCGGCCCGAATAGTGTGCGGGATGGGCGACGGTTCGGGCCCAAACCCATTGAGAGCACAATTTTTTTTGTTTTTATATTACTTTTACACTGTAAAGCTAGAATATATATATATATATATATATATATATATATATATATATGGTCAGGATCATTTCAGAACCATAAATATTTACAGAACTCGCAGAACTCCTAATAAACAATCTTTTTTTTTAAATATATTTTTATGTTTAGGATAATTTTATCATTTATTATGTGTATTTTTATGATTACCTACATGTTAAGAGTAATTTTATCATTTTTTATATGTAAATTTATAATTACACATATGTAAACTAGTTTTTTTCATATATGTAATTAGTTATTACACACACACACACACACACACATATATATATATATATATATATAATTTGGCTATTAGACATAAGTAAACTACTTTTAACATGTATGTAATCCTAAAAATACATATAACAGATGATAAAAAGATTATAAATACAAAAATATATATATATATATATATATAATGATTGTTTATTAGGAGTTCTGAAAGTTCTGCAATTATTTAGAGTTCTTACATGAACCCAACCCCTATATATATATATATATATATATATATAGGATTGAGTTAAAATGAGAACCACTCCCAGTTGTAAGAACCGTGAGAACCATCTCAACCAATCAGGTTATGCCAACTCAAAGGGTATATTGGTCATTTACCCCATATGTCATATCCATCCTCTCACCTCTCTCCTCTCTTTAATGCTCTCTCCTCTCTCCTCTCTTTTCTATTTAAAGTTGCAGATTATTACTCCTCTCTCATTTATTTTCATCTTCAAAAACTCAACAACAATAACCACTGACTACCACCACCACCACCGTCTGGTGGTGGTGCTACGATTGAATACATCAGAGAGACGAGGAGAAAGAGGAGGCCAGACACCCCCCTTTTGGTGTCTACGATGAAGGGCTCTGTTTTTGTTGTTTGAAGGCGGTGGTGGGGGCGGTGGTTTGGTGGGAGTTGTGCAGAGGCGGAGGCGATGGTGGTTTAGTTGGTTCAAGGCTGGTGGTGGCGGTTCGATGGCTGGGTGGTGGGCCGGTGGCAGCGCCGCCGTGAGCGGCGGAGGTCCCGGTCTCCTCCTGTGTTGTTGATTCTTGATGATTTTTCCCAAAGGTTTGATTTGTTTCTGTTTTGATTGGGGTTCTTTGATTCAATTGGTGGATTTGTTTCTGTTGATTCTTGATGATTTGGTGGGTTTTGATTATATTGGTGGGTTTGTACAGCATGTATGGTTGTTATTGTTGCTGGGTTTTCTTTGATTCTGTTGAATATGGTGCTTTATGAATCGGTTGAATCTGTTTGAATAAAAAAGTTTGGGTTTTTTTTTCTGATGTTATTGTTGCTGGGTTTTCTTTGATTCAAAACGTTTGGGTTTTTTTTTTCTGTTGAATGATGTTCATTATTTGTTGCTGGGGTTCATTTTGATTTGATTTTTGGGTATGTACAGCATGTATGGTTTTTTTTTTGGCCTGTGTTCTTGATGTTGAATCTGGGTTTGATGTTGAATCTGGGTTTGAAATATGTTTGGACGATGATCTTGGTGGGTTTGATTCTGTTGAATGATGTTCATTATTGTTTGCTGGGGTTTCATTTGATTTGATTTTTTGGGTATGTACAACTTGAATGTGTTTTGAATGATGTTCATCAGGTGCTTTTGAATGTTTGAATATGTGGGTTTTGATCCGTTTTGGTTTTGGGGCGATGATGATGCAAAAAAAAAAAAAAAAAAAACTCGCATATTTTGATGACGAGGGCGCGGCAAGGATGGTGGAGGGTAGGTTTTTGAACCCGCAACCCCACTTTGCAGCCTCTGATGTTCGGAAAATCTGAGCCAAAACTTTTTTTTTCCAGAATCCACGCGTTCTTTTTGATTTTTGTTTGTTGGGTTTTTTATATTTTTTTTTTTAGGCGTCGGTGATGATAGCAAACTATCTGAGACACCTACCGAGTAACGATTTTATGGGTGCGTTTGTTTTTGTGTAAAAAAGTTTTTGTAAAAGAAAAAAAACTTAAACCGTAAACTTTTTAAAGTTTACCGTAAACTTTTTTACGTAAAACGTAAAAAGTTTTATGTAAAACGTAAAACGTAAAAAGATTTACGTCAAACGTAAAACGTAAAACTTTTTAATGCAAAATTTAAAAAAAAATTAAACCGTAAACTATTTTAACGTAAACCGTAAACTTTTTTAACGTAAATCGAAAAAACGTGAAGCGTAAAAAGTTTTACGTAAAACGTTTTACGTAAAACGTAAATCCTAAAAAGTTTTACGTAAAACGTAAATCGTAAAAAGTTTTACGTAAAACGTAAAACGTTTTATGTAAAACGTAAAAAGTTTTAACGCAAAACGTAAAACGTAAAAAGTAAAAAGTTCTACGTAAAACGTAAAAAGTAAAAAGTTTTACCGCAAAACGTAAAAAGTTTTATGTAAAACGTAATTTTTTTTTAGTAAAACGTAAAAAGTTTTACGTAAAACTTAAAAAAGCGGCGCGTAAAACGTAAAAAAACGTTAACGTAAAAAACCGGGGCGTAAAACGTAAAAAACCGGCGCGTAAAAACGTAAAAAACGTTAACGTAAAAAAACCGGCGCGTAAAACGTAAAAAAAAACGTTAACGTCAAAAACCGGGTCGTAAAACGCAAAAAACCGGCGCGTAAATCGTAAATAACGTTAACGTAAAAAACCGGCGCGTAAAACGTAGAAAAACGTTAACGTAAAAAACCGGGGCGTAAAACGTATAATACCGACGAGTGAAAAAGTCGGGCGTAAAAACGGCGCGTCAAAAAACGAGGCGTGAATAGGCCGGTGGTAAAAACGTAAAACGTTAAACGTAAAAATCTGTAAATGTTTAATAAAAAAACTAAGTTTAAAAAATAAGAATCTAATATAATAATACTAAAAAGTAATAAAAAACAATAAAGGTAAAAAGACAAAATAGTGTATTTTTACTTAAATACACTTTTGGATTAAAATATAAAAGACATAATAAGACAAAAAATACTTAATATTATTTTTTAATACTTTTAATCTCATCCATCCATCTACTTGATCCAATGGTTAGAAAGTGGTTCTCTTGGTTCTTACAACTGGAGGTGGTTCTCATTTTAGCCATCCCCTATATATATATATATATATAGTAGGAGTTGGGTAGAAAGTGTATTTTTCCTAGAAAATCTAGGAAGCAATGAGAATTGGACATGTGGCATTGAGTTATTTTAACTAGAAGGACAATTATGTAATTTACATTTTAATTTTATTTTTGGAATTTATATTTCATTAACTAACATTGCATGATCTCGAAGGTAACTGATTATGTCCATGATTTTCGGAATTTTGGTTGTGTTTTGAATCCAAATCTCATTCAGATCATATGTATATACAATTCTTTCTATCGTTTTCTTCTTCACCAGCAGTATTCGTATTCAGTAAATTTTTCAGAGAGAAAAATCATGGCTTCAAACACACCTGTTGATTGTGGAGATGGTTATTAACATTTAACTGCAAAACCATCAGCTTGTTCTTGGTGATGTGTTTTGACAGCAAACAGATTCATACAGTTGTGTTTTAGCATTCAGATTCATACAGTTGCGTTTTAACAGCAAGCAGATTCATACAGTTGTGTTTTAACAGCAAGCGGATTCATACAGTTGTGTTTTAGCATTCAGATTCATACAGTTGTGTTTTAGCATTCATGTTGGTAATTCTGGAGGATTTCTTGACATTGTGTTTTAACAGCAAGCAGATTCATACAGTTGTGTTTTAGCATTCATGTTGGTAATGCTAGAGGATTTCTTGACGCTGTGTTTTACCATCCATGCTGGTAATGCTGGAGGATTTCTTGACATTGTGTTTTAACAGCAAGCAGATTCAAACGCTGTGTTTTACCATCCATGCTGGTAATGCTGAAGGATTTCTTGACGCTGTGTTTTAACAGCAAGCAGATTAGCAAGCAGAATAATACGATGTGTTTTCTTGATGTGTTTCTTCATGAAGGATAGAAGGAAGAGAGAGAGAGAAAGGGAGAGAGAGAAAGGGAGAGAGAGAAAGGGAAAGAGAGAGAAAAAAAATCATAAGAAATGTGGGCTGGTTATGGAATGACAATTATTTCCATATTTAAAACAAGCTAAATGACATATCTACCCCTGATTAATTAAATAATCCTATTTTTAAGAAACACATATTACCAAAATGCCACCAAGTTGATCTCAACCATTAAACACACACATTGGATGGCCCAGATCGCTTCCTAGACTTTCTAGGGAAAAACACACTTTCCGTAGGATCCCCACTATATATATATATATATATATATATATATATATATATATATATAGTGTGAGGTTCATTGGGGAACACTAAAAAAGTGGGGAACCGTGGGGAACCGACTCAAACGAACTCCGATTGGATTCATTCCAGCGGCGTTGGAACCGACTCGTCGAACTCTAACTAGGATCTCTTAAACCTAAACCCTAAATACATTAGGGTTTGTCTTTTAGGGTTTAGCTTTAGGGTTTAGCTTTAGGGTTTAGCTTTAGGTTTAGCTTTTAGGGTTTATAGTTTAGATTTTACGGTTTAGCTTAGGTTTTAGCCTTATTTTTTAGCTTTAGGGTTTATAGTTTAGGAGTTAGAATTTAGGGTTAAGAGATCTTAGTTATGATTCGACTAGCCGGTTCCAACGCCGCTGGAATGAGCCCAATCGGAGTCTTCGTGATTCACCATGTGTCCTAGGAATTGCACTTCTTGCAACCAAAATTCACACTTCGAGAATTTGGCATAAAGCTTTTCTTTTCTTAACAAAGTTAAGAGTGCATGCAAGTGCTCACAATGCTCATCCTGACTTTTGGAATAAATAAGTATATCGTCAATAAAAACAATTACAAATTTATCCAAGTACGGTTTACAGATTCTATTCATCATGTCCATGAATGCTGCAGGTGCATTCGTTAATCCGAAGGGCATGACTGTAAACTCGTAATGACCATACCTAGTTCTGAAAGCAGAGTTAGGTATGTCTTCTTCTTGTACCTTCAATTGATGGTATCCGGAGCGTAAATCTATCTTGGAAAAGTATCTAGCTCCTTGAAGTTGATCGAAAAGATCATCAATCCTAGGTAATGGGTATCGATTCTTAATTGTAACCTTATTCAATTCTCTATAATCAATACACATTCTCATTGAACCATCCTTCTTCTTTACAAACAACACTGGTGCTCCCCACGGGGATGAACTAGGTTGTATAAAACCTTTACTTAGTAATTCATCTAATTGCTTTTTCAGTTCTAACATTTCTGTAGGTGCTAACCGATAAGGTGCCTTAGCTATCGGTGTAGTTCCTGGAATTAGATGAATCCTAAATTCTACCTCCCTATCGGGTGGTAATCCCGGTAGTTCTTCTGGGAATACATCTGGGTATTCTGAGACTACTGAAATTTCCTTAAGTTCTTTTCCCTTAGTGCTAATGATTACTGAAATCATATACACTATTCCTTGCTTTCGTTCATAACTAGCAACTTTCATTACTGATATGAACTTCATGGGTTTTCTCGACTTATCTCCTGTAATCATGATTACTTTTCCGTTGGGTGCGCGAATTTCTATGGAGTTCTTATCACACAGGATCCGAGCATGGTTGGCTACTAACCAATCCATTCCTAACACGACATCGAATCCGGCTAAATTCAATGGTAATAGGTTTGCATAAAATTTATGACCCGAAAGTTCTATATTTTCTTTTTGCAAAACTTTATCTATTTTGATAAAATTTCCGTCTGCCGTTTCGACTGTAAAAATCCGCCTAAGGTTGGTTAAGGGTAAATTAAGAGCTTGGGAGAATGAAGTATTTATAAAACTTTGGTTTGCACCAGAGTCAAATAGTACTTTGGCGTAAATGTTGTGAACTAAGAACGTACCAGCTATCACATCTGGAATGAGTTCTGCCTCCTGAGTAGTTAATTGGAATGCACGAACATTCTTCTTGGTAGCTCCGTCGGCTGGTTTAGCTTTATTGTCTGATGGTTTAACTAACTTAGGGCATTCTGTTTTAAAATGTCCTGTTTCTCCACAGTTATAGCAGACTCTTGTTTTCTTTCTGCAGTCTTCTTCGCGATGTCCTACAGCTTTGCAAAAGTTGCAGGTCACATTACATCTTCCATAATGTTTCTTTTTGCAATTCCTGCAAAACGGCGGAGTTGAAGATTGCCCTATTCCTCTTTTCCTGAAACTGCTGTTATTACCCGTACGAAATCCTTGGGTAATTTTCTGAGCCAGTTCCTTTTTCTTGTTTTCATCTCTTGTGCATACCAGCTCGTCAGTTAGGGTGTTAGCTAATTTTACCGCATCGTCAATAGTGCTAGGTCTCGCAGCTTTAACGATATTACGGATTTCGCTAATCAGCCCCCAAATATAGCGAGAAATGAGTACCGGTTCTGGTGAAGCCAGTGTTGGTACCACTCTAGCATATTCAAAGAATGTCGAAGTATACTCTCGACAATCTACACCTATCATTCGATGGTTTAGGAACTTATTCGCCATTTGATCTTTTTCATATTCGGGACAGAATTTTCTTTCTACAAGTCTCTTAAATTCTTCCCAATTCAGGGCATAGGCAATATTTCTTCCTTTGGATTGAAGCATTGTATTCCACCATTCCAGCGCCCCTTCTTTAAAAAGATTCGATGCATACATAACTTTGTCATCTTTGGCACATTTACTTATTGTAATCACTACCTTGGTTTTCTCTAACCATTGCAGTGCCGCAGTCGCTCCTTCATTGCCTGCAAATTCAGCGGGTTTACAAGCAAGAAATTCTTTGTAAGTGCAACCAGACGTTGCAGCTTTCATTTTCTTAGGGAGCGGAGCTTGCAGTGGATCGTTATTGTGATTAGTATGATTACCGCCTCCGTTTACGCTATTACTGAAGTTATCTTCAAAAATACGTTTGCTAGGAATGATTGGTTGAGGTTCAACAGGTTTTTGGGCAGCAGCAAGTATTGCTGGGATAGCATTGGCTATTCCTTGAGCAACGATATTTTCTATATCTTGCCTAGTCATAAATTGATCCTCCGGATGTTGCTCAGATTGGTTAACCTCGTTTACTGGTTCATTATTAGCGTTTTCCATCTGATAATTAATATATATAATTTATTAGTATTGAATAAATAACAACTATACACAAAACAATCACACAAATTTCACAACACATAGTCAAAATTATCGATTTCTCGATTCCCATTTTTATATTTTATAGTATGCGTCAATACACACCTTTATCTTACAAAGTTTTATTTTAAGTTATTTTACAAGATTATATTTTACTATTAGTATACAACCACAGTTTCACATTCTCACACCACACTATCCTTCATCAGTCAGTATTTCAGTAACGACGTTCCCTCTCGTCGTATTTCTAGGAGATCTGTTCTCCTACTTCCCTGATCCTATTTCCTGCATCCACCAGCTCCTCGCCAAAGTGGCGGAGTTCAGCTAAATTTTCATTACTCATTGGTGGGTTTGGTATAGGTTCTAGGTCAAACTGAGGGAAAAAGGAATAAGGACTGTTGAGAAGGTTTTGGAACTGCCAATCATTGGTCCACCACTCGTCCATTCCTAGAGGTTGGGTGTGGATTATAGGTTCTGGGATTGCTGGTTCCAAGTTCATTGGTAGTTGTGTTTCAGCAGGATAAGGGTAGAGATTATTATTGACAGGCCTGACGATATCACAGCTTACCAATGCACGATCCAATTCTTCCTGAAATGGCAACTCCTCAATTTGCCTAGAGCTTTCCCCAATTTCCATCTTGGTTTGCTTAGAACCTTCTCCAATTTCCATTTCTATTGGCCTAGAAATTTCCCTGACTTCAATCCCCTTTCCTTTGTCTAAGTGATTTTCTATTTTGGGAATCTTCCTAGTTGCAGGTTTCCTTCTACGCACGCGCCTCCATCCCACAAATCTTCTCCTTTTCTTAGGCTTGGGTTTCTCCAGAGGTGGAGCATTGAATTCCATAGGTTCTTCTATATCGGGTATATAACCAGTAAAATCTCTCGAAACCTCTATTTTCACCGGATAGAGATTAAGATTGTGAAGGGCTTCAGATAAGTCATTCATGCTGTTTAGCATATATGCAAAAATACACACAAAATGCTAAGTTAAAATTTTATAATAAAATTTCATAGATAACCTTTAAATATTATTGCATACCGTGTGACTGATTTAATACAAAAACAACTAAAAATTTAAAACATATTAGGGTTTACTGTAAACTTATTTATTTACTGGATAAGGTTTCTGGCATGTAGGTGATAAGAGTGCTAAAACTTGAGTCAAAATATTTAAAGATTTACATTTACTGCTACGGTTGCTAACATATAGAGATCTGCCCATTTTTCATCTAGTTTATCCTCCCATGGTGGGTTATTGCCTAATTTCTGAGTTTCCTGTTTAACCCTCACTTCTTTTGGTTGTGACTTCTCCAATTTCTCTTGGCTTTTCCAAATAATTAAACTTCTTTTATTAGGAGAAAGTGGTTTCTCATAATGGGCTTTACGAACAAATATTCCTTCATTGGTATCTGTTGAGTATTTTGAGGAATTTGTTTGGGATGAACTTTCCTTCTCTTTTGAAGACCTATCTAATCTAAGATAGATGTTTGAAACCTTTTGCTTACCCATACTGTAAACAAATATTCAAATAATAAAACATATAATCACAAAATAGCAATCAGTAGAATTAAGTATTTTCTAAATACTTCATTGGCTTAAATCAGTGGCTCTGATACCACCTTTTTCTGTCACGGCCCCCGACCTGGTTTGACCTGTTTCAGGAGCCGCGGGACAGAAAATCCCGTGGTATTTATTTAATTGAGTTAACAGCGGAAGATTTTACCAGGATCTTTTTAAAACTGAAAATTTCCTCGATTATTTTATTTCACAACTCGGGATAAAACCCCGGTAATTTACAATCATATGATTTCACTGAGAAATCTTTATTTTACAAAACATGTTTCTTTATTTTATATTGAGCCACTTCCTTAAGCTTGTAGTGCTTCACGGCACTTTTCCTGGATCACAACAGATCACCTGAAACATGTTTGAAAAAGGTTTTGTCAGCGGAAAATACTGGTGAATCATTCATTTTGCTTAAAACGATGCGTTTGTTATAATTTACAGTATTAAGAGCGATTACAATGTTTCCATATATCAACCAACTACCCACAGTATTTGTCACTCGACCATCCATTGGTAATCTCTGAGTCCAATGGTGTCTGTGACTATGGGCATATCACCCCTTGGCTAACTCGTTGTCCAATTGTGAAGTTTATCAAGTAATGTATACAAAACCCCACATACCGGCCGTAATTTGGTGACTACAAAGACTTAATCCCTGTAACTATAACTTTGAAAGTAAACATGATTTTGAAATCAAATTTGATAAAAAGAGAATGACTCACATTGCAGATTTATATGAGCAGAGCTTAGCCTACTGATTAGCCTTTTAACCTAAATTTAATTACATGCACACGAACTCGGTTAGGAACTAATACAGCATTTACGATAACTCACAAGATTAAAACCTTCACAACAAATGACAAAGTGCGATACTTAAACATCCATCGAATTTACGATGAATGACAAAGCATAAACCCTAATGTGGGTAGCACTTAAACATCCATTGGATAGTTTAATCGATCGGACATTGAATCGTAACAGCGATCGAGTTAATACCCGGTATCGGAGCAGCGCCTCGCTAATTTTGAAAGTAATTTCGACTTCAGAGTATTATAACTTCGTTTTTGTTAGTTTGTTTCGGCACCAACAGACTATGCATGCAACAAGCTATTTATAGCTGATTTTTAGGGTTCACGCGGCCCGCCTAAACCACAACATAAACTTTACGCGGCCCGCTTAGCCGCCCAGTCTACGAGTAGGGTTGATTGGTCATCAGTAGGTTAGCCAGCTGGACACCACGTGGCTTGGAACACTTATCCGGTCAAACCATGTCTTGACGCGGCCCGCGTAAGACATGTCTTGTATTTTATGCGGCCCGCCTGAGACCCAGAATTTTGTTTTTCTTGATTTTTAATATGGTTTAGCGTTTCAGGGGTCCGGGTTTTTACTTACGGGTATTTTTAGGACAATTTTGAGAGTCCTTACATATAAATAGCAGACTTGAGTCTTTCATTTGTAACTTTGTGATTCCGGTGCCGAGGTGCTGCCAAAGTGTCTCCAGGCTGTAAAACGTCGTTATATCAATAAACAAGACAATTAGAGTGAATATCAAGCTGATTCAAAGTCAATACGTTTGTTTCTGCCTCTCGTATTGATTACAACCTTTTGAACGACTCGTTTTAGTCGTGCAAACGATCCTACATGTGGTATCAGAGCTCAGGAGGAAGAGTTCTTACCAATTCAGCTTGATTTCATCAAAATTCTGACTTTTACACCTTCTTTTACAAGATTTTTCAAAATTAAACAAGAATTTACAGTTAAAATGGACTAATTTTCACATATAACATGCGAAACACTGTTTTAAACAATCTTTGAAAGAATTAGTCCTAAAATCGACCTAAAACGTGTTCAATTGTGCCAAAAACTGCCCGATTGTGTGACATCATCATCATTTCGCATGAATTGATACATCCATTTCGCACGAATTGGCAAGATTGGACTTCATTTCACACCGAAGTGTCCATTTCGCTTGAAAGTTTGTCATTTCGCTTGAAATTTCTCCATTTCGCACGAATTGGGAGATTTAGGTCCATTTCGCTTGAGAAAACATTCCATTTCGCACGAATTGGGTGTATTAGGTCCATTTCGCTTGAAACTTCATTCCATTTCGCACCAAAGTCTCCAGTTCGTTTGAATTTGACCATTTCGCTTGAAAGTGTCTGAGTTTGTGAAATTTTTAAACCGAAACATGGAAGAAGAGTTTTACAACGCGTTTGCTACTGCCCCGGGTACTCCTGTTACTGTTGCTCAGAGTGTGAACATGGAAAATGAAACAGGAACGTTACAGAAACCTCCAAAGTTGATGGGCATTGAAGAATACTATTGTTGGAAAGACCGATTCAAAAACTGGGTTCAAGCAAATCACTTAAGGTCTTGGCAGTGTATTGAAAAGAAGTATGTTAAACCCTGTACAGATGTGGGAGTTATCAAAACTATTTCTGAATTGTCGGATAAAGAGAGAGATATGTATAAAACAGGAAAAATGATGATTAGTCTGCTTCAGCAAGCTGTGAAAGAAGACATCTTCATATTACTTCAACATGATGGTACTTCACGTTCCATTTGGGGAGCACTTCGAATTAAATTTGAGGGAAGTACGGATATGATCAGGAGTAAGAAATCATTATTAAAGAAAGAATTCGATTTGTTTACTAGCTTGCAGGGTGAATCTACAAAGAAGCTCATTGAGAGATATTGTCATTTAGTGCGATCAATGTCACTGTTGGATATCAACAAAGATCGAGAAGAATGGGTTGACAAATTAGCTGATGCTTTACCTCAGAAAGAATGGGGTACATATCTGATGATCTTAAAGAACACTGGAGAGTATGATAAATTGACAATTTCTCAGTTCATTGAAAAACTTGAAGGACAAGATCTTGAACAACAAAAGATTGCTAGAATGAACAATCCAAGTGGTCAACAAGACATCAAGATGTATTACAAACGGAATGTTCAGAATGTTGAAGCAAGTCCGAAGGTCCAAACTACTTTCAGCGCAGAAAACTCATCTGGATCATTCAATCAAAGTCCAATCAGCAACAGTGAATTTTCTTCATATTCGAGTGTTAATCTGAATGTTTCAACCTCAAGTTATCAGTCTCAAAGCTCAAACAATGGTAATGGTCATGTGATACACTGCAACATCGCGTTGCATTTTCAGAACGGTCAAAATTTCTCTGAAGAAGTTGCTAAAGGTCATATGGCATTACTTGCTACAGTATTAGAATCATACGAGGGTTTGGTTGCTAGAAGGATCGGAAATCCTATGCTAACAAAAGAGGATTACGATCAGATTGATGCTGAGAAAATGGAGCTTATGGATATTAAGTGGTGTTTAGCGAATGTGTTGAGGAGAGCTGAGAAATTTAAGCTGATTACAGGAAGAGATGACTTCCGTGATGCTAATGTTTCTACTTTAGGTTTTGATAAATCTAAAGTTACTTGTTTTCGATGCAGGGAAATAGGACATTTCAAGAGGGAATGTACCAATCGAGAAGCAAGTGGAGCTCAGAATCCGTTCGGGAATAATGATTATTATCGGAAAGCTATATATCAACAAGTTGCTCAACAACCATCATCATCCCATGCTATTGAAGATGGAAAGAAGAAAGCTTATCTCGTTAATCAAGATGATGAAAAAGTGGCAGAAGGTTTTAGCTGGGATAAATACATTCCAGATGATTCCAAGTTTAGAGCATTCATTGCACATATCATTCAAGAGCCAGATTTGATGAAGGAATGGATGGATGTGTTTGCTAATGATGAGAAAAGTCAAGATGAAGAGTCTGTCTCTTCAGAAGAAAGCTCAGAAAAGACAACAGTCTTTGATCAATCATCAACTGATAGTAGTGATGATGAAGAAGAAATACAAATAAACATTGGAAAAACTCAATTATCTCCTGAAAGTTTTAAATTTTATTTTGCAGATAGATTGGAGAAACTAAAGGAGAAGCGAGCAGCAAAAGAACAGAAAAAGGTAAAATGTGAGAATGTTGCTCAGGAAGAGAAACATGAACAGAATGAAGAAGTTAACGTTGCTGAGAAGGTGGTTGAAATTGAAAAGATTCTTGAAGTCACAAAACCTTGTCTAAAATGTTTGGAACCATGCAAATATTGTGAAGAAAAAGATGAGAAGTACAGTGAGCTTGACAAAATGAAAGAAAAGTTATTGTTCAATGTTAAGTATGTGAAAGAATCGTATGATGTGTTGAACAGAACGGTGAATAGTCTGCAAAAGACAAACTCAGAAAGAGAAGATGCTTTAACAATGATGAATGCAGTGATGATGTCTAAGCAGAAGGCTATCAACCACTATATTGAAGAATGTACAAAGTTGAAGCAGGAGTTGGAGACAGAAAAGATAGAAAATGAAAGAATCAGACGATTGCTGCAAAGTTATTCAAGTTCTGATTATTTGATTGATATAATTTATCCAACTGTTGTAGGTTTTGAAGTGTTTCAGAACAAGAAGACAGAAGATAAGGATACTGGTAAGAAACAAAGTGCAAATTATAACAAGTGTCCGCCTCCGATCTGGGAAGGTTATTCTCCCAGAAAACCAAATGAGGAACAAGTCAAAAAGGCAGTCAATATAAAGTTAAAGTCCGAAACAACTGATGATTTACCAGACAACATTGACGTCACGTTCACATCGTCTGACACTGATCATGAGTCTGAGTTAATAAAGAAAGTGGTCGATCAAGTGTTGGATAAAGATGAGGAGTCAAAGTCCGAATCCGGGAGTTCAAGTTCATCATCAGTTGATAGTCCAAAGTCGTCGGTCAAAAGGGTTTATAATAAGGAATTTTTGTTATCAAAATCTAATTTGAATGATGAACCAATAAAAGTCGCATATACTTTGAATGATTCAGACAAATTATATTCTGATGAGGAATTTCCAATAAGAGGTGTTAAAACTGAAATGATCAAAAAGGTTTTCAAACTAACAGAAATTAATATTTCTGATATAAAATATGTAAATCTTTCTGAAAAACCTAAAAAGTACACCTCATAAGTTCAACAAAAATTAAACAAGAAAAAAGGTTACAGTTCTGGTTCTGGTTTTCAAAAGAAACCAAACCATAACGGTAATTTCAAAAAGAAAGGTCTAGGTTTTATTCCACCGAAAAATCATAAAAATGAGAAAATTTCTAAAACAAAAACAATATTTGTTTCAGGGTCCAGTTCTGAAGAAGAGAAGAAAAGCTCATTCTGGAAGCAGTCAAACAAAACATTTCTTGCAGAAAAGCAAAAGTTTGAAAAGAATGGAGCTAATCAGAAAAGGGAGACAAGAACATGTTACCGATGTCAAGAAGTTGGTCACATCGCCTGGAATTTTCCAAAGGCAACCAACACAAAACAGGAAGTTGTTTCTAAACTAAAAGAAAAAGTTGTTGATAAAACTGAACCACCAACTGAAAAATTCAAAGTGTTTAAAAACTCAACATATGAAGTTGGTGAATGTTCGAAAAGGTTTTACAAAAGAAGGGTGAATCTTAACAACCAAACATGGGTTGTTAAGAAATCAGATGTGAAATCTGGTGATGAATCTGACTCGTCAAAGTCAGAGGAGCCACAAGTTGAACCAAAAGGAGAAAATTCAGTTCCGCCAATGGATGATGTCAACTTTCCACCATTGCGTGCTGAAAATTTAAAATCAAAAGTTGGAAAAGTGGAAATTTCGAATCAATTCTATTCTGAAAAGAAAGAATTTGATGTCGAAAAGGCTTTTAACGACAAAGTGAAAAATATTTTTGGAAAAATGGTCGAGGGTAAGGACAAAGGGGTAAAAGATTTTTATGAAGAAAAAAGGAATGTTCAAACCCCGAGTGAAACTGAGAAGGTCACACCCAAAGCTGGTCAGGCTTGGGTATCTGTATTCCATATGTAAAAATCCTGACTTGCCGGAGCTCCCAAGTTGGTAATCGTGGAGCAGGAATCGGCATCTTTCTTAAGAATTTTAAAATTGTCATATTTCAATTTTCAAATAGTATGGTTGAACCTACAAGTGGTTGAAAAAATGGGTTTTAACCTACAAGTGGTTAATCAAGGTCATTAAGTTGAACTTGATTTAACTTTCATTCAAAATGATTGAAGGAACAAAGTGATGAACATATCCCCAATCCTACAAGTGGTAAAATCAACAAAACTAATTTTCCGGAAAAACCATTTTGATTAAAACAAACTTAAGTGTTTTGAAATCATAATGGGAAAATAGTTTGTTGTCAGGGGGAGTTCTGATTGTTTATGCCAAGTGGATGGCAATTTGAAGCAATTCACAACAGTTGTCACTTTACTTGTACAATTTTTTTTCAAATTTTCCTTGAAAATAAAAAATTGAAACAAATTTTTTATTTTAGGGGGAGTACAAATTTTTAGAAATTTCGAAAATTTGAAAAAAGCCAAAAACATTGAAAAATGAAAATGAGTTTTGTTGTGAAAAAGAGAAAATGATAGTACATCAGTGGACAATCACAACATGCTAAAGAATTGGAAAGTCAAATGTGATAAACGGTCTCACTGATGATATGCCAGTAGGTTTTTACACGCTTAGTAGATTGTGTTCGAGATATAAACCTAAATATCAAACTTGCTTATTTCGTGGGGAACATCTCTCGGATATATAGGTAACCCCTGAAATCTTGTTTGAAGGGCTTTCTATTTCTGACATACTAGGTCTTTGTGCGTGGTGATATTTGGGGTATTATACCAGGACTTCTGATTTTGCGGGAGCAATAGCCTAGTCCTCGTATAATACTTTGCACTGCTTTAATCATAAAGCCCTCCCTCAGCATAAAAAATGATGAAACATTGAAAAATGCTAATCATGTGCTGTTGAAGAAAAGATTCTCTAAAGGGAACACACCTAAAGTCGAACCATCATCTCTCTGATTTTCCGGAAGCAATAGCCTGAGCTCTCATGGTCTCACATTTACCCCTTACAGATATCATTAGTGTACATTCACATGTAAGACTGAATATAGGAGTCTGGATACGGGAGTATATTCTGAGGTGGGACACGCGAATAAGTTAAGTGCTTAAAACACTAATTCTCGTATCTCGAAACAGTTGAACTTTGTGTGAAAATTTAAGTGGATCAGTATACTGACAATCTACGTGAATCGTTTAGAACTTAAAATGTTTAAAGCTTAACGGTGTTGGTGATTTGTCTCTAAAACTGATATGATCCTCTTACAAAAACTCGCAAAAATATTTACAGACAATATAAACCTAAATTGTAAATATTTCTTTACTTCTTTTCATTAAAAAAAAATCCAAAAATATTGTGTTTTTTAGCATAAATATTTGAAAATACAAAAAGATTTTCGACAACTGATGTTGGAAAGCCGATTTTCAAAATTCCGAGTGCTAAACATGATGGACATCAGTGGATTGGAAAAGTTGGTTTTTGAAATGAAAATTGTTATAAACAAATCTACCCAACAGTAAGTTTGATCTTGATATAAATTGTTGATAATTGATGGATATCTTCAAATGTTTGATAAATTAGTCAAATTTTTAAAATTTGTGAAATTTATTTTGAGGTAGAGATTTGTGCAGATCCCTGTGTCTAAGCCTGAGCAGAGTGTGAGCCAGGTCTCGATCCTAGAACGAGAAAGTCAGACTGCTATCCCAGCTGATTGAAAGGGGGAGTCTGAAGACATCAAGAGGGAGTCTGAAGATAATAGAGCCAGGTTCGAATCCTGATGATCATGCAAGCTGCTGATCCTGAAGAATTTATGAAATCAACATCCAAGGGGAATATAGCTGCTGATGCTGATAGAAGAAGAGAAAGAGATTGAGGATGCTTACACTGTCAGATACTTTGGAAAGAGCACGAAGACTGATCAAGACTGAAGATGTGACATACCAAAGACTCGACACTGAAGACTTCGTCAACATCCAAGGGGGAGTCTGTTGGTGCATATGTCTGTCGACTTCGTCTTGTATCGAGTCTTGTAACTAGAATAATAGATCAAGTCACGTAAAACGAGAAAACTAAGAAATATGTGGGATGTAACCATTTCGCACGAAATGGACTTGCCATTTCGCATGAAATGACACTTGCCATTTCGCACGAAATGAACATGTCCATTCCATGCGAAATGGAACTCCTATAAATAGCAGACTTGAGTCTTTCATTTGTAACTTTGTGATTCTGGTGCCGAGGTGCTGCCGAAGTGTCTCCAGGCTGTAAAACATCGTTATATCAATAAACAAGACAATTAGAGTGTATATCAAGTTGATTCAAAGTCAATACGTTTTTTCCGCCTCTCATATTGATTAGAACTCTTCTGAGCGACTCGTTTTGGTCGTGCAAACGATCCTACACAAACCCCGTTTTTTTCAAGAATCCACACATTGTTTTTTATTTTTGTTGTTGGTTTTTTTATATATTTTTTTCAGTCGATGACGATAAGTTCAATCTATCTGAGACACCGCGATTTTTGGGTGAGTTCATTTTGTGTAAAAAAGATTTTGTAAAAAAAAAGTAAACCGTAAAACTTTACGTAAAAATTTTAACGTAAAACATAAAACGCGAAACTTTAAAAGTGTAACGTAAAACATTTTTATGTAAAACGTAAAACGTAAAATTTTTATCTCGTAAAACGTAAAACTTTACGTAAATTGTAAAACGTAAAACATTTCCTTTAAAACGTAAAACGTAAAACCTTTTTTATGTAATTTGTAAAACATACAACATATAACGTAAAACGAAAAACGTAAACTTAAATGTAAAAAAATTAATTCCGCAAAACGTAAAACGTAAAACATTTTCATGTAAAACGTAAAATATAAAACTTTTTTTATGTAAACTGTAAAACGTAAAACTTTTTAACGTAAAACGTAAACTTTTATGTAAAAAAAATTAATCCCGCAAAACATAAAACGTAAAACGTAAAAATTTGAGGTAAAAAAATTTATCCCGTAAACTGTAAAAAAAATTTGTACAAAAAAATGTTTTTTACATCCGTAAATTTTTTTTGTAATTTTTTTCAACCATAAAAAGCGGGGTGTAAAAAACAGGGAGTAAAATGCGGCGTGTAAAAAAACAGGGAGTAAAATGCGGCGTGTAAAAAAACGGCGAGTAAAAACGGGGCGAAAAAACGGCGTGTAAAAATGGGGCGTAAAAACAGGGCGTAAAAAAGGCGCGTAAAAAAGGGTCGTAAAATACGGCCATTAAAAACGGTGCGTAAAAACCGGAGCGTAAACGGGGGGTAAAAAAAATGGGCGTAAACGGGGCGTAAAAATGACGCGCAAAAAAATTTGTTTTGTTAAAAAATCTGAGTTTAAAATGGTTTTTAATAAAAAAAAATTGTTTAAAAAAAACCAACTAATATAATAATACAAAAAAAGTAATAAAAAGTAATAAAGACATAAAGACAAAAAAAGTAAGTTTACTAAACTGCCCTTTTGCATTAGAATATTAAAAATATAATGAGTAAATTACAAGTTTTGTCCTTTATGTATGTCCCAAATTGCAGGCGCTGTCATTTGTCTTTAAAATTGATGAGTTTTGTCCTTAATGTTTGCAAATCTTGCACGTTATGTCCTTTAGGCCAAACCCAGTTAATTTTTTTTGTTAAATCTGGTCCCTCAAGGGTATTTTAGTCTTTTTACCTCATTTATTTAATAGTATTTAAAAAATAAAACAAAATACCCCACCATCTTCAAAAGTTGGCTACCCACCACCTGCTGCCACCACCTCCCACCCTCACCTGCCGCCGACCACCACCACCACCTCCCACCCTCACCTGCCGCCGACCATCACCACTCCACCGTCTCCAACAATACCATCAATTACATCGCCTGAACTAGATCTGCTTTAACATTCATCAATTACTAAAACCAAAAACACATGTCCACATACGAAATCATCTGAACAAAAGAAAATCCCCAAATCTTTGAACAAACAAAAAATCCCCAAATTCAGGGTTAGAAAACTTACTGTATGCACAACTTCAATTGAAATTCAAGCGTGGTTGTGGGAGGCGGATCGGGTCAGAGAGAATGATATAGAGAGAAGGGTATGGCGGCGGTGGTGGTGGAGTTAAATCGGAGCATCCATCATCATCATCTCTCAGTCAACATCATCGTCACCACGTCGCCGGAGCGACGGTCGTTCTGTTTACCGCCGCCGTGAGAGAGATGAATCGGGTCAGAGAGAGAATGATATATGTAGAAAACACGAATCTGATGATTCGCCGGAAACTTCTTCAACGTTTTTAACGAATCAAGACAACGATCTTCCTCCGGCGACAAGTCGACTCCACCGCCACCACCAACCGCGGTAGCGTCGGCCGCCTTCTTCATCGCTTCAAATAACTCGATTAACTCCGTCTCCACTGTGATGGTGGGTTGTGGTGGCAACCAGGATGGATAGAGAGGGGAGAAATTTGGGGTGGCAAATAATCTAGGGTTTGGGTTTTATCTAATTTGGGGAAAATGGAGAGGGTAGTGAGAAAGACGGATATACCCTTATGTGATATGCATGTGACCTTATTTAACAAAAAAAATTAACTGGGTTTGGCCTAAAGGACATAACATGCAAGATTTGCAAACATTTAGGATAAAACTCATCAATTTTAAAGACAAAGGCAATTTGGGACATACATAAAAGACAAAACTTGTAATTTACTCAAATATAATAAAACAAAAAGTATTTAATATTAATTTTAACTACTTTTAATCTCATCCATCTATTCTCTCGGTTCTCACAACTGGGGGTGGTTTTCATTTTAGCGGCCCCCTATATATATATAGGTACGCGATCAGGAGAAAAACTCCCAAAGTGTGAGAACGCATCCTGGGCCAACACGTGGCGCGGGACATGATCAGGGTTTGAGGGTTTTTTTTTTTCTTTTCAATATTCTTCTTTTTTCCCGATTTTCGTGTGTGACATGCTGCTTCATTTTTGGCGTCCAAGATAATTTCGGCGTTAACTAGAATCATTAATTACTTGGCGTTTTACTATTTTCCCCGATTTCGTCTCGTTGAATTAATTCTTTTTGTGTCACAAAGTTAATTTTTTTGGCGTTATGGCGTTTTCCAGGTCATTTTTTGGCGTTATGGCGTTTTCCAGGTCATTTTTTTGGCGTTCGGGTCTTTGTTAATAAATGATTACCATAGATTAATATTTTATAAGATTACAATAATACGAAATCAAAATAAACTAATAGTCTTCTGTGGATGGGATTACATCAGAGATATACCCATCGCTTTGTTCATCACTTTCTTCAGATTTATCATCATCAAATTTTAGATTGGCGTATAACACCATTAGCTCATTTATTCATTGCTGCAGCCTATTCTTGAATATCATTGCAACCCTGGATTTTGCATCGTTTGAAGGTGCTAAATCACAGAGTTGTTCAAGGAGAAATAGCCTCCCTTTCTTCAACATTTCCTCCATTGGCAATTAATATTGCACCCCGTGTTGATAAGTCACTTCAACTGTTCCTGCTTCTTCATGCATCACCCAACTGCTAAGTGTTGGTAGAGGAGTATCGTCAATATCATCATCATCATCATCATCTTATGCCGGAAATTTTCTCTTCAATTTTCTTATTACAGTTTGAGTTCTTTCACAATCGTTGGCCATTGGAACCCCAAGGGCCAGAATATCTATAACAACCCGCACTTTTGTGCGTTGTTACTGCTCGATATACTCGTTACGCCTAGCATCGAAGATTCGGATCATAATGTAACTATATCGCATACATCGTATTCGAAGGATAATCGCATATTTTTGCAATACATTATCACTATACTACACCAATCACAAACACTAACACTCACGATGGCACTGAGTGAGGACCAATTCTACCATCCTCGGTGGCCGTGATGTGTCGAAACGCAGACAAATAACGCTAACAAAGACTCTCGGGTGAGTGCTATAGCTCCAGCCGTCGTGACGATGATGACAATACGAGTGAGTGGTACCCCGTCAGTCATTGTGGCACAACACACAAAAACGTTCAGGATGACATCAAGAAAGGTCCTATACTACCCACCTTGATGGCCGTGAAACGTCGCTAATAATCGCATACTCGAAATGAAAACCGACTGTAATTATCGAAACTGTGGATTATGGATACGTAAATACGACCCCTAGTGATATCTATAGGTATATATTATAATAATATAAAAAGCTCGCACTTCAAAATCGATCACAACGCTCGAAACGGAGAAATCCATCGCGTCGGAGTGGCCATCCGGACAGATGGGCCATCCGACCCAAAAACCATTTCAGCTCCCATTTCGCCTATAAATAGCATGTCACATCACTCAAACAGTGATGTGACAGCTCCCACTCGACCAAACACGCCTTAGGACCCTTTCCTCTCGATATCTCGCGATTCCGGTAAGATTTGAATCTAAAACTTGTACTACTATGATCTACACTCAATTCTACATCATTCTATCTTTCAAAACTCAAATTTTAACCGTGAAATCTATTGATTTTGAGGTGTTTTAAGGTGACGCCACCAAGAGTTCATATGAACTTCAAGTTGTGACCTCATCCCACCATAAGCGCCTCAGATCTGAGTGATTTCCACATGTTTTGGTAACGAATCTCACCTAAATCTATGTATTCAACCAAGGAATTGTGCGATTTCGAGCTAAACCGGAGAAACCGTCAAGAACGGCCAGTTCTGATGGGGCGGGGTGATTCACGGCCGTTAGAGCGGGTCGGAACTGGTGGAATTCCAAGTGTTAATGCGAAATTACACTGTCCCGGTAACTCCGCATGTATTCCTTCCGATAAACACTCAAAAACAGCGTTCAGAATGCGAAACAGACGCGTCATTCGTACGGATCACATGTCATCCGCACGGATCACATGTCATCCGCACGGATCACATGTCATCCGCACAGATCACATGTCATCCGGACGGATAACATGTCATCCGGACGGATAACATGTCAACCGGACGGATGAGCACCATCCGACCAAATAACTAACTTTTCGACGCCATTCTCGCTTAACCGTGCATCATTTACTATATCCTTCAATGATTTAACGCAGACATACTCGCAACCGATCCAATCAAGTTGCATTCTCGCTAAATACGCACTGTGAGTATACTTGACCCCTTTTTAATCGAATTTTGGGTGTAACATACGTTTCTAACAAACCGAACTCATCATACGAATTATTCAATCAATCGAATTATGAATTGCGAATAACTGTTATGCATAGAAATACGTGATGCTAGTTGCATATGTGCTAGGGCTTATACTCGCGACGTCCCACCATGACTAGTATAGTACTATTGCGCCCGACGGGGTCTAGTTTTCCATCGCATATTCGAGCATCGAGGACTTAGTTGGTAATATCAGCTTTGTGAGTATATATGTCATGTGTTACGTTCTTGTATATGGAAATTCGCTACACTTTTTATCTATTACGCTATACATATCAAACCTGTATACTCGCCAATACTTTTGTATTGACAAATATTTTAACGTATGTTGCAGGTTAGATCGCAGACTATTTCAAATCAAGCTAGGAAGTCTAGAAACTCAACTAAAATCTAGGTTGTCGGATTTGTATTGTTCGAGAGGACAAGAAATCTGTGATAACTTATGTGATTGTATTATTTGTTAGTATGGGATAACGAATTTATTAAATATTATCGCAACATAGTTGTTATGGATTCTCTTGAGCAATCTGATTCGCCTAGTGCCGCGCCCCGATGATTCCGCCATCGGTTGGTGTCACACCCCGAATTTCCACGTGTCACCGGTGGGCCCGGTGGGGGAGTATCGTGACGTGGTTGGCAACATAATAGTCAAACAACACAATATTTAAATGCACAGCGGAAGCAAATTATAGATTTAATCCAACCAAACGATATTGTAATATTAAGTATCACAATTAGTTGAATACAAATCCACAGGTAGATCCAAATAAAAAAAGAAACAAATGTTCAACAGTTTATAACATCCAAGCTGGCGAGACTTAATACGGATGCTAGGAGACAAGCCAGCCTATTTCGCGTAGTACCTGCACTCAATCTTTTTAAGAAAATACGTCAGTTTACACTGGTAAATACAATCAACCGACTCATTTTGAAAAGAGTTTAAGAAAAAGCATTTAAGGCACAAGGCACAATTAATATTTTATAACTTGGGATAATTATTTAAATATATAATACTTGTATGGATTTACATGTTCCTTATGCGTTCAGTAGCCCGGATCTAGCCGGGTTAAAGATCAATTAACACACCACTTTATTTATGAGACACTAACAGGTGTACGCCTACACCTGAGTGCTAAGGTCGTGGCCATTTCGTAAAATGATGCCAGGGATATCCGGGACACGGTCATTAACCCCCCAAAGGCTTTAAGCAAACAAAACAATATTAAACGAGACGTCTCAATACTTTCATTATCATTCATTCAATCAAAGATTCAACGCCCCGACCAAGCGGTATTTTATATACCGTACCCCAAGCCCGTATAGGGAAAATAAGTTAAAAGTATTTACCTGAGCAAGTATAGTTCAAAATCAGTGAGTGCAAGTATCTTTTACTGGTTCTCCTAATCTGGAACGAAGGTTTATAATAACCTATTAGAATCCTAACGGTCTTTAGTTAAGCTTACGCTTAGACCGGTTAGTTTTAAAGATACGGTTCGCACGCACGATTAAGCGAAGACCGGATAGAATGTGATTTAGACCCGACAAGTTTGAAGACTTTTTTAATATGGGTATACGATACACATTCTGGATTTTGAGATAAAACTGATAAGGTTTGACCCGTTTCGGCTAATTTATGTAAACTAGTTACATAAACCGAACCGAACGCGCGTGAAGCGTAACGGGTATCCGTAAGAGTCCTAAACAGGTTCCCTAAGTTAATACACCTTAATTAAGTTGTGATATCAGTAGGATATCACCCATGATGCCCAAAACGAATTTAATCTCTTAATAAGCCCCGTAGGGGTATTTTGGTCATTTTAAAGATTATAAAAGGATTAAATTAGGTTTCTATGAACCGGGTCTGATTACATCAGTAAAATAGCTTATATTAACAGGTTATAACATTTGGTTATAAGTCTTATATGTCAAAATAGTTTTAAACCCAAACTACGCGTATAATACGCGTATAAAGCCGTTTTAAGCGACGTACGGTTTAAAATACGATTCTGAGTTTCCTGATCAGTTAAACAGGTTCAAAACATTCTAATTAATATTTAAAATCAGTAGCAATTGGATTGGCGTTAAAAGGATTTGTAAAACTCATTTTATGGCCGAAAAGGGTATATTCGGTATTAACCGAATTAAGGCGCTAATCCAAGCTTACGATTAGTTTAAAAATAATTAAAAATCTTCAAAAATCCCAAAATATTATATTACATCAGTGAGTAAAAGGTTTGGTGTCAAAAATGGGGTTTAGATAGGCTTTACGCTAATGACGTCATTTATTTATTAAGAATCGCTATAATTACGTCATTAAGCATAAGTCCTAATCTAGACCTCCGATTAACGTGAAATTTTCGGGACATGCATAATAATCAGTAACTAAGATTATGGCATTTCCACTTTTCCCAAAATCTCGTTTTATGGTCATAAGGGCATTACGGTCAATATTTAGGCGATTAACGGAAACATCGGACGATTAGGGATTCGAGTGGTATAAACGCAGAGGCTTATACACACATGTAACTAGGTCCTAATGGAACCTTAAGGCATGTCTAAACCTATATAAATCAGGTCAGAACCGAGGTCAACGCAAAAGTCAAACCTTTGCGTCTTTCGGCTCCGAATCGGTTCAATACATAAAGTTGTCGAATCAAACAAGCGTAGACAAGTTATTATACTTATTTTCAAGTTATATGACTGTTAAAACAGATTATACGCCTTCTGGATCATTAAATTTGCATTAAACGATTCTGTTGACTTTTTCGGAACATGTTTGACTCGTCAAACGACATGGTTAGGATTTGAATCAGAGGGTGACCTTTTAGGGGTTTAATACCCATATAAATACCAACTTATAATGACTTTCGATTCGACAAATCTCTGGACCGATTGTGATTTATCACAAAGTCAAACCGTAGTTACGACGGTTTGATTTCTAGGCTATAAACGATGTAAAACTGAATCGAGAAGGATCAAGAGCACTTACACACGTCTAATGGATGATATGGAAGTCTTGTGAATGACCCGTATGCTCCTTTGATGTCCAGAAGTTGATATGTGTTTGTATGTTGAACACGAGACTTTTAACAAGGACTTTGATCTTTCTTATTTGATTCCAAATGAGTGTAGGATGATCAAGATGAATGTATATGGCTTTTATAAGATGTATACTAGCATATACCAGCCCATAGAATCGAAAAAACATGTTTAAAGTCGGTTAGATGGCACGAACAGGCAGCTGTCCATGCATCAGGTTGTTTTCTGCATCTGCAGGTCGAAGGCGGCCCGCTTTGGGTTTTGTTGATCCTGATGCGGGCCGCTTGGGCCCCCTGATCAGGTTAACTTGTTTTCTTGTATTGCATTTTGGTCCCCGGGTCCCTCGAAAGGTCGTTTTCAAGTCCAATCTTACATAAGAAGCTTTGTTATTTAATATTTGGGGCTTTAAGACTTATACCCACTTTGTCAAGTCCTCGGGTAACTTTGTGATCACCCGAAAAGCCCTAAATTTCCACGTTGACGATTCTAACCCTTTCACACGAATTTTTTCACAACTTGCTCATATGATAACGAAACTTGGTGAAATTTTTATGGTAGATTCTAGTGAGCATAATTAATCGTTACAAAGCTTCGGGTTTGTCAAAAGGTCACTCAGAGGTATATCTTTAACATGTTGACACATTTAACCCCTGTAGTTTGTAATCTCTCACTTTCTTTCACAATTCGCTTCGTATGATCCATGATCTATTCGTTTAAGGTTATAAACATCATGTAGGGTTATTGCAAAGTGTATTTATTCATTGTTGACACTTTGAACCCTTATACTTACACAGTTTCACTGTCTGTCAACTTTAGTCCTCCAAGAACATTCTTTCACACGTTCAAACATTATGACACGTGTCAAGATATTATAGGACGTAAATTTTCGAGGTGTTACATCCTCACCCCCTTAAAATAAATCTCGACCCGAGATTTACTGAAATAAGTAGGGGTACTTTTCTTTCATCGTGGATTCAACTTCCCACGTGAATTCGGGACCTCTTCGGGCATCCCATTTGACCTTTACAAAAGGTATATGCTTCCTTCGAAGCTTCTTTACCTGTCGATCTTCAATCGACATAGGTTTTTCAATAAATTTCAAGCTCTCATCGATATGCACATCTGTATAGGGTATAATCACTGATTCGTCAGCGGAGTCAGCGAAACACTTTTTCAGATTGCAGATGTGGAACACATTGTGTATACTACTGAGCTCTTCAGGTAAGTTTAACTTGTAGGCAACTGACCCGACACGTTCGATAACCTCGAAGGGTCCTATGTATCTCGGGCTTAGTTTGCCTTTCTTACTAAACCGCATCACTCCTTTCCAGGGCGACACTTTAAGTAGGACTTTGTCACCTACTTCGAAGTGAAAATCCTTACGATTTGGATCAGCGTAAATCTTCTGCCTATTCCGAGCAGCTTGGAGATTGTTACGAATCTGGACAATCTTGTCCGTCGTTTCAAACACGATCTCTGGTCCTGATAACTGGACTTCTCCAACTTCCGCCCAACAAACAGGCGATCTACACTTTCTACCGTATAATGCCTCAAAAGGCGCAGCCTTTATGCTGGTATGGTAGCTATTGTTGTAGGAGAATTCGATCAATGGCAGGTTCTTATCCCAGCTACCTCCCAAGTCGATCGCACATGCACGTAGCATGTCTTCTAACGTTTGAATAGTACGCTCACTCTGACCGTCTGTCTGTGGATGGTAAGCCGTACT
The DNA here is from genome assembly GCA_030545235.1 of Helianthus tuberosus. Taxonomy (NCBI): domain Eukaryota; kingdom Viridiplantae; phylum Streptophyta; class Magnoliopsida; order Asterales; family Asteraceae; genus Helianthus; species Helianthus tuberosus. The sequence goes on along the minus strand of CM060407.1, from coordinate 95,771,844 downwards.
AAAGTTCAAACGTGTGCCCAAAGATTGTTGGAAGCTTTTCCAAAAGTGCGACGTGTACCTAGTATCTCGGTCAGAGATAATAGCTACAGGTATGCCATGTAAGGCTACAATCTTATCAACGTACAGTTGGGCTAACATATCGGAGCTGTAGGTCTCCTTAATGGGTAGGAAATGTGCTGACTTAGTCAGTCGGTCGACTATCACCCAGATGGTGTCATTTCCTTTCCTTGTCTTGGGTAACTTGGTGATAAAATCCATAGTTACCATTTCCCACTTCCATGTAGGAAGTTCAGGCTGTTGTAACAAACCTGACGGTTTTTGATGTTCTGCCTTGACTTGTGCACACGTCAAGCATTTAGCTACATAGGTAGCTACAGACTTCTTCAAGCCTATCCACCAATAGTTTGCCCTTAGATCCTGATACATTTTATCAGCTCCAGGATGAACGGAGTATTTAGAGTTGTGGGCTTCCTGGAGGATAACATCACGGAGTCCTCCATAAATTGGAACCCATATCCGTCCATTCAATCTAAGAATTCCATCCTTGCTGAGAGATAACTGCTCCTCAGTCACTCCTAGCTTTTCATTGGGATAGTTAGCTTCCAACACAGCTTCCTTCTGTGCAGCTAACAACCTTTCTATCAAGTTGTTCTTTATTTCCATGCTCTTGGCATTGATTCGGATGGGTTTCACTCTTTCTTTCCGACTCAAGGCATCGGCGACTACATTCGCCTTGCCGGGATGGTATCTTATTTCACAATCGTAATCATTAAGAGTTTCCATCCAACGGCGTTGCCTCATGTTCAAGTCCTTCTGGTTGAACAGATGTTGAAGGCTTTTGTGATCAGAATAGATCACACATTTAATTCCATATAAGTAGTGCCTCCACAGTTTTAGTGCGAATATAACGGCACCCAACTCTAGGTCGTGGGTGGTGTAATTCTTTTCGTGCACCTTTAACTGGCGTGAAGCATAGGCAATGACTTTGCCTTTTTGCATAAGCACACATCCCATCCCGGTGTGTGATGCATCACAATAAACTACAAACTCCTCAAATCACTCAGGCAATGTCAGCACTGGAGCATTGCTCAGTTTCTGTTTCAGAATATCGAAGGATTCCTGCTGCTTAGGACCCCAGTCGAACTTAATCTTCTTACGTGTCAGCGAAGTCAGGGGTGCAGCAATCCTTGAGAAGTTTTCTATGAATCGCCTATAGTATCCTGCCAAACCTAGGAAGCTACGTATTTCCATAGGCGTCTTTGGCTCGTGCCAATTCATGACAGCTTCAACTTTAGCGGGATCTACTTGGATGCCTTGCTCACTAACAACATGTCCAAGAAATTGGACTGCTCGAAGCCAGAATTCACATTTCGAGAACTTGGCGTAGAGTTTTTTCTTTATGAAGTAGTTCCAAAATGCAGTGAAGATGCTTCTCGTGGTCAGCTTGGTTCTTTGAGTAGATGAGGATATCATCGATGAAAACGATGACAAATTTATCCATGTAAGGCTTACAGACGCGATTCATGAGATCCATGAATGCGGCTGGTGCATTTGTGAGCCCAAAAGGCATCACTAGGAACTCGTAATGACCATAACGAGTCCTGAATACTGTTTTGTGCACATCCTCATCTTTAACCTTCAATTGATGGTAGCCCGACCTCAAGTCAATCTTCGAGAAGAAACTTGCCCCTTGAAGTTGATCGAACAGATCGTCGATTCTGGGCAAAGGATACCTATTTTTGATAGTAACCTTATTAAGCTCACGGTAGTCGATGCACAGGCGCATCGATCCATCCTTCTTCTTGACAAATAACACTGGTGCTCCCCAAGGAGACGAGCTAGGTTTTATGAAACCTTTGGCTAGCAAATCATCTAGCTGCGTCCTCAATTCCTTCATCTCCGTTGGTGCCAACCTATAAGGCGCCCTTGCAACTGGTGCTGATCCAGGAATAATGTCAATCCTGAATTCCACTTGCCTATCTGGTGGCAAACCAGGTAGTTCTTCAGGAAATACTTCGGGGTATTCAGAAATGACTGGGATATCTCCAATCTTGGGTTTCGGTTCATCAATAATCACCTGTGCCATGTAGATGACACAGCCCTTCTTCAAACACTTTGAGTCTTTGAGTATAGACATCTTCTCGGGCAGCCCATACTGGGTATCTCCCTGGATAGTAAGCGATTCACCAGACGAAGTCTTGATCATCACTTGCTTCTTATTGCAAATAATCTGGGCTTGGTTATGTGATAACCAGTCCATACCCAAAACTATGTCGAAACCGGCTAGTTTTAAAGGAAGTAGGGACAAAGGAAAAGAGTGACTCTTAATGGATATGAAACATCCGTCTAATAAGGTTGAAGCGGTTTCTAAAGTGCCATCGGCTAGTTCCACCTCATACTTCACACTTAAAGTTCTAACAGGTAGTTTTAACAATTCACAAAACTTATTATCTACAAACGACTTATCAGCGCCTGAATCAAATAACACTCTCGCATAAACATCATTTACGAGAAAGGTACCTGTTATCACGTTGTCGTCCTTGACGGCTTCCTTTGCATCCATTCTGAAGACCCTTGCATTGGTCTTCCTAGCCTCTTCCGGCTTCTTGGCAAATTTTGGGCAATTGCTCTTGATGTGCCCCTTTTCATTGCAACTATAGCAGGTCGCATCCTTTATCTTCTTGCAATCCAAGGTTTTGTGTTCCTTGGATTTGCATATCCCACAAGCAAAAGGCTTTGATTGTGATTGTGAGTTGGATTCAAACCTGCACTTTCCAAAGTGCTGCCTCTTGCAGATTTTACATCTGGGTTTTTCACCCGTCTGCTGACCATCCTTCTTAAAACCTGACCCCTTCTTCTGGTCATTGCTACCCTTCTGCTTCTTATCTGAACGCCGTGAGTTGTCATCCTCACGCTTCCTCTTTTCGGTATCATTTTTCCTTTGTGACCTCAGCCTGACAGCATCTGAGGTCAGGGATAAAGATATGTCCGTTACTGACCGAAAAGTGGTTGGTCTGGAGGCCTTTACACTTGCTTTGATCTCCGGTTCCAAACCCCCGATGAAACGAGCTATACGTTTAGGCTCCGGAGTTACTAAATAAGGGACCAACCTTGACAAGGTATTGAAAGTGGTAAGGTAGGCCTGACAGTCCAAATTCCTCATGACCAATGCCAAGAAGTCAGACTCAATTCTCTCAACCTCGTGTTGAGGGCAGAAATTTTCCCTGATTAGAGTCATGAACTGTTCCCAGGTCATGTTGTATAATGGGACTTTCCCTGTGGCTTGGATCAAAGATCTCCACCAGGCTAAGGCTTCTCCTTTAAAGGACTGCGAGACAAACTTCACGACATCCCTATGATGGCAACCACTAATATCCACCACGGTATCCATTTCATCCATCCACGTCATGCACTCAACAGCTCCTTTTTCCCCATTGAAGTCTCTGGGTTTGCACGACACGAAGTATTTATAGGTGCAACCCCTATTACGAGGTTCTTGGTTCTGTAAGACTCTTTGGGATGGATGACTCCTTTGATTCGAGGAGTGGTGAGAGTTACTGTTGTGGGCAGTGTGGGTCCTGGAGGGTGTTCTAGTGTGTGATGCAGAATGGGTCCTCGTATGGGTACCACTTGATCCATGGTTTTGTCTATCCATGGCTCTATTAACCGCATTGTCTATCATAGCTTGCAACTCTGCACCTGCTACGTTCACATGGGCATTATCATTTACTATCCTTGGGTGACTGTTGACCTCGTTTGAGTCTGCCATGTAGCTTAAACTGTAACATATCGACAATAATTTATTGGTGAGTTATTATATAATTGTCTTTTATGGCAATTTTATTAACCGTGGTAAACATAGACCATATATGGTTAATTTATTTCTCACATTTATTTAGGATTTCTAATATAATTTATCCTAATCATTAAAACAAACAGTTTTATTAGCACATAAGGCCTAGTCACAGGGACAATATAATTTATAAGCTATGATTTCAGAGAATCAAAGCATGAAGGTTTGAACAAAGTTCATTACCTTTATTAGACAGGGTCACAGACTAATACTGTCCTTTGTCTCATATGAAAATGAGAAGGGCCCGAAGGCATTCCATTACCAATGGATGGTAAAAAAGAATTGATCATATTTATTAATGATTTAACCCATGATTCAGAGATCATTTAAGTGGGTTTAGAATCTTGAAAAGATCCAAATATAATAATAACACGTATGTTTCTAACGAATCATATCTGCTAGGAGTGTTAACATGTTTTCAGATGTTAACAGGGATTTGAATCTTTTTAACAAGTTTTACCATCTGGGCCAGGTCTTAAAATGACATGCAGGCTAGGTTTTACTTTTAAGATCCTTAATAAAAATAACATAGGCAGATAGATTTTTAAAAGGAATGATTCTGATTTATTTATTTCATATATAATTTAATTATGCATAACATAGCAAAGATGAAATTTATAAACTTACATTCCATTAAACTAAAAGTAGTACATCTTTGCCCTAAACGGGACTTTTCACTGTACAGATGCCCACGCAGGAGCTATACATATAATACATGTCCTCACAGGGACGGTCTACAAAAGTAAATGTCCACACAGGGACTACTAGAGACAAGTCCACGTAGGGACTAAGTACAAAGGTAGATGTCCACGCAGGGACTACATACACACATAAATAAATGTCCACGTAGGGACTTGATTTTAAACAAGGAAATACAACAATATATATATGGGGATTTAACGATCCCGTTTCTTCTTCCCCTTAAGCAAGTTTGCCAACCCACTCATAAATCCCTCATTCTTCTTACGTTCCTTCTGGAAGTCTCGCTCCACTTTGGCCAGTCTTCGGCGGAGTTCCTCCTGCTCATGGGGAGGAGCCCCTGGTGGCTGGTACTGTGGTGGCGGCTGAACAGGTGTTTGATACCCCCGAGCTGGGTATCCCATTCCCCAAGGGGTCCGTATGGTCCCTCGGGATTATTATGGGCATGGTAGCTTGATGCCACGTTGTAAGGATCATCCGCATAGTTATAGCCATGGTATGCTGGTGGTCCATATGGGTTGTAAGTTGCCGGAGCAGTATACGCAGGGATTGGGTGGCCAAAACCCGGTGATGGCGGTACTATAGGTGCTGAATTCACCTCCGAAACTGGGACAGAAGGTCCTCCCATCTGTGGGCCTTCATAAGTAGGCGGGTAATGGCTACCGCTAGAGTGTTGAGGGGTGTTGATACGAAAATCAACTTCTCGTGTTGAGATCCGTGCGCCAGTCCTCCTACGTCTTGGTGGTGCTGGAGGCTCTAAATGAACTGGTGGTGGTGGGGGCGGTGGCGTGACTGCCACAAACCCGTGTTCCCCAGAGGAATCTTGATGAGGCTGCTGCGGTGGCTGCTGGTGAGGTGATGGGTGGTAAGGTGGTGTATTGTACCACTCACACCGTTCGAATCGTGCCATGTGACTATCCGGACCCTGGTATGGCGTTCCGTGATATGACGATCCGTCTGAGATCACGAAAGGATGGTTCATGGATCCTGTTGAAGCCTCGACGGGATCTGTGTCCTCGTCCATATCCTGATCACCAGAAAAGTGATCTTCCGGTCCAAGTGGGTTAAAGCCCACTTGCTCTGGCAGATACTCTGCCGGGTTAAACTGACCCTGAAAAACAGGAGTAGGGTCGCCAAAGAAACGTTGCGGGTTGTGGGGTTCGTTCTCTGACCGAGGCCCATAAGAGTCCTGATATGGAAGTGTTGAGGAGTGCGAAAAAGATCGTCTGTCATCGTCTTCATATGTCCTCCATAGCTCCCTCGTTTCGTCATTCCTTGAAGAAGAAGTTCGTCGGTATGATGGCCCTGCCTCATGGTCGTTAGGGGCGCTAGCTGGCTCCTTTCCTCGATCACCTCGTCTAAATCTTGGCGGCATTATTGTACCTGTTAAAATACACAAGGTAATAACAAGAAAATAGAAGACAAAATTTAAAAATAAAATTTGAACAATTTGGATTATTCCTAAGTTCTTTGTCTAGACTCGAAAATTTAGGAATGTGCAATTGTGTAACTGAGATTAAACACAAAAGGCTAGTGTCTAATTCACTCAGTGTTGGCTCTGATACCAACCTGTCACACCCCGAATTTCCACGTGTCACCGGTGGGCCCGGTGGGGGAGTATCGTGACGTGGTTGGCAACATAATAGTCAAACAACACAATATTTAAATGCACAGCGGAAGCAAATTATAGATTTAATCCAACCAAACGATATTGTAATATTAAGTATCACAATTAGTTGAATACAAATCCACAGGTAGATCCAAATAAAAAAAGAAACAAATGTTCAACAGTTTATAACATCCAAGCTGGCAAGACTTAATACGGATGCTAGGAGACAAGCCAGCCTATTTCGCGTAGTACCTGCACTCAATCTTTTTAAGAAAATACGTCAGTTTACACTGGTAAATACAATCAACCGACTCATTTTGAAAAGAGTTTAAGAAAAAGCATTTAAGGCACAAGGCACAATTAATATTTTATAACTTGGGATAATTATTTAAATATATAATACTTGTATGGATTTACATGTTCCTTATGCGTTCAGTAGCCCGGATCTAGCCGGGTTAAAGATCAATTAACACACCACTTTATTTATGAGACACTAACAGGTGTACGCCTACACCTGAGTGCTAAGGTCGTGGCCATTTCGTAAAATGATGCCAGGGATATCCGGGACACGGTCATTAACCCCCCAAAGGCTTTAAGCAAACAAAACAATATTAAACGAGACGTCTCAATACTTTCATTATCATTCATTCAATCAAAGATTCAACGCCCCGACCAAGCGGTATTTTATATACCGTACCCCAAGCCCGTATAGGGAAAATAAGTTAAAAGTATTTACCTGAGCAAGTATAGTTCAAAATCAGCGAGTGCAAGTATCTTTTACTGGTTCTCCTAATCTGGAACGAAGGTTTATAATAACCTATTAGAATCCTAACGGTCTTTAGTTAAGCTTACGCTTAGACCGGTTAGTTTTAAAGATACGGTTCGCACGCACGATTAAGCGAAGACCGGATAGAATGTGATTTAGACCCGACAAGTTTGAAGACTTGTTTAATATGGGTATACGATACACATTCTGGATTTTGAGATAAAACTGATAAGGTTTGACCCGTTTCGGCTAATTTATGTAAACTAGTTACATAAACCGAACCGAACGCGCGTGAAGCGTAACGGGTATCCGTAAGAGTCCTAAACAGGTTCCCTAAGTTAATACACCTTAATTAAGTTGTGATATCAGTAGGATATCACCCATGATGCCCAAAACGAATTTAATCTCTTAATAAGCCTCGTAGGGGTATTTTGGTCATTTTAAAGATTATAAAAGGATTAAATTAGGTTTCTATGAACCGGGTCTGATTACATCAGTAAAATAGCTTATATTAACAGGTTATAACATTTGGTTATAAGTCTTATATGTCAAAATAGTTTTAAACCCAAACTACGCGTATAATACGCGTATAAAGCCGTTTTAAGCGACGTACGGTTTAAAATACGATTCTGAGTTTCCTGATCAGTTAAACAGGTTCAAAACATTCTAATTAATATTTAAAATCAGTAGCAATTGGATTGGCGTTAAAAGGATTTGTAAAACTCATTTTATGGCCGAAAAGGGTATATTCGGTATTAACCGAATTAAGGCGCTAATCCAAGCTTACGATTAGTTTAAAAATAATTAAAAATCTTCAAAAATCCCAAAATATTATATTACATCAGTGAGTAAAAGGTTTGGTGTCAAAAATGGGGTTTAGATAGGCTTTACGCTAATGACGTCATTTATTTATTAAGAATCGCTATAATTACGTCATTAAGCATAAGTCCTAATCTAGACCTCCGATTAACGTGAAATTTTCGGGACATGCATAATAATCAGTAACTAAGATTATGGCATTTCCACTTTTCCCAAAATCTCGTTTTATGGTCATAAGGGCATTACGGTCAATATTTAGGCGATTAACGGAAACATCGGACGATTAGGGATTCGAGTGGTATAAACGCAGAGGCTTATACACACATGTAACTAGGTCCTAATGGAACCTTAAGGCATGTCTAAACCTATATAAATTAGGTCAGAACCGAGGTCAACGCAAAAGTCAAACCTTTGCGTCTTTCGGCTCCGAATCGGTTCAATACATAAAGTTGTCGAATCAAACAAGCGTAGACAAGTTATTATACTTATTTTCAAGTTATATGACTGTTAAAACAGATTATACGCCTTCTGGATCATTAAATTTGCATTAAACGATTCTGTTGACTTTTTCGGAACATGTTTGACTCGTCAAACGACATGGTTAGGATTTGAATCAGAGGGTGACCTTTTAGGGGTTTAATACCCATATAAATACCAACTTATAATGACTTTCGATTCGACAAATCTCTGGACCGATTGTGATTTATCACAAAGTCAAACCGTAGTTACGACGGTTTGATTTCTAGGCTATAAACGATGTAAAACTGAATCGAGAAGGATCAAGAGCACTTACACACGTCTAATGGATGATATGGAAGTCTTGTGAATGACCCGTACGCTCCTTTGATGTCCAGAAGTTGATATGTGTTTGTATGTTGAACACGAGACTTTTAACAAGGACTTTGATCTTTCTTATTTGATTCCAAATGAGTGTAGGATGATCAAGATGAATGTATATGGCTTTTATAAGATGTATACTAGCATATACCAGCCCATAGAATCGAAAAACCATGTTTAAAGTCGGTTAGATGGCACGAACAGGCAGCTGTCCATGCATCAGGTTGTTTTCTGCATCTGCAGGTCGAAGGCGGCCCGCTTTGGGTTTTGTTGATCCTGATGCGGGCCGCTTGGGCCCCCTGATCAGGTTAACTTGTTTTCTTGTATTGCATTTTGGTCCCCGGGTCCCTCGAAAGGTCGTTTTCAAGTCCAATCTTACATAAGAAGCTTTGTTATTTAATATTTGGGGCTTTAAGACTTATACCCACTTTGTCAAGTCCTCGGGTAACTTTGTGATCACCCGAAAAGCCCTAAATTTCCACGTTGACGATTCTAACCCTTTCACACGAATTTTATCACAACTTGCTCATATGATAACGAAACTTGGTGAAATTTTTATGGTAGATTCTAGTGAGCATAATTAATCGTTACAAAGCTTCGGGTTTGTCAAAAGGTCACTCAGAGGTATATCTTTAACATGTTGACACATTTAACCCCTGTAGTTTGTAATCTCTCACTTTCTTTCACAATTCGCTTCGTATGATCCATGATCTATTCGTTTAAGGTTATAAACATCATGTAGGGTTATTGCAAAGTGTATTTATTCATTGTTGACACTTTGAACCCTTATACTTACACAGTTTCACTGTCTGTCAACTTTAGTCCTCCAAGAACATTCTTTCACACGTTCAAACATTATGACACGTGTCAAGATATTATAGGACGTAAATTTTCGAGGTGTTACAGTTGGGGTGTGACAGATTGGTATCAGAGCCATAACTATAGGGAATTAGGCCAGACTCGACCTAGTCCGGGTCGACGTCTTAGAAATTGACCTAGTCTATAGTCTAAGTACCAACAGGCCGACTCGTACAAACCAGTAGGGTTTGTATCGGGCCTACTTGATACTCTCGATTAAAATTTCTGAAAGCTACAACTTTGTGTGAACACCGCATACTACAGTTTCACACGGAGAAGCCTTTCCTAAGGCTGGAATACTACTTAGCTTTTCCTAAGGCTGGCACAATACACATGTTTTCCGAAAATACTCGCATAACAAAACTGAGTGATCCAGTCGAGATCAGGCGTGAAAACCAAGAACTCTCGATAGGATTGCTCACTCAGCGCAATTTTTTTTCTAGCACGTGAACCTTTCATCAAGTTAGGAGTGACATCCACATCTCGACGAAAGTCTCCATTTCGAAATCTAGTGGAACTCACGAATTTATTCGAAGAGCATAACCACAATTAGGAATAGAATTGTTAAGTCAGGGGTGAAACCCGTACCTAAATAAGCCGTTCCACTCTCTATAAACTGGTTTACAAAAGCTCTCACCAAGGACTCGACTATCACGATAACTCGAGCCACGCGATGACTAGGAAGACAAGTGCCATGAGCTGCATCCCAGTGGAAGCATGAAGCCTTCTAGGTCAACGCGCGTGCACGAACTTGTTAAATATAGTTGAGTTACCTTGGGTAGTCGACGCCTAAACACCCGAGGCATTCCAAATGTTTTACTAAACCTACGATTCGCTGGTTTTACGCTTTAATGAACGTAATTAAGCTTTATGTGTTATCGATTTCTCGATTTAACGATTTTCACTCCCTGCTTTATAAACGCACAATTCGCACAGCCATCGCAATCTAAAACGTAACCCGAATGTTCGCAACAAAACTAATACATAATCTATCGCCTTCGCTCTCGTTTTCTCACCTCAACGCGTCCTCGCTTATTCTAAATCGACCTGTATATGTATGAATACAAATCACATTTATATAAATATATATATATATATACGTATAAACAAACAAGTCATTGTGTGAGAACTTAGGAAATTTCGTGTCTCCTATGTGGCTCCTATGTGATTCGCATTACTACTACACTATCGCATCAAGTTTTGAACGCGCTCAATCGCATCGCAAAACTCAAAAATCATTATGATCGAATCTCATTCCAAGTCTCTTCCTGTCTAGATGCCTTCCAACAACTCTACTTCGAGAATGTTAGCAAAGAGACGAGCCAAACGAAGGGGCGAAAAGAGGATTGCTTCACTTGTGACCAGAGAAGTGGTCAAAGTCATTCCTCAAATTGCCGCACGAGTGCACTCTCTTATCAACTCTCGAACTTCGGAAGACGCTAAGACAGAAGAGCCGCAATCTACATTTCTCTGCAAACACTTCAGAGCCTGTGACCCGATGGTCTTCATGGGTGAAGGAGGTGTTTCTCAACTACTCCAGTGGTTCGATTCTATCGAAGTTACCCTTCGTCAAAGTGGGTGTCCCGATAGTTTCCGTACTACTTGCGCTACCGGAGTATTTCAATCACGGGCACTCGACTGGTGGACCGCCGAACGTAACTAGCGTGGAATCTCTGCAGCTTACGCTCTCTCTTGGGATGAGCTGAAAGAGCTCATGAAGAAAGAGTACTGTCCTCCTCACGAAATTCAGAAATTGGAAGACGAATTTTGGAAAATCAAGCAACTCGAAAGTGACAACACTGGCTACACCGCAAGGTTCAAACAGCTTAGCATAATCTGCCCAAGTCAAGTCAACACCCCAGAGAAAGCCATCTCGAAGTACATTCGTGGCTTGCCTGAGTGTGTGGGTGATTTTGTCGAAGCTGCAAGACCTGCTACCATCGAAGAAACCTACCGCTTAGCCGCAGAAATCAACAACAAACGACTCATGGAAGAGTTCTTCACAAAGAATCCTGTCCAGCAAGCTTATCAAGCAATCGCCATAAATTCTTCAGGCGAACAGGTTGACGATTCTTCTGATGGATCTACTGACGAATCTTCTGACAAATCTGCTGGCGATTCTCCTAACGAATCTGTCGACGATTCTTCTGATGAACCTGCTAACGATTCTTCTGACAAATCTACCGACGGATCTTCCGAAAACTCAACCAAGGATTCTGCAAGTGAGTCCTCAGACGAATCCTCCAACGACGACTCCTCTTCGCGAGACACCGACAAACCTAGCCGCAAACGAAAGATTTCAAGCCCGAGCTAATCAACAACCGAACTGCTGCAACCGAAACCTCTTCGGACAGTTCCGATGTTTCCAAAACGAGCCTACACTGGAGCTCATCCTCAGTGTTACTCGTGTACCTATCATCATCCAGTTGGGGCTGACTGTCGCTATTGCAATAACTGCAACTGTTACGGTCATTTCACCCGCAACTGCCGCATCGAACCATGAACCTGAGTACAACAACAACAGCTCCAGCAAAAGTCTTCAACATCAAACACCTAGCACGCGTAGGATAAAGTTGTAATGATACGATTTTCGACGTTAATTTCTAAGTTTTGAACCTACTCTATTACTCGATGTAGCCACTATGCGTAACATTAACTCTCGTTTTCGTTTTCTCTTCCGCTCTCTAATCGTCGCACTTAGACTAGATTCACACACATACTAAATACTATATCACGAAATAATGTGTTTTACCCTCACTACACTCTTAGGACGAGGTACGATAAACGTGCAAGGAACGATTAATCACGGGTGCACACGGGATTATTTGGGTCAGTGCACGGAGATCGTAGTGAATTCTAAGGTGCCACAAGCGTTTCAGCAAAGTATGACACCGAAACACGAGATTTAAGTAATAGGGGTAAGGCAAGGTGTGCCTTACCATACTACTGAAGTTTCGTGCAGAAAGTGCCTGTGGAGTTGAACGTTATTAGACCTATTATACTATTGTGATTACTTTCAACACACTACACTCAATCGAAAGGCGTAACAACTAAACCGAATCATCGCAAGACTTGTCGAAAGTCTGCAAACGCAGTGCAACCGCCCCATCGATGGACTCTGGGAGTCTACCCCACAGGGCAATTGCATCGACACAAGACTGGTCGTAAGTCTGTCGCGATCAATCTCATCGAGTACATTAACGCCCATGATGTTGTTGAGTGAGGACCTATTCTACCCTCCTCGATAACTGTGATGCGTCACAACGTAACGTAAAGCTTATTCGAAACAAAACTCGACTAAATCGCAAACATGTGTATCCCGTAATCTCTATCGCTTATTATGTGAATCTGTATCGTTTGCTGTGTATCAATCTATCACTATACCGTTATCTGTAATAGTTAGCACGCATAACCTCGCTTCACGGGATGAAGCTCATATGGTTAAAGCAAGGTGTTTTAGTCATATCAGCGGGCTTTCGTGGGAAAAGGCCATGCGGAGTCTGATGTTAGTAAACTCTGTGGTGGTAATCAATCAAATCGAACCGCATAACTCGCGCATACCTCCATCGCTTGCAACGCAACAACTGCCGCTTATCGTAATTCGTTTTCATCGCCATCATTGCTAGTGTGGAGAATTATTCGTTTAATCACCTAATCGTTTATCGCGTACCGCTTATCGCTCACTTGGTATTCACTGCAGTCTGTACGCATGACATCACTTCACGAGGCGAAACTAACCTGGTTAAACGTGGTGTTTCACCATGTTAGCAAACTCTTGTGGAAACGTGCCATGTGGGTTTAATACGGAAGCTAATCGAAAACGCGCTATTCGCTTATCGTTTGTCGCTCGACGCCTACCCAGACACGACACATAAATGTTTTGTGTCATCAGGCTACTCGCACACGCTGCTACGGCTACGTTCGCAATTCAACTCGCTTGTTTAACCTAATCGATTATATCTTCAACTTGGTCCGACTTCCTATCGATTGGACCGAGGTAGCGAAATTCTATCTGTGTCATATCGGCCTACATGACACCGCCTCACGAAACGGAAGTGATATGGAGAAACATGGTGGATACGCTGTTGGTACTTCCTATATATAAGTGTTTTAACCATATTACCAAACTTTCGTGAGATAGTGCCAAGTGGGGCTCGATGTTAATTAACTTTTCAAACTATTAAAAACCGATTTTTATAAAATTTTTATTAAAACCATTGGACAAGTGAAATTTCCTCACAATGTGGAGGTAACATCGAATCAGCTTAACTCCATGCCCAAGGGAAGTCTCATAAGTCCAGTTTTTCTTTAAAAACTTTTGCAATATCAAAATGAAATCTTTATTAAGACGTTGGGTCGACATCGAGTTCAACATTGAACCCAGGTCCTAGGAGAGTTTTCGTAACCTCAGTTTTCATTTTCGAATTCCTTAAAATGTTTAAAACCTAAACTTTCTTGCAACGCTGGTTAACAATCGACTTAGTTAACCCTACGTTAAGAGAAACCTTTCAAGGTTCTTTAAAATTTCAATCGCATCGAACTTACAAATTCTTCGTGACTCGAGATACTCTTGGAACGCCAACTCCTGGGATGCTCCTTTGGTCAATACGTCGCTTCTCGCTATCGCAATCGATCTCTCTTATTCGAAGCACTCTCGCTTGTCAACTCTCACCCGATCAACTCGTTGTATCGCTACTTATCCAGGATCAACTCTCAAAGGTCTACCTATTGGAATAATTTCGGGACGAAATTTCCTAAAGTAGGGGAGACTGTAACAACCCGCACTTTTGTGCGTTGTTACTGCTCGATATACTCGTTACGCCTAGCATCGGGGATTCGGATCATAATGTAACTATATCGCATACATCGCTATTCGAAGGATAATCGCATATTTTCGCAATACATTATCACTATACTACACCAATCACAAACACTAACACTCACGATGGCACTGAGTGAGGACCTATTCTACCCTCCTCGGTGGCCGTGATGTGTCGAAACGCAGACAAATAACGCTAACAAAGACTCTCGGGTGAGTGCTATAGCTCCAGTCGTCGTGACGATGATGACAATACGAGTGAGTGGTACCTCGTCAGTCATTGTGGCACAACACACAAAAACGTTCACGATGACATCAAGAAAGGACCTATACTACCCACCTTGATGGCCGTTAAACGTCGCTAATAATCGCATACTCGAAATGAAAACCGACTGTAATTATCGAAACTGTGGATTATGGATACGTAAATACGACCCCTAGTGATATCTATAGGTATATATTATAATAATATAAAAAGCTCGCACTTCAAAATCGATCGCAACGCTCGAAACGGAGAAATCCATCGCGTCGGAGTGGCCATCCGGACGGATGGGCCATCCGGACGGATTGCCATCCGGACGGATAGCCATCCGGACAGATGGGCCATCCAACCCAAAAACCATTTCAGCTCCCATTTCGCCTATAAATAGCATGTCACATCACTCAAACAGTGATGTGACAGCTCCCACTCGACCAAACACGCCTCAGGACCCTTTCCTCTCGATATCTCGCGATTCCAGTAAGATTTCAATCTAAAACTTGTACTACTATGATCTACACTCAATTCTACATCATTCTATCTTTCAAAACTCAATTTTTAACCGTGAAATCTATTGATTTTGAGGTGTTTTAAGGTGACGCCACCAAGAGTTCATATGAACTTCAAGTTGTGACCTCATCCCACCATAAGCGCCTCAGATCTGAGTGATTTCCACATGTTTTGGTAACGAATCTCACCTAAATCTATGTATTCAACCAAGGAATTGTGCGATTTCGAGCTAAACCGGAGAAACCGTCAAGAACGGCCAGTTCTGATGGGGCGGGGTGATTCACGGCCGTTAGAGCGGGTCGGAACTGGTGGAATTCCAAGTGTTAATGCGAAATTACATTGTCCCGGTAACTCCGCATGTATTCCTTCCGATAAACACTCAAAAACAGCGTTCAGAATGCGAAACAGACGCGTCATTCGTACGGATCACATGTCATCCGCACGGATCACATGTCATCCGCACGGATCACATGTCATCCGCACGGATCACATGTCATCCGGACAGATAACATGTCAATCGGACGGATGAGCCCCATCCGACCAAATAACTAACTTTTCGACGCCATTCTCGCTTAACCGTGCATCGTTTACTATATCCTTGAATGATTTAACTGATTCGCCTAGTGTCGCGCCCCGATGATTCCGCCATCTGTTGGGGTGTGACAATATCCCTCTGAACCCGTTCATCCATACAAAGTATGACTTTGATTGTGAGTATTGGTGTTTAACTCTCTGCAGACCTTAGAAGATTTTAGAAGTGGCTGGGCCAAGTCTGCACCAAGAAAAGCTTGCGCAGATGTTTTTTAATGAAATCTCTTCGAAAAAAACAAATAGTCTGCGCGTAGCAATGTCTTTGCATGGTCTACGCGGCGCAGACAGAAGAGCTTGCGAAGTGCTTTTCAGAAAAAAAAAAACAAATAGCACCTAAATTTTGTTTGAATAACTTGGCTTTCGTATACAACTACATAACTTCTCCGTAACTTTTGAATATACGGCCGCGACGTAGTTTTTTATTGTCACATTTGCTTATGTTTAACTTTATTTGGAACCATGGTGGTATCCCACTGGTTAAGCCTAAAAATCGATCTGTCCGGGTTAGTAGGGCTGGTATATCGTGTCTTATTGGGTTTAAAAGGTCTCTAACGACGCGTGTAACACAAGTATTAAACTTGAATACAACTCGTTTAACTACTTTATATCTCATGTTTATAACACAGTTTTATATTTTATATACCAAGAAGAAGAAACGATGGATCCTAATCTTATAATTATATTTATTTTAAAAACGTAAAAAAATCTCATTGTGTACTTTTTCTGTAAACAGGTCTGATGATGTCTTATACATATACCTAATGCCAGCCTTACGGGTTAGTCACAGTCGGTTTTGAAGCTTCCCCCCAAATCTTACAGAAATAAAATTAGGGTTTAACTTTATCCCCAAATTGAATAATAACACCGTCTTTTAATCTCTGCATAGTAACCAGGATCCACCCGCAATTCAAGTTTTCATCAAATCATCTTGCACAGAATCTCAATTTTCATTTTCTCAAGCTGATCGTTAACACCCCCATTTAAATCCCACCTAATGGCTCAGCCCAACAGCGTAACCTCCTCTTCTCTCCTTTTCCTTTCAACAACAATTAATAAAATAGAATTTCAATTTGTTGTTTCGATTCGTTAAACAATAATAATAATTTCAATTGCTGTATGTAGACTGCTGGAGTTGACAACACTTTCAGAAGGAAATTTGATCCAGAAGAGTATTTACAACGCGCTCGTGAACGTGAAGAAAAGGTGCATTTACTATTTTACTGATTACTGTTTTTATTATATTTCTGTTATGAATTATGTTGATTAGTATTGGTTTTTGTTATGTTTATTAGGAGTTGGAAAAAAGTTCGAAATCTAAAGGTTAGTATTAGTTTAATTTCTGTATTTAAGTATGCGTATGCGCAAACAAAACTAATTTGGTTACAGCGAAAGGACCGCCGGTGCAAAGAAAACCCTTGAAGCATAGGGATTATGAAGTGGACCTTGACTCGCGCCTTGGGAAGACTCAGGTAAGTCACCTTTTATTTGTTAATGTTAACAGTTGAGAGCAGCAGGTGTTGTTTGGTACCAATTGTAGCTACAGATTAAAATGTTGTTTAGGAATCGTCTTGCATCTAGTTAGCAATAAAAGTTTTTTCCTTTGGTCTCGTGTTAAATGTTTTATACCCCTTTTACGCAGTTTAGTGATCAGTATTAAGAAGAATTAACTAATTGACAAATCATATGCTAACGCATTAATGCTAATGGTGATCCCATTAACTTTGGAATTCGTTTGCAGTGGTAGGGGGTTTAGTCTGATGAGTCATTTGCGGGTTACTTTTATGCAATTATGTGCTGCTGCCGAGTCGATCCTTAGACCAGGGACTAGGCTAAGGGCAAAAATTACCGTAACTATGCTTTTTGAGATAATCATCCCTTTTCTTGTGTGCATGAGAAATGTAGTGCAACAATTACTAAGTTTGATAAATTCTCACAATGAACTATGGACTCATGACTCGTTCCTTTTGCCTGAAAGCACGTTAACTTGTTAAGCTGGTGTGACTTGGTTATTTTGTGTTTGGGTGTTTTGTTAATCTTATGTTCCTTTTTAGCAACATGAGAACCATTATAGGTAGGAGCCTCAGTAAATAGTTCTATATTTGGGCTCTTAAGTGAAATGTTTTAGTTAGAACAGTTATCAGCTGTGATAAGTATTTAAAACATGAACCATATAAAGGAATATAACATGGTTTTATCATGATCACTGAGTTACAAACTTTAAACAAGAATTCTGTTAGTGATTTAGTTTTGCGCTCCTGGCAAATTTAACTCTGTGTTATCTTACTTATCTGATTGTATCTACTTTAATGCCACATATGTATTTGTTAACGTGTCTATTTATATTTGTATCCAGTATACATGTGCAATCCATCCTGAAAGTTTTCAACACTGATTGAATTAATTCTTAATGATTGTTGTTATGTTAAATACTGTTTTCTTCTGACTCCACGCTTCTCTTCTTTGATAGGTTGTCACTCCAATTGCACCCCTTAGCCAGCAGGTATGTCTTTGTAATTATGTTTCTACGTAACTTTGAATCAATATGTGCAAATGTGATATATGGTGAATTCTTTTTTTTTTGGCAAATGATCTAACTTTATACGGTTACTCGGTAAAATGTCTTCCAAACTACTAAAGCATATAACATTCAAGCTTTAAAGAAAAATATACGATAAATGCATAATTTAAAATTTCACTTAGTGTCCACTTAAGGCGCTTTCACCATGCTGTTGTCACCATTGATTATACAGAACCAGTTGAAAGTCAAAAGGGCAAAACTTAACAGTTTAAACAGTCTACCTAAACATGAGAATAAGGTACTCCACTGACGAAGCAGAAGGGTTCACATACCTTTATCAGTCAATGCCAAAGATGGAGTCGAAAATAGTTTTAGAATTAGAACCTTGTAAAATTGTATTCTGAATTCAGCAGGGAATGGCCTACATTCCACTAAAATCATCAAGAGATCCAAGATGTTTTGCATTCATCTTGTCAGCAACCTAATAATGTTATAAAGGTTAATCCATTAAATTAAAATCCAATACAAATTACAGTTTTGTAAACGAACAAATGAACCCAGTGTAATCCCACTTGTAGCAAAGTGCTATTGGTAGGGTCTGGGGAGGGTGTGATGGTGGCAAACCTTGCCTCTATCCCAAGGGATAGAGTGGCTGCTCCCGCTAAGACCCCTAGCTCCAAAAACCTTTTTTTAAAATTTTATTCTTTATATGGACAATAAGGTATAGTATAACAAACCAAATAACGCAAATATATGGCTAAAATAATTAGCACAAGCAACCTTACAAGAATATTAATATTAATATTAATAATGATATTGTAAATCTCCACTAACCTACAGTGGGAAGTAAAGTATAGTAGTTATAGATAACCGAGAAAATATACAGGAAAAAAAGCACTAACCATTTGCAAGAACCTATACCCTAATAGGCCAGTTTAAAAAAAACGGAAACGAGTTTCGAGGCGTTTTTCCCTTTGCCTCACGAGGCGTAAGCCTCGAGGCGAAACGAGGCGTAAGGCCGAGGCGGTATTAATATATAAATATAAAAATGATATATATTTTCAAGAATAATAATACTAACTAATTTTATCATCAGATTCATCAAAATCATCAAAAACACACCTAAAAAAGACGTGAAATGCTTGAAATTGACACAAAAAAGGCAAAAACATCAAAAAACCACTATCAAAATCCTCTGAGGCGCACCTGAGGCGCAACTTTCTTAGCGCCTCAGCCCCTCTGAGGCGCATATACAATAAAAATCACATGAGGCGCGCCTCAGACTCGATTTTTGGCCGTTTCGCCTCGAGGCGCATGTTGAGGCGCACGCCTCAAGCGTTTTTTAAAACCATGCTAATAGGACACTACTAACTACACCAAACATCACTTAGGGTGAGAGGGGTGGTCACCTAAAGGGGAGTGGTAAACTCCTACCACAACCAATCAAAACATGCCATGTCAACTTCCCTCTCCACTTCCCATTTTACACTTAATCACAAGGGGTGGTTCACTCAAATAACTTTTCCTTAAAAATAAAAAAAAACAAAAGAAAAAATTGTGATTGGTTGAAAGAGAGTGGGGCCCACCACTACCCCCCCCCCCCCCTCCTCTTCCCGCATGCGCCATGCGGCAACAACTTACCGAATTTTGAGTTCACCGCATGGACTTGAGGTGTTGGCGGTGGATCAAACTTGCGGCAACTCCACTCCCCGCTCACCTCTACCCATGCACCCCGTTCAGGCTAAGGCAAAGCTAAGGCTAAGACTAAGGTATATCTATATACTTCCCTAAAAGTCCATAACCTTAATAGTAGTCTAATACGACTTTCCCAAGAACTCCTATCCTTGATCATGTCCCGAAAATTTTTTATTTTTATTTTCTCTTAACCCTTGCTTATAACTTCATTACATGGAAAATACATTTTTTTGGGATATATATTTTGAAGTTATCATTTATATTTTTATGCTACGAAATACGAGATTATCTTTTGAGATTTATATAATTTTGATATTTTCAGATTTTAGATATTTCAAATATTTTATGGTGATATGTATGCAATCTATCATATTTTAATTTAATGTAGATTTAAAAAACTTAAAATTATATAAAAGTTATAGATGAAAGAAGAAAAATTATATACATGAAAAGCCGAATGAGTATTTTTTTAAACTAACGGTTATCTCCTATACCCACGCGTATTACCCAATACCCGATGGGTAATGGGCCGGGTATGGAACCTAGTTTTACAATCAACGGGACTGGGATTAGCCATACTCGGCCCATTGCTATCCTTAATGTCCTCGGAGAGGTGCAAGTCTAGCAAATCATGTCTAATCTGCTCATCCCAATTCCCATGTCAGTTTGTGTTCCATCATTTAAAGTCATCAAAGCTTTCAAATTACAGTTTTGTAAATGTCTTAAAAATATATGCACTGTCTTTATCTTTTCTATTTTATCTATTCAAATCTTAACTGATCACCAGTGGTCCAGTGCATATTAAAGCCTTAAAATTGTTGAGCTTCAAAAAATTTCAGTTGGTCAAGATGCCACAGTTCTCATGTGTACCGCTTTGCTTCTCTTGGCATCCTATGAGATATTTTGGATCAAGTGTTTGTATTTCGTCATTTCATGTCATCAAAGCTTTCATACAATCCTACCTATGTAAACAGATGTTTTTTCTGGAAAACATTTTCCAAAGTCTAAATTTACTTGGACTTGCGGTATCCGTATGTGATGGTGGAAGGTGGATATAGAGCTGTTTGTTGTCTTTCGGATTTACTCACTGAACCACAATGCCTGATGCCGTTAGCAACTATTTTGGTTTCATTGTGCTGAATAAGAACTTGTTCAACATTTAATCTCAGCAAAAAACTAATTCGTACCGATCTCTAATAAAAAAAAATCATTTTCTTCAAGTTGCAAAAGGGATTCATTTGTTGCTAAGCAGAATTCGTCTCTCTGCAAATCTTATATCACCCGTATACTATCCACTCCAGTAACCTTTTTGTCACACTTCTCAGTTTTACCAAAGCTAAATTAAAGAGATAAATAATAAAGGAACCACCGTACGTGTTTTAAGGCCTTAAAGTCCCTCTTTCTGAGAAGCTGACATCTTCATGTGGTTGAAATATTCTGTTATGTTTGAAAATACTTAGGATGGTGTGCATTCCATCCTGAACCCTCAAATTCAAAATAGTATCTCAACATCTAAAACCCACCAAATGAAGGACCAACTTCAAGTGTAATTCTTTAAACTGTCTTACAGTAGGGGCAGTTTTACTATTTTCATGTTCCTCATTTGGTTTAGAATATTATAACTATATTTTCATGCCCTTATAAAAATTCAATTCGAATCCATAAAATGTGCAGTAAGACAATTAATCATGTAGTATGCTAGACATGTTAAGAAAAGATATGATTTGATACTATGCAGGCTGGATACTTTTGCTCCGTTTGTGAATGTGTAGTGAAAGATTCTGCTAACTATTTGGACCATATCAATGGAAAAAAGCGTAAGTAATCATTCTTTTCTAAGACATCATAAATATTCTGCTCTCCTAAATATGATTTATCATTAATTTATCATCTGCCACAGATCAACGAGCCTTGGGGATGTCTATGCGGGTAGAGCGGGCATCTCTTGAACAGGTAGAGATCCATACATGCATTGGATATTAATTTTTTTTTTCATAATTTCACTCACTTAAAGATGTTCATTAGATAACTAATCACAAGATTGTGTTTATTTGAAGTACATATTTGCATTAAGTAATGTAAGTTTTGTTAAATTCTTTACTTTTTTATGTGGGACAGGTTCAGCAACGATTTGAAAACCTCAAGAAGCGAAAAGAGACAGGGACGTTTACTGAGCAAGGTACAACCACCTTAGAGTTGTTATTTGGACTATGATTTTGTAATAAGAATTTTAAAATCTCGACAAAAAGTGTTTATGATAAAACCAACCCAACCCGTATTGAAAATAACCCTCTTTGTTACTTATGTCAGATCTTGATGAGCGAATCTTGAAACAACAGCAAGAAGAGGAGGAAAGGAAACGTCAGAAGCGAGAAAGGAAAAAAGAAAAGAAGGTGAGTTTTTATCTTGTGGGTCCTGACATTAATGCAGGATGTCAAAATAAACGAGCCGATATATAATGTTACGTTTTTATTGATGTTGTGTATGTTTATGTGTTTTTAAACAGAAAGAGAAGGCAATAGAGGAGGAAGTTGAAGTTGACCCTGATGTTGCAGCTATGATGGGTTTTGGAGGTTTTGGTTCATCTAAAAAGTAAAAAAAATGGAAAAAAAAAAAAAATTCAGTTGTTTTGATATTGATGCATGAAAACTGCAACAGGAAGTTATTCTGTAAGTTAACTCTACTCATCTTATGATCTGATGCCTTCTATGACAATGCTCTTGAGTTTTTTTTAGTGTTTTTGAGACTTTGTGTTACTTTAAAAGTTATTTTTAAGGTTTTATGAGTTAAAAAATATATATTTTTATAAAATTGTATTACAGTATTACAGCATATAATAATGGTCTTTTGTATTAAAAAATGTTGATACTTTTATTCTCTTCATTGTCCCGATCAGAATCAGTCACCTTCAGTTTCAAATGTTTTGGTCTCGAATCCTTGTAACAGGTGGTTTGAGACTAAGAACATTCTAATGTAGCGTAAAAACATGGTATACCGTTTCTATCAGTCTATTCATGCCATTACAACATACTTACACTTGACCCATACCCTTCATGTACAAAACCTTCTAATCGACATGTTCGATGCCTTCCTTGATTGAAATAGAAGAAAAAATTTCAGGATCATTTACACTTATCATGCCAATTTGATCACGTCACTGATGAAACTCGGTGCCACCGGGGATGATCTATACCGTCCATTGATGCAAAAACATGCGTATCTTCCATGTCTTCTTTGGATAAACTTCACAGACCTTTTGGTCAGGAGAGTACGGCTCTGATACCAATTATAAGGTTTATAATTTCTAACACACACTTGTTTATGTGCACAGAACTGAGAGAGACTTTCACACAATTACATTCAGATGATACGAGTATGATGGTATTTATACGTATGCAAAACATCTACAGTCAACCGTTGCAACCCTTTGTTTAAACGCCAATATAACTACCAACTTCCTTCCTAACAATATAATACATTAGGCACGTTAGTTAGATGGACCCAGATATTCTAAAGCTTCATGATTCCTTAAAGATGTCTGAAGAAAGTTAAAATGGTCATTCAATTGGTTTTCCTCTTCACTTGTTGGGCGATTTGGAGAACACACAATAACCTTATTTTCAACTGTAAAAGACTGGTGGTTGGTGGTGTCGTGGGAGAAGTTAAGTCACTCGGCTTTCTTTGGCTTAAAAAATCAGGCTAAGATTGAAGGTTGGACAGTCGGTTTGATTTCTTGTAATTTTGGCTAGCTCGTTGTTTTGATTTCTGTTGGAGTTGTTTCGTTTCTCCAGCTCCTTGCTAGTTGGTCCGTTTCTAATGAAGTGTTACCTTTTAAAAATTAATAAAAAAAGTATGATGGACCCAGAGGTTATGACTTTTCTATGCATAACTTTCTCCTGACTCGGTGTATATAGATGGGTTTGACTTGAGTTTCTTTTCTGATTGGTTACTTTTAAAAATATCAATGTCCATTAAAGAATGTAGATCAAAGTTTGTTTTTATACATCTTCCTACCATCTACTGTCCTCATCCACAACAAACCATGTCAATGTTCCCAGGAAAACTGCTCTTCTGCTTCTCTTTGATTCACATTTATTTAATCAATACCATCACTCTAGCTCAGCCCGATTTCGTTTTCAACCGCTGTGACAACGCGGAAAAGTATACCGCAAGTAGCGCCTACCAAAGGAACCTCGACACTACCCTCTCCACCCTCCCCACCACCAACTCCGGCTTCGGTTTCTTCAACTTTTCCACCGGACAAGGCAACGATACAGCCAACTCTATCGCACTTTGTCGAGGCGATGTCAATCCAGGTGAGTGTAGCAGTTGTCTGAATGACTCTATTGCTAACTTGCGAAAACTCTGCCCAAATAAAAAAGAAGCATTAGGATACTACGACCACTGTTTGTTGCAATATTCCAACAATGATTTATTGGTATACCCACAAAAAAAGGATTACTTTTTTCAGTTTAATCCACAGAATACTACGGATATTGATAAGTTCAACGGTGCTCTACGACCGTTAATGGATGAGCTTAGAGGTGCTGCGGCCGCTGGAGGTTCGCTACTAAAGTTTGCCTCTGGGAACAGGACCGGTCCAGGATTCGATAGGATTTACGCTCTTGTGCAGTGTGCTCCTTACTTAACGGAGCAGGAGTGTAGTGAGTGTTTGGAGGATGAAGTCAGTAAGATAGGGATTCATGATAATGGGAAAATTGGAGGCAAAATAGTTTTACCTACTTGTTATTTTAGGTTCGAGATATATCCGTTTTTTAACCAGAGTTTTCGAGCCACTCCCTCACCATCATTTCTGTAGACAACTCTGTCGTCACTACCACCAGGCATGATTGATAGTAATTTCTCGTAAGTTATAACCCGTATGTAATAACAGCGAGAACTGTCTGTATAATACTAATCTATGTGATGTAATGAACTGTTCATTTACGCCTAAATAAGTCGTTTCGACTAGTGATCTGTGGTGGTATGATGCTTGCCCAAGTGGGTTCATATTCTTATGAGGTTTTTTTTTTTTTTTTTTTACGTAGTGTAAAATTAAGTGGTTATCTGCTTTCAAAAAAATGTCTGTTCAAGAAAAAAGTCGTTTTGACTAAAAACTAGAAAGACTAAATCGTAGCTGTCTTGGATTTACAACTTTGAGAAGATGCAACTACGCGTATGACTTTTACATGTGGTGCACATTATATACTAGATTTAGCAGAGGAGTTATGATTATTTACAACGCAGCACCCTTTTCGTGAATATTTTTTAAAAGCCAATTTTTTTTTTTATTAAAGCACTAGCAAATGTTTTCAGAACCGGACCGGAGGTCGACCCGGTCACCTAACGGGGTCAAAGGTCGGACCGGTCCGACCGGTTCGACCGGATTTAAGACCCGGATTACGTCATAAATTATAGAGTTAACTTCCATTTTGCTCTCTGACTTAATTAAATTTTTTAGTTAAAAGTATAGGTATTCCAATAAATTTACATGTAATTAGAAGGGTATTCTAGTAATATCAATGATTTAATAATTTATTAGAAATTCAAAATTCATTTTTGTTGTTTGTCTTCACATGTCAATGTCAGTCTTGAACTTTTTTTTGAAACGTAATGTCAGCCTTGATTTAAAAGTCATTATTATGCATATGGATATTTACTATGGAGTAAACTGCAATTTTACTCCCTGTGGTTAGGGGTGATTGGCACTCTTACCCCCCCCCCTAAGGAAATAATTGCAATTTTACCCCCTACTGTTCACCCTTATGTCGCAACCTTACCCCCTAAGCTCAGTCAAAGGTAGTTTGACCATTATATGTAAGGGTATTTTGGTAATCTTACCCTATATTTATTTTTATTATTAATTTTATTATATATAGAATCCTGAACCTCCATCATCATCATCATCCCCGCCCCAAACCATCACCGTCGCCATCATCACCATCCCCGCCCCAAACCTCCATCATCATCATCTTCAACCATCACCGTCGCCATCTGAACCGCCACAACCACCACTGCCGCCACAACCATCACCGTCGCCATCATCACCATCCCCGCCACAAACCTCCATCATCATCATCTTCATGCTTCTGCCGGTTCCGAACTTGAAATCAGTGGTTAATTTTCTTGTTTTTGAAGGAAACCCTAACTGAATAACACCAAAAGGAAACCCTAACTGAATTCAATCTTTTGGTGTCTCGTTTCTCAGATCCAGTTCACCGCCATGGTTTCATCAGCCAAGATCAAATCTGTTGATTTCTACAGGTGTTAATTCGATGAATCTTTTGTGTTTGATTACTATTTGCAGTGGTTTTGTGTGTATATATGCGTTATGTTTGATGAATGTGACCGGATTTGATTGATGTGCGTGTGAATTTGTTTCTGCTTCTAGTGAAGTTGTTATTAGGAATCGAATTTGTATATAGTCAGTTGATTTGTGTAGTTGATGTTAGGGAACATGAGGTTTAGATCTCGAACTGGAAGTCTGGAATTATAGCTTAGTTGCTTCCGCATTTGAACCGATTTCTCATTCCGATTGTGATATGAAGCTGTAGCGATAGAGCTCCCAAATTTAGTGTATGGTTCAAAGTAGGTGTTGTTATGGAGAAGTTGCAGGTGGTGATTATGAAGAAGATGACGGTGGTGATTGTTGAAGATGAAGGCGGGTGGTGGGTTTTTTTTAGAGAGAGAGAGGGGGAGGAAGAAGATGGCAGTGGTGGTTGTGGTGGTGAATGGCGGTGGCGATGGCAGTGGTGGTTGAGGGTGGTGGCTGGAGGTGGCAGTGGTGGTTGTGGTGGTGAATGGCGGTGGCAGTGGTGGCAGGGGGTAAAAGTACAGAATAAACAAAACATAGGGGGTAAAATAAAAGGGTAAAATAGTCATTTCACCACCAAGTCAACAGATCAGTCAACAAAATTGCAATTATTTCCTTAGGGGGGGGGGGGGGGGGGGGGTAAGAGTGCCAATCACCCCTAACCACAGGGGGTAAAATTGCAGTTTACTCTTTACTATGTGGAGAGCCCTTTAAGTACTTCAACAGTTCAACACCAACTACTTCCACCAACACCAACGACCACCACTAGTTGCCACCACCAACAACAACAACCACCAGCCGTCACCAACTACCACAGTTACCAACACCAACCACAAGCCGTCACCAACCACCACCACGAGATTTGCAACCTCCGGCCACAAGATTAGCAACTTCCGGCAGCGAGATCTGAATCCTCCGACCACGAGATATGCAACTTCGGCGACTGTATAGCATCCAGAGGATTGTGGTGGTGATAGGCGTAGAGTGAGAGAGAGAGGGGACGTGAGAGAGTGGCGGTGGTGACGGGTGATAACGGCTGATGGTGGTGGTGATAGCGCCGGCCCGACCTGAAATATACGAACCGCCGGCCCGACCGCCCGGATCCCGGTCCGACCTCCGGGTCGATGTTGAAACGGGTTACATGCAAGAACCAGCCCGGTGACGCTTCCGGCTCCCGGCCGGACCGGTCCGACCGGCCGGCCCGGTCCGGGTTTAAAAACATTGTTAGCAACAGCAGCAAACCAACGAGCAATAGAAAAAATTACATATCTAAAAAAAAGAAATTTGCTCCAAGTGTCCCACTCTAAAGTTGAAACTACAGGCTACAGCCTCAATTTTTTTTTTTTTTTTTGCCAAATCACCCAACATGCTAACAATATGACCACATGGTTTTTGCGGATTGGTGATCCTCCAGAATAGATCCTTCACGCTAAAGGCATAAATAGGCTAGATGGAGCAACAAGATGATAACATCAGCCATACAATTGTAGAGTGATAGCAGACAGTTAGAATATGCTCAAGACATTCATCCTTTCCCCATAGAGGACATAGGAGCGATGGCAGGGTCGGCTCAACCGTTTTGAAGGCCTAAAGCGAACTAAAAATAGGGGGCCTTTTCTAAATGTCACGTTATACGCCCTTTTCTCCTTTACCCAAGCTTCAACCTGACTAAAACAAACTAAAAAATCAATTGTTGGTGGAACTAAAAACTTGTAATTCGGTTTAATTTTTTTGTAGGTGTATATATATGCTTAGATTTAGGTTATTTTTCTTACAAGTAAATCTCTTAAAGATTAGCAAAAATCTCACAGATTGTTATAAAAAATATTTATCTAACAAAAATTACAGATTGTTACAAAGCAACAAAAAGCAAAAAAAAAAATGAAAACAAGATATCATATTGGCAATTGCAAAAGGCAAAGAAAAAAACAAAAAAAGTAGATTTGAGGCCCTATACATGAGGAGGCCCAAAGCTAGTGCCTCAGAATACTTACCCTTCAGCCGGCACTGAGCGATGGAATGTTGATCCGTGTTCCGACTTAGAGCAAGACAAGTTGGTAACCTATTTAACAAGGGACCAGGCACACCATCCGAAAATGTTCACTTTCCGTGGCAGCCAACGATTCTCTTCGAACACATCATCGGGCACGCCAACCATTCCTCCCGTTATGATTTTTTATGCTCGTAACTGAGAAAACCCCCTTTGTATCCCCAAACCTAGGGGGTGTGCATGGGTCGGTTTGGTTTGGTTTTTAGCATTAACCATAACCATAACCGCTAGTTTTGGTTATGGAATATCCTTAACCACAAGTCCACAACCATAACCATAACTGAACATTGGTTACACTTAATTGATTATTAAGTGGGTTATGGTTTGGTTTCGGTTAATTAACCAAGAAAGGTTTGAAATAAATAGGGTTGTGCATTAGGAGCATGTACAATTTGGACTTAGCTTAGGTCTTTTTTATAAGATAACCAAGACTATGCTTGTTGGTTAAACTATCGATGTGGGAGTCCTTTTAATTTGGCAATTCTCAACAAAAAAAAATATTATTGTAACGCCTCAATTTATCGTAAAAATAAGACATCTACATCAAAATCTTTCTGCTACTAACATACTTTTATTTTAGTAGAAAAGCGCTATATGGTTAACGTAAAATATAAACCCATTGTATTAACTTAACATTACAAGTTCGGTTCGGTTTTGGTTATATCGGTTATGTCAGTTAAGGTTCGATTATCGGTTATGTCGGTTACCGGTTAATAGTGGTTCGGTTATGTCAGTTAAGGTTCGATTATCGGTTATGACGGTTAATTTGCTCACCCCTACCCAAGCCAACACCAAGAATCTTCACCGCCAGGATTGCCCACACCATAAAGCAAGCCACAACAATCCGTAAGTTCAGTCACCTCATTCATAGTCTCTGGTCCCCGGACCATGACCATGATATATGGGGCCGAAGACCCTTGCATGGGTAACCGGTCCTTAATTAACCACGCAGCTGTTGTCCTTATCAAGGAGATACAAGGAGGGAAATAGGGCATGGAGAGGGTCATCCGCGGCGCATGAATCGCCAAGAACTGAATGTAGGAGCCATCCCCAATTGAACCTTTGATTAACCTTTGAAGAGGAATGCGGATACTATCAAGGAACAATTTAGATTTAGAGCAAATTACAAAAATCGTTATTTATGTTGACACTATATTGCAAAGTGTGTCATTTATCTTCAAAAATTACAAAAAAACGTACTCTATTTTTACAAACCCTTGCAAGTTCCTTTAGCCTTAACTCAGTTATTTTTTATGGTTAAATCTGATCTAGTGGACCCCACATAAGGGTATTTTGGTCATTTTACTTTAATTACTAAAATAAACAATTATAAAAAATTATCGATAAAAGAATTTTGTTTATATATAATCATAGGATAAGGATCATATGAGAAGTAGTAGGCTATTTGAGAAACTTGAGAAGCATTCTGAACCACACATTTTCCCTAAGCAAAAAAATGCAAAAAAAGGTTTAAAAAATGCAATTTTTTTTTTTTGAAAAATCGCAGCTTTTTCTTTAAGGATTTAATTTTTTATTTTTTTAAAATTTTTTTTTTTGGATTTATACACATGTGTATATTGTTAATCTTTTAACTATACATATATGTATATTGTCAATTATACATATATGTATATACATGTTTAAAATTGAAAAATAAGTGTTATTTAGGGTTTAGCTTTATGGTTTAGGGTTTAGCTTTAGGGTTTAGCATTAGGGTTTAGCAATAGTATTTAGGGTTTAGCATTAGGGTTTAGCTTTTGGGTTTAGCATTAGGGTTTAGCTTTAACTTTTGGGTTTAGCTTTATCTTTAGGGTTTGCATTAGGGTTTAGCATTAAGGGTTTAGCTTTAGGGTTTAGTTTTAGCTTTAGGGTTTAGAATTAGGGTTTAGCTTTAGGGTTTAGCATTAGGGTTTAGAATTAGGGTTTAGCTTTAGGGTTTAGGGTTTAGCATTAAGGTTTAGCTTTAGTGTTTATGGTATAAGGTTTAGGATTTATAACACATATTTTTTCAATTTTAAACATGTATATACATATAAGTATAATTGACAATATACATATATGTATAGTTAAAAGATTAACAATATACACATGTGTATAAATAAAAAAAATAATAAAAAAAAAATTTAATCCTTAAAGAAAAAGCTGCGATTTTTCTAAAAAAAAAAAAAAATTGCATTTTTTTCAACTTTTTTTGCATTTTTTTTGCTTAGGGAAAATGTGTGGTTCAGATTGTTTCTCAAGTTTATCAAATATGGTGGATTTCTCTTAGGATCCCTACCCTATATATATATACTAGTAGGAAACCCGCGCGATGCGGCGGGGGTGACAATTTACTGTACGATACTCGTTTTCTGTTAGTTTATCAAATCTCTTAGGATGATTTGTATAGTACGTCTATTAGTTTCTTATACGTAACATCGGTATAGTCTATCTATGTCATAAGTATTACAAATCTCAATAATCAATCAACAAAGTACTTTGTTGAATGTTCGTAAAAGCTGTAAAACATTAAGATGGTGTTTTCGATACACACAAATAGTCTTTTGTATGTTGCTTAATGAGGTTAAAAAGCATAAATTTGCACATATTCTACTAAAAATTAGAACTCCATTACATTTTAAGAATCATGTTATCTGGCTACTCCATTACATTTTAAAAATCATGTTATCTGGCAATAAATTCTATTCACTTTTGAAAAACAAAGATACACCATCAATATCAAGAACTATAACTATAAAAATACCATGTTACAATGGTGAGATATAATGTGATGGTACTGAAACAATAATAAAATGGGAAGTACCGACTATGTGATGGTTATGGTGTATTGGTCAACTGAGGGTAATTCTTAAACATGAATTTAACTCTAAGATTGACTTAACAACTTAATTGTTCAGTTTAAGAAAACAATATCAAACACATTATTATAACATAGAATACAATTAAGTATCTTCAAAAAAACAAAATAGATAAAAAGGACAGGTAAGATAAATCAATAAGGTAGAAAGTACGGTTGACATTCATCAAAATTTCTCCACCCTCCCATAGCAAGTGACTTAAACATGTAAATGTCTTAAAATGCAATGTTTCAACCGTTCCAATTTGTAGCTATAAAGTATAAAAACATTTTTTCGATTAACTTTTTTTTTCCTAAAATTATGTTTAGTCCATGTTTTTAAGAAAAAAATAAACTAAAATTCATAACTAAACACAAAATTAGGGTTTATTTAATTAAACGGATCAAGATTGCTTGTATACTATAAAGTTAAAGTAACTATTATAGTGGCAAATTGGCAATGACGACAATTGATCAAAGTTTGGTAGCATGTAATTTGTTGTTACACGCACTTGTAATGTATAGAAGTAGATTACTTCATCATCTAATGAAATATACACAAGGACTCTCATGCTTATTTTGAGTGGCTTTTTGCCTCAAGTTCCAACCTTTTCAAATTTAAACAATATGAATGATTGACATAGATTTTACTAAAGTTTGAAGAGAACTTGACATGTTTAGCAGCCACCATATCTTTCTCTGATGCTGGTAATAATCTTATCCCAAGTCCCATCTTCCTTGCAACCACTCTTTTCTTTAGACAATGTTGATTGATATAAGTATAAAAAACATGGGTATTGTTAGGCTAAAAGTTTGATAAAGAAAAAAAGTATGTACTCTAAGTTTGGCGCGGAAAGACTTGTTTATTGAGTAATCATCAAAATGTGTAGCATCGGAGGCCTTTTCTCCTTTGAAAACTTCTCCAAGGCATCCCAATTCCTAAATGTTGCCAAGGCAAAAAAACCTTGAGCCAATACCCTCGTTTCTCGGATACCTGATTCAATTGGATAATATGAACCCGAAACCGAAGTAAAAACCCGATGAACACCATATAAATGAAAATAGCAAGCACGTTAAACGCATTATGTGTTCAAGCTGATCACATCAGGCACAAATAATACCCGTATAAAAATTTGTCTTTTTTACCCGTTACGCAACGGAGTCATTTGTCTCAGATCGGTCTATTAGACCGCCATG
This sequence comes from Helianthus tuberosus, assembly GCA_030545235.1. Lineage (NCBI taxonomy): Eukaryota > Viridiplantae > Streptophyta > Magnoliopsida > Asterales > Asteraceae > Helianthus > Helianthus tuberosus. Next base: position 95,739,615 of record CM060407.1, on the reverse strand, counting down.
GCTAACAATCAACAACAAATGTAGAACTACCTGCCAAAATTTAAGGAAAAAACAAATAAAAACTATAGAAACCAAGATGACAACCTCGCTAAATGTTTTTCATCTAACGGGTCAAACGGGTCTAGTTAACAAAAAGATATGGAAATATCATTGTTGGATTTATTCGTAATTTTGGACCAACATGTCTACAACAATGAAATCAAAATCATTTGTATTGTTTCAAACAATTCATGCCATGTACAGTTACCCGTACACTATTATAAATAAACCAATAGAGCAAATCTATTAATGGTGGAATACAAATACATGATAAGACCAAATCTATTAGTAACAATATATCAAGAACGATAACTATAAAAGTAAGATTTGAAGAAACAAACAATTGTAACAGTCCCTTATTCCTCATAATATTCCTAGTAACATTAAAAAAATTATTTTTTGTTCAAATTTTGACAACAAATAGCCCACTATGAGGCCATGGATCCTAACACTGCTCCAACGGCCGAACGCAAAAAGTGTATGCAAGATTCAAATTTTATGAATTCTCTATTTGCAATTGTAAAAATTACATATAGAGCATCATGAAAAGCTCAAGTTGCCATTTATGTGGGACTATCCATTTTCATAATTTGTTTTAGAATGTTGAGCAATGTAGGTGCTAGTTAAATTTAATAGCATTAATCCTTGTTATCTAATATTTCCTACAGCTGTAATCTAAGCTAGGTATTTCAAACTCCACCAGTGGAAACAAAAATACTCACTATTTAAACTTCTAAAGCAAGATGAGAGGGAACAACTTACACAAATGAGAAACTGTGCCATTTTTGGCCAAGCGTTTTGCTTCCAACCTGCACCGATGGATGAACATGCGTTTTCGTCCTTAAGGATTGCCATAAAGGTCAATAATTAAGAATAAATAAGTTCTAGTATGCTGAAATCGCCAAATACTTTGAACCAATCACCTTCGTTTTATCAAAAGGTTGCCATATTTTGCTTGTTCTCCCCATTTCTAACCTGCAACACCAAATTTATATGAGTTCAAATTGTTTTATAACAGCCGCGAAACCAAAAACCCAGAAAAATTGACTTGGCGACCACCTAAATTGGCCTCCACCTGCGTCAACGAATATAAGGGTATTCAAATCTCGTAGGGTTTGGTTAATGCAATTTAGTAAGTCGTGTACAGAGCGATTACCACGTATTCAATGCGAGAAACTGAAAGAAGCTAATCAATGAGTATAAATGTATTCAAATCAGGTGGCCTCAATATGTCATTTCCTTTAAACATACACAACCCAAATCAAACAAAAATCATCATACAGTAAGACTTTAAATCCATTGATCAAAACAAACCTTGAGACCAATAAACTCTATGGCTCTCTTTGTACGTCTGAGCTTAAACACTATTATTACTTCGACCAGTACTATCTTAAGCTTTCTTCTTCATATTGGGTTTCTTTCACCAACAAAAATGTTTCTCCACCACCGCTGTCCCATATGAACATCCTAATCAGTTCATCATCACTGAAATTACAAATTAAACAAACCGGTTTCTCTACATTAGACACAATCTTAAACAAAAATGAGACTAAAGTTTTCAATTTTATCAACAATAATAGTGAATATTACATGAAAACTATATAAGCTGGATTAGAGTTTCTTATAATCAAACCCTAGGAATCAAGAATCTTCAATTCTCTCCAAATCAAAACAGCAAAACACTGAAATTACAATGCAAGTGTTACTGGAAATGGATTAAAAGCACCAAAAATCCATATGAATGGGGAGGATTCGATTGACATTTGAGGATTAGATAATCAAAAGAATAAGAAACCATGAACTATTGTTGTAACAATGAGAACAAACTTACCTTAATGGAAGGAGAGCATGGTGGCATCTCGCACAGTTTACCTGTAGGTCTCTCTTGAATATAGCCCTAATTGCTCCCTCATGGATCCTGGTTTCGAATAACTCAAGCAAAACAACTGGTTTTGACGGTGAAGATGATAATTGAAGGAAACGAAGGAAAGATGTAAGTAGCAGCGGAATCCGTCGATGAATATTGAATAGAGCGGAGAGGAAGCGGTTTTGTGGAGAAACAGGTAGGATTGTTCACGATCTGAAAATACCTAGAGTTGTTTGAAATTTGAAATTACGCCCAAGATATTTTAGGGGCGTTTGAAATTTGCAATTGAAAGCATTTTTAAAGCATATCGGTTAAAATGGGGGTAAATTACCCTCGAGGTAATCAGTTGTACGCTAAGGCATCGTCTACTTGTACATTTTAATCCGCACATTTATACTGACCAAGACAACTATCAAAACGTCGACAAAAATGAGTAGGTCGTCATGCTATCTTTGGATTTTTTTTAAATAATATAGTTTATAAGATATGTCAAGAATACTTAAAAAATCATAAGTTTGTTGTGGAGGGGTGAATTGTAACTAATTATCTATAATTTTGTTAAAACCTCAGGGATTCAAGTGTAATAAGTTTAGGGGCTAAAAAATAAATAGTGTTTAAAAGACTAAACTACCCTAATTTTAGGGGTATTTCATAAATAAAAGAGGGAAAAAATTCTTATTTTTTGGGTATCTTAAAATACCCCTTCCTCATGCATTATAATATAGTATAGATATGCAAACACATTCTCTCTATATCTTTACACTCTTTCTCACTCTAACCACCCACCACCACCACAACCACCTGACCACAGCCTACAACCCACCTGCCGCCGCCACCACCACCATCCACCACCCACCTCTCCACCGCACGACCACCACCACCACTGCGAATCCAGATTCAGTTACTAACCCCCAATCTGGATTCAAGCATCCAAACCCCAAATTCAAATGAATATGGGATAACAACAACAATACAGTACCTTGAAGGCCACGTAATCATTCGTATTGTTCTTCAATTGCATAGAACACAAGATCTGATTCTTCAAATCAACTACAAAAACGACACTGTATGAGAAAAAGGATCGATTTAGTAGAAGTAAATACTAAATAGCTATATCTCTGGAAACTAGAAGCAGAATCACGCAATAAATCGTATAATTTACAAGGAAATTGAAGCTCCTGAGGGTCGATGGTGAGAAGCTCCGTGGTGCTCATTTTTGTTAACTTTTTTGTTTTGTTGTGAGTTTAACTGGTGACGAAAGTGTTGCCGGAAAGTAGGAGACGAAGGAGATTTGACGGTGGTTGAGTGAAAAGGAATATTCCGATGACGACGTCAACGAATCTAGTGAGAGAGAGATGGTGTGCGTTTTGTGTGAGAGAGAAAGAGGGTGGTCTTGTTTGTCTTTTTCGTGTTTATACCCGGTTTAGACTTTAGCGGTTCTGTTTACACCCGTGGTTGTGCGGTGGGAGAGGTGGGTGGCGGATGGTGGTGGGGGTGGTGGTGGCAGCGGTAGGTGGGTGGGGGTCGGGTGGTTGTGGTGGTGGGTGGTTAGAGTGAGAAAGAGTGTAGAGATAGAGAGAGAATGTATGTGTGTGTTTGCATATGTATAACTAGTATATAAAAAAATTCTTTTATTTATTATTTTTTATAATTGTTTATTTTATTAATTAAAGTAAAATGACCAAAATACTTTTATGTGGGGTCCACTATGTCAGATTTAACCATTAAAAAATAACTGAGTTAGGGCTAAAGGATATAACTTGCAAGAGTTTGCACACACCGAGTACGTTTTTTGTAATTTTTGAAGATAAAGGACACACTTTGCAATATAGTGTCAACATAAAGGACGATTTTTTTTATTTACTCTTAGATTTAAGGATATTCTACCACACCCCACTTGTCTTAGCTTTCAAAGACAGAAGGTTATTAGGTCTAGGCGAGAAGTGACGCCAAAGCCAGTTTAGCTCTGTTTTGAATCTCTAGGCCCATTTAACTAAGGCTACTCGGTGTGGGGGAGGGTAGTCATCAAAGGATGCTCCGCCATGTAGGATGGGCCTAAAGGGGATGGACCCAGGGAAATGGAGGATGAGAGTATATATATATGTTGTATGTATATGTGTGTGAGAGAAGGGGGAAGCCCAACTTGAACGGCTGTAGGCCGACGATCTCGATGGGGACGGATTAGCGGAAATGGTGTTTCGGGGCCACGCCGGGGCTCGAGGGGGCTAGGACAACCCCCGCACCGATAGACTCTGATTTGCTGCTTTTAATGAACCCAAACCCGATTTTTTTTTAATGGAATATTGATGATGGAGGTATCTTGTTCAATATTTTTTGTGTTATGAATTTACATCGAGATAGTTGGTAAACGTGCAACAAGCTACGCTGCTACCCCTTTTTGAATAGCAAAACTAAATCTTTTAAAAACTACGTTCATAGATCTCGTAGTCATAACTGTAACACACGGCTATTTTCAGCCTGTACCATATAAATGTGACACATGTTATGAATAAAAAAGGACAGTACTTATTTAAATGTGGTATTTATTGTGATCGAAAAATCCAAATTTTGTTAAATATTATGTTGGCAATAATAAGATAAACGCTTATCGCGTAACGAACAAAATGCGAAACGAACGTCGTTGACCGCCCGGTAAATAGTAAAATCCTAAAAATATTCTGTTATGATTAAAATATTATTTTTAATCATATCCGTGAAGAAAAATTAACTAAAACGCTTAAAATCTCTATTTTGCGAATTTAAACGCATACTGCGCGATACCACGCGTATACTACAAAATGCAGACAACGCAGCCAGTCAAGGCAAATAAAATATTGTTCGGCAATGTTTTGGCGTGTTAATTTTTATAGAATGATAAAAATAATTTCAAACGCGATAAAACGCAATAAATCACGAGATAAAATACCCGAGAGTCAGCAAAATACCCGTTTTTAGCCTAAAATACATATAATATATGTGTGTGCATGTGTTTGTGGCGGCACAAAGGGTGCCCACCTTTTTCTTGTTTCCTTCCATGTTGACAAGTGTAAAGCCTATGGAAAAACATAATCATTTCAAATACAAGTAATCTCCATTTTAACACTTTCCAACAATTAAAAACTTTTCACTTCTCCCTTCTCTCTTACTCTCGGCCGAAACCATCACCATCACTTCCACTTTCAAATTTTGAACACTTCCATGAAGATTCAAGTCCATTTCAAGTAGCATTCAAGTTAGTTTGAAGATCCAAAGGTGTTTCCAAAGTGAAGGAGGAACAAGCATGTAACGCCCTGCGTTTTCATACTTGCAATAGTTAAAAAACCGTTGTTCATATTCTAATTTTTGGAAGACTTTGTACTCTCGTATTCGTTATAATCGTCGAAAAATCTTTATCTTTAATTTAAGTCTTCATAAAAATAGTTATTTATTCATGGTTTAATTTATTTAAATAAATTAAATTTACTATTTAAAATATTTTTTTATAATAATCTAGTTAGTCTCGTTAGATAATAAAGTTAGTAAATTAACTAAGTTAGCTTAACCCATAAAGTTAGTTTTCTTTAAAAAAAAAGATATAACTTAGTTACTTAAAGACAAGGGGTTGGTAGTGTAATTTGCTGAAACTTTAATCTTACAGGGACCAATTGTGCAAATTGGTGAAAGTATTAGATTTTTAAAACAAAAGAAAAATTAATAAAACAAAAATGGAGACCCCAGGGATCGAACCCGGGTCTGCCGGATCACCACACGCGCGCCAAACCACTCCACTGGAGTCCTCACATTGAACTAAACCCAACTCCTTTTACACTTAAAGACTCGCCCAAAATAGCAGCGCGACCAGGCTCTTTTCCTAGCTCGTTTGAGCGCGTTTTTTGTGATTTTTTGAGTTTAAACTACTTTTTAACATTAATTACTTCTCCTAAACTTAACCCAACCCTTCCCCTATAAATACCACACTAATCCATGTCCTAAACACTTTACAAACTCCTCTAAATCACTCTCAAACACCCTCAAACAGCTGCAGATTCGGAGTTTGGACTTATTCGATACAAGTTCTTCAAACAAGCATAAATTGTTCGTTTCTTGTCCGTTTTATCTCATTCTTTTTCCAATGTGCTTGGATTTTCCTTAGCTTCGATTCCATGGGTGATTCACAGCAAATAAGTCCCTGGAACTCCGGCAAAAAGGCTCCAAAGTTCACTGTTTTCTCTAATCTTTACTAATCCTTGTTTAAACTTGAGTCTAACTCACTCAACCATGTCCTTATGCTTATAACCACTTCTATGGTTAGTTAAGCTTAAAAACGGGGCTGAGATATACAAAGTCAGAGGTTAAACCTCATATACTTTCTGTTTTATTTAGGGTTTTTGACCCACAAGTGATGTTCAAACCTCAAGCTTGATGAAGGTGTGATTGTGGACTAACTTGGGTTGTCCAACATAGAATCCCCACATTACTTGATGATTTCTCATAGTGTAGTTGTTTCTTATTCTTGTATTGATATTAGTTCATGGCCCTCCTTGAATATTTTTACATCAAGTGTAGTGGTGAACCATAAGAGGTACCTAAATGGAAGCTTGTTCTTCCTACCTCCTACATGACTTCCATGATACTAGAGGTGCCTAAATGAAGAATAATCTTCTATCTCATGCTTGACTAATGGACTAAATAATACATATAGTACTTATACATATTTATACTATTCGAACTCTTGATGGTGGACTTGTGTTCATTCGTCAAGATATTAGAAAAACATCATCTAAGGCATAAGACTTGTTACGATTCTAATGAGTATACTACTCATGAAAACATTAACCATTGAGGTTTCATAGTGTCAAAAACAAGTACTTATGTTAAAGGGTGATTATTTTCATATATTATTACATGTTATTTTAAACTCCGAATCTCGACTCTAGCCATGCTTGAACTATAACCCGAACACATTCAACCCCCTAACCTCATCAACTTCGTCACATTGGATAATCGGAAAGCATATGCGAATTTTGTGAGTATACTCGCAACCCCATTTTTATGTTTCCCACTTTTGGGGTGTAACATGTTTACCTATTAAACTACACTTAAACATATTCTTTATGCAATGCACGAAAACAATCATTATATATGAATACTATGTTGTTATACTTGATGTTTAGGTGGACCATACTTATGTGATTTGTTTTAGTCATTAGCTTTCACGAGCCTCCATTTGACATATATAGCGCTATAGGAGTAACGCACCGCCCGTAAACTAGTGGTCATGTTGAATTATATCATTTTGCGTAAACAGAGGGTTGACTAGAAATATTGCATGCCATGTTAGGTTGATCTTGTATTAACTAAGTTGCCATGTGGATTCGTTTTTTTTAAAACTTTTATACTTATACTTATTCTTAAACTCGTATACTCGCCTTTGCTTTTGCATTGAACTTTATTTTAAAACATGTTACAGGTTGAGGACGATGACACTTTGAACTTGAAGTAGTGATGATGCTTAGATGCAGACTTAGATGTCTTAAGTTAATGTACTTGTTTGTTGTATTCTTGTATTGAACATATTGTACATCAAGTTGTTGTATTTGATTTTAATCCTTGTAATCGACCTTTAGAAATGAAATGAAATCCATTATTTAATTATTGTCACAATTAGTGTTATGAAGTCTCTTGCAATCTAGTTTTTGTCTCACTCTGATGTTTCCGCCATCGGTTGGGGTGTGACAGATTGGTATCAGAGCCATAACTATAGGGAATCGGGAAAATTGCCATGCTTTTTTTACCTAGTCTATAGTTCTAGAGCTTTATTTTCATGTTTTGCTTGAACTACTTGCATGTTACTTTGTTTGCTCATTATTTATTCTCTTTTTGATCTTTTAAACATATATGTCACTTATGTGTTAATACTCGACATACTATTCTCATGTGTTAATATTTGTCTTATTACGCATTAATACTTGTTTTATTGTTCTATTCTTCATGTGCTATTCTAGATATGCTTTCTTATGTGTTTATACTTGTTTATTTATTCCTTTAATTTACGCCTTTCCTACGTCATTTTACTCATTTATACTAAAATCGAAACCACTCGTAATACACAAACGAGACGACTTCGCCAAAATAGGCGTGAAACCCACAATTTGGTGAACAACTCTCAATCCATCTACTTTTCCTTTTTACATGAAATTCACCATCAAGATATGAGTGAAATCCTCACCTTGATGGAGAAATTCGAATTTCAAATTCTAGGGGACCCTCGTCAAAGTGTTGAAATTAAATTTTGACCCGACGAGTACCAACCACACTTAGGATACGAAATCTCCAAGTTAGGGGTGAAACCCGTACCTTGTCGACTAGTTCCACTCCTTGATTTTCATAAATCCCGCCAAGTCTCGAAATTTCAATTGATTTGGGACATGTAGTAACTGGAAGGATAAATACCATTAACCGACTTGTCAGAGAGAGTATTCCACCTATTAGGCCAAAGCATGCTCCTCAAATTCGAAAGACTTTTCAACCACTATGGTTAGTCAAAGTTCCGGTTTGGAACCATCCAAATTTTAATCAAACATGTGTTTTTATTATTTATCTTATACGATGCAATTTTTCAAATTCAAAATTTACTTTCGATATTCTCTTTTCACACACACAACATATTAGATCTATTTCATACATTTATACATATGCATGATTTCATATATTTTTATTCATATTCCTTGCAACAACAAATGGAGACATATCATCGAGATAGGAGTGATTTCCTTATCTCGACGATTAACTCCACTCCCTCTTTCCTTAAAACGACCTCACCAACGAGTTAGGAGTGATTGCCTTACCTAGGTGATCGTTACCAAAACTTTCTTTCAAAATGTTTTATACCTAAATCATTTATCATTATTCAAAATACCTACTTATACCGATTTCAAAATACATTGTTTTATCAAACGTACTTCTTATCCTACAATCTATTTTCACAAAACTCACATACACGAAATTCTTAATCATACCTTAAAACGTTTTATTTCTCGAATTTCAAAACCTTACGAAATGCTACCTATCAAACTAATCGGTCCAATGAATCTCTGGCCCATGAACTTCATATTCAACTTAATCACTAAAAACACGCACACGTTATATCATCATAGTAGAGACTTCCATTCTTAATCGAAATCAAACCAACCTTTCTCAATTACTTATAAGATCTTCTAGATGTTATATGATCGTTTTACCAAATACTCTTTTCAACATCAACAATCATTTGTTAAAACTTTTAACAATCACTAAGTCCTTTTGCTAAATTTCTTTTCTAAGGATCCTCGTTTTCACAAGAACCTCCTGATTTCATAATTTCTTGTTTGATGAGATGAACTTACTTTTTATCAAAAACCTTTTTTTTCTACACCGCTTAATTCGTCATTCAAATTTCAAAAAACACGTGGGCTAGAAGACTTCATGGGGACCGACAGTCTTCAACATACGTAAACTCTTTTTTTTTTAAATAAAAGTATCATTTCATTTATTACAAAATACGTTATGCATAACCAATGAGTACTTTATGTTCCTTTACATTTACAAACTATATTCTACCTTCCAAATCAACTCAATCTATTTTGATTCGATAAACTCAACATTTCGCTTAAACAACTATACATGCATATCACCATACACGTTTTAATCGATACCACGCAACGAAATCGCTTATGTCATTCATTTTACGTATCCGAATTTCTCAAACGTTTTATAAGTCCAAATTCATTATGCTCCAACATACACTATATACGTAATTTTCCTTATTCGTGCCTACACGTATACTCATACGTTTTATACTTATATGTATTATACTCGTACTACTTTTACGTTTTATGCCTATACTCATACTTACATGAATAATCATACTTAAACTTAAATTTATGCTCATACTTTCATTCATACTCATGATTCATACATTCGTACCCGTACGCGAGTGGAATCCGAGGGATTCGCTTACGTGGGTCTCATACATACTTAAGCATGGACTTGCTTATATACTACATTCTTATACATACACGTTCTCATATTTTAAAATTTCGTATACCCTGATTCATACACAATTAGTACAAGCTATGCGGATCATGCAACGATCAAGATAATCGTGGGTGCACACGGGATTATAGTGATAGGCGTGTGAAAACCATAGAGTGTATTACTGTGTATGGTAAGACACAGAACGTAACATGACACCGAATACGAAACGGACGTAATGTGGTCAAAACATGGTGGATACGCCGCTGGTACTTCCTATACATAAGTGTTTTCACCATGTTACCAAACTTTCGTAAAACGTGCCATGAGAAATTCAGTGTTTTGCAGACCTATATAGACCTAATACGAACTTTAAACAACACACAAACGCGTTATATCCGATTATCCATGACGAGACTTCATTCTTAGGACCCTACTTTCGTCTATTCAACAAGTATGCCCTATTATACTTGTATTCGTTTATTAAAGGTCAATCGTTCACTTCGATACTCCTATTATTCTCCATTATTCTTTTTCTTTTATACGAACCTCATACACAATCAAGTCATTTTAAACGTTCAAATCCTAACTTGACGCCTCAACTTTAAAACCGTCTTCCTAATCTTATTTCTTGTGTAGACGTACTTAGTAGACCGTTATCACTTTATTCGAGGTACTAAACCTTGTCGTTCTTCAAAATTTCGTACTTCTCAAAACGTTTCAATCTTTTTCCAAGTCTCAAATCTTAATAATCACCTTATTGCCAAAACTCTTTCAAGCCTTACTCTTGAATAAATTTCGGGACGAAATTTCCTAAAGGAGGGGTGACTGTAGCGCCATGCGTTTTCATACTTGCAATATTTAAAAAACCGTTGTTCATATTCCAATTTTTGGAAGACTTTGTATTCTCATATTCGTTATAATCGTCGAAAAATTTTTATCTTTAATTTAAGTCATTATAAAAATAGTTATTTATTCATGGTTTAATTTAATTAAATAAATAAATTTTACTATTTAAAAGATTTTTTTATAATAATCTAGTTAGTCTCGTTAGATAATAAAGTTAGTAAATTAACTCAGTTAGCTTAACCCATAAAGTTAGTTTTCTTAAAAAAAAGGTATAACTTAGTTACTTAAAGACAAGGGGTTGGTAGTGTAATTTGCTGAAACTTTAATCTTACAGGGACCATTTGTGCAAATTGCAGAAAGTATTAGATTTTTAAAACAAAAGAAAAATTAATAAAACAAAAATGGAGGCCCAGGGATCGAACCCGGGTCTGCCGGATCACCACACGCTCGCCAAACCACTCCACTGGAGTCCTTACTTTGAACTAAACCCAACTCCTTTTACACTTAAAGACTCACCCAAAACAGCAGCGCGACCAGGCTCTTTTCCCAGCTCGTTTGAGCGCGTTTTTTTGTGATTTTTTGAGTTTAAACTACTTTTTAACATTAATTACTTCACCTAAACTTAACCCAACCCTTCCCATATAAATACCACACTAATCCATGTCCTAAACATTTTACAAACTCCTCTAAATCACTCTCAAACACCCTCAAACAGCTGCAGATTCGGAGTTTGGACAGATTCGATACAAGTTCTTCAAACAAGCATAACTTGTTCGTTTCTTGTCCGTTTTAGCTCATTCTTTTTCCTATGTGCTTGGATTTTCCTTAGCTTCGATTCCATGGGTGATTCACAGCAAATAAGTCCCTGGAACTCCAGCAGAAAGGCTCCAAAGTTCACTGTTTTCATTAATATTTACTAATCCTTGTTTAAACTTGAGTCTAACTCACTCAAACCCATGTCCTTATGCTTATAACCACTTCTATGGTTAGTTAAGCTTAAAAACGGGGCTGAGACATACAAAGTCAGAGGTTAAACCTCATATACTTTCTGTTTTATTTAGGGTTTTTGACCCACAAGTGATGTTCAAGCCTCAAGCTTGATGAAGGTGTGATTGTGGACTAACTTGGGTTGTCCAACATAGAATCCCCACATTACTTGATGATTTCTCATAGTGTAGTTGTTTCTTATTCTTGTATTGATATTAGTTCATGACCCTCCTTGAATGTTTTTACATCAAGTGTAGTGGTGAACCATAAGAGGTACCTAAATGGAAGCTTGTTCTTCCTACCTCCTACATGACTTCCATGATACTAGAGGTGCCTAAATGAAGAATAATCTTCTACCTCATGCTTGACTAATGGACTAAATAATACATATAGTACTTATACATATTTATACTATTCGAACTCTTGATGGTGGACTTGTGTTCATTCGTCAAGATATTAGAATAACATCATCTAAGGCATAAGACTTGTTACGATTCTAATGAGTATACTACTCATGAAAACATTAACCCTTGAGGTTTCATAGTGTCAAAAACAAGTACTTGTGTTAAAGGGTGATTATTTTCATATATTATTACATGTTATTTTAAACTCCGAATCTCGACTCTAATCATGCTTGAACTATAACCCGAACACATTCAACCTCCTAACCTCATCAACTTCGTCACATTGGATAATCGGAAAGCATATGCGAATTTTGTGAGTATACTCGCAACCCCATTTTTATGTTTACCAATTTTGGGGTGTAACATGTTTACCTATTAAACTACACTTAAACTTATTCTTTATGCAATGCACGAAAACAATCATTATATATGAATACTATGTTGTTATACTTGATGTTTAGGTGGACCATACTTATGTGATTTGTTTTAGTCATTAGCTTTCACGAGCCTCCATTTGACATGTATAGCGCTATAGGAGTAACGCACCGCCCGTAAACTAGTGGTCATGTTGAATTACATCATTTTGCGTAAACAGAGGGTTGACTACAAATATTGCATGCCATGTTAGGTTGATCTTGTATAAACTAAGTTGCCATGTGGATTCGTTTTTTTTTAAACTTTTATAATTATACTTATTCTTAAACTCATATACTCGCCTTTGCTTTTGCATTGAACTTTATTTTAAAACATGTTACAGGTTGAGGACGACGACACTTTGAACTTTAAGTAGTGATGATGCTTAGATGCACACTTAGACGTCTTAAGTTAATGTACTTGTTTGTTGTATTCTTGTATTGAACATATTGTACATCAAGTTGTTGTATTCGATTTTAATCCTTGTAATCGACCTTTAGAAATGAAATGAAATCCATTATTTGGTTATTGTCACAATTAGTGTTATGAAGTCTCTTGCAATCTAGTTTTCGTCTCACTCCGATGTTTCCGCCATCGGTTGGGGTGTGACAAAGTAACTCATCATAAAAAATCTCATCAAAACCCACTTATATTTTTGAAAGGGATAAACTATTTTCAAGTTCATGTTCTTGTTTCTTAATAATGATGATGATGATGATGATGATGATGATGAAAGAAGGTTTCTAAAACACATGGATTCTCCATAACACTTGAACTCTAAACAACAAATGATTTTAAATAAAATAAAAATGGAAGTATATGTGTGGGTGTATGTAGCTGGTGTTTGCAAAATGTAACATATAAATTACATCAAATGAGGCATAAAAGTAACCCCTTTTTAGTACTAATGTTGGAAAAAGTGTGTTTTTGTCTTGCTTTTGAATTTACAGGATCAAATGAGCTTAAACGAACAAAAGGAACAAATATACAACCAAAACCAACATAAATACAAAGAAAAGGAATAAACGTGACATGCCCGACCCCTCGGCAGCATCCCCAAAGCAAAAACAAAGACAATAGAAGACTGACCACGGGGCCGTGCCCACTGGACACGGGGGTGTGGTCAGTTGCCTGTAGAAAAGACAAAGCTGTGGACGCTTCTATGCCCACCACGGGGGCGTGCCCATCTCAGCACGGGGCGTGGTCAACGCTATGATAGTCAGAATCTTGCAAAATCTTGATAGTACAGATACGCTTCTGCCCATGAGGCCATGACCGCTGGACATAGACCGTGTGGAGCCCTCTGCTGACACATGCATTTAATGAAGGAAGAGAAAAGGCTGGCCACAGGGGCGTGCCCGCTGGACACGGGGCCGTGGCCAGGACCAGGGCTCTGTGCAGGCTATAAATAAGGGTGCTTGGCTCACTTCAAAGGCATCCCTTGGCAAACCACTACTCTCCCACTTTACCACCACTCCACCACCACTACACCACCAACACCCACCACCATCATCCATCATCCATCTTTAGAGTGTGTAGTAGTCTCGGGATCCAAGATTGATCGTAAGAGTTCTTGCCAATCAAATGCCATGTTTGGTTAAGCCTCTTATATCACTTGGTGAAGACAAGTCTTTTATGTATTACTTTTGATTTTTAATCTTTCGGCACTTTTTATTTGGTTTTGTATTAATGACTTTAATAACTAGTTTCTTATATTGAAGGTGAATTTTCTTTATCATTTGTCCGTGGTGTCTTGGCGTTACTTCACTTTCTATATAAAGTAAAAGATTTGCACCATTCATGTCTCTACGGTCTATATAGAGGCTTGTTGGCTACCTGGTCGGAGGTTAAGGGAATGGTTTAGTAAGGTTCTTGCCTTGTTCAGTGTATAGATCCTGCAAGGACCTAGGTCAAGCTTACTTAGACCTCCTTCAATGCCCACTGGTATTGGATGATGGGGGTGCGAATTGCTTGATCCCCTCATATGTAATGTCACACCCTGACTTTTGCCGAAGTGTATGCGTGTGACTCGATCGGTTCTCATTGCATTCGATTATAATAAACAACTATATGATCAAAATGATGTTCATCCATTCATAAAGTTTAAAATATTACAAACACCAGTCATTTAAGTTTCAAACAACACAACCTCTGATTAAGTTACAAACCAACAAAAGTGGATGACATCTAAACTTGAAATTTACTTCCCGAGAGTTATCAATCCAAATCATACCCGAGAGTTATCAATCTAAATCATACCATTGAAATTTACTTCCCGAGAGTTATCAAAATGATGTTCATCCATTCATAGCCTATGCCCACATGATCTAAAAGTTCATTCATAGCCAAATCATACCATTGAAACATATGTAACATCTATTTCACCCCCGAGAGTTATAAATCCAAAAACAATTAAGAGAAAAAGGGGGACATGAACTCACAAGTTTGCGTCGTGCTATCTCGTATGCTCAAAGGTCCTTCTATGAGTCGTACAACTACCTACACACGTGCCGTGTTTTATTAGACGTTTAGGTCGTGTAACGACTCTTTTGTCTTAGTTGTTCATTAAGACTTGTTTTGGAAATCTTGGTTTACTTTGAGTTATATCTTGGATGTACATTATATAATTTCAAAGTATATAATTATTAGCTAAAATAATAATATTTTAACTTAAATTATATTCATCCATTTATTTGGAATATTGTCAAAATAATATATTTTTGCCTTAGTTCATTTTATAATTCTTTTCATGAATATTTCCCAAAAGTATGGGTATACCTGTACTTGTGTATTTTCATACATGTGTATTTTGCCAAGTATTGGTGGCGTATTCGGGTGTATATTTAGATGTATGAGAATACGTATTTTCCTTGTATTCATTAAGTATCATATACTTAATTTTGTATTTAATTTTCCAGAATATTATTTTTAATCAACTAAAAATCACCATTTCATATTCTTAAAATATATGTATTTTAAAATTTTTTTTATGTAAAATTATCTATAAACCTTTCTTGGCAAAAATACTTATATTTTCATATAAACCTCAAAATTATTATATTTTCAAGATTAACTTAGAAAATATTCATAATTCAATTTTTCACCCAAAATAATATATTCTTAATTTGTTTAAGAAAATATATATTTTCTCCAAAATAGTATATCTTGTAATTGTTCAAGAAAATATATTTATTTTTTCCACTAAAAAATAATGTATTTTCTACTTGACAAAAATATGATATATCTTTGTAACACTTGTAAAAATAATAACTTCCGTTCTTTCGGTTCCCAAAATACCGTTTAACCCGTTTGTCAAAATATATATCTATTTCCGGAGTGTGTGTGTATATATATATATATATATGTGTGTGTGTGTGTGTGTAGTTCATTCGTCCGTGTTCGGTTTGTCCAATGTTCGGGTATAAATTATATATTTGTTTTCTTGGAATTTTGGTATTACTTTGTATTATAATTTTTGGTATTTGGTGTGTTATATTATTTTCAAGTTCCTAAAATAATATAACTAACACACATAATATACAAGTAATCACATAAATTATGACATCTAAATATATATTTTCCTAAATATATACTTAGTCACTTTTATTTATCAAAAACCAACCTCCAATATTTGTAATATATGTAACAAAATTTATGGCAAATTTTATATGAAAAACCATGGTTTAAATTTACTTATAAACACTTGCTTAAAAATATTTTTCTAAGTGTTTGAATTCTATAAAAATTTTACCATAGTTTCCCCTTAAAAATGTAGGTTTCCATGCTTTAACAAGCATATCATTTTCTTTGAAAAATCATCATCAATCATCCACAATTCATTCAAGACTTACCATGTGCCAAAAATATGAAATTTACTCTATGACATGAACTTGAAACTTTGTAAAAATTTGTTGTAACTTAGTATGTTATTTAGTAGGTTTAGTTACCCTTAAAAATGTGGTTATTTGTTTGTAAATCACATTCTTGCAGAATTTGGTCCTTTACAACTTGTAGGATGATTTTTTCTAAAAATAATTCTTTTGTATTTTCCTTGTTACAAACATGTTTCTAGCTTTGATTTAACACTAAAATATGATTAGTTTCTTTAAAAATCATGGTTATGTAAATCTTGTAAATAACCTTGGTTTCTTGAGAAAATATTTTTTGTAATCATCCATTTATAAGACTTATAACATGTATCCATCATCATTATACACAAAAACAACTTCATTTTCAAGTTCATGTTGAACATAAAGGATGATAATCTTGCCTTTTCACAAGATTCATCCTCTCACTTGCTAGATCATGTGTTTAGTCACAATCTAGCAAGCTTCTTATGATGATTAACATCATAAACACAAGAAATCAACAATCAAGTATACTACATACACTTAAAACAACTTGTTCTTCATGTTATCTAGCTTTATGTTTATGTTCATCTTCATGTTTCTTTGAGTTTCATTAGATTAACACATTACATCACCTTTTAACCACTAAAATGAGAAGCAAAATCAAGTTATATGGGGCTTACTACAAGCACAAGGGCTAGGGAAGAACAAGTTGGAAGATGATGAAGATTTGAAGTGGTTAATAGCTCCTAGAGATGGTCCTTCAACTTCCTTTGCTTCCCACCATCTTAG
This sequence comes from Helianthus tuberosus, assembly GCA_030545235.1. Taxonomy (NCBI): domain Eukaryota; kingdom Viridiplantae; phylum Streptophyta; class Magnoliopsida; order Asterales; family Asteraceae; genus Helianthus; species Helianthus tuberosus. The sequence continues at coordinate 95,722,423 of CM060407.1, read as the reverse complement.
TTATGCTTGTTTCACCTTAGGATCACCTTAGAATACTTGGAAGGCTGTTAGAAACATTGATGGTGAACTTGGGGGTCTTAGCCGTGAGTTATGAAGGGGAAGAAGGAGGATGACGTGTTGAAGTGAAGGTGATGAAATGAATTAGGATTAAGGTCTTTTGGTTTTTATAAAGTTTCTCCCAACAAGTGCATATCCTTTGGTTTATATGTTTCAAAAGGATTCAACATATCTAATAAATAATTAGAAGAAAATCAAAGGGGTGGGTCCCTCGTTTGGAACTGTAAAGGGGGGGGGGGGACTAGTTATGGTTAAATGGCTAGTTGAATGATTTAGTTAGAAATCAAGAGAACTAGTTGGTGTTTTAGGTGTTATATGTTTATTAGATGTGTTATGATGTTCGGTGACCATAACTAGCTCGGAAATGATAAAACAATGCTTCTAGTGAAAATTTGATGTTTCGGGTAGTGTCCGGTTGTTCGGTTGGTTACCGGTTCGTTAAAGTGCTAAATTACGCAGTTTAGTGTGCTTTATTTTGTCTTTTATGACAGTTTTGATTCCCGACACCTAGGAAGGTACTCTGGACCATTAAACCATAATTCTGCATTATATTTAGATGTTAAAAAAGCTGAATTTTGTTGATTTGTGCTGTTTTCTGCAGAATTCTGCAGTTTTAGTGTGTTTCTGGCACTTTCCGGCACCTAAATCATCACTAGGAAGGCAGTTTTGTAATCCCTACTTTCCTACACACTATTCTAGTGTAACACTTGGTTCTGGAGCTCATTCAGTGTCTTAATATCATGTCTGTTTGAGTACTGAACTCCTGTCAGTTTTTCTAGTTTGTCTGATAACTGTGCTAACTTTGTGTTGTGCATTAAGTGAACCGCACTGTGTTGCATGTAATAAAGATAAACAATCTTGCAACATGAAATTCCTTTGTATGTATATGACAGTAATCTGGAAATCATTCGTCTTGTTAATTTAATCATGCACAATCATTAAAGCACAAATTACTGTTTATTATTGTACGGAATACATGGAAAAGTGCCAGTTGTCACATTCTCCCCCCGTTAAAAGAATTTCGTCTCGAAATTCAAGCTGTGTTATTGGTTGCAGGGGAATCCAGGATGGATCGAGTACCTTGACTTCTAAGTTTTTCCCAAAAATAAGCATACCTATATTGTCGTGAGTCGGAACCCCAAAGTCATCCCATGGAGTATAAGGTTCCATCTTCCTTAGGCAATAACTACACTTCCATTCTACGTAACGCTTCAGCTTGAAGGTTCTCTGGTTTAAGCGCCTCTTGCTCAGCTTTACGAATCCGAGTAGCGGGGTTCGTCTGTATGGTCATTTCTAAGGCTTGCACCCTTAGAGGCTTTGCGCGTCCCTTGTGACTCAAGGTGTCTGCTCCAACGCTCACCTTGTCCAGGTGATACTTAATCTCACAATCATAACCATTCAGTAGCTCAATCCATCTTTGTTATATCATGTTTAAGTCCTTTTCATCAAAGAGGTGCTGCATACCCTAGTGATCCGTAAAGATCGTGCAGCGTTTTCCATACAAGTAGTGATGCCAAATCTTCAACGCGCAATACACCGCACCTAGTTCCAAGTTGTGCATGGTGTAGTTCTTCTCATGATCCTTCGATCGACATGATGCGTACGCGATGACTGTGTCTCGTTGCATCAACACGCAACCGAGACCTTGTCAAGAAACATCACAATAAACCGCAATTCCGTCGGTACTGTCAGGTAAAGACAATATGGGTACCTTCTAGGTTAGGGTTGTTAGTGGTTGAGCAATCTTTGAAAAGTCCCCTATGAATCGTCCGTAATAGCCTGCTAACCCCAGAAATTGCCGTATCGTAGTTGGCGTCCTTGGGGCTTCCCAGTTCTTGATTGCTTCATTCTTAGCAGGGTCATTGTGAATTCCATTCTCATTTACCATGTGACTTAGGAATTGCACCTCGCGAGATCAAAATTCGCACTTCGACAACTTCGTATACAACTACTCCTTCTTCAAGAGTTCTAGGGTAGCTCGCAGGTGTTGCTCATGTTCCTCCTGGGTTCGCGAGTAAGTAAGGATGTCATCAATGAACATATGCCCAAACTTATCCAGATATGGCCTGCACACCCTATTCATGAGGTCCATGAATACTGGTGGTGTGTTTGTTAAGCCAAAAGGCATGACAAGGAACTCGAAATGTCCATATCGAGTCCTAAAGGCCGTTTTAGGGTTACTTTCTTCTTGTATTCGCAGTTGATGATACCCTGACCTCATGTCGATCTTCGAGTAGTAACTAGAACCTTGTAATTGGTTGAACAAGTCATCAATCCCTGGGCAAGGGATACCGGTTCTTGATATTCAATTCTCTGAAGCTAATGCACAAACAGAAACTGCCAATTTTCTTCTTAACGAATAGCACTGGATCTTCCCAAGGCTAGAAGTTTGGTCTGATGAATCCTTTGTTCTAGCAGTTCTTGTAGTTGAGTCATTAGTCCTTGTATCTCGAACGAAGCTATTCGGTAGGGTGCCTTCGCCACGGGTGCCGCTCCTGACACTAGGTTTTTTCCTAAACTCCACTCGTCACTGTGGAGGTAACCCAGTCACGTTTTCGGGAAAGACTTCCAGAATTCCCTTCACGACAAGGATGTCTCCTAGCTCCGGTTCCTTGGTCTCCTTATCGACATCATGAACAATGAAGGCTACGCAACCCTATTCAGAGGCATTTCTGTGTCCCTATGACCAATGTGGGATGTCGCAATCCACCGCCTTATGGGCCCAACGTCCTCGCATCAACTGCATGAAGGCCGTGGACTAAGTGTTTCATCATTCGCAAGAGGGATGCATATGATTTTCTCATGACAAACAACTTCGGCTCCATCTTTGGATAGCCAATCCATGCTGGCTACAATATCATGACTTCCCAAGTTAACAGGTAATAGAAGGTTCCCGCTCTCTAAGTTCCAAAATACAATCCTTAATCACCTCCTTTGCTTTAACTAACCTTCCATTTGCCAATTCTAAAGAATACGGAACGTCTATCCTACTTGAAACTAGGCCAAGTAGGCTCTTAAGTTCTAAGGATACAAGGTTAAAGTCGGCGCCAGTTTCAATCAAAATGAATGCAGAGAGTTGGTTAGTAGGGAACGTACCTGTAACCGCATTTGGATCCTGGCGTGCTTCACGAGCTCCGATCATGAAGACTCTTCCTTGCTTGGTTCTTCCTAGGGCAATCTTTCCTAAAGTGCCCCACGTCACCACATTTGAAACAACCCGGAACTCTACCATTATCATTTCTGTCTTGGTTGCAGTCATTATTTCCCCCTTGCTTGGGATATTTCGCCCAACAGACATCCTTGCTGTGTCCTTCTTTTCCACATCTGTCGCACTTAGGCCTTAGACATCGAGCTTCATGGTGAAACTTGCATTCGTCACATCTCGGCTTAGTCCCCAAATAAACCTTACCACCGGCCTTATTAGTGGCTCCATAAGCTTTCATGCCACGAGGCGGGTCCACTTCCCTTCTTTTGTTTGCATTAGAGTTGTCATAACTGACTTGGGTGTCTTTCTTCAGGTTTGAAAACATTCTTTTATTGTCGCCCAATGACTCCACATGAGTTTCTTTCTTGTTTGTCTCAGATCCCGAAAACTTTCCCATACGAATAGCTTCTTCAGTAAGCGTAACACTCAAATTGATAGCCTTTGTGATAGTTTGAGGCTTTGAGGCAGTAACCATGCTCAGGAGTTGAGGCGTAAGCCCAAATGAATCATTCAATCCTCTTGAATTCAGGCTCAACTAAGTAGGGAACAACCCTAGATAAGTCATGAAAGTGTTGGACGTACTCAGTAATCTTTGGCCCGTCCATTTTCAAATTCCAGAATTCAGTCTCAAGCTTCTGGATTTCGTCCCTGGCGCAATATTTCTTCCGCATCAATTCCTTGAGCTCGTCCCAGCTCAGTGCATAAGCAGTAGTTTCACCAAGGGTCTGAACCTGAAGGTTCCACCAGGAGAGTGCGCCATCCAAAAACAACCCTGAGATATAGGTAACTATATGCTCGGGCGAACATTTACTCATTCTCAGAATGGAGTCAGTCTTTTCTTCCCAACGAACAAAAGAAATGGCACCTCCTGTGCCATCAAAATTCAATGGCTTGCAATCCAGGAACGGTTTATAGGTGCAACCTGTGTCACATGCAACACAATTCTCGAGTGAGCATTGACAAGCGCAATTGGAAATATCCAAAAGATTTGTAATGTGTCCTGGGTGACTTAACATTACCAGTTGGAGGGTTATTTCCGGGAGTGCCACCGCTGTGTTCAGAGCGGAGGGCTTCATGCTGCGCTATAGCTTGGGAAATGCGCTCATTGAGTTCGGCCTCAGTTCTTGGTAACGTATTGGTGTCTGTGTCACGTCTGGGCAACATTTCTTCTGGTAAAAAAGGTGTTAGTGCATTTATGTCTATCGCCTCCGTAATCTCAAATCGTAGCTGAAACTGTTAAATTCTAGGCTTTTTGTAATATCTAGTTAGTAAAAGGCAAGGTGGCATAACTGTAAATAAGGAGAACCTCCTTATAACCTTGGCCTATAAATAGAATCATTATGGTTCTCATTTAGAACTTTTGCAACTTTTGCCACATTTGCTAGTTGGAGAGCTTTGGAGCTAGAGAGAGAAACTAGAGAGAGAAAGTGGCAAGGTGATTCACGGTTCTAGTATCTTTTCAGATCTATCAAAGAATCATCGATTATATTACGTCTCGTGTGTTCGGTCACGTTCGTGTACGAATTCCGCACGTCACACGTTCGGTTCACAATCGTTTCGGAGTCAAAACCGGTCCTAATGGATTTTCAGAAGGTTATTCATGACGATGAAGGTTATGACTGGAGTCAAGTTCTTCCTGAAGAAGATTGTGTTGGATATGCATTTGTAGCTGATTTTGATCATGATAAATGGTGGAGAAGAGATTATGCGAGATGGGAAATTGAAAAATTCAGAGAACCATTCAAAGAAGCCCAGAGAGCCAAAAGATGGAATAACGAATTGGAATGTTACATGGATCCACAGGGTAATCCAGTTGTTGACCCATCAAAGGTGGATTTTGATGCAGTAACAAATTTGTTTCCAAATCAGAGTACTTTTAACACAAGAAGGCTATCTGATAAAGGATATTTTCCGGATTTGTTGAACAAAATAAAAGAAATTTGTGAAGCAAGTCTACCAAAGGTGGTAGAAATGAAGAAGAGAAAAGAAGAAGAGTTGAAAAAGATGGTAGAAGAAGTGAAGATTACTGCAAAGCTTGCTGCTGAAGAAGAACAGAAAGCAGAAGAAGAAGAGAAGAAAGAGGAAGATCAGATAGGTGAAACAGAAGAACCGGTGCTGAAAGAGACTGAGGTAAATGAATCTTCTGATCTATCGAATGTTGAAGTTGTTGATATCAATGAAAACAAGTGTAAGAATTGCATAGAAATGTGCAAAGCTTGTACTGAAAAAGATGATATAATCAAAACAAAAGATATTGAAACAAATAAAATTGAAAATGTTTTCAAAATAAAATGTAAAGAAATGATTGAAAAAGAAGAAATTTTGAAACTAAAGATTGAAAAGCTAACACAGAAATGTCATGGTCTTGAAGAAGAAAATAAGGTTTTGAAAGAAATGTGTACAACTAAATGTGTTGGTTGTGTGGAGAAAGATAATAAGTTTCAAGATTTTCAAAAGGAGTATGACAATTTGAAGTGGTCAAGTCAGAGAGTACAAGAAGCTTATGATACTTTGAAGAGCCAAGTCAAATGTTTTGACCAAAGATTGTCTGAAACTTTAACAACCAAAGAAATGTATGAGAGAAAGTTTAAAGAAAAGCAACTTGAATTAAACAAGTGTGTTGATGAAGTTGCTAATCTAAAACAAGTTCTGGCTGAAAAAGAAAAGGTTGTTACCAAACTTCAAAGTTATCATAACTCTTCGTACATTCTTGAACGCATTTTCAAAATCACACCAGATGACTAAGATACCGATAAGAATAAAAAAGGTATTGGTTCAGAATTTCATCAGGTACCACCACCATTGAGAAACAATTATACTTTTTATGATGAGGAAAGGGTGGCAAAAGGTTTGCACATAGTTGACCAATTACCTGAAAGTATCGATGCGACTTACTCCAAATCTGATGAAGCTAATGATTCAGAGGTGGTAAGTAAGGTTGTTGAAAGCGTTCTGAAAGATGAGTCAAACATAGGTAAGTCTGAATCACATGATGAAAATGAGGGAAATTTTCATGATGGCTATCTTAAATAGACAAAATCCGAGAAAAAATTGAATGATGATTCAAAAGGATTGGTTTATACCATGATTGGATCGGACAAATTATTCTTAGATGTTGTATTCCCGATTCAGAATGTGATTTCAGAAAAGGTTGATAAAGTTTTCAAAATGGTTGAAATTGAGAAATCTGAAATTTCAAAGTTTGCTGGTAAAGGTCATAAAACTTTTTATAACAAACCAGGTTTTAAAAGGAAAAATATGAAGGCTGGATTGGGTTATAAGAAGAAACAAAGTTGGAAAAGAAATGAAATGCCAAATTATCAGGCAAAGATGAGTTTTGTTCAAGGAAAAAGTTTTGAAGAAGAGGAAAAACTCAAATTTAGACAACAGTCTAATGAAGAGTTTTGTGCTCAAAAGAAAAGGCAACAAACACAGGTTAAAGATGTTTCAAAAAGAACATGTTTTAAGTGTGATCAATTAGGACATCTTGCACGAAAGTGTCCGAATCTGAAACCTGTGGATGTTGACAAAAAGAAGCCTGAAAATGTTGAGAAACAAAAATCGGAGAGTGTGAAACAAAGATCAGCCATATTTGATTCAAAACAAACTTGGAGGTACAACACAAAGAAGTTTGCTTCGAATCAAACTTAGAAACCAAAACAGACTAGGTCTGATTCAAAACAAACACAAATTTTTTACACACCCAGAGTCAGAACAACTCAAAGTTGGAAAACAACTGTTGATATGACAAAATCACAAGAGTTTTGGAAACCAAAAGTTGTTGATCAAAAACAAAATGTTCAAAAAGATTCACATTTTTACAAAAGAGGTACTGCGAAAAGTCAAAAATGGAGTGATAAGGAACAAGTAATTTTGGTAAAAGATGAGAAAGTTGAAGTCAAAGTTGAAAAATTTTTTGATGAGAAAGATTTTCCGAAATTGAATGATACATATTGTGTTGAAATGCCTAAGGTTCAACAGACATGGGCTAAATTGTTCAAGTAATCAAGTAGTCTGAATGTGCAGGTGCACAAGACAACTGAATATTATCAAGTGGAGTGTCGGAGCAGCCTGGCACAACAGGAGGAGAAGGCTGCTGGACCCTGGTTTGGTTGAACAGGGAGTTTAACATTTTCTGTACATAAATAAACAATATTTTCAAAAACCCTAAAAATTTGAAAAACTTTAAAACCAAAAATATGTTTATTTTTAATTTTTGTCAAAAATTCAAAAATACAAAAATATATGTTGCTTGAATACGCCGAAACCCTCATGGCTGAACAAACATGATTACTTTCACAAGATTGTAAAACGGTTTTCAAACTGTCGAAAATCAATGGGTTGTAAATCATGGGGGTACGTTATATTTCTGCAAAACAGAGCATGAGATGCAGAAATTGATGGCGAGACAAAGCTGTCTACATCGGTCTGTCAAATTTTCTATAAATGTTTTGAATTTTAGGGGGAGTAAAAATTTTGAAAATACAAAAAACATTAGAAAATTTGAAAAAGCCAAAAACATGATAAAATTCAAAAATAAGTTTTTGTGTAGAAAGGGGAAATGATAGTACATCAGTAGAGAATCATAGTACGCTAAGGAAATGGAAAGTCAAATGTGATAAACGGTCTCACTGATGATATGCCGGTAGGTTTTTACACGCTTAGTAGTTTGTTTTCGAGATATAAACCTAAATCATTACTTGCTTATTTCGTGGGGAACATCTCTCGGATATATAGGTAACCCCTGAAATCTTGTTTGAAAGATCCCTCTTTCTGAGATACTAGGTCTTTATACTCGGTGATATCTGGGGTATTATCCCTGGGCTTCTGATTTTGCGGAAGCGATGGACTAGTCCCCGTATAATACTTTATACTTGCTTGAAATATAGCACCCCCCTCAGCATAAAAAATGATAAAACATTGAAAAATGCTAATCATGTGCTGTTGTAAAAAAGATCCTCTAAAGGGGACACACCATAAGTCGAAGCCGTCATCTCTCTGCTGAACGGAAGTTCTGACCTGAGCTCTCACTATCCTCGCAATTTAACCCTTACAGATATCATCTGTGGTATACTCACCTGTAAGACTGAATATTGGGATCTGGATACGGGAGTATATTTAAAAGGTGGGACACGCGAATAAGTTTAAGTCATTAAAACACTAATTCGTATCTCGAATCAAGTGAAGTTTGTGTGAAAATTTAAGTGGATCAGTATACTGACAATCTAAGTGAATCGTTTAGAACTTAAAGTGATTAAAAGCTCAACGGTGCTAGTGATTTGTCATAAACTGATATGATCCTCTGACACGAACTCAAACAAAAATATTGTCTATAAATATGTTTGTAAATATTTCTTTACTGCTTTATGTTTCAGAAAAATACAAAAAGATTTTGATTTCTGCTTTATTTTCGACAACCAATGTCTGAGATGCTGAGTTTCAAAATCTAAGTATGCTGATCGTGTTTCTGAAAATAAAACAAGTTCATTTAGTTGAAACTTGAAATTTGTTAAATCAAAAATCAAAAACAGTTTGTGATATCTCCAAGGTCATTAATTTGGACTTGGATGATTAACTGTGAGGGAGTTGGATGTTTAAATTGTTATAATCTATTGAAAAGAGCCAGTTTCCGATTTTGTTCGCTAAAACTGCAAAATCAATGAAGATTGATTGATAGGGGGAGAGAATCAAGTATTTCTGGATATATTCATATTATTATATCTTAAAGCCAGGATCTTGATTTAGAAAGTTTAATAGAGCCAGGTCACGATTCCTGAACAATCTAAAAATTCTTTCACTGTTGAAAATTTTCAGCTTATGTTGAGAAAGCCATGATATTAATCCTGGATGTTCAAAACGTTTGTTCTTATAAATGTTTGAGAATTGCAGATATTGTACCAGACTACGATCCCGACAGCTGAGTCTAAGGGGGAGTCTGAAGACAAGCTCAACGCAAGAGGAAGCGTGGATTCAAGGAGCCAGGAAACTATCTTGAAGGAGCTTGTATACGGAAAGCCAGGTGTCGATCCCAAAGCACGGAAGCTTGACGAAAGGGGGAGCCTGAAGAATCTATCGAAAAGAGGAAGCTGAAGACAGATCCACGGGGATTCTGTTCGAGCAAGAGGAAGTCTATGTTTCTAAAGATGATAAAGCTTCAATAAGACTCAGTGAGAGAGAGAAAGATCAGACGCTACGAGTCTGACTAAATGTTTGAGATTGACTGCGGCAATATCCAAGGGGGAGTCTGTTAGTGCATTTATGTCTATCGCCTCCGTCATCTCAAATCGTAGCTGAAACTGTTAAATTCTAGGCTTTTTGTAATATCTAGTTAGTAAAAGGCAAGGTGGCATAACTGTAAATAAGGAGAACCTCCTTATAACCTTGGCCTATAAATAGAACCATTAGGGTTCTCATTTAGAACTTTTGCAACTTTTGCCACATTTGCTAGTTGGAGAGCTTTGGAGCTAGAGAGAGAAACTAGAGAGAGAAAGTGGCAAGGTGATTCACGGTTCTTGTATCTTTTCAGATCTATCAAAGAATCATCGATTATATTATGTCTCGAGTGTTTGGTCACGTTCGTGTACGGATTCCGCACGTCACACGTTCGGTTCGCAATCGTTTTGGAGTCAAAACCGGTCCTAACAAAAGGTATGGGGTAGGTTAGACAACATTCAACAATCGTCTATGAGGTATATATCACCACAAGAAAACATGTAATCACCTAACACCATATGCATATAAAATCAACAATGTATAAGTAAGAAAACAACCACCAAGCTCTCATGTATGCTTGACAACTTGACTTATTGTTTTTAACAGGGAAAACAAAATGAACTCGAGATTACATTACCTCAGTCATACAAGTTCCATAATATGAAAGTAGTAGTTATTTCCCTTCTACATTGGTCTCCTTAGGTCTTTAGTTTCACAAAGATGGGTATACTTCCCAAGAGGTGGGGGTTATGCATTTCTACCACATATAGGGGTGATAGAGAGTGTAAAGTTACTGAATCTTTCCCGAGTGTTAGCCATCTTCACTTGCTTAGATATCGGTTCCCAAATGACTCGTATCCGGGTAGAAGTGTCAGACACGAAGTAGGCAAAGATAGATTTCCTACTTTGTAGAGTGCTATAGCAACTATCTAGGTATTGTTCTATTAGATGAAGGTGTGAACACTTAGAAATTTTTGGATGGATGATGATCATTAGCTTGACCCGCAGAGTCCACCAGGATTCCCTATGCACTACAAGTTGTTATTACGTGGGCCCCCGTAATAATAAATTGTCTTGCATGGTCACCCCAATTTTCCCTCGTTTAAAGCAGATGATCAGCCAAAGAGGGGACACTACTGTCCTTATACCTCCGACATGGAAAGGACCATTGTGGTGGTCCATGCGCTAACATCCGTTATCGTTACGCGTGAATAGGCACGATGCTTAGAGGAAATAGGAATAAGGAGATTTCCTAGTAGTTGGAGGGGCACCTTCTAGATGAGTACCTCAACTTCCTTGACTGGATGAGAGTGTCGTCAATCTTATTTTACAAAAGCCACAGGGACCTCGTCCTGCCGATAAGGTTGTTATCCAAGGTTGCCTCCTCCGCCTCGCCGTCGTGACAACCCTCACCAAACCAGGTATCCGTACAAATTAATTAATATTTAAATACTGCTTAATTACTGTGCTTTCTTACAACTGTGATTAAACTGCTTACTGATTTCTGATACATACATACTCATGCATCACATTTTATACTGTCACTCTACTATTTTTACACAAACATCAGTGACAACCTTGATGCACAAAAAGCACAGTGAGCACACTATACGGGATACCCATTAAACATGCTGATATAACCAGCATCAGGCAGACACTGCCTCTAAGGCCTGTATGAGCCAGGAATAGTTTACTACACTAGTAGAGAGTGTGGGGAATTGAGGGTCATAGAACTACGTCACTAGGTGATATTTGTAGTGACCGGATGTGCCTAAAACGTACTTTAAAGTACAAAATTCTGCACTTTAAATAAAAAAAAAATTCAGCTTTAAGCTAACTAGTAAAGTGCCAAAACATGAGAAAAATATTACTAGACACTTTCCAAAGTATCAGGAATTCGCTGCGTCACTAAAAATAATGTCGACGCTTTAAATAATTATTTAGCACTTTAACGGGCTAGTATCCAACCGAACAACCGGACTTAACCCGGGACATAAAATTTGACAACGACATTGTTTTCTTTTTCTGAGCCAGTTAGGGTCCCCGAATACCCTAACACCCGATATAATTTACTACCCACTAATACACTAAACATAATTTCTAACTAATTAAACTAACTAGTATTTATCTTCAAGTCCAAATCAAACCAAATGCCCCCCTCACAAACCAATCGCCCCCCCCCCCCCTCTTCTCACACTTGAAATCCCCCATGTGACACAAAATCTTCCATTTTCCCATGCACAGTTGACTTTTGATTGTGTGAAAGTTGTGATAAGTACTAACATTACTTACACTCAACACCCGTTAACAACTTTCACATAACCCCCCTCCTCTTTGCATGTAATCGGTCATTGTGGGACCTCACCATACGAATTCTTCATCTCCACCCTAAGATTTGAAAAGGTTTTCTTTCCCATGCAAATTGTGTTAAGATATGAGTTGATTGTGTTTGTACTATTAGGGACATTTTAACCAATGGATAAAGGACTTAATCTACAAATAACCACCACCTTTCCCACTAAACCCCACTCAACAAAACAACAACTTTCCTTCTTTCATTAAAAAGCTTCTGCCGAACAACCTCCCCACACGCCACCACCTTCCATTTTCCATTCATTCCATCCAAGGTTATTTCTTAGTGCAAGGAGCCATTTTAGGAGGTGTGGAGCACTCGGATTGCCAAGGACCTCCCTCGCTTGTCTTTAACCACTCATTTTTCTCTCGTGTTTCTTCCCTAGCCTCGAGCTAGTAGTAAGCCTCTTGGATCATCTTTTATTTTATATTTTTAGTGGTTAATAGTTATGTTGTGATGTAAATAAAAGAACTTTAGAAGATCATAAATGCAAACTTGAACATAAAGTTAGTATGAGGATGAAATAAGAAGAAATCTTGTTAAAATAAAATTGTTTTGATGTGGTTATTATTTATTTTGATGCTTACTAGTAAGATGATGTTGGACATCAAAATTTAAGTTGTTAAAATAAGATTAAAAACTTATGTTAACAAGTTAGGAGGTGACTAATGTTTACATAAAAGAATCACCTCCATGTTTCACATAAACTTGGTAACAAAAACGAGTTCTTGAAAAATAAATAAACTAAGTGAGTGGATGGTCTTATGGACCCGACATCTACAAATGATTTTTCTAAGACACACCAAGTTAAAAGACGGGTCTTTTTGAAAAGTCATAATTTTTGGAGGAAATAATTATACGTATACTTGCAAGGCATGAAAAAGTTGTAAATGGATATTTTTATAAAATAAGTTCACAAGTTGGGAACATTTAAAAATCCCGAGAACGGGAGTTTTACAAAAATAAACACACTTTGGAGGGTAACTAAACCCACTAAAAACACCACTAAATTACTACGCGTTTTCATGAAACGCCAAGTTTATGTTGTCATGAAAAATGCATTGTTTTTACACTTGACTAGTGTAACATTATTTAGTAAATTGTTGGTTGATTTGAATGATTTTATAAAAGAAAATGATACGCTTGAAAGCGTGGACACCTCCAGTTACAGGGGAAACTCTGGCGAAATTTTTTCAAAAATCTAACACATGGAAATATTTTTATCACGAGTGTTACAAATATATTTTCAACTTGTTTTCCCAATTACCTTTCGCCACAATTTTTATTACAAAACAATCAAGTGTCGGAGGTGGAATCTTTATAAATAAAACTTGCTAAAATATATATTTAGAATATATATTTTCATAACAACACTTGTGTAAATTTTTGTGATTATTTTGTGAACTACGCTTAAATATTATTTTTAGGGTAAAAATAATATTACTAAATATTAACGGCTCCAAAATAATACGAACGCCTTCACAATAATTATTTAAGTTACACCGGTATTATTAATACCACCCGAACTTTACAACGTAACTTACGTATTTTCAGAAAATACTCATAAGTGTGTATTTTATCCGAAGTATTATTTTGGGAAAATTTATATGGAATAAAATATAATATTTTTGGGAAAAATATTTATATTTTGGAGATAGAAATAAAATATATTACATCAAGTGAGACTTAATAATATATTTCGAAGTTATACGAACGCACATGTATTAAATCCCCCATCCTTGGGAAGGAATATATTTACAAAATAATTACGAAATGTAATCACGAAATAGTTTCCTAACTATTTCCCAAAGACATTAAACCTTAAGCTAAGGCACGACCGTCCGTCTAATAGAAGTTAGTACGTGTAGGTCGTCGCACAGCAGGATTGACCGGGAGATTTCTTGTTAGAGACGCACTACGGTGAGTTCATGTCCCCCTTTTCTCTTAACTGTTTTCAGTTTTTATACTGCGGGGGTGAAATACATGTTACTATGATTACGAATACTTTTTACATGGTATGGTTAGCTTAAGGATGGTTAGGACGTACAGATCATGTGAGTGAGTAGGCGCAACATGAGGCCATTAATCCTCGTGTAGGACCGAGGGACATTAGTGATAGATCTATTTGGGTGTAGCGAGCCCCACTCCTGAGCCCGCGTAATGGACCAGGTGGTGACTAAGTGCCCGACGCACAAATCCGCTAGGGTTGAGTCTTCATGCATCACTTCACACATATCATTGGCTTTGCAACCCAATGGTGATCTCTTTTTCCTTATTTGCTACATAACAGGGTTTTTATACTTACAAAGGTTTTACTTACTCACTTACACATGAACTCGCTCAACATTATGTTGATTTTTCCAACTTACATGTATTTCAGGGAACTAAGGATCTGGTGTCACGGTCCCCGTCCCGGTTTGACCCGTTTCAGGAGCCGCGAGACAGAAATCCCGTGGTATTTATTTAATTGAGTTTAACAGCGGAAGTTTATCATCAGGATTTTTTTTAAAGCTAAAATTTTCCCGATTATTTTATTTCACAATTCGGGATAAAACCCCGGAAATTTACAATCATTTGTTTTTACTAAGAAACCTTTATTTTACAAAATATAATTCTTTATTTTTATAATGAGCCACTTCCTTAAGCTTGCAATGCTTCACAACACTTTTTCTGAACTACAACAGATCACCTGAAACATGTTTGAAAAAGGTTTTGTCAGCGGGAAATACTGAGTGAATCATTCTATTTACTAAAATGACACATTTGTTATAATTTACAGTATTAAGGAAAATTACAATGTTTCTGATATCAAACCAAATACCCACAGTACTTTATCACTCGACCCATTGGCCCATTCGTCCAATGGTGTCTGTGATTATGGTCATATCACCCCTTGGCTGCCCCAATGGTGAAGATTATCAAGTAATGTATACAAAACCCCACATACCGGCTGTAATATGGTGATTACATAAACTTAATCCCTGTAATTATAACTTTGAAATAAATAGGGTTTTGTAAAGCAATTTGATAAAAAGAGAATGACTCACATTGTTGATTTAACACGGAAAGAGTTTACTCTATGGATTAGCCTTGTTAACCTAATTTTAAATAATAATGCACACAAAACTGGGTTAGTAATCAATACAGCATTTACGATAACTCACGAGATCAAATTCTCACAACGAACGACAAAGTGCAATACTTAAACATCCATCGAATTAACGACAAATGACAAAGTATAACCCTAATGTGGGCGGCACTTAAACATCCATTGGATATATTGATCGTCGGAAAATGAATCGTAGCAGCGATCGAGTTAATACCCTGTTTTGCGGCGTCGATTTGTGAACTGTGGGTGTTTTTGTAGTATTCAGAACGTAACTCGCAGTGTATAAGGAATTTTTACGTCGTTTTAATTCCTGAATTCAAGTCCCAAGGCCCTCTATTTATAGGTGAATTTTGACCCTTAGGCGGCCCGCGTGAGATTTAAGCTAACCTTACGCGGCCCGCGTAAGACCTATTTTTAGGCATAGGGTTGCCACGGTTGGGACTAGCCTTGCTGACTTGACAGTTTTCGTAAATTCAGTTTCTACAGCACACAATTTAGATAATCGTTACTAGGGTTTTACCCCCCCCTGAGTTTTAGGGGCCCTAATCCTGATTCCATATGTTCTGAAAATTTTAGGGATTGTTCAGAATCACTTGGGTGTCTCAATTAGGGTTTCCTATTGGACAAATTAATTTAATATTTATGACTTTTGATGAGAGTTGTTACATTCTCCCCACCTTAATAAAAACTCGTCCTCGAGATTTATTGGAATAATTGAGGATACTTTCTCTTCATTTCTGATTCCAGCTCCCAAGTGTATTCAGGTCCTCTCCTTGAATCCCACTTTACTTTAACTAGCACTAGTCGTTTGTGCTTGAGAAACTTCACTTTTCTGTCTTCTATCTGAAGAGGTTTCTCCACAAATTTTAACTTTTCATTTACCTCTATGTCTTGAAGAGGTACTACCAGAGATTCATCTGCTAAACATTTCTTGAGATTGGATACATGAAATACATCATGTACTCCAGCTAATTCTTCTGGTAGTTGTAAACGATAAGCTACTGGTCCTATACGTTGGATCACTGGAAATGGTCCTACGTATCTTGGACTTAGCTTTCCTTTCTTACCGAATCTAACAACTCCTTTCCAAGGAGAAACTTTCAACAGTACTCTGTCTCCAACTTGGAATTCTAACGGCTTGCTTCTGTTGTCTGCATAACTCTTCTGGCGATCTCTAGCCATCTTCAGTCTTTCTTTGATTTGGGTGATCTTATCAGTCGTTTCTTGCACAATCTCCGGACCTGACAATTGACTTTCTCCTATTTCTGCCCAACAAACTAGAGTTCTGCACTTTCTTCCATATAGTGCTTCAAATGGGGCAGTTTCAATGCTTGAATGATAACTATTGTTATAGGAGAATTCAATTAATGGTAAGTGATCGTCCCAATTTCCACCAAAATCTATTACACATGCTCGGAGCATGTCTTCTAGAGTTTGGATTGTCCTTTCACTTTGTCCGTCTGTTTGAGGATGATAAGTAGTGCTTAGGTTTAGTCGAGTTCCCATTGCTTCTTGGAAACTTTTCCAGAAATGAGAAGTAAAACGACTATCCCTATCCGACACAATGGAGAGTGGAACTCCATGTAAGGATACAACTTCATCTACATACAACTTTGCCAATTTTTCCATGCTAAAGGTTTCTTTCATAGGTAGAAAGTGAGCAGATTTGGTTAATCGGTCCACAACTACCCAAATCGCATCATTACCTTTTCTGGTCTTGGGTAACTTAGTAACAAAATCCATTGTTATGAGTTCCCATTTCCATACCGGCATTTCTAACTGTTGTTGTAGACCTGAAGGTTTCTGATGTTCTGCCTTAACTTGTGAACAAGTAAGACATTTAGAAACATATCTAGCTATATCCTTCTTCATGCCTATCCACCAGAAATTCTTTCTTAAATCTTGGTACATCTTATTGTTTCCTGGGTGTATAGTATACCTAGATTTATGAGCTTCTTCTAAAATTTTATTTCTTAGTTCTCCTTGTTTTGGTACCCAAATCCTTTTCTTATGGAATCTCCAAATTCCATCAGCTCCTTGTTCTAAATCTTTTATTCTTCCCTTCATTCCTTCAGCAACATCTTCTATTGCTATTTCTTGAAAGTATTTCAGTTGTTCCATTAAATCTAACTGTAGATTTAATCTGAGAGCACGAACCCGTCGTTCTTTCTCATTGTATTTACGACTTAAGGCATCTGCAACTACATTTGCTTTTCCCTCGTGATATTGAATATCACAGTCGTAGTCACTTAAAATTTCCATCCATCTTCTTTGCCTCATGTTTAACTCTTTTTGCCTGAATATATATCTTAGACTTTTATGATCTGTATAGATAGTAAACTTACTTCCGTACAGATAATGTCTCCAAATTTTAAGGGCAAAAATTACGGCTCCTAACTCTAAGTCATGAGTCGTATAGTTCTCTTCGTGCTTTTTCAATTGTCTTGAAGCATACGCAATTACCTTCTTGCGTTGCATAAGCACACATCCAAATCCTAGTTTTGAAGCATCACAATATACTTCAAAATCTTCAGTTCCTTCTGGTAAGGCTAAGATTGGAGCATTGGTTAATTTCTGCTTTAATATTCTAAAGGCTTCTTCTTGTTTAGGTCCCCATTCAAACTTAACTGCTTTACAAGTTAGCTTAGTTAATGGTACAGCTATTTTGGAAAAATCCTTAATAAACCGTCTATAATACCCAGCTAAACCTATAAAACTTCTAATTTCCATTGCTGTTTGCGGAACCTTCCAATTGGTAATTGCCTCTATCTTAGCAGGATCTACCTGAATACCTTCATGATTCACCATGTGTCCTAAGAATTGCACTTCTTGTAACCAAAATTCACACTTCGAGAATTTGGCATAAAGCTTTTCTTTTCTTAACAAAGTTAAGAGTGCATGCAAGTGCTCACAATGTTCTGTTTGACTTTTGGAATAAATAAGTATATCGTCTATAAAAACAATTACAAATTTATCCAAATACGGTTTACAGATTCTATTCATCATGTCCATGAATGCTGCAGGTGCATTTGTTAACCCGAAGGGCATGACTGTAAACTCGTAATGACCATACCTAGTTCTGAAAGCAGTTTTAGGTATGTCTTCTTCTTGTACCTTCAATTGATGATATCCCGAACGTAAATCTATCTTAGAGAAGTATCTAGCTCCCTGAAGTTGATCGAATAAATCATCAATCCTAGGTAATGGGTATCGATTCTTAATTGTAATCTTATTCAGTTCTCTATAATCAATACACATTCTCATTGAACCATCCTTTTTCTTTACAAACAACACTGGAGCTCCCCAAGGGGATGAGCTAGGTTGTATGAATCCTTTACTTAGTAATTCATCTAATTGCTTCTTTAGTTCTAACATTTCGGTAGGAGCTAACCGATAAGGTGCCTTGGCTATCGGTGTAGTTCCAGGAATTAGATGAATCCTAAATTCTACTTCCCTATCTGGTGGTAATCCTGGTAACTCTTCTGGAAATATATCCGGGTATTCTGAGACTACAGGGATCTCCTTAAGTTCTTTGTTCTTAGTATTAATGATTACTGAAATCATATATACTATTCCTTGCTTTCGTTCATAACTAGCAACTTTCATTACTGATATGAACTTCATGGGCTTACGAGGTTTATCTCCTGTAATCATGATTACTTCTCTGGTTGGTGTTTGAATTTCTATGGAGTTCTTATCACAAAGAATTTGAGCATGGTTGGCTATTAACCAATCCATTCCTAACACAACATCAAATTCAGCTAATTTCATAGGTAACAGGTTTGCAACAAATTTATGACCTGAAAGTTCTATTTCTACTTTTTGCAAAACCTGATCTATTTTAACTGAATTCCCATCTGCGGTTTCAACTGTAAAAATCTGCCTAATGTTGGTTAAAGGTAACTTAAGAGCTTGACAGAATAAAGTATTTATAAAACTTTGGTTTGCACCAGAGTCAAATAATACTTTTGCGTATACATTGTGAACTAAGAACGTACCAGCTATTACATCTGGGATGAGTTCTGCTTCTTGAGTGGTTAACTGGAATGCTCTGACATTCTTTTTATTAGCTCCTTCGGTTGCCTTGGGTTTGTTGTCTACTGGTTTGATCAATTTAGGACATTCTGTTTTATAATGTCCCGCTTCTCCACAGTTAAAACAGATTATAGTTTTCTTTCTGCAGTTTTCTTCACGATGTCCTATACCTTTGCAAAGGTTACAGGTTACATTACATTTTCCATAATGTTTCCTTTTGCAATTTCTACAGAAAGGTGGATTTGAAGATTGCCCTGCCCCTTTTCTCTTGAAATTATTATTATTACCCACCCGAAATCCTTGGGTAATTTTCTGAGCCAGTTCCTTTTTCCTGTTTTCGTCTTGCGTACGTACCAATTCATCAGTTAGGGTATTGGCTAGTTCCACAACATCGTCAATAGTGCGAGGTCTCGCAGCTTTAACGATATTGCGGATTTCGCTAATTAATCCCCAAATATAGCGAGAAATGAGTACCGGTTCTGGCGAAGCCAGCGTTGGTACCACTCTAGCATATTCAAAGAATATCGAGGTATAACCGCGACAATCTACACCCATCATCCGATGATTTAGAAACTTATTCGTCATCTGTTCCTTTTCATACTCGGGACAAAATTTTCTTTCCACAAAACCCTTAAATTCTTCCCAAGTCATAGCATAAGCTATTACTCTTCCTTTTGATTGTAACACAGTGTTCCACCATTCGAGTGCTCCCTCCTTGAAAAGATTTGACGCGTACATGACCTGATCATTTTTAGCACATTTACTTATTGCAATTACTGCTTCGGTTTTCTCTAACCAACGCAGTGATGTAGTTGCTCCTTCATTGCCTGCAAATTCAGTGGGTTTACAGGCAAGGAATTCTTTGAAAGTGCAACCAGGTGTTGCAGCTTTCAGTTTCTTAGGCGCGTGCTGTGGTTCATTATCATGATTAACATGATTATTGCCTCCGTTTACACTATTACTGAAGTTATCTTCAGTAATATGTTTACTAGGGACAATTTGTTGCGGTTCGATTGGATTCTTTATAGTAGCAACGAATGCTGGAATAGCATTGGCTATCCCTTGAGCAACAATGTTTTCGATATCTTGCCGAGTCATATATTGATCTCCTGGATGTTGCTCAGACTGATTAACCTCATTTACTGGTTCATTTTCAATGTTTGCCATCTGATAATATATATATAATTTTTATTAGTATCTGTTAAATAACAATTATATATAAAAACAATCAAACAATTTTCAACACACGTATAGGCAAAATTATCGATTTCTCGATTACATTTTATATATTTTTGATAGTATGCATCATTACACACCAATATCTTACAGAGTTTTATTCGTAGCTATTTTACAGACTGATTTTACTATTACTTTTACTATTACACAACCACAGTTTTACCATCCTACTATCTCTCGTCACTTGTCGTTCTAAAAACGAAGCTCCCTTTCATCATATTTCCAGGCAATTTGTCCCCCTATTTCCCTGATTCTATTTCCCGCATCCATCAACTCTTCACCAAAATGGCGAAGTTCAGCCATATTTTCGTTACTCATTAGTGGATTAGGTAGGGGTTCTGGATCGACTTGTGGAAAAAAGGAATAGGGATCATTGACAATATTTTGAAATTGCCAATCATTTGTCCACCATTCGTCCATTTCTAAAGGTTGGGAGTGAACTATGGGTTCTGGGATTGCTGGTTCAAAATTCATAGGGAGTTGATTTTCAATAGGATTGGTAAAAATATTTGTATTGACAGGCTGAATAGTTTCACAGCTTGCCAATAGAAAATCTATTTCTTCCTGAAAAGTCCTTCCCTGGTTTTGTTTGGAGCTCTCTCCAATTTCCATTGGTCTAGAACCTTGTCCAACTTCCATTTCTATATCTTTAGAATATTCCTCAAATTGCATTTCCATTTGCTTAGAATCTTTCTCGACTTCAGTTTTCATCTCTTGGAGTTTAGAACTTTTCCTGGTTATAATTTCTTTTCCTTTTTCTAAAGGATTGTTTATGTTAGGAAGTTTCGTAGCTGGCTTTTTCCTTCGTATACGACTTCCCCACACGTAATTCTTTCTTTTCTTTCGTTTTGGCTTGTTCAAAGGAGGAGCCTTGAATTCTACCGGTTGTTCTACATCAGGAAAGTATCCAGTAAATCCTTTGGAAACTTCTATATTCACCGGGTAAAGATTGAGGTTCTGAAAGGCTTCAGATATCTCACTCATGCTGATGTAGCATATATGCAAAATGTATAAAATACTAAGTTAAAATCTTACAATAAATTTCATAAATAACTTTTAAAATTTATTGCACACTGCAAATTAATTTATTACAAAGATAACTGGAAAACATACTAAGGTTTATTGTAATTTTATTTATTTACTGCATAAGGTTTCGGAATTTGTAGGGAATAAGGTGCTAAAACTTAAATTAAGCTATTTAGAGATTTGCATTTTCTGCTACTGTGGCTAACATATACAAATTTGCCCATTTCTCATCTAGATTGTCTTCCCAAGGTGATTTATTGATTAATTCCTGGGTTTCTCGTTTAATCTTCTTTTCTCGGATTTGCTCTTTACTTTTCTTAATAATCATACTCCTTTTTCTAGGAGAAAGTGGTTCCTCATATTGTGCCTTTCGCACAAATATTCCTTCTTCAGGAATTGTAGGGAGTTTTGAGGATTTGGTTTGGGATGTACTACCCTTCTCGTTGGATGATCTATCTAATTTAAGATAGATACTTGACAGCTTTTGCTTTTGCTTACCCATACTGTAACTAACAAATAATCAGTTAATAAAACAAATAATCACATAATAGTAATCAGGGAAAAAATTAAGTATTTCTAAATACTTAATTAGCTTAACTCAGTGGCTCTGATACCACCTTTTTCTGTCACGGTCCCCGTCCCGGTTTGACCCGTTTCAGGAGCCGCGAGACAGAAATCCCGTGGTATTTATTTAATTGAGTTTAACAGCGGAAGTTTATCATCAGGATTTTTTTTTAAAGCTAAAATTTTCCCGATTATTTTATTTCACAATTCGGGATAAAACCCCGGAAATTTACAATCATTTGTTTTTACTAAGAAACCTTTATTTTACAAAACATAATTCTTTATTTTTATAATGAGCCACTTCCTTAAGCTTGCAATGCTTCACAACACTTCTTCTGAACTACAACAGATCACCTGAAACATGTTTGAAAAAGGTTTGGTTAGCGGGAAATACTGAGTGAATCATTCTATTTACTAAAATGACACATTTGTTATAATTTACAGTATTAAGGAAAATTACAATGTTTCTGATATCAAACCAAATACCCACAGTACTTTATCACTCGACCCATTGGCCCATTCGTCCAATGGTGTCTGTGATTATGGTCATATCACCCCTTGGCTGCCCCAATGGTGAAGATTATCAAGTAATGTATACAAAACCCCACATACCGGCTGTAATATGGTGATTACATAAACTTAATCCCTGTAATTATAACTTTGAAATAAATAGGGTTTTGTAAAGCAATTTGATAAAAAGAGAATGACTCACATTGTTGATTTAACACGGATAGAGTTTACTCTATGGATTAGCCTTGTTAACCTAATTTTAAATAATAATGCACACAAAACTGGGTTAGTAATCAATACAGCATTTACGATAACTCACGAGATCAAATTCTCACAACGAACGACAAAGTGCAATACTTAAACATCCATCGAATTAACGACAAATGACAAAGTATAACCCTAATGTGGGCGGCACTTAAACATCCATTGGATATATTGATCGTCGGAACATGAATCGTAGCAGCGATCGAGTTAATACCCTGTTTTGCGGCGTCGATTTGTGAACTGTGGGTGTTTTTGTAGTATTCAGAACGTAACTCGCAGTGTATAAGGAATTTTTACGTCGTTTTAATTCCTGAATTCAAGTCCCAAGGCCCTCTATTTATAGGTGAATTTTGACCCTTAGGCGGCCCGCGTGAGATTTAAGCTAACCTTACGCGGCCCGCGTAAGACCTATTTTTAGGCATAGGGTTGCCACGGTTGGGACTAGCCTTGCTGACTTGACAGTTTTCGTAAATTCAGTTTCTACATCACACAATTTAGATAATCGTTACTAGGGTTTTACCCCCCCCTGAGTTTTAGGGGCCCTAATCCTGATTCCATATGTTCTGAAAATTTTAGGGATTGTTCAGAATCACTTGGGTGTCTCAATTAGGGTTTCCTATTGGAAAAATTAATTTAATATTTATGACTTTTGATGAGAGTTGTTACATCTGGCACGGTATGCTACGTTTTCACGCTGCGTTGGGATCATCCAAGTTTAGGGGTTGTGGCTTTTACCTGGACGAGTCACAGTTCTTAAACTACGTCTGTTTTAAGTTTGTGGTTGTGTCTTTCAAACTATGTTTTTATGTTATTAGGTTGTAATTTCCGTTGCATGTGTCAACGCCTTAAGACAATGTTGTGGTATTTTACTTTTCAAACTTAAATCAATGGATGATCTGCATGGTTTTATTTTCATATAGCTTTGTTGTGATTAAGCTATGATATTAAGAAGTCACACCAAATTAACCCACGTTTCCGCAAAAGCCAGGGTGTGACAGCTTGGTATCAGAGCTCTGATCATAGCGAACTAGGATTCCTTCTCGAGTCTAGACTATGATCACTAGGGCTCTCACGAAAACATTTTTACATTGCATATCACTTAAGTCCAGATCCAAAACGTTTTTACAGACAATTGTTGAGCACATTTTAATTGTTAGTTATTGCTCAGTCTGGGAGGCTGAGGCTCGGTCTGGGAGGCTGAGGAAGTTGTCTAGTGGGACTAGGGAGTCAGCCTGGGAGGCTGGGAGAGTTGTCTAGTGGGACTAGGGAGTCAGTCTGGGAGGCTAGTGGGACTAGGAGGACTATTTGATTGCTTATTGGACTAATGTGTTTATCTGACTATATGATTGATTATTTGTGCATATGAGTGTTTGTGTTACAGACGATATGCCTCCATCCGGCACAGGAGAGTAAGACACCACTGACCCTATGCCTATAGTATCGGACGACATAGTGTCATCAGAGCACGAGGTGCATACTTCGGACGCCACCAGCACGGATGAGGACGATTTTCAGCCATTCGCGCTGCCCGATGTCGTTGCTGAGCCTGCTGATGGCCCTATCGCCGGGGATTTGCCGCTCGCGGTGATCCCTGCCCCTGTACCCCTTGCCGCGTACCCTTTTGTTGACATGCCCCTTGACGTAGTCGCTGACGACGACGTCAACTTGTTTGACGAGGATCCATTAGAGGATGACTTTGAGGGCGAGGCCCACATAGCTGCTGGTGATCTCTTACTTCTCGAGGATGCTCCTGCAGAGGAGGCACCCATCCATTCACCTGTCCCAGACTCTTTCGAGTCTGTGGCATCTGCACCATCACACGCGCAGGGCGCGCAGCACTATTCGCATGATACAGACCCTGATAGAGCATCGTCCGCTGCACCTTCCCCTGCCCCTAGTTTTGCGATCGATCATGACATTGATGATGATTCAGACCCCGTTTTTCCACCTGGTTATGATCCAGACCAGGAGGTTTAGTTTATACACCTAGATCAGCCCATGGAGGACCCAGTTGACCCTGCGTTTGCTGACCCCGCAGATTTCGAGATGGAGTTTGACGACCCGGAGCCTGCTGTGGCCCCCGAGCCGGTAGTTGCTCCAGACCCCGTGTTCGAGCATGACCCTATTCATTCTGATATACCCATTGTTGATCCTTTGATTGCTGATGTACCTATCGATGATCATCCTATTGTTGCTCCACTATTGGAGGATGAGCATGCTGTTGATGCTCAGGTTGTTGCCCCTCACATTGCTGATATACCCGTTGAGCCTGATGTTGTTGCTCCTTTTCCTGACCCTGTGCCTGTGCAGTTCGATCGTGCACTTTTTGAGGCCCATGTTGATCCACGAGATGCTGACACCCACAATGGGTGGATAGAGGACGATGATGATATTCCGCCTTTTGTAGTACCAGTTACACCAGTCTCAGCACCAGCTTCAGCTCCTTTCTATGTACCCTTGTTCCCCACCCACACAGATGATGCTCACCGCACAGACCTGCCTATTACTTTTCTCCAGGAGATCCCTCCGCCGTGTCCTGGAGAGGGCCCATCTCATCAGCCTTTTGGCCATGCACCTTTTCTGACTGGAGGAGATCAGTTTGCACCACAGATCCCTCACCATACTGCTGTTCCCCCTGTTCCACCGTTTGTGATACCACCCTTTGCTCCGTCTGGTGAGCCTTTTCTTTGGACTTCACCACCTATTATGCCACCGACGGACCCATATCATCCATATCATGTCGGGTCTTCTACCGAGGATGTCCTTGCTTCTTTCATGATGCAGCATGACGCACTGACGCGTCGTGTCCAGGTCTTGGAGTCAGCTCCACCGTGCCGTTGTCTGACTCCATTCGGAGCACCTCACCCTCCATGACCATTATCCCCTGACTCCTTCGCTCGTTTTTGGACTCAGGAGCAGCAGATAGCGTATCTGTTGCGTTCTCACCGAGCCATGGAGGAGGATTGGCTCCACATGCGCCGTTTGTTCTATTCTCATTTTCCCCCTCCTCCATCGCCATCAGCGTAGGGCTATTTTATACAGCACGGGTGGACTTTTGTTGAGAAGACGGCGATTGCACAGATTGCACAGCTTGTGGAGACTATATATTGATCCTGACTTTTGTTGTTATGTATATTGGATATGTTGACACTGATTTGATATTTTGGACTGGGGTGATGTAGCCCTTAGTCGTTGATGTTGTATGTTACAGTTATGTACTTGTACACTTTACCCTGTGGTCTCGATTTATGGCAATGCAATCGCGGTATTCTCATCATATGCGATGTTTGATTGATTATTTATGATTTATAACATGGGATGTTGTGTGGTTGATATATTTATAACATGGGATGTTGTGTGATTGATTGTTTATGTTCTATAACAGGAGATGTTGTGTGTTTGGTTTATTTTAACATGAGATGTTATGTATTATTACTATCGTTATATACGCACACTTTACCTACCATGACCTGACTTACGTGAACCATCTTTTAGAAGATGCCACCGAAACGCGATCCACGCATGCCTGCCAACGAGGCAGAACTTCAACAAATCATCGCTGCCGCCATCGCGCAATACGCCGCCTCTCAAGGAGGACCCAGCGGAAGCAGCTCAAACAATAACGGCAACAACAATCCGCCTCATGGTAATACTAAGTCATTTAGGCATACCATGATACATTGGATATCTATAGCAAGTTTGCTAATGCCATTCATATATTGTAACATATGTGCAGGGTGTACCTACAAGCAGTTCCTGGACTGCAAACCTGTAAACTTTGATGGCACCGGAGGTGCTGTTGCTTTTGTTCGTTGGGCCGAAAAGACAGAATCAGTTCTCCGCATGAGCAAATGCGCTCCAGACCAGCAGGTTACCTACATTTCGGGGCTATTCGTGGACGGAGCCCTGTCATGGTGGAATTTACAAGTCCAAACACTTGGTGAAGCGCAGCCTACGCAATGACATAGAATGAGCTGAAAGAGCTCATGCGTAAAAAGTATTGCTCTCGCGCTGAAATCCAGAGGTTGGAAACTGAGTTTTGGCATTTGAAGATGGAAGGTCCGAAAATCGCAGAGTATGTTCAAAGGTTTCACGACCTGTCACATGTGGTACCTTATATGGTCACGCCAGAATTCAAGCGGATTGAGCGCTTCATTTGGGGTTTAGCTCCTCAAATCATAAGTATGGTGACCTCTTCCAAGCCTGCAACTATCACTGAGGCAATTGATCTGAGCATGGCTCTCACTGAGGAGGCTATCGCCTAAACAAGTTTTCTGATGTTGAGCAAAAGAAGAAGGAGACTCACGTTGAGTCGTCCGGGGGTAACAAAAGAAAATTCTCGAACTTCAAACAAGGCACAAGCGGTGATGGCAGGAAAGGAGAACCAAGCGCACCAGTCCAAGCTACAACTGGTACTGGAAGGAAAAGAAAGGGATATATGGGTACACATCCCAAGTGCAACACCTGCCAGCGTCACCACTCAGGCCGGTGTGGTTTAAAAGTATGTGAAGCTTGTGGAAAGACTTGTCACTCAAAGGATTCTTGTTGGGCTATGGCTGGCCGGGGAGGCCAAGGAGGATTTGGGAATAGAAACAATAACCGGGGTGGATATGGAAATCACCCACAGGGAAACAATGGAGGAAATGGGAATCGAGGCAACAATGTGAATCAAGCTGGTAATGCGAACCGAAACAACAACAATCAAGCTGGAAATGGAGGTGGAGGAAACGGGCAAAGACCAGGTTGTTTTAACTGTGGTGACATTGGGCACTATAAGCGGAACTGCCCAGAATTGAATCAAGCGTGTGGAAGGGTTTTCAATATCGAAGCGAGGGAAGCGCGCCAGGATCCCCATGTTGTTACTGGTACGTTCCCTATAAATCAACGCTTTGCCTCCGTTTTATTTGATACTGGTGCCGATTATAGCTTCCTATCGTTAGAGTTTAAGAATACGCTTGGATTAGCCGCTAGTAAATTAGATATTCCTTACTCAATTGAATTGGCTAATGGAAAGTTAGTAGAAGCCAATAAAGTGGTCAGAGGTTGTGTAATCGAGTTGGGAGAGCGTGAGTTTACTTTGGACCTACTACCAGTCCAGCTGGGGAGCTTCGACGTGGTAGTAGGAATGGATTGGTTATCAAGCAACAAGGCTGAGATTGTTTGTCACGAAAAGGTCGTTCGTATCCCAACCAAAGATGGAGAAACAATTGTGGTTCATGGGGAGAAGCGGGATATGCCTTTAAGTGTTTACAAAAGGGATGTGCTGCCTTCCTGGCACACATCGTGGATAAGGAAGCTGCTGAGCCAAAAATCGAAGACATCCCTATCGTGAGGGAATATCCTGAAGTCTTTCCAGAGGACTTGCCAGGATTGCCACCCCAAAGGCAAGTGGAATTTCACATTGACTTAGTTCCAGGCGCCGCGCCTGTAGCTAGGGCACCTTATAGACTTGCACCGTCAGAAATGCAGGAATTGTCGACACAACTCCAAGAGTTGCTAGACAAAGGATTCATCAGACCAAGCTTCTCACCTTGGGGAGCTCCGGTCCTGTTTGTCAAGAAGAAAGACGGTAGTTTTCGTATGTGTATTGACTACCGGGAGTTGAATAAGCTGACGATCAAGAATAGATACCCTCTACCAAGAATCGATGATTTATTCGATCAACTCCAAGGTTCAAGCTTTTATTCAAAGATCGATCTTCGATCTAGATACCATCAGCTAAGGATATAAGAGGAGAGTATCCCGAAACCAGCCTTCAGAACTCGTTATGGACATTACGAGTTCCTAGTTATGCCGTTTGGGTTGATAAACGCGCCTGCTGTTTTTATGAACCTAATGAACCGAGTCTGCAAGCCGTATCTCGATAAGTTCGTGATTGTATTCATCGACGATATTTTGATTTATTCAAAGACAAAGGCTGAACACGAACATCACTTAAGAGCTATTTTGGAGTTGCTGAAAAAGGAACAGTTGTATGCCAAATTCTCTAAGTGCGAGTTTTGGCTACGTGAAGTCCAATTCCTTGGACATGTGGTGAATGGGGATGGGATTCATGTGGACCCCACCAAGATCGAGGCGATAAAAAGCTGGGAGACTCCAAAGACGCCAACCGAGATTCGACAATTCTTAGGTTTGGCTGGCTACTATCGAAGATTCATTGAGGATTTTTCAAAAATCGCTCAACCACTGACCGCGCTCACACAGAAGGATAAGAAGTTTGATTGGGGAATCAAACAGGAGGAAGCGTTTCAGTTGTTAAAAGACAAGCTCTGCAATGCGCCAATCTTAGCACTACCAGAGGGTACAGATGATTTCGTGGTATACTGTGACGCCTCACGTCAAGGATTGGGTTGCGTGTTGATGCAACGCCAGAAGGTCATAGCTTACGCGTCCCGTCAGTTGAAAGTACATGAAAAGAACTATACCACGCATGATTTGGAACTAGGCGCAGTGATATTTGCCTTAAAGATCTGGAGACACTACCTATATGGTACGAAATGTACAATCTTCACAGATCATAAGAGCCTACAGCACATATTCAACCAGAAAGAGCTGAATATGAGACAAAGACGTTGGGTCGAATTGTTGAACGATTACGACTGCGAGATAAAGTACCATCCAGGGAAGGCGAATGTGGTCGCCGATGCCCTAAGTCATAAAGAAAGGATCAAGCCCATAAGGGTTAGGGCTTTAGAAATGATTATCCAGACAGATCTCTCTCTACGCATTCGTGCTGCACAGAGAGAAGCTTTGAAAGGAAGGAATATTGGAGATGAGTATCTCCGTGGGATGGAGAAGAAATTAGTGCCAAACGAGGAAGGAACGTTATGTTTTATGAAGAGAATTTGGGTTCCTCTGTTTGGTGGTTTGAGAAAAGTTATTTTTGATGAAGCACACAAATCACGGTACTCTATTCATCCCGGTGCGGATAAGATGTACCAGGATCTTAAGAATTATTATTGGTGGCCCAGGATGAAGGGCGACGTTGCTGTTTATGTTAGCAAATGTTTGACGTGTGCCAAGGTGAAAGCTGAATACCAGAAGCCTTCGGGACTTCTGCAACAACCTGAAATTCCCAAGTGGAAATGGGAGCAGATTTCAATGGATTTTATAACAAAGTTGCCAAGGACGCCCAGAGGTCATGATACTATTTGGGTGATAGTTGACCGCCTAACAAAATCCGCGCACTTCTTGCCAATCAAAGAGAAGGACAACACTAGTAAACTTGCGGAAATATACATGTGGGAGATTGTTGCACGTCATGGAGTGCCCCTCTCGATTATCTCTGATAGAGATGGGAGATTTGTATCAAGGATTTGGCAATCCTTCCAAGAAGCTTTTGGCTCGCAATTGAACCTAAGTACTGCATTTCATCCGCAAACTGATGGCCAAAGTGAAAGAACTATTCAGACATTGTAGGATATGCTGAGAGCATGTGTAATGGATCTTGGTGGTAGCTGGGATAAGCATTTACCATTGGCCGAATTCTCATACAACAACAGCTACCACACCAGTATTGGAGCCGCGCCATTTGAAGCTCTTTACGGACGCAAGTGTCGATCACCCCTATGCTGGGTTGACGCAGGTGATAGGCAACTTGTTGGTCCCGAAATCGTCCAAGAGACGACATACAAGATTGCGCAGATTCGAAAATGCATCGAAGCGGCTCGCGACAGACAAAAAGCCTATGCAGATCCAAACCGGAAACATTTGGAATTCCAAGTTGGAGATATGGTTTTATTGAAAGTTTCACCCTGGAAGGGTGTGGCACGCTTCGGAAAGCGTGGGAAGTTGAATCCGCGTTACATTGGCCCTTTCAGAATCCTGCAAAGGTTTGGGCTTGTAGCCTACAAGTTGGACCTACCTGCTGAACTCCATGGTGTTCACGATACATTCCATGTATCCAATTTGAGAAAAAGTCCAACACAAGATACAATGATCATTCCTGCTGACGAAGTTCATATCGACGACACGCTCCACTTCACTGAAGAACCTGTTGAGGTCACGGATTGGAAAGTTAACAAAACTCGCAGGAGCAGTGTCAAACTCATCAAAGTTCGTTGGAATGCAAGACATGGGCCTGAATTCACGTGAGAACGTGAGGATCGAATGAAAGAGAAATACCC
The DNA here is from genome assembly GCA_030545235.1 of Helianthus tuberosus. Classification (NCBI taxonomy): domain Eukaryota; kingdom Viridiplantae; phylum Streptophyta; class Magnoliopsida; order Asterales; family Asteraceae; genus Helianthus; species Helianthus tuberosus. Next base: position 95,691,725 of record CM060407.1, on the reverse strand, counting down.
CCATTTATTTCCTAAAGACCCTGCATCAAGAAGCAGATTTTAAATTTCGGGACGAAATTTATTTAACGGGGGAAGAATGTGACAACCCTCACCAAACCAGGTATCCGTACAAATTAATTAATATTTAAATACTGCTTAATTACTGTGCTTGCTTACAACTGTGATTAAATTGCTTACTGATTTCTGATACATACATACTCATGCATCACATTTTATACTGTCACTCTATTATTTTTACACAAACATCAGTGACAACCTTGATGCACAAAAAGCACAGTGAGCACACTATACGGGATACCCATTAAACATGCTGATATAACCAGCATCAGGCAGACACTGCCTCTAAGGCCTGTATGAGCCGGGAATAGTTTACTACACTAGTAGAGAGTGTGGGGAATTGAGGGTCATAGAACTACGTCACTAGGTGATATTTGTAGTGACCGGATGTGCCTAAAACGTACTTTAAAGTACAAAATTATGCACTTTAAATAAAAAAAAAATTCAGCTTTAAGCTAACTAGTAAAGTGCCAAAACATGAGAAAAATATTACTAGACACTTTCCAAAGTATCAGGAATTCGCTGCGTCACTAAAAATAATGTCGACACTTTAAATAATTATTTAGCACTTTAACGGGCTAGTATCCAACCGAACAACCGGACTTAACCCGGGACATAAAATTTGACAATGACATTGTTTTCTTTTTCTGAGCCAGTTAGGGTCCCCGAATACCCTAACACCCGATATAATTTACTACCCACTAATACACTAAACATAATTTCTAACTAATTAAACTAACTAGTATTTATCTTCAAGTCCAAATCAAACCAAATGCCCCCCTCACAAACCGATCCCCCCCTCTTCTCACACTTGAAATCCCCCATGTGACACAAAATCTTCCATTTTCCCATGCACAGTTGACTTTTGATTGTGTGAAAGTTGTGATAAGACTAGAAGGTATGGGGGCCGGCTGAGGCCCGGCTAGGACCGGCGCCGGTCCCCCACACCGCCCCCCTCCATCCCACCCGTCCTCACCAGCGGCCCAAAGCCGGTCTCGCCGTGCCACTTTTGAACCTATTAGCCGTTACTAACGGCTAGATTAATAAAATAAAAAAAAACCTTTTTCAATTTAAATATATACCCATTCTTTATACCATTTCTTCAATATTTCACCCATTCTTCTCCCATTCTCATCCATTTTTATAAAAAAACACTCCCATTTTTATACCAATCTTTTATAAAAAAATATCTCTTCATCCACAATGGCATCTAATCCTTGGTGGTCCGGCTCTTCTTCGGATGAAGAGGAGATGTTTTTCGCAAACGCTGTGGTAAAGGCGGCGCAGATTCTTTTGGAAGAGGAAGAGGAAGATGACTCGTCTGAAAACGTTATTACCGGCACGTGCGTTCACACCGAAGCGGTTGCGCCTGATTATGTACGCTTGCATTTTGCTCCATAACATGATTATTGAAGACGAAGGTCGGGCGATTTGTGAGTATGATGAGAATGCATCTTACGGGAATACTGTCCCGGTAGATCCGACGCAACAGGATTTAAACTCGTTCGCGCTAACCAACGACTTCACGCATATAAACCTTCAACAGGATTTGGTAGAACATATTTGGAACAACGTTAACGTAGCGGACGGTGACGAAGACGAAGACGAGTAGTTTAGTTTTTTTTAGGAAATGTAATATTTTTTTTATTTTTCGGAAATGTATTTTTTTTTTTAGGAAATGTAATTTTTTTATGTTATGAAATGAATTTATTTATGTTGTTTTATGTTGTATTTGTTAATTTTTATAAAGTTTTTATTAAGTTAATAAAGTAAAACTTAGAAAATTATAAAATAATGAGGTGGGGTAGCCCCATCCTCCATCCCCCTCAATTATGAAGGAGGCCCATCCCCCACGAGCCGGTGATGTGGCGCCTACGTGGCGGCCCATCCTCGTGGGGATGGGCCTCACCATACCCCTTAGGCCATCTGTAGTCATAACGCCCCTTTGTGGGCGTTATGCGACACGTGGCGCGCCACGTGTGCGGGTGGGCGTTATGGGGCGTTATGCATTTTAAGCCCGTAGTCATAAAGCCCCCGCCTAATCATTACCTATTTAATAATTTTCAATTTTATTAATTAATATAAAAAAGATTGCTTAAATTTGATTGGTCCAACTTTTGAAATATTCCCCCATAACCGCGCTATGCATATCGCGCCCACCAAGATTTTTTGCCTCATAACGCCCCCCGTAATGGTGTTCGGGGCGTTATGTTGAAGATGGCGCCCCTTTTTTTCCCCACTACGCATAACCTTAGTCTAAGTACTAACATTACTTACACTCAACACCCCTTAAGAACTTACTTGTTTACATAACAACATTCACATAACCCCCCTCCTCTTTGCATGTAATTGGTCATTGTGGGACCTTACCATACGAATTCTTCTTCTCCACCCGAAGATTTGAAAAGGTTTTCTTTCCCCATGCAAATTGTGTTAAGATATGAGTTGATTGTGTTTGTACTATTAGAGACATTTTAACCAATGGATAAAGGACTTAATCTACAAATAACCACCACCTTTCCCACTAAACCCCACTCAACAAAACAACAACTTTCCTTCTTTCATTAAAAAGCTTCTGCCGAACAACCTCCCCACACGCCACCACCTTCCATTTTCCATTCATTCCATCCAAGGTTATTTCTTAGTGCAAGGAGCCATTTTAGGAGGTGTGGAGCACTCGGATTGCCAAGGACCTTCCTCGCTTGTCTTTAACCACTCATTTTTCTCTCGTGTTTCTTCCCTAGCCTCAAGCTAGTAGTAAGCCTCTTGGATCATCTTTTATTTTATATTTTTAGTGGTTAATAGTTATGTTGTGATGTAAATAAAAGAACTTTAGAAGATCATAAATGCAAACTTGAACATAAAGTTAGTATGAAGATGAAATAAGAAGAAATCTTGTTAAAATAAAATTGTTTTGATGTGGTTATTATTTATTTTGATGCTTACTAGTAAGATGATGTTGGACATCAAAATTTAACTTGTTAAAATAAGATTAAAAACTTATGTTAACAAGTTAGGAGGTGACTAATGTTTACATAAAAGAATCACCTCCATGTTTCACATAAACTTGGTAACAAAAAAGTGTTCTTGAAAAATAAATAAACTAAGTGAGTGGATGGTCTTATGGACCCGACATCTACAAATGATTTTTCTAAGACACACCAAGTTAAAAGACGGGTCTTTTTGAAAAGTCATAATTTTTGGAGGAAATAATTATATGTATACTTGCAAGGCATGAAAAAGTTGTAAATGGATTTTTTTATAAAATAAGTTCACAAGTTGGGAACATTTAAAAATCCCGAGAACGGGAGTTTTACAAAAATAAACACACTTTGGAGGGTAACTAAACCCACTAAAAAAAACTAAACCCACTAAAAACACCACTAAATTACTACGCGTTTTCATGAAACGCCAAGTTTATGTTGTCATGAAAAATGCATTGTTTTTACACTTGACTAGTGTAACATTATTTAGTAAATTGTTGGTTGATTTGAATGATTTTATAAAAGAAAATGATACGCTTGAAAGCGTGGACACCTCTAGTTACAACAGGGGAAACTCTGGCGAAATTTTTCCAAAAATCTAACACTTGGAAATATTTTTATCACGAGTGTTACAAATATATTTTCAACTTGTTTTCCCAATTACCTTTCGCCACAATTTTTATAACAAAACAACCAAGTGTTGGAGGTGGAATCTTTATAAATAAAACTTGCTAAAATATATATTTAGAATATATATTTTCATAACAACACTTGTGTAAATTTTTGTGATTATTTTGTGAACTACGTAAATATTATTTTTAGGGTAAAAATAATATTACTAAATATTAACGGCTCCAAAATAATACGAACGCCTTCACAATAATTATTTAAGTTACACCGGTATTATTAATACCACCCGAGCTTTACAACGTAACTTACGTATTTTCAGAAAATACTCATAAGTGTGTATTTTGTCAGAAGTATTATTTTGGGAAAATTTATATGGAATAAAATATAATATTTTTGGGAAAAATATTTATATTTTGGAGATAGAAATAAAATATATTACATTAAGTGAGACTTAATAATATATTTCGAAGTTATACGAACGCACATGTATTAAATCCCACATCCTTGGGAAGGAATATATTTACAAAATAATTACGAAATGTAATCACGAAATAGTTTCCTAACTATTTCCCAAAGACATTAAACCTTAAGCTAAGGCACGGCCGTCCGTCTAATAGAAGTTAGTACGTGTAGGTTGTCGCACAGCAGGATTAACCGGGAGATTTCTTGTTAGAGACGCACTTCGGTGAGTTCATGTCCCCCTTTTCTCTTAACTATTTTCAGTTTTTATACTGCGGGGGTGAAATACATGTTACTATGATTACGAATACTTTTTACATGGTATGGTTAGCTTAAGGAGGGTTAGGACGTACAGATCATGTGAGTGAGTAGGCGCAACTTGAGGCCATTAAACCTCGTGTAGGACCGAGGGACATTAGTGATAGATCTATTTGGGTGTAGCGAGCCCCACTCCTGAGCCCGCGTAATGGACCAGGTGGTGACTAAGTGCCCGACGCACAAATCCGCTAGGGTTGAGTCTTCCTGCATCACTTCACACATATCATTGGCTTTGCAACCCAATGGTGATCTCTTTTTCCTTATTTGCTACATAACAGGGTTTTTATACTTACAAATGTTTTACTTACTCACTTACACATGAACTCGCTCAACATTATGTTGATTTTTCCAACTTACATGTATTTCAGGGAACTAAGGATATGGCACGGTATGCTACGTTTTCACACTGCGTTAGAGTATGGGATCATCCAAGTTTAGGGGTTGTGGCTTTTACCTGGACGAGTCACAGTTCTAAAACTACGTCTATTTTAAGTTTGTGGTTGTGTCTTTCAAACTATGTTTTTATGTTATTAGGTTGTAATTTCCGTTGCATGTGTCAACGCCTTAAGACAATGTTGTGGTATTTTACTTTTCAAACTTAAATCAATGGATGATCTGCATGGTTTTATTTTCATATAGCTTTGTTGTGATTAAGCTATGATATTAAGAAGTCACACCAAATTAACCCACGCTTCCGCAAAAGCCAGGGTGTGACAGCCGTCACTACCGTAGTCAGGCACCTTCACATTCGAGAGGGAAGAACAACCATCTTCTACAGAAACCAGTTCCGGATCTCGTTTGGTAGTCACTCTAGCCATGAGCTTCGCAATAAACGCGAGGTCGACAGTCTCATCGTGCGAGTCAAGAACAATAATAGGATTCGAATTCGAAGGTATCTCGTTCATGTCAATAATTATTCCGTACCCTTATACGCATATACATTAATGAATAAAGATGTTACTTAGTATAAACAGGCAAATAGATGCATCATGTCACATATAACTCTCATTTGTCCTTTTAGGGGGGGGGGTCATTTTGTCTTTGGCAAGTCTATCTCACGTAGACTATACCTCAATTTGCATTTTAATTTAGGGTATTCTCCTCCTTACTAATGTCCTTGCCTTGTCTTTTCTTTGAAAAATGTTTGACTCATGGATCTTGGCGCTTTCGTAAATGCAATGAAAACCCCATTTTTTGTAAAACTGTTCTCGTGAGAGAATCCTAGTGATTGTAGTCTAGACTCGAGAAGGAATCCTAGTTCACTACAATCGAAGCTCTGATACTAAACTGTCACACCCTGATTTTTGTGAAAGCGTATGCATGTGACTCGATCGGTTCTCATTGCATTCGATTATAATAAACAACTATATGATCAAAATGATGTTCATCCATACATAAAGTTTAAAATATTACAAACACCAGTCATTTAAGTTTCAAACAACACAACCTCTGATTAAGTTAGAAACCAACAAAAGCGGATGATATCTAAACTTGAAATTTACTTCCCGAAACAACACCAGCGCCCAAGATCCAACTTATTTCCTGAAATACATGTAATTTTGAAAACATCAACAAACGTTGAGCGAGTTCATGCGTTTTGTATGAGTACTGATAAACTTGTAAACATTTGAGAGACTCCTTTGAAAACAGGTATGAAAAGCGTCTATGAACAGATCAATTAATGTTTTGCAATGACATTAATGTATGCTAAGACATAGGGAGTACTCAATCTGAGTAAATAATTGTCAGTTTCGAATCCCCTCGACTATGTCGAATTTTCCCTCGACTGTGTCAAATTCCCTTGACTGCATCAAATCACCTTGACTGTGTCAAATCCCCTTGACCGTTGTTGAATCACCTCGACTGGGACACTAAAGCACTCTAAGTGGTCACATAAGGACCATGAGTGGGGCTCGGCCATACCCGTTAGATCTAACCTTTGTCCGTGATCTTTAATAAAATTAATGGCATTTCAGTTTCAGCCTATGCTCACAGGATCTAATAGTTCATTTTATAGCCAAGTCATACCATTGAAACATATGTAACATGTATTTCACCCCCGAGAGTTATAAATCCGAAAACAATTAAGAGAAAAAGGGGGACATGAACTCACAAGTTTGTGTCCTGCTATATCGTATGCTCAAAGGTCCTTCTATGAGTCATACAGCTACCTGCACACGTGCCATGTTTTATTAGACGTTTAGGTCGTGTAACGACTCTTTTGTCTTAGTTGTTCATTAAGACTTGTTTTGGAAATCTTGGTTTACTTTGAGTTACATCTTTGATGTACATTATATAATTTCAAAGTATATAATTATTAGTTAAAATAATAATATTTTAACTTAAATTATATTCATCCATTTATTTGGAATATTGTCAAAATAATATATATTTTCCTTAGTTCATTTTGTAATTCTTTTCATGAATATTTCCCAAAAGTATGGGTATACCTGTACTTGTGTATTTTCATACTTGTGTATTTTGCCAAATATTGGTGGCGTATTCGGGTGTGTATTTAGATGTATGAGAATACGTATTTTCCTTGTATTCAATTATTCATTAAGTATCTTATACTTAATTTTGTATTTAATTTTCCAGAATATTATTTTTAATCAACTAAAAATCACCATTTCATATTCTTAAAATACATGTATTTTAAGAAAATTGTTATGGAAAATTATCTATAAACCTTTCTTGGCAAAAATACTTATATTTTCATATAAACCTCAAAAATATTATATTTTCAAGATTAATTTATAAAATATTCATAATTCCATTTTTCACCCCAAATAATATATTCTTAATTTGTTTAAGAAAATATATATTTTCTCCAAAATAGTATATCTTGTAATTGTTCAAGAAAATATATTTATTTTTTCCACTAAAAAATAATGTATTTTCTACTTGACAAAAATATGATATATCTTTGTAACACTTGTAAAAATTATAACTTCCGTTCTTTCGGTTCCCAAAATACCGTTTAACCCATTTGTCAAAATATATATCTATTTCAGGAATATATATATAAGTGTAATTCCTTCGTCTGTGTTTGGTTTGTCCAATGTTCAGGTATAAATTAAATATTTGTTTTCTTGGAATTTTGGTATTACTTTTATTATAATTTTTGGTATTTGGTGTGTTATATTATTTTCAAGTTCCTAAAATAATATAACTAATACACATAATATACAAGTAATCACACAAATTGTGACATCTAAATATATATTTTCCTAAATATATACTTAGTCACTTTTATTTATCAAAAATCAACCTCCAATATTTGTAATATTTGTAACAAAATTTATGTCAAATTTTATATGAAAAACCATGGTTTAAATTTACTTATAAACACTTGCTTAAAAATATTTTTTTAAGTGTTTGAATTCTACAAAAAATTTGCCATAGTTTTCCCTTAAAAATGGAGGTTTCCATGCTTTAACAAGCATATCATTTTCTTTTAAAAATCATCAATTCATTCAAGACTTAAAATGTGCCAAAAGTATGAAATTTACACTATGACATGAACTTGAAACTTTGTAAAAAATTGTAGTAACTTAGTATGTTATTTAGTAGGTTTACTTACCCTTAAAAATGTGGTTATTTGTTTGTAAATCACATTCTTGCAAAATTTGGTCCTTTATAACTTGTAGGATGATTTTTTTTTATAAAAATAATTCTTTTGTATTTTCCTTGTTACAAACATGTTTCTAGCTTTGATTTAACACCAACATATGATTAGTTTCTTTAAAAATCAAGGTTATGTAAATCTTGTAAATAACCTTGGTTTCTTGAGAAAATATTTTTTGTAATCATCCATTTATAAGACTTATAACATGTAACCATCATCATTATACACAAAAACAACTTCATTTTCAACTTCTTTTGTATTTTCCTGACACTTAGGAAGGTATTATGGACCATTAAACCATAATTCTGCATTATATTTAGATGTTAAAAAAGCTGAATTTTGCTGATTTGTGCTGTTTTCTGCCGAATTCTGCAGTTTTAGTGTGTTTCTTGCACTTTCCGGCACCTAAATCATCACTAGGAAGGCAGTTTTGTAATCCCTATTTTCCTACACACTATTCTAGTGTAACACTTGGTTCCGGGGCTCATTCTGTATCTTAATATCATGTATGTCTGAGTATTGAACTCCTGTCAGTACTTCTAGTTTGTCTGATAACTGTGCTAACTTTGTGTTGTGCATTAAGTGAACCACACTGTGTTGCATGTAATAAAGATAAACAACTTGCAACATGAAATGCCTTTGTATGTATATGACAGTAATCGGGAAGTCATTCGTCTTGTTAATTTAATCATGCACAGTCATTAAAGCAGAGATTACTGTTTATTATTGTACGAAATACATGGAAAAGTGCCAGTTGTCACATGTAAACTACTATTAATACATTAAACCGGCTACTTAGGATTGTATCCCTGCTGACTCAAACCACTTAGCCGAGGGTAACGTCACCTTCAAAAGATGGGCTTACCACTTTTCGCATTAATAACTTAATTAATTATCTTTCAATATTCCGACCCTTTGGGATTGTATTCCTGCTGACTCAAACCCCTGGGTTGAGGGTAACGTCACCTTCAAAAGAGGGGCCTACTACTATAACTAAGATAATCTCTTAAAAAGTCCTAAAGTACGAAACTCATCAAAGGTTACATTAAAGGCGAGTCGGATCCAAGTGATTCATCTTTTCTATTTGTTTTTATTTTATTTTATTTCTGCATTTTTAGTTTTTATTTTCATGTTTCAAACCTTTTCTCAAAAAATTTAGATTGATTAGACGTTGAGGATAAACCGGTACTAAAAGCTCTTGTGTCCTTGGACGACCTCGGTATCATACCAACGCTATACTACGCTCACGATGGGTGCACTTGCCCAAGTGTGTGTTTAGTGTTAGTAGAATATCGTGTTTTATAAATTTAAAACTTGATTAATGTGTAAAATGGGCATAAAATGTCAATAAAAATATATCACGCCGAACGCACACCAGTAGCCGTGAGTGTGTGCATGTATGGGTTAGTGATTGTGTTTTGATTTTAAGTTGAAGTTTTGATTGATATGATTCTTGAAAGATGATTGTATGTATGATCAAAAAGGGATTATGTAAAAGTTAGTATGATTAAAGTTGGAAGAATGAAAAATGATTTCTTGAATGGATATGTATATATGCATGTGTCGTATATATGTATATATGTATCCATATATTTGAGTCTTATTCATTAGTGTATAAATGTTATATGCATTAAAGTCTTGATGATTGAATTCATGAGTATATTTAAGTTAGGGTTTTGGAATTATATGAAAGATAATAAATAAATGATGGATGAGATTAAATGGTTAGATGATGATGAGATGATGATTATGAATTAAGTGCTTGTACATGGATGTTAGTAATGATCAAATGATGATATGAGAATGAACTTGTAATGAAATGAAATTATATGAGAAAAATGAATTAATTCTGATTATAAACATGATAAAATGATGTTAAATAATGTGTTTTGATAGTGTAAAAGTTATGTCATAAGTTTAGTAGCTTTACAAGTTGTACATGAGGCATAAAAAGTAGTAAAATGGGTGAAAATGCATGATTTATGTGATTTATATGAAATCTGCACTAATATGATTATTACTACTTATTCAGTAAATAACATGTATTGTGTTAAATTATGAAGTCGTGACGAATTGGGATGGTTACAGTAAGGTTCGGTACGAGACTATGCGTTAAAAACCGTAAAAATCGGCTTTTAAAGTAATTTTTGCAAAACTATTTTAAATCAGAATATAAACTGATATTTTTATGATAAATATAAGTATTTAACTTATATTAAGTATCTTTGGTGTTTGGTTAGTCATGCATGACTTTCAACACCCGAAAACGTTACCAAAACATTAAAATACGCATATTTCAACGTACGCAAAAATGAGTTGTTCAAGGGTGAACTTTATGTCTTACAATGTGATATATGAATATGAGTATTTGTAATGTAATATGTTAAGTGTTGACATGACATTAGGAATTAAGACTATGCATGTGCGTTTGTACGGTTAAAACGGTAAACTACGTTAAAAGTCACGTTATGTGTATAACTGATGTATTAAGCATGAAAATAGTATATAGGTTAACTCGATGAGTTATTTTGTATATAAATGCTTTAAAAATGATAGAATGCATAAGTTGACTAAATACGTGAAATACGATATACGTTGAATATATCCACAGTTATGTAAATATATTACGAAGCGCAAATCGTAGATATATTGCATATAAATGGATGTGATAACGGATATAACATATTGAGGGTCACCATTAAAATCGTTAAAGTCAGGAAAATATTAATATATATATATAGAGGATGTGTAGAATATAAATCCCTTAATCATACATTACGTACGCGACGATAATAGCCCTACACGTGTCCCTGGTTCATTTTTCCTATGTGTACGGAATTAGTGTCCGAGTTTATCACCATGCAATTTTGGAGATATAACATGCGAACAACCATTTTGTGAGTCAGAGTTTGCGAGTCAGAGTTTATGAAAATGTCAGGGTATATGAAAATGTCAGGGTTTTGGAGATATAACATGCGAACAACCATTTTGTGAGTAAGAGTTTATGAAAATGTAAGGGTTTGTGAAGCCATGCTATTTTGGACATAACATGCGAACAACCTTTTTTTGTGAATCAGAGTTTGTGAGTCCATGTGATTTATGAAAATGTCAAGGTTTGTGAAGCCATGCGATTTTGGACATAACATGCGAACAAACTTTTTTGTGAGTCAGAGTTTGTGAGTCCCATGTGACTTTATGAAAATGTCAGGGTTTGGGAAGCCATGCGATTTTGGACATAACATGCGAACAACCATTTTTTTTGAGTCAGAGTTTGTGAGTCCCATGCGACTTTATGAACATGTCCGGGTTTGTGGAGTCGGGGTTTGATAGACAGAAGATCTAACGGCTGAGGTCATCGCGTACAATTTGTAGGATAAGGGGTATTGTACAATAACCGGCCTCTATATATATAAATACGCCAACATAATCAAAAGAAAGACTTTTCGAGAAAATCTCAAAGTTATGTTAAAATTCTAGGTATTTGAGAAACTTAGTTGTTCGTAGAATAGTTGGTTATTAAATCATTCCTATTAAATTAGGACATTTAGATCAATTTGAGGGATTGCGATAATATAAACGCACCCAAAGGTGAGTGTCACTAAACCTCTCTTTCACTATTTTATGTACTATTTTGGGGGAAGAACACGCCTTAAAAGGATAATTATGTGTTTTGTACAAATTATGCCTTTGAATAATATAAAAATATATCTTCGTAGAAAATATGGTTTTTTGAAAGATATGATCCGTTTTATGGAAAAACATGGATTTGGAAATGTGTATGATATTAAATTGTTTTCGAGGAAAACGAGATTTTAATTGATAAAGGACATTTCTACACGGAACACAGGAGTGACGGTGTCTGAGTAACAACGTATATTAAATTGTCCATCTACTAGGTATATATACCCTACAATTGATGTGGGCGCATATTTGCATTCATGCCGTTTTTAATCATTAAACATTGTGAGCGTGGTATTGTTGATAGATCTATCGGGCTGACAACCCCGTCATGACCGGTAGCTCCGTATCATTTAAGCGGTGAATTTATATCCTTATGTGTGTCTAGGTTGAATAAAACCTCAATGTACTATATAGCTCGTAATGTCTTGCAAACTTACGAATCTGAACGACAGAACTAGAATTTAATAATGATGTTTATGGAAAATGATCTGTATCGGAGGTTTTTAGAAAACGCTCACGATAGCGGATCCTCGAATCTTTATAAGGAAAATAAAACTTACTTTGTTAACTTTATATGGATGTTTTATCGTTAAAAATCTATAGTAAGAAAGTTTTTCCTTAAACAAATTGTTACGAATCTGAATATGTGAAATCACCTTCCTTTGTGTTGATAATTGATTTTTACGTGTTTTTCAGGCACATGAGTTCGGCTTCAGGAATTTTGGCGTGTCTTGTGGTAGTTGATGTATTGGTTATTAAATAATGTTTTGGACAAAACTTTTAAAACTAAACTGGGACCGAATGTACGAAGATCCATAAGGATCAGATAACGATGTGATGGTTGTGGTTGTGTTTAAACGTTAAACTTCAAATTCCATGTTTTAAATTAAGTGGTATGTCAAAATTATTATTGCATCGTCCACTAAGATATTTATGGGTATTAACCACATTTGTGTTTCCGCTACGACGTGTTTTGGGGTGTGACAGAAGTTGGTATCAGAGCCAATGGTTGTTAGCGCACTAGATGTTTTCTTGGAAAACTCTAGACTTGTGAATGCACTATGTCTATTGCTTCCATCAATCACATGTTTAAGCGTCAAATATATTGTATCGTAGTTAATCAGTTAGGATAAGACATTGTTCAAAGTATAGTAAAACATTCATATAGTAGATCCGCACGAATAGGGAACATAATTAGGTTTTGGGATAGGTCCGCACGGATCAAGAGGCAGATCCTCACGAACCAGCAGGTCCACATTTAGGTAGGTTCGCACCAGGTGATGCGCATCCGTGATAGGTGTTCTATGCGGATCTAGGTTTCCTATATATAGGTGTTATGTTGTTTTGTCATTAGCATCCTTGTGGACTTGAGTGGGGAAACTCTGTCCGATAAAACCGAACCGAAATGAACCGAAACCGAATTAACCGAAAGTCGGTTAACGGATATTTTTTTACCATCGGTTAACCGAACCGAATCATTTTTTTTATATTTCTAGCTTTTATACCTCTATTTCATGTATTTCATGTTTTATACTTTCATTTTATGTAATAATACCTCTATTTCATTTATTTATGTCTTCCTTCCTTTCATTTATTTATACATTCATTTCATTTATTTATACATCCATTTTATGTATTTAAACATCTATTCATGCATTTATACCTCAATTTCATTTATTTATACATCCATTTCATGTATTTATACATCTATTTCATGTATTTATACCTCCATTACATGTATTTCTAAGCAAAAAATTTAGCCCTTGTTTGAATTGGTTATTAACCGAAAATTAATCGAACCAAACCGAAAACCGAAAAATTAACCGAATTAACCGAACCGATTAACCTATGACTTCGGTTACGGTTACGGATAATGCTAATAACCGAACCGAACTGAACCGAACCGAACCGTGCACACCCCTACTTACAAATCATCAATAGAAATCATTTTAATTACTTGTTCTTGTTCATGTCAATCTCGTACTTGGATTCCGCACAAGATACGAGATCATAGCGATCAATTGTACATCGGTGAAGATCGTGATCGGTCCTAACACATTCCTACATGTGGTATCAGAGCTACGGATGCTCTGCGCGTAATCGTTGCTTGAATCAGACGAGTTGGTGTGTTTCGGTGCAATTGTGAAGGTTATCGGACAATTTCAGTTGAATATAGATTGTTTTTCATTGATTTCAAACTGATTCGTTTGATTTCGATGTGATTTCAGTTTGTTTTCAGATCATATCGGAGTTATACGAGCTGTTTCAATTGGGTTTTTTTAATGAGTTTTAGTAATATTTTGAAGATTTCGAACAGTTTGACATAAGTATCAGTATATTTCGATTGAAACATTAATCTTTTTGAACAGTTTCTGATTGTTCTTGAATGTTTTCTCAGATAAAATTGGCTGAAAGTTTTGCATTATGTTCATAATATCACAAACAATCTATAATCAGTAAAAATACATGTTTCATCATCAAAATCCCAGTAGTAATCACATATAACTGATGTCATTGTGTGTTATTGAATCTTGATTCTTCGTAGAACTTGATTGAATTGTTAATTGTTGTTGTTCGATTCGATGTTGTAGATCTAGTGTGAATCGTGGTTACATATCTGAATCGGACTTGTTGGTTGTGATAAAAGTGTGTTGAAAAGTTTGTGATATTTGTTGAGGTTTGAATCGAAATAGAAAAAGTTGCAGATGTTAATCGAAGAAGATAAGAGAGTAGTTCGTGTATTTCAGCAGGGCCGGCCCTCATAATTCGTGTACCCTGTACAAGCTCGAAAAAATGTGCCCTTAGGGCTTAACGAAATTGGGTATTGGGCTCACTAAAGTTTTAAACCTAATGCCAAAGGGGTTAATAACTAATCTAAACCATAAGAATAGTTTTGTAAAGGGGCGGTGTTTGCATGGGTGTACCATATTAAAAAAATATTTTACATATACGAATCGGTTTTTCTTAAAAAAACGTGCCCCGCGAAATATCAGGTCTTGGCCGATTGTCCTCCCCGCCCACCCTAGGGCCTGCCATGTATTTCAGAAAGTGTAGAAATAATAGGGCTTTGGCATTTTGAATTGAAAAGAACGAACGACAAGAAAGAAAACGTTTTGAATTTTGATTCTCGTCGAAGAAGTTGCATCTTTATTGTTTCAAACATCTGAATTGTTGTTATTGTTCGGGTTAAATCGAAGAAGATCTGAATTTGCTTCGTTGTAGACGAAGTTGTGATTGTGAATATAAGCGACGGTTGGTTGTTTTTGTCATAAAAGCTCTAGGGTTGTTGAAAGAAAAATTGACAGTTCATATTATAGAGTTAATGAGACCATGTGTAGTGGTTTGTGTGAATAATGCCCTTACCCTAGGGCGTTTTCCACAATGTGTCAGTACAGTCAGCAAGGGGGATTATTGGGCGTTTTTCTAAAATGAGTGTAGTGAGGATGTGGGCATTATATTTAAGGGTGTAAAGAATTAAATAAAAATAAAAAACCAACAAAAAACACCTATTGGATTAAAAAAAGGGAAGAGTTAATGCTATTGGCCAAACACAACCGTTGAGAGCGTGATTTAAACACGCCAGGAGAATATTTTTGCCAAAAAAACGCTGAATAACACCCAGGGGGCGGGTGCCAGGCGTGATTGGGGGGGAGAAAACGCCCAAATATAGCCCACTACGGATGGTCTGAGTAAAGGTTAAGAGAGCTGATACATTTCAAAATTTGTGAAGTTAAATAAATAAGAAAGTGACAAAAGGTTTATTGAAAAGGAATTTAAAAAGGGTCCTAACATATTAACACATGGAAAAAACTTATTTTCATATGGTGTATACATGCCGTATAATGTTATACGGCCCGTACAGAATTTAAAAAACTGACAAAGTCTGTGCCAGCAGACTTTGTCAGATATTTTTAATTCTATACGGGCCATATAACATTATACGGCCCGTATACACCATGTGAAAATAAGTTACCTGGTCGTATACAATGTATATGAACGTTGTATACGGGCCGTATAATGTTATACGGCCCCTATTTCTCGAAAATTGGATTTTTCTCAAAGTATATAAGGGGTTTAAGGTGCCAATCACACGAGACATTTTACAGTTGTGAGGTGGTCAAACCTTTCTAAAAGTTGAAAAAAATAAAACATTAACAAGTAACAAAGATTGAAGAACAAAAAGCCGTGTCGTATGACTGTAATAAAACGGAAGCTATCAACGTGGGGATGGGTACGGAAGCCAACATGTCTTCCTGAATCTGAATCTGAATTTGAATAGCAACGTTAACTTTGACTTATAAAACCCACTAGCAAAATAAGCGGTTTTATCGTATAGTCGTGAGTTGGTCAAACCTTTCTAAAAGTAGAAAAAAATAAAACATTAACAACTAACAAAGATTGAAGAACAAAAAGCCGCGTCGTATGACTGTAATAAAACAAAAGCTATCAACGCGGGTCCCGTCATTACAAACGATTTCGTTTCAAATCAAGGGTTTCGTCATTACAACCACTTGTTTTCAACGGGGATGTAATGCAATGATTCCTCTCAATTGAATAGACAGACACTTACTTCATATGACTCACTTGAATCGTCTCGGAAGTACTGAACAACCGAAATAACAGCTTCGGTTTCATCAGCTGCATCGTTTATCGTGAAATGCATTCTTACAGAAACCACTAAAGATGAGTTGGAAAATTGCATCAACTCTCCTATATCAACATACTCTTCTCCGGATGGTTGATCAACCTGTACCGAAGAAACCAAATTCGCAACAATGAAAATGCCGATAAACGTTGATCGGAAAACGCCGCTTAGTTGTTATGAATGATAACTTGAGGGGTCTAGTCCTAGCTAGTTGTTATCATCTGATTAACAAGACGTGTCGGGTTCTTCTGCTAGTGGTCGGGCTTCCAATGCTCACACAGGGTGATAAACAACGCTGATATGAACACAAACCAACTGCTTTATTTTGAGTCGTCGGGAAAACTTTTCCTCAGGGGAGGGTGAGTAGTATGAGTCCATTGTGGTTCGTGAATGTTTCGAATCATCAACGAAGACATGTTGGGTTCTTCTGCTAGTTATTCGGAATGTTTCGAATCATCATTAAAATTAACAATGCGGTCTCGATTGAAGACTGTTTGTCGGGCTTCCAATGCTCACACAGGGTGAAAAACAACCCTTGATGTTGAAACCGGTTTTACCTCATGAAAAGGAAAGAAATTTTTTTTTAGAGAAGCATTGGGATTAAAGGGTTTATGAGTCAAAGTTAACTTTCAGATTCAGATTCAGGAAGCAGATGCTTTGTACGTGGTTTAATATCTTTAATCTATTAGAACGATCCTTGTTTTGTCACGTACATGCGTTTAATTCCCAGACATCCTTGTTTTGTCACGTACATTTCGTAAGAAACTTTTCGTGCACTGAACCTTCAATTGTGTACGCAAATTCACCACTGGTTTCTACAACATAAGCACATACACAGGGAGAATGTTCTCGAAATTGAAGGAAAAGGAAAAATGGTTGCTGATGTTTTTCAGTATTCGGATTTTGTTGGTTTGTTTCCAGCTAGGGTTTAGAATGGTAGAAGGTATATTTGTTTCCCAACTCTCTCTATAGATATGGCTTAGAGTGAGGGTTACTCTGTTATAAATATCAACAAATTTTGAACATCATTCACCTCTTTCAACCTACCAAAACACCTTAAACCCCTTCTTTTCTTCCCAAAACCAACCCGTTGGTATTTAAATACGATGGGTTTAGTTACATACCAACTCATATTTATTGATCTTCATATTCTTGGTTTAATACCAATTCATCTTCATATCCTTGGTTCAATAACGTGTGAAAAAAGATTCTTGCCAGCAGACTTTTGTTGGTTTGTTTCCAGGTAGGGTTTAGAATGTTTGAAGGAATGTCGGTTTTTCAGTATTCGGATTTTTTTGGGTCAATACCAACTCATCTTTAGTAGTGTTTGTTTGAGAACCTGATTCAGATATACAACGGTTCTCCAATTCCAGATCAGTAAGCAAATACACAACGGTTCTCCAATTCCAGATCAGTAATGTAAGGAGAAGCGTTGAGATAACGGACATCCATCAAGCTCAAAAAGAAAACTTGTGTTTCCCATAGTCACAAACGATTGTGTTTCAAATCAAGGGTCCCGTCATTACAACCACTTGTTTCCAGGTAGGGTTTAGAATGTTTAAAGGAATGTCAGTTTTTCTGTATTCGGATTTTGTTGGTTCAATTGAATAGACAGACACTTGCTTCATAGGACTCACTGGAATCGTCTCGTAAGTACTGAACAACCGAAATAACAGCTTCGGTTTCATCAGCTGCATCGTTTACCGTGAAATGGATCCTTACAGAAAAATGCATCCTTACATAAACCACTAAAGATGAGTTGGAAAATTGCACTGAACGTTCAGTTGTATACACAAATTTATCACCGGTTTCTACAGCACAAGCACATACACAGTTAGGGTTTAGAATGTTTTTCAGTATTTGGATTTTGTTGGTTTGTCGGGTTCTTCTGCTAGTGGTTTCTGTAACTACAATCCTTCCTACATTATTGATCTTCATATCCTTGGTTCAATACTAGCCTAAGAACCCGACACGTCTTCTACCAAGTGCTCGAAATCCCTTTCTTTTCTTGGATTTCCCTTCAGTTGAGATCGAGAAGGATGATGTGAATGATAAAAGTTGTGCCAGTAGAATTTTGTCAGTTTATTTAATTATATACGGGTCGTATAAACTTATACGGCCCGTATACACCATGCGAAAAAAATTTACCGGGTCGTATACAACGTATATGATGATTTTATACGAGCCGTGTAAGAGTATACGGCCCGTATTGTTAGGGTAAAAATGGTAAAAAAATATTATATATAGGACGTGGTTTATTCTCTTTAATCTATTAGAACGATCCTTGTTTTGTCTGAAAAAAATACAATGATTACTTGGTCGAATAATGGCCAATAAGAAACAAAAATGTAAAAATACAACTGATTACTCGCCATTCTCTTGCACCTTTTGCAGACACGCACCTTCAACTATGTTGGTTCAGTTTAGTTTTTTTCAACTTTCAAAATTCAAATCAAACTAACACGAAGTATCTCGAAGTTATCTTATTCATATATTTACAAATTAATCATTGAAGGAAAAGGAGAACTAGAATATCGATATGGTTGGTGTAAAAGCTCACATTTTGACAAATCATCTGCTTCCTGAATCTGAATCTCAATTTGAAAGTTAACTAGGAATTAAATGCATGTACGTGACAAAACAAGGATCGTTCTAATAGATTAAAGATATTAAACCACGTACAAATCATAACCGGACATAACCTGCACCTGTCAGTCTGCTATGTCTGTTGACAAATCATCTGCTTCCTGAATCTGAAAGTTAACTAGGCGGTCTCGGTTGCATATTTTAGAGAGATCTTTAAGTACGGATCCTACAACTGCATTTGGAACAAGAAGTCCATCAATCCGTTCATTATCTGTTGTCGTCTAAAAAATATGAATGCACGCAATGAATTTGACAACTGGTCAAATCACACACTATAAAGTGTAAACCGCAACCGTTTTTTGACTACGGAAACGGTGGCTATGGGAAATAAAAACCGCAATCGTTTGTGACTATGGGAAATACAAGTTTTCCTTTTGAGCTTGATGGATGTCCGTTATCTCAACGCCTCTCCTTACATTACTGATCTGGAATTGGAGAACCGTTGTTATTTTAGTGCTTCTCAATTAGATATTAAACAGTACTTGCCAGAGAACATTTTCTTGAATGTACCAGGACCACCGGACCAGACACATGTCACATAGTTTGTCAGTGAACAAAAAGATATGAATGACAAAAGATATAGATGTAGGAATATAACTAGATGTTACGTGTGTCAGCCTTTAAAAAAACATTGTATAAGTCTGAATCAGGTTGTCAAACAAACACTACTAAAGATGATCCGAATCAGGTTGTTAATTTTAATGAAGCAATGAAGATTTAATGAGCAAACCGCATTGGTTTTTTTACTATGGAAACAGTGGCTATGGGAAATACAAACCCGACACGTCTTCTATGATGATTCGAAACATTCCGAATTACTAGCAGAAGAACCCGACACGTCTTCTGCTAGTTACTCTTTTCTTCGATTTCAACAAATCTTTCAAGATCATTCACCTCTTTCAACCTACCAAAACACCTTAAACCCCTTCTTTTCTTCCCAAAACCAACTCGCAATGAATTTGACAACTGTTTAATCTCTTTAATCTATTAGAATGATCCTTGTTTTGTCACGTACATGCGTTTAATTCTCAAACATCATTACGAATTCCACGTTTACATTGTGTAGTTATTCGGAATGTTTTGAATCATCATAGAAGACGAAACTTCAGCAACCATTTTTCCCTTTCCTTTAATTTCGAGAACATTCTCCCTAACATGAGAAACCAAAGAGATTTCGAGCAGTTAGTCGATGACATGATAGATAAAGATCTTGACAGGATCATATCCATTTTCAAGTTTTAGACTAGATAGAAGACGTGTCGGGTTCTTCTGCTAGTGGTTTCCGTAACCAATTGGGAACCACATATTTGCTTTAATATTTACGTCTGATGTCCAAGTTTGATCACATTTGACTTCATCTGTGGCAGTCCAACGACTTTCTTCCCACGTATCTGCACCGTGATTTTCATATTCTTGGTTCAATACCAACTCATCTTTAGTGGTGTTTGTTTCAGAACCTGATTCAGATACATAACGGTTCTCCAATTCCAGATCAATAAGCAAATACACAACGGTTCTCAATCTTCATTGCTTCATTAAAATTAACAAGGCGGTCTCAGTTGCATATTTTAGAGAGACCTTTAAGTACGGATCCTACAACTGCATTTGGAACAAGAAGTCCAATAATCCGTTCATTACCTGTTGTTGTCTTAACAATATGAATGCACACAACGGATTTGACAACTGTGACAACTTATTAAAAGTAGAAATCACCTCCAATCCTTTCCAGGTCAAATCACACAATATAAAATTTAAAGTTATCATGTGTTGTAGTTTGGAAAGATGACCGAATAGAGATCTAAATAACAAACTGTGGAGAACTTGTTTGTGTCGGGTTCTTCTGCTAGTGGCTTTTGTAACCAATCCATTATCACCCTTGGTGGTTTCTGTATCCATCCCCGTCGATAATTAGCAAAATCGATAAATAACCAACACGAAGATCTCTGCGATCGCTAAGGTTTCCATTAGCAGACTGATCAGTAACGTTACTCTACTTGTGCTCAGATTTAAGCGGCGTGTTCCGACCAACATTTATCAACATTGTTAAAGGTGATGAAGAGTTTAGAAACCCTAGAATGATTGTGTTTTTATTGGAAAAAACGTGATACTTGGAAAAACATCCTTATATACGGGCCGTATATAGTTATACGGCACATATACATTTGGTAACATCAAAAACCTCACAAAATAAATCCATTGAGCCGTATACGTTTTACAAATCGTATACACATGTATACGGTTCGTATAACTATATACGGGCCGTATATAGTAAATTCAAAAAAACATTCCCTGAGCATTTTCCTATTCAACAACATTCTATACGGGCCGTATAAGTATATAACTTTATACGGCCCGTATACAATAGGGGGTGTGAAAATAAGATGTATGGTATGTGAAAATAAGGGGGCCCTTTAAAAATAGTGGATAGAGTTTTAAAAATGACAGCTCATGTATATTTAGAAAAGTATTAAAAAGATTGTGTGAGCTGGTGGTTATCATCGAGAAAAAAAAGAAATAAAAATTGAATTAAAAAAAACATCAAAAGTTTTGTGTTGGGCCGAGATTAAAAAATTTTGGGCTGAAAATTTTAGAGATTAGAGTTTCTTTTGAATCAAAACGATTTGGGCCACATTTAGAGATTTTTTAATCTTTTGTGCTACATTTTTTTAATGGACCGATATTGGGCTTGTAAGTGGGTCAATACAAGAAAAGTTGTTTTTGACAAAATTGTCAGATTCGTTCATTCATACGAGACGGACTCTTGCACGAAAGTGAATTCTTGTTTTCAAAGTTGTTTGATTGTTTGTTAATATTTGCAGGTATTTCTCGATTATTTCATAGTTGGAAATCATGGAGGTTAAATGGAGTCGAGAAGAACGCATTGCGCGTAGTAAGTTGAATGAAGTGTATGTAGTTTTCAAAGAAGCAAGAAATGCCAAAAGATGGGACGAGCAGAGGAAATGTTACTTAGATCCCCATGGAAATCCTGCAATAGATCCCAAGATTGTAGATTTTGATGCATTACTTGCTACTATTCCTACTGCAGGAAAGTATTATTCAAAGAAGAAAAAAGATATCGAATATGTTGAAAAAATAAGAAGCGTATGGAAAAAGTGATTTATGCGAGTCTAGAAAAAACGACAGAGACTTTGAAGAAGAATGTGGAAGAAACCACTGATGAGAACCAAAAGAGGATAGATGAAAATCTGAAGAAAATGACTGACGAAACGATGATGAAAAAACAAAAAAGAGATAGAAACTCAAATTGAATCTATCGAATCGTTAAGCCAGGTTAAGTCAATGGATAAAAATGATGAAAATGGTGAAAAATCTAGAAATAAAAATGAAGCGCAGTGCAGGAAAGGCATTATATCATGCAGTGCCTGTACTGAAAAAGACAAAACATTAAAATCCAGAAACAGTGAATTTATTAAAAATGAGAAGATATTGAAAGAAAAAGTGAATGAGCTAACACAGAAATGTGATGGTTTTGAAAAAGAAAATGAGATTTTAAAGCAAAAGTGCTCAGGAAACTGCAACGAATGTTTTCAAAAAGATAATATTATTTGTGAGTTGCAAAAGGAATATGATGGGAAGAAATTTTCACATCACCAAATAAAAGAAGCATATGAAAACTTGAAAAGTCAAACTAAACGTTTTGAAGAAAAAGTTTTAAAATATTTTGAGACTACGAAATTTCTTGAAGCCAGATATAAAGGTAAGCAATTGGTATTAAATCAGTATATTGATGAAGTTGCTGAGCTTAAATGTCAAATGGCTGAAGTAGAACAAAAAAACAATAAACTACAAAGTTATCATGCTTCTTCATGTATCCTTGAACGTATTTTCAACATAAAATCAGATGATAATGATTTTGAAAAGAATAAAAAGGGGATTGGATCAGAATATCATCAGGTTCCGCCACCATTGGAGAAAAATTATACTTTTTATGTTGATGAAAAGGTGGCAAAGGCAATAAACATGGTTGATCAATTGCCTGAGAGAACATTGATGTGACTTACACCAAATCTGATGTTGGTGAATCAGAGATGGTAAGTAAGGTTGTTGAAAGTGTTTTGAAAGACGAAAATCAAAACGATTCCACCAAAAATAAAAGTTCCGAATCACAAATTGAAGATGAAGAAAACTTTCATAAAAATTATTTGAAGAATTCAAAATCTGAGACAAACACGAATGACGATCCAATAATGTTGGCATATTATATGGTTGGATCTGACAAATTGTTCTCAGATGTTGAAGTTCCGATTCAAAATGTGACTGCGAAAAATATTGATAACGTTTTTAAATTGGTGGAAATTGAGAAATCAGAGATTGATAAATTTGCCGGTAAAGCGAGCAAGAAAGCTTTTTATAACAAACCAAGTTACAAAAAGAAAAACACAAAGGATGGGTTGGGTTATATAAAGAAAAACAATCAAAAGAAAAGGTTTGAAAAGCAAAATTTTCAAAAGAAAATGAACTTTGTTCATGGAACAAATTCTGAAAAATAGAAAGAACTCTGATTTAGTCGACAGACTAATGAAGAATTCTATGCTTAGAAAAAGAAACAACAACAGGCCAAAGATGTTTCAAAGAAAACATGTTTTAAATGTCTTGGACACCTTGGTCGCAAATGTCCAAATCTGAAGCCGGTTGATGTTGAGAAAAAGAAATATGAGTTTGTGAAACAGAAGTCACCCAAGTTTGAGCCAAGACAGATTTGGAAACCAAAAGTTGAAGTGTCAAAAAGAAACATTCAAAATGATTCAACATTTTATGAAAAGAATGTTTCAAAAGGACAAATTTGGGTGGTAAAGAGAAAAGATACTTTCGTAGATGAGAAAAGGAAAATCGATTCAACTAAGAAGGTTGAAATCAAGAAAGAAAATGTTTTTATTAAAAATGAAAAAAGATTTTCCAAAACTGGATGAAGTCTATTGTGTAAATATACCCAAGGTCAAACAGACCTGGGTGAAATTGTTCAAGTAATTCAGTTTGTGTTTTTGTAGGTAATCCAGAGAACAATCAAAGTTCAGCTAAGTCAATGGAACATCCTTGCACATGATGAGAAAATCCTGTGTTTGTAGTTAAAACAGGATGTTATTGATTTAAAATTGTCAATTTTTTTAAAAAAATGTTAAGAATACGCCGAAACCCTCACGGCTGAACAAACAAAACATGATAAAACAAGATTGAAAATGATTTCAAAATGTTTAAATATCAATGTTTTGGTGATCATGGGGGTGTGTAAATATCTTAAATGTTCTAAATGTGAATCAGAAACGGGTGGCGATATGAAGCAATCCACATCGGTTTGTCAAATGTTTTAGAATTTTAGGGGAGTATATAGTTTTAAAATTTGAAAAATTCAAAAATATTTGAAAATATGAAAAAGTACAAAAACAGTTTACTGAGTATGTAGAAAAAAATCAAAAAGAGTTTTGTGTAAAAAGAGGAAATGATAGTACATCAGTAAGACAATCACAACATGCTAAAGAAATGGAAAGATAAAATGTGATAAAAGGTCTCACTGATGACGTGCAGTAGGTTTTTACACAAGCAGTAAATTTATTTCGAGATATAAACCTAAATCAATAACTTTCTTATTTCGTGGGGAACATCTCTCGGATATATGGACTTAATACTCCGAAATTTCGTTTGAGAGATTGCCTGATTCTAAGATATTAGGTCTTTATACTTGTTGATATCTGGGTATTATACCTGGTGTTTTGATTTTGCATCAGCAATGGCCTAGACCTCGTATAATACTTTCGCGCTTAAAATCCCCCACTGCATAAAAATTGAGAAAATATCGAAATATATATATCAAGTGCAGTTAAGAAGATTCCTAAGTGGAACACACCTTAAGTCGAGCCTTCATCTCTCTATCTGAAAAGAAGTTCTAACCTGAACTCTCAAGGTCTCGCATTAACCTAGAGACATATATCATCTAGGTATACTCACCTGTAAGACTGAATCTAGGGAATCTTGATACGGGGAGTATATTCTGAGATAGGACACGCGATTAAGTTAGTTCTTAAAACACTAATCTCGTATCTTGAATAAATTGAAGTTTGTGTGAAAATTTAAGTGGATAAGTATATTGACAATCTAAGTGAGTCGTTTAGAACTTAAAGTTTATATAGATCAACGGTGTTAGTGATGTGTCTCATAAACCGATATGATCCTCTGACACAAACTCAACAAAAATATGTCTGTATATTTCTATTGTTTCATTTCATTGTAGATAAAATCACAAAAAGATTTTCAGTGTGTTTTAGCATAAAGTTTGTAAAATATAAAAAGATTTTATTTCACTTTATGTTTCGACAACCGATGTTGGAAAACTGAGTTTCAAAATCTAAAGATGCTGAACATGTCTTGAAGTAACAAGTTCATTTATTTGAATCTTGAATTTTAAAATGAAAATTTAAAAGTTGTTTGAAATCATCAACCAAGGTCATTATTTAAACTTGGGAGATAATTGGATAACCAAAGTCATTAAGTTATCCGTGAGGGTTACTGATTTGATCATGCTTAAATGTCAAATCTGATAATAGACATTTATATGTTTAGAAAACTCTCACCAGTTGAATCTAAAACGTTTATTTGAATAATGATAAGATTTGACAGGAAGCTAAAAGTAAGGGGGAGCAAGATTAATTGTCAAATCTAAAATGTTTAGAGATTCAGAGCATTATTCAAGGGGGAGTTTACAGTTTACTTTGATTGCTTGAATATGTAATCCGAGGCAGATAAAGACTAAACTTCGCAGATTTCTAAGCTATGTCCAAGGGGGAGTCTGTGAGTGCATTATGTGTATGTCCATAGTTAGAAATCTGTCTGTATTTGTAATGTTTAAAGCCTTGAGTCTGTATAATACCAGGCAGAGGTTTCACTAGGTTTTGCTAGGAATTATATTAGATCGTGTTAGGATACGGTACGACATGATGCAAAGGGAGAAAATCTGAACAAGAATGATGTCATCATTCTTAATGATGACATCATGAATATGACATCACATCACATCATTACATCAACATTAGATACATAATATACAAGTCTGCATGCATGGAGATCTTGAAGACATATTATCAATTCACACGGACTGGAACAAATAACCATAATCACGAATGGAGAAACAGTAACTTCGCACGGATATGAAAAGGTCAACTCGTACGAATCATATTTGTCAATTCGCAACTATCGGAGCATGATTTCTTTACATGAATCATAGACTACTATATATATCCATCACCACTTTCGTGCATAAGACGCATCACTGAAGACAGATCCGTTTGAAACCAAAGTTCTTCAAGTTCATCTTCAAGTGTGTCTTCAACAACAACACCAAGAACACTCTTCATTTTGTCACGTCTATTAAATTACGAGTGTCTAGTGTTTAGATCAGATATTGAGCCCAGTACAGATCCTGGAAGATCAAAGCAAGAAGGAATTTGCTAAGGGAGAGTCTGATGAAAGGGGGAGCTGATAAATCAAGTTGTAAAGGGGAGTCTGTGATTCTGAAATGTCAAAGACTTTTGAAGACTCAGAGATGATGAAGATTAGCTACGAGATTGACTGCAGCAATATCCAAGGGGGAGTCTGTGAATGCACTATGTATATCGCTTCCGTCAATCACGTGTTTAAGCGTCAAATATATTGTATCGTAGTTAATCAGTTAGGACAAGACATGGTTCAAAGTATAGTAAAACATTCATATAGTAGATCCACATGAATAGGGTGCATCATTAGGTTTTGGGATAGGTCCACACGTATCAAGAGGCAGATCCGCACGAACCAGCAGGTCCGCATTTAGGTAGGTTCGCACCAGGTGATGCGCATCCGTGATAGATGTTCCATGCGGATCTAGGTCTCCGATATATAGGTGTTATGTTGTCTTGTCATTATCATCTTTGTGGACTTGAGTGGGGAAACTCTGTCCAAGTGATTTCACAGTTTTGTACTTACAAATCATCAATAGAAATCATTTTAATTACTTGTTCTTGTTCATGTCAATCTCGTACTTGGATCCCACACAAGATACGAGATTTTAGCAATCAATTGTACATCGGTGAAGATCGTGATCGGTCCTAACACGTTCCTACAAGACTTCAACCAAAGAATTTTGAAATTAAATATTCCAAAATTCATGAAGCCAATAAATGAACATGAGTTATGATCATGTATGAAAACTATAAAGAGTTTATGTGCATACATATTAATCTGTTCATTTATGCCTTATATGTTAATTTTTCATTAAACACACGCTTACTTTGTACAGTTACATTGTGTTACAGATATCACACTCACATGAGATTATCGAGATTCACGACTCCAAGAGTGAGCATTATTTCGAGACCTCTCCGACCTCAGTTTTACCAGAGTTACCACGCACCACCTCACAGTCTGACAGCACGGCCGGTCTTACCTCATCAGTCTACGTCGGCCCTACGGCTTTTGCCAGTTAGGTTGACCCATGTTACCCCCATACCAGTAACGATGGATTGATGATGGCGATTCGATTATCCCCCCCTTAGTTTTTGAGACTGGGCAATCGTTTGGTACCGTGCCTGTTGTTGATATAAGTATATCCATGATCAGAGGATCTCTTGGGGTAGCACCTGTGGTGGACGCCACTGTTGTCACGACTCGACCTATAGAGCCATTAATAGCCCCACCCACTACTATTGTCGAGCCTGCATCCGAGATCCCTCCACCGATCATCTCAGAGTCGTCCGTTCAGCAATCCGAGTCACGAGCCTCTACTACACCTTTACTGGTTTATACCCATCGTAGGAAGAGAACTCGACCCGCTGGAGATATCGCATCGGCTTTTAGAACTGCTACTGAGTCTATTCTGAAGAAGCAGAGAGAAATCTTGATAGACCGATGCTCTCATTGCGTTCTACAGATTATTACCATACGCGGAGACCTAGAGGCGACCCAGGACAAGGTGAAGGATCTCGAGGGCCAAATGGATTGGTACGATGAGCTTCAGGATCTAGACGATAGTGCCATGGATCAGATGCATTGGAGAATAGTGGAGCTCGAGGAGTTAGTGAGGAAGCTGGTGGAGTTTCTGGGTTTAAAGTGATAGACATTTGATTTGGTTGTTTTGTCTCCTTTGATAATTGTTTTTCGGCTTGCAAGCTAATCAGATATTTTAGAAGGAAATTCGGTGAACTTGTTAAAGGTGTTGATTTTATACGCACCAAATTTTGCTAGTCCGATGAACTACAAACAATAGTAGTAATTTCCACAATAGAATATCAAATTTATGGTCTTTGGTTAAATTTTTCAAATTGTTATATGGTTGTGATTACAAGAGTATTGTTTAATCCGCTCACATTTAGTGATTGAATTATTTAAATATTGTCTTACGTTGTTATTATTGTTCCAATAATAGAAGCGTCAATATGCCACCAAAAGCGAGACAGGGTTACTCTACCGATGGTCATGGACTACCTACCACACCTGAGGAGTTAGTACAATTAATCGCCCAACATGTTAGCACTGCTATGGATCAGTGTGAAGCTAACGAAACTACGGAGCAAGGACATGGTTGCAGTGCGAATGCGCACAGTTTAGGTGGAGCGCCGATTGGAAACCCTCAAGGTGGAATAAAGATTGGAAAAGTTTTAGTAGTTTCATGTGTTATGATATAATTGTAACACCCCATAATTTGCATGATAAAATATTTTGATGTTTAAATGTTTTACATAATTAGTTAAGTTTTTAAATATAAAGAAAGTTCATAAACCTTGAAAAAGTGTACAAAGTGACAACAAAAAGGTAACTTGGGGGTTGAATATGTAAAATTGGATAATTAACATAATAAAAATAAAAACCCAGTATTTAGGTGTGTGTGGATCGCGACCAGAGGAAGGAAGAGGAGGAAAAACCCTACTCCATCAATTGAACTCAAAATTTCAGCAATTAGTAGGGATTCTTGACACAATTCGAATGCATGTGCTTAATTACCCCATAATCCAAGTGTCTTGAACATAAGGTGAGTTAGAATTTTATGTTTTGATGCATTTTGATGAAGTAGGTTTTAACTAAGCCGTGAAATAGTATGAAATTGAATCTATATACGAGTTAGAATCATCAAATAGAAGGTGTATTATGCTTGAATCTGATTGTATTAAAGGTTTGGGGGAAAACCCACTTGTTCTAGTAGGATGATGATTTTGAATGTTGAATAAGTAGAGTAATTTCAATGAATAAATGTATGTGTACTAGAACATTACTAGATTATTATGTTGTATGAGGAGTGATTTATGCAAGAGAAGTTGATTTTATGAATTTTGAAGATTTCTAGTGAAATTGTGCATAGGATACATGTACATAATGCATAAAATTTTGTACGCACACTATGTGTTTGATGAAATGCCTCAATGACAATCTAAGTAGTTTGAATGAAAAATGAACTAATGTTTTGCATAAGGAAATTTCGGAAAATGATATATTGTCAATTGTGATATAAAATACGAATGGAACATGAGTGTAAGTGTTGTGTGAACAAATGACATAATCTAAATAAGAATGAATTATGTGTAGGATTGAAAGAAGAAGGAGCTAGTTCCGGTTCCCAACAAAAGGCTCAAGAACGAATTAAGTTCATTTACTTACAATTATATGTAATGTTGGTAGTAGTAAAGTATTATTACAAGTCCATGTATGTCGTTAGTCTTATAACCCATTAGTTTCTAGTCGAACTATAGAAGGTATGTTTCAAATTGAATGAGAAGACAAGAATAAGGTTCCATATTGATTCGGGATGAACGGGTCAATTGGGATTTGAATGAGAATGTTCAAGATTAGGCTTTATGATGGTGGTCTGTTATGAATGGATAAATTAGCATGAAATGAGAATGTAAAAGAATGATAATT
Organism: Helianthus tuberosus; assembly: GCA_030545235.1. NCBI lineage: Eukaryota > Viridiplantae > Streptophyta > Magnoliopsida > Asterales > Asteraceae > Helianthus > Helianthus tuberosus. The sequence continues at coordinate 95,661,781 of CM060407.1, read as the reverse complement.
TGCCGAACCGTATCCAAACGGGTTGACCGCTTAGAAGGAAAATAAGAAAGAAGGTCTTATTATATGTAGACCCATTCATAGGGGCTTACATATTGATGTTGATATATGTTAAAGAATGAATATTAGAAAGTTGGATGCTATTGTTAACGAAATTTAGCATTATAATATGCAAGCTTATTAACAAATTTTGTTGTTGTGATATTAGGTAAATATCAAGCTTAGGATGGCGAGCTCGGATCGAACACACCACATCATCCATATATGCGCTTCCGGTTAAAGTCGCCTACTTGAAAAAGGGTCAAAATGGTTTTTGTAATGTAATGTTAAGCTTAAGTTTAGGATGTTCGTTAGTAGCTTGGATATTATCCTTTAAATCTTATTTTGGGCGGTTTCGTCAAAATACTTGTATTGAATTTTTGTATGGTTACATCTTTCGTATCTATAAAAAGTGTCTTAACACTACATTTTGAATGAAATTAGTTTAAAAGCAGGGAATCGATTATTGTACGAACGGGTCATGCCCAAATTTTCTTTACTTTTTACGAAAAAGTTATATGTCATTTTATATCTTTCGGATGTTGAAATAGTGGGCGTTTCAAGTTGGTATCAGAGCCGAGGTTTGAGGGATTCAAGTATTAGAGCTAAAATGCTTGAACTCAAACCGAAAGCTCGTATGAAGGTGTGTTCGTTCCGAAGCGCTATACAAGTAAGTAAATAGTAAATTTGAGTATGCTTATAGTTAGAATTGAAGAAGGGATTTATAGGCTAATTGCTTATAAACCGAGTTTTAAGACTAATGATGATGTTAAATGGGTCCGTATTTAAATTACCGACATGTAGGAAAAAGAATCACGTAAAACGGACTTGTAAATTGAAAGATATGCAGGTTTTAAGTTGGATATTGAATAAAAATAGAGTTGGGCGAAATGCAGGCTTTTAAACTAAATCTATTGGAAAATTGACTCCCCCGCGCCACGCGACGGGGTAAAGGTGATGGGGACGCGACAGGGTTAGTGTAATCTCTCGCGTGCCGGGAGAGGCTTAAAAACGTCCAAAAATTTTTATTTTCATTATTTTGAATATGGAACTTGTTTTAACCAGTTTCTAAGGCCTTGTAATCCATGTTTAAGGTTATTATCTTATATTTAAGAATGATGAGGAAAATATGTACGAAAGGGAGAAAGAATAAATTGTTGCGATCAAAGATTTTGATCAATACGATACGATATGAAGTATGAAATGTAAATGTATCATAGCATGATAAAACGCGTTTAAACATGATGAAGAGAAGTGTGAAAAGAACCAAACGTATGGGATGAATGTTTTATGTAGATGACGGACACAGGGAATGTAAACGAGGATGATGTAACACATCAAGAAGCGTTCGAAAATAAGATTACGGAAGCGGCTGAAAAGGTTATACAAGCCAACCTTCCCCAATTAGCCCAAGAAGTCAAAAGTCGTGTCTTGGGCGTTATTGATGCTATGATGACAAGTAAGATTGAAGAGCTGAAGGAGATGATTGAAGGGTCTAAAGGTGAAAGTAAGGAACGAAGGTGTATATACAAGGATTTTATGGTGTGCAATCCTTCTTCCTACAATGGGGAAGTTGATCTTATAAAGTGCCAAAGATGGATCGCCAATATTGAGGCCGTGTTTGTACGTAGCCGATGCGATAAAGAAGACCAAGTAATGCTTGCTATGGGTCAACTTCAACAACACACCAAGGATTGGTGGGATACGCAATGTAAGGGGTTAGGTGTAGAGAAACTCCAAACCTTAACTTGGCAAGAATTCAAGGAGCCGTTTCTGAATTATCATTGCCCGTAATCGGCGATCGATAGAATACGAGAAGAATTCTTGCGTCTTCGTTAGCAGGAGGAATCTATTGATGAAGTCACCAACATCTTCTTTGAGAAGTTAAAGTTTTGTCAAGACTTCGTTAAGTCTGAAAGAATGAAGATCAATCGATATCACGGCATGTTGAAGGCCGAGTTTAGGAAATTTGTCACTCCCTTGAAGTGTGAAAGTTTAAATGAACTTATCAACTGGGCTCGGGATAGAGAGATTGAGTTGAAGCGACAAGTAAAAAGGGGGGAGAAAAGAGCAGCTGAAAAGCCCACATTTATGAGCCCGTCCAAGAAACCTAAGCAACATGATAATAGGAACAAAGGAGGATCTAAAAGCAGTATCCCTCCATGTAAAACTTGTGGGAAGCTTCATATTGGAGAATGTTTGCTGGGAAAGAAGAGAGGCTATAACTGTGGTCAGGAAGGGCATCCTTACTATAAGTGCCCTAGTCCCGTGAGAACGTGCTTCAATTGATTTACTCCTGGTCATGTCAAAGCCGAATGTCCGAAGCTCAAGAAAAAAGTGCAAAAGGATGCAAAGAAGGATGAAAATCAGAAGGCTCGGGGGAGGATGTTTCAAATTACCACTGAGGAAGCTAAGGTTCTACTGAATGTTGTATCAGGTATTTTCTTGGTCAACCTAATACCCGTGAATGTGTTATTTGATTCCGGTGCTTGTAGATCTTTTGTGTTAGACGAACTTATGTGGCACCCTTCTTTTCGAAAAGAACGAATGCCTATACCCTTAGAAGTAGAAGTAGTGGATAGTAAGAGTTATCTGTTGTGTGAAGTGTGGAAAAACTGTAAGATCACCATAGAAAATGAGGATTTCGAAATAGATCTTATTCCCATGGCTTTGGGGGAATTTAAAGTAGTGGTGGGTATGGATTGGCTGTCCCATTATCATGCGGAAATTCAATGTGAGAAAAAGGTCATTCATGTATGGTCTCCTAGTGGGAGTCGAGTAAGTATTCATGGGGAAAGGAAATTAGATATGAAATTGTGTACGATTGTCGAGGCGGTTAAGTATGCTAGAAATGAAGGCAAGACATTTTTGGCATATGTGATTGACACTAAACAAAAGACACCCGAATTTGGAGAGGTAGAGGTTGTGAATGAGTACCCGGATGTTTTCCGGATGAATTACCGGGATTACCACCCGAGCGAGAGGTGGAATTCTGAATCGAATTAAGCCCGAGCGCCAAACCGGTTGCCAAAGCTCCCTATAGATTAGCTCCCACCGAAATGCGAGAGCTAATGACACAAATACAAGAATTGCTCGATATGGGCTTCACACGCCAGAGTGTGGCACCCTGAGGAGCCCTGGTACTTTTTGTGAAAAAGAAAGATGGTTCGATTCGCATGTGCATCGACTATTGAGAGTTGAACAAGTTAACAGTGAAAAATCGATATCCCCTACCTCGAATAGATGATCTTTTTGATCAATTGCAAGGAGCGAGCTGGTTTTCAAAAATTGATTTGCACTCGGGATATCACCAACTACGGGTACGAGAGGAAGATGTTGCGAAAACCGCATTTAGAACCCGACATGGACATTATGAGTTTTTAGTAATGTGGTTTGGACTAACTAACGCGCCGACCGCATTCATGGATCTTATGAATAGAGTTTGCCGGCCCGTATTGGATAAGTCCGTAATAGTATTCATAGACGATATCCTGGTATACTCCCGTAGTAGAGCCGAACATGCGAATCATTTGCGTGAAGTATTGGAAACTCTTCGGAGGGAAAAGCTTTACGCAAAGTTTTCAAAATGTGCTTTCTGGCTTAGAGAAGTACAATTTCTCGGCCATGTCATCAATAAGGATGGTGTCTTGGTGGATCCAACTAAAGTGGAGGCCGTTATGAACTGGGTTCCTCCAAAGAACCCGAGTGAAGTAAGAAGTTTTTTGGGTTTGGCTGGTTATTACCGAAGGTTTATACAGGATTTTTCCAGAATAGCTTTACCCTTGACCAAACTGACAAAGAAGAATGAGAAATCTGTATGGGGGGCTGAACAAGAGAAAGAATTCCAAACGTTAAAGAGTAGGCTGTCTAGTGCACCAGTGTTAACCTTACTCGAGGGATCGGAAGACATGATTGTATACACCGATGCTTCACATCAAGGGTTGGGAGGTGTTCTAATGCAGCGGGGTAAAGTGATAGCCTATGTGTCACACCCCAACCAATGGCGGAAACATCGGGGCGCGGCACTGAGCGAAACAGTTTGTCCAGGAGAATCCATAACAACTGTTAATTAATATATATTACAGGTTCATGTCCCATACCACAAACATATAAAATAAAACAGTTATTACAGACGTTGTTCTCAAGACAAATATCCATTCCGACAACTCAGATTTTATTTAATTTGTTTCTAGACTCTCCTAGCTTGATTCCATAGCAGCTAACAAGCAAAAGCATCCTAAACACCTGTCACATACATTAAAGTAAAAGTCAATACACATAGTGTAAAGGTGAGTAGTATATAGTAGCGAAAGCGAGTTTACGCATAACCAGAATGTAACATGTATAATGTGAAAGTAGGTAGGTTATCGACAATGAAATATGCACAGACATGACTTCGAGTTGTAGAATTACGCAACACATATCACCACTGTGACACGTAAAGAAAAGCCCTTAACAACCCCTGTCCACGACAGGTGCTGAGTCCAAACTATAGTACTATCGTTGCTAAGGTGTCATGCAACAATCACTGTGTAAACATAACATACAAGCATTCGTCGAATAACACGTATAACATGCAGTGACGGTTAGCGTATAAAAGTGTTTGCGTTGTGTGCTGATTGTGATTTTTGATATAAGTAACGTATGTAACACCCAAAAGTGATTAAAGCAAAAAGGGATCGATTATACTCACAGATTGTGTTTAGTAAATAAACACTCTCTTGGATTGAAGGGAGCACTAAGGGATTAGCCTGAACAGAACGATAACGTAAGCGATAAACAGTGCGTAAAACGAGGCAGATGAGACAAGTGATGGATAGTCAGCCGATCGGATGACCGTCCAGACGGATGGTCATCCGGACGGATGACCATTCGGTCGGATGGCCACTCGTCTGGGATGGATGTGTTTATGTATGATGTGACTTTGAAGTTTTCGTTGTAGCATTTTATAGAACAAGAAGTGTTTCAACCAATCAGGTCATCCGGCCGGATGGTCATCCGGACGGATGGTCGTCCGTTCGGATGACGATTCGCTTGAAACTAACTCCTTTCGAAGTTTGTGAAGAAGCTTAAGTGTTGAACATCCTAGGTCACCCGGTCGTATTGCCGTTTGATCTGATGGCTATCCGATCGGACGGTGATCCGTTCAGTTGCCTGTTCGTTTGAAACTTGTATAATTTTGTTAAGTTTAGAAAGTTTTGCGACTGTACCGAGACGGTATGACAACGTGTTAAACAACGGAACCCTATCAAGCCCAAGTCATCCGATTGGATGGGAATCACCCCGTCCGATCAGCAAACTGTTCTTGACGATTATTCATGTTCAACCCGTGAATCGGTTGTCTCTTTTGATAGAAATCCATTCTTGGACCGGCACTTCACTAGAGGAAGGGTAGAAGGTCTGAACAAGCTCAGATTCTATCGGTTGTTGATGCAAGGGTGTAAAAGAATGTGGAGAAAAGTTAGGAAAGCATCTTTAAACTCTTTTACATTTGAAAATGTCTAGATTTAGGTGAAATCAGTGTTTAAACATGTTGAAATCTGTTGATGCATATTTTGTGTCTGTAACTTGTTCTATATTAACGATGTATTTTATGGTCTTTTAATTATCGAGTCTGTAATTCCGTCAGTCGACCAAGTCGGATATCCTCCTATCCAACTTGGGTCCGACAGTTTGTCTCTTTGATTTGTAATGGTTATGAACTATGCATGTTGCATTTGGGTATGTGAATTATGTATTGTGTGTTTATTCTGTCTGCTACAAACTGTTTGACAATTTGCAGCATACAAGTTTTGCAGCCCTCAACGAAAGACTATCTTTCGTCGAAGACATGTATGACGAAATACCCTGTTGCTGGTCATTCCATGTTTCATCATGAACATCGACGAAAGACCTTGTCTTTCGTCGACCATGGTATTTCGTCAAGCCCATTCTGTGTTTCGTCTACACTTGGGCTGGGCTGCCTATACAAACCACACTTGGTTTCTGTGTGAAACTATGAGAGCATACCCCTATTGAGAGTTTATCTCCAAACATTGTGTGTATGTGTTTGATGTTTGTTCTCATCCGTTTTAATCAGTAGACTTGAATCGTTGGTTATTCCGTGTTGTTATATTCTGTGTTTGGTTTGGCATCGTCACGGGGATTCTGCACTCGTGACCGTGTTTGATATAAACAAGTGATTTGGTTTCGTAATCGATCCTCCGAAAACGGACCTACAAGTGGTATCAGAGCATTGGCTCTTATCCTTGTTTAAAACCAAACATAGTTGTGATTTTATCAAGTGTTGAAAGTGTTTGTTTGTGATTTTCTGAAAACTGTTGTTCTTGAAACTCATAATTTTCTGGAAAAAGGACTCTTAAAATCTGTTTAGATCTTGACATTTGCCAAAGTTTTAACAAAAACCTTTGTTGTATTACTTGTTCACGTGATAAAACCGGGTTTTCAGTGAAAGTTTGTGCAAATTTGTGATTCGGAAAATTCTCCGGTGAAAAACTTGGCCGAAAAGTTCATATCTTCATCAGTTGTTCTTCAAACCTTCAAGTGTTCTTGAGATATTTCTTGATTTTAAAATTAAAAGGAAAATTGAAAATTGATTAAAATATTGAACACCATGCTTGGGTTGGTAAGATGGGTATGTTGGTAAGTTAAACGGGTGTCTGTGACAATACAAGAGGATAAGATTTACTTTTTACAAAATCTCACCAACTCTCTGTGACCATATCTCGATGAAAAACACAATCGACGAATCTCCTAGTGTTTCGTCAAAAGGAACTTCGACAAAATACCTAGTGTTTCGTCAAAGGTACTGTTGACGAAAGACCCTGTGTTTCGTGGCAAGAGTGTTTGACGAAAAACCATTTTTCACCAAATTTGGTTTTACGCCAAAGATCCAGTTTTTGGTGGGAGATACTTGTAACATTTTCAACAGAGGCTTTGCAAAAGTGTCTTAACAGTTTGTTTTGAGGTGTGTGACTAGGTATTCTCTTTTATACATCAATGATGAGTACGAGTCCATGGGATTGGAGCACGGACCCAAGACCAGGTCAAGATCAGACCTCCGCAGCCGCTTGGTTAAGGAATGTTATGCCACCACAATCTATAAGTGCAAGTCAATGGGCATTGGTGACGAACTAGAATCAAAGCATTCAGAATCTGTTGTTAAGTGAGAGTGAAACGGGTAGCAACAATCGCCCGCCAAAGTTGAATCATATGAATGACTATCCGTCATGGAAGGGTCGTTTTCATACATATGTTCTAGGGAAAAACACTGAGTTATGGACGTGTTTCACTTTGCCATACAACACAGCTCTCGAAGAAGCATGATCAAGTGCAACGACCTTGGCAAATATGCTAGAAGATGACAAGAAAGCATATGATCTAGAGAAGAAGGCGTTAGCTATTCTTACACAAGCACTCCACAAAGAAATGTATCATCAATTCAGTTATTGTACTAGCACAAAAGCTTTATGGGATGCCTTGGTAGCAAGAGGAGAAGGGAATGCGGCTATAAGAAAGACACACCATGATCTATTAAAGAAGGAATTTGTAACTTTCTCAATACCGTTTGATGGTTTTGGGGCACCCCTAGTATTCCAAAACCATGTGCCTTATGTGTAAGGTCCAGATCGAAGCTCAATTATCGAGGAACGATCCTAACGGTTTTCACTTTCTATAAATACCCACCATCTTCATCACCTTCATTCACACCTTTGATCTCAATTTCATTCTCTAAGTTGAAGCTCTCCTTGTGAAGCTTCATACCTGAGAATTTTTTAGATCAAATCTTCTAGCTTGGACCCTTTGTAAGTTTCTTTCGTGCTTTTATCGTTTTTCTAGCATAAAAGTCAAACAGTGTTTGACTTTCTGCTTTGACTAGTCAATGGTCAGCATGAAGTTCGTTGGAACTTCGTAACGTGAGTGTAATCACGATGGTCATAGTCTTTTGTGACTATACCTACAGATTACCACGTTAATTAGGCGTACTGACGAGTCATAGTTTCGGTCAAAATACGCGTTTACGCGTATTTTGCAACCAAACTATTCTTGGGTATCAAAACCCTTTGTTTTGATATCAAACTTGTTTTCTAACTTAGTTAAACATGTTTCAACATGTTTAGCTCATCACTTTTAGATTAGTGCTTATATAGGGTCGTAAGATAAGCAGTCTAAACAACCGCTTAGACTTTCAAACCCAACCCGTTTGGTCGATCATTAGGATCCGACCAAGCATGTTTAGTGACCATAGATGTATAGGGAATAACCTTCCGAGGTTATACCTTATGGCCACTTAGGTTTAATTAGTTGTATGATAGGTAGTTTATATGCCTTAGGTAAATGACCAAAATGCCCTTTTCATGCATAATTGGTATTTAAGCATATGTAACCCAAACTTTTGTCACTTAACTGATTATGTAACATATTCAAACACGTTTAGGCATATAATACTTGTCATAGGACTAGTTAGGCGTTCCGAACGCGTTTTACGCGAACGACGCATTAAAGTAGCGTAAGCTACCTAAACAGGTCGTAATGGGTCGTAAGCACTTAGGTTAGGTTTCGATTTAGTATGTAGGCTTTTTTAAACCAAATCATATGAGTTCCAACACTCATTTTGTTTACGAAACCTAATCCTATCTGATCTTCCAATTTAGGTCAGTTTTATTAATGTAGTTACCTATATTAGGTGCCGTTTGATTTTCCGTGACCCCTCTAGCTTTGCTTGGTTGTTATTTAAGACTTCTAAGCATCCTCAAGTGAGTACATAGTTCCCCTTTTTAACTGTTTTCAAATGTTTTGGGGTGAAACATGTGTACCTATTTGTTATTTTTCATGATTTCAAAGTATAAATTGATTATACATGCTAGTACTTATCTTTTAACAAACTGAATGATTATCTATGGTTTAAACAATAATTTTTCAAAGATTATTAAATAAATTGTTGGGTTGTACTTATTTTATACATTCACCAAACCGATTGGTAGTATGATATAGCGCTATAGGACTAGACACCCCATTCCTGTTGTATGGAATGTCAGAAACCAAATTTTATCCAAATAGAGATTGCCTTTGTGGTATTTCTATAGTCTCTAAGGTGTAGTTTGATACACTAAGGTTTGAATGAATTCTAAATCACATTTTCTTTTGTATATTTTGATATACTTCCAAAGTATAGTTTGATATGCTCCCATATGTGATATTGTTTACCAAAGTATAATTTGATATACTATGTACAAACCAACATATATTTTGTTAATTACTAAAGCATAGTTGATATGTTATTTACAAAAACCAAAGCATAGTTTTGATATGTTATTTACAAAACCAAAGCATAGTTTTGATATGTTATTCACAAAACCAAAGCATAGTTTTGATATGTTATTTATAAAACCAAAGTATACTTATGATATACTACCGAAACTATTATTTTAACAACTAAAGTATATTTGATATACTATCTGTTTAACTATTTTGGAACTGAAATATATTTTAATATATTACTTACCCGACTTTCTTAAAACCAAGGTATATTTTTATATATCCTACAAACCTTTTTATCAAAACATTGTTTTACAAACAAGATATTTTATACAAACTCATTTTACTTGGTTATTTATTTTTATATCATCAAATTTCTTATCAATTTTCACATGATTTATAAAAGAAAACATTTTTATAGGTTTATGACTACTTTTTGTTAAACATTCTTTTAAACTTACAAAGTCATGAATCCTAAATCAATAAAACCTATGTATCTCACAGGCATTTTTATGCTGACGTACCTATTTTTACATATGTTTCAGGTGCTGCTATGTGATGATTGTTGATGCATGCTACACATAGGATGGACTAGTGCCTTAGCGATTTTAAAACTTGAAAGACAATATTTGTATTTATCTGATTTGTAATAAAACAATGAGTTCAATAATTCAATAAAATGAAACTATTTAATCCATGGTTGTGAAGCAATGATTCTGTTAGGACACCCCCGATGTTTCGAGATTGTGATGGGCTTGGGTATTACGAATGCTATGCAAATAGCTTCGTCGACTGAGAGCATCGGCAACGACGTTTGCTTTGCCAGGGTGGTAACGAATCTCGCAGTCGTAATCGTTGAGGAGTTCAACCCATCGACGTTGGCGCATATTCAGTTCCTTCTGGTTGAAGATGTGTTGTAGGCTCTTGTGGTCGGTGAAGACCATACACTTGGTACCGCAAAGGTAGTGTCGCCAAATTTTCAACGCAAAAACAACTGCACCAAGTTCGATATCGTGGGTTGTATAGATCTTCTCGTGGATCTTGAGCTGTCGAGAAGCGTATGCGATAACCGTGGCTCGTTGCATAAGAACACAACCGAGGCCGAGGTTAGAGGCATCGCAGTAGACTACGAAGTCGTCATTCTCGTCGGGTAATGAGAGTACAGGAGCGTTGCAAAGCATAAGTTTCAGGGTTTAGAAGGCTTCCTCTTGTTCGGTTCCCCAAACAAAAGGTTTGTCCTTGTGGGTAAGAGAGGTGAGAGGGACAACGATCTTCGAGAAATCATCGATGAATCGGCGATAGTAACCCGCCAATCCGAGAAAAGAGCTAACTTCGGACGGGTTCTTTGGTGTAACCCAACTCTTAACAACTTTGATTTTCACAGGATCGACATGAATACCTTGACTATTGACAATGTGACCGAGGAATTGAACCTTCTCAAGCCAAAATTCACACTTGGAGAACTTGGCATAGAGACGGTTTCCCTAGAGTAGTTCAAGAACCAAACGGAGATGCTGCGCGTGTTCGGTTTTTTGACTTGGAATAGATCAGGATATCATCGATAAACACGATGATGAAGCGGTCGAGAAAATGTTTACACACGCGATTCATTAGATCCATAAAGACTGCGGGAGTGTTGGTCAAACCAAAGGGCATAACAACAAATTCGTAGTGGCCGTATCGAGTTCGAAAAGCGGTTTTGGGTATATCTTCTTCCTGGATTCGTAACTGGTGATAGCCTGAGTGCAAATCAATCTTCGAGAAACACGTAGCACCTTGTAATTGATCAAACAAATCATTGATTCTAGGTAAGGGATAACGATTCTTGATGGTAAGCTTATTCAATTCCCTGTAGTCGATGCACATCCGGAATGATCCATCCTTCTTTTTGACGAAGATGACAGGCGCGCCCCATGGAGAGGTGCTAGGGCGAATAAAGCCTTTATCAAGTAATTCCTGGAGCTAACTTGAGAGTTCGCGCATTTCAGAGGGAGCGAGATGATAAGGCGTTCTGGCAATAGGATTTGCTCCAGGAATGAGGTCGATTCGAAAATTAATATCACGAGTGGGAGGTAAACCAGGTAAATCATCGGGAAAGACGTTAGGAAACTCACGAACCACAGGCACCTTGTCTATTTCCTTAACTTCCTTTTCCTCTGCTACTATGATGTTTGCCAAGAAAGCTTGGTATTCCTTGCGGAGATACTTGCTAGTTTGGACACACGACATGAGTTGTAACTTCTTCGAAGCGACTTCACCATAAACACACAATTTATCGCCATTTGCGAAGAGAAATGAACCATTTTATCGAAACAAACAATTTCAGCATGATTCTCCCGAAGGAAATCCATGCCTACTATGAAGTCAAAACTACCGAGCTGCATCAGAGTAAGGTTGATCGGGAAAACATGACTGTTTAGTTCAAGAGTATAGTCACGCAGAACGGAACTAACAATGACGGTTCATCCAGTGGCAACTTCTATGTCGAATGTTGATGTGAGCTTAACGCGTTTACGGTTTAGGAGCCTTTCGAATTCGAACGATACAAAATAGTTATCGGCTCCAGTATCAAACAAACACGAAGCATATATACCATTTACGAGAAACGTACCATTAACCACGTTGTTGTCTGCCTGAGCCTGGCGGGCGTTGATGTTGAAGACTCGCCCGCGGGCTGGTTGCGGAGCTGGTTGCAGTTGCTGCTGCTGTTGGTGTTGTTGCAGTGCTGGCTGTTGCTACTGCTGCTGTGGCTCTTGCTTTACCACTCTGTTTGGGCAGACATTTGTGAAGTAGTTGGGATCACCACATGCAAAGCAGGCTCTTGCGTGAGCAGCAGGAGCAAGAGCTACCTGTTGACCCTGAGGATCTGGTAGAGCAGGAGTTTGGCGAGGACCGGTACGACAATTAGCAGTGAAGTGGCCGTACAGGTTGCAGTGAACACAAAACCAGCATACAATTCCAACCGGGTGATGATAAGTACAAGTAGGGCAGAGCGGGTGGGGATCGGTATATGCACACTTGGCCGGCGGTGCATTGGTCACTGGCGCCGCTACTTGGCGGCTCTGGGTTGCGGTTGAGTAGGTACAGCTTGGAGTGGAGCAGCGGTCACTGCACAGTTCTTGTTGCTAGAGTTGTTGTTCTTGCGCTTGCGATGAGAAGATTTTGAAGCTTGCGATGCGACGGTTTAAGTGGTCGAGCAGCGGTAACTTGGTGAAGGCTTTTGATGGTTTTATCAAAGTAACCATCCCTAACTCGCTTGTCATTGATCTCGGCAGCGAGTAGGTAAGTCTATTCGATGGTTGTCGTCTTGGCGGCTTGCACAAAGTCAGCAACACAATTCGGTAGCGCACAGATGTATTTCTTGATGGTAATCTCGGGAGTGGTAACTTGGCCCGGACAAATGATACTTAGCTGCTTAAAGCGGGCAGTTAAACCAACGTTGTCGCCACCCTCTTGCTTGATGTGCCAGAACTCGTCCTCCAACTTTTGAAGCTCGTGGGGAGGGCAGAACTCCTTCGTCATAATGTCCTTCAACTCATCCCACGTAAGCCCATAGGCTGCGTCATTCCCTCGCTTGTTTCTCTCGGTAGTCCACCAATCCAGAGCCCTGGATTGGAAAACGCCAGTGGCGTTAATAGTGCAAAGGTTTTCGGGACAGCTGCTTTGGCGTAGGGTGACTTCAATTGAATCGAACCATTGAAACATGGCAGTAGGCCCGTCTTCTCCGGTGAGTTCCTTGGGGCCGCAGGCTTTAAACTGCTTGAAGCTAAAAGTAGCTCGAGGAGGGTCAGTCCTTGATTCCTCAGAGGACTTGCTAGCGTTTTCATTAATCTCGCTGACAATTTGCGGAATGACCTTAGCCATCTGTTTTGCGACTAGAGCAGCGATGCATTTGTCCTCATCGTTTCGGCGTGCGGCTCGGGAAGTGTGAGATCCGAATGACTACATTGTCTGCAACATACATCGTCACAGGACTCAAACACAATTTCGATTAAGTCGAGTATAGTCTATTATCTCATCAAAAGCTACTTTACATAAAGCACAGGAACACTCCTAATCACACGGTCACGTAGGCACATAATCCACAAAAGCACGTAAGCACATAAGCACGTAGTCCACATAAGCACAGAGGCACATAGTCTACATAAACGTATCTTCAACTATATTTTGCACGTATTGACCTACATATATTGCAAGTATTCACTTATCTTTCACATCGGCGTAAAGTGATCGAGTATTGCGAGTAGCGAGTAGCGATTGCAAGTAACATAAGCGATTTGTTGGCGTGGTGCGAGTTGTGTGCGGTTTGGCGGAACAAGAAACGTGGAATCGAAACCATCAGTATCACCATACTGTTTACCTCAAAACGCTACAAATAAACATATAAAGCCATATAAAACACATAAAATTCCCTATAAAAGCGATCAATCACAGAGTCAGCGATGGCGAAATCCAGAATCAAAGCACATAAAATCGAAAAGAGATTGTCTTGGCATGATAGACGTCGACTAACCAAAGTAATTCGACTATTCTCAAGGACTTCGAGCACACGCATTAACCTAATAGACTGTGCTCTATCACCGGTATATGGTGAATGGAATTCATCCTTTCGGTTATTTATGCATCTCGGGCCGTTGGAATTCATCGAGACTTTGGTGAGAGTTTTGTAAAACTAGAATATAGAGCGGAATAAGTCATCAAGATTCGGGTTTCACCCCTAACTCAGTGACTATATTCCTGTTTGCGTGATAAAATTACGAGATAGATAGGGAGGATCGCATCGAAGTATGGATTTCACTCCTGATTCAACGCAAATTCTCGTGTTTATGGTAAAAATGTGCGTGTCGAACGAGCGATTTGATTCGAGAGTTTGCGGTTTTCACACCTAATCTCAATCATATCATCCGTTTGTGTGTGTTACCAGCCTTAGGTAAGGTTGATCCCGTACGGAACAGTAGTATGCGATGTTCGCACAAAAGTGTAGCGTTCAATGAATTCGAGCGAGAATATCAAGTAAGCTCGTGCGAAACCCCTACTAGGTTTGCACAAGTCGATCTGTTGGTACTTAGACTGTAGACTAGGTCATTTCTAAGACATCGACCTGGACTAGGTCAAGTCTTGCCTAATTCCCTATAGTTATGGCTCTGATACCAATCTGTCACACCCCAACCGATGGCGGAAACATCGGGGCGTGGCACTGAGCGAAACAGATTGTCCAGGAGAATCTATAACAACTGTTAATTATAATATATTACAGGTTCATGTCCCATACCACAAACATATAAAATAAAACAGTTATTACAAACGTTGTTCTCAAGACAAATATCCATTCCGACAACTCATATTTTATTTAATTTGTTTCTATACTCTCCTAGCTTGATTCCATAGCAGCTAACAAGCAAAAGCATCCTAAACACCTGTCACATACGTTAAAGTAAAAGTCAATACACATAGTGTAAAGGTGAGCATACAAGTTTAATAGTATATAGTAGTGAAAGCGAGTTTACGCATAACCAGCATGTAACATGTATAATGTGAAAGCAGGTAGGTCATCGACAATGAAATATGCACAGACGTGACTGCGATTTGTAGAATGTGCAACACATATCACCACTGTGACACGTGAAGAAAAGCCCTTAACAACCCCTGTCCACGACAGGTGCTGAGTCCAAACTATAGTACTATCGTTGCTAAGGTGTCAGGCAACAATCACTGTGTAAACATAATATACAAGCATTCATCAAATAACACGTATAACATGCAGTAATGGTTAGCGTGTAAAAGTGTTTGCGTTGTGTGCTGATGTGCGTTAGGTGTATGTTAGGATCGGAGGGTCTCATGATAGTGTTTGTTTGTTATAATTTGAACAAATGAATGTATATTAATCAATGTAAGGTGCAGCGGAAATAATAAACAAACTTTGTTAACACAATCAAAAGGAAATAGTTTTAGTAAGCACTTGCTTTTCATTGAGCTGAATGATTAAAATACAAGAATGATTACAGCACTGCTTACATACTAAAACTCCCCCTCAGCAAGATGCCCCAAGGTTGATTGCACAGGATGAAAGGATTGGAGGAGATGGAATCTCCCGGACAATCAAATGAAACAGTACAGGGTACTGTTCCATTTATAGGCACAGTCAAACCACTGAAGCATCTTTACTGACATCACCATGAAAGTGACTTTTAACAAACTAACAAACTCTAACTACTGATCTAATACAGACACTGCATATGCTAACCACTGACTACAATATATAACACAAAAGAAGTTAAACAACTGCTGAAACCTTCCACTGATGTGAACCCAGCAGTACTTGTTGTAACCCAGCAGTGCTTGTTGTAACCAAGCAGTGCTTGACCCATAGCAGTAGATTGAACAGCAAGGCTTTGTACTTCATCAGACTTTAGTGTGATCAGCAGTTGTAAGTCAGCAGTTGTACAAATCAGTGGATTGGAGATCATCAGATGTTTCAAATCACTTTCAAGGGGAAAGTCTAGTGCAAACTACTGTTTATTGTGAATCCACTGTTGTGACCTGGTTTTGGCTTTACATCATCTGTTCCTCTGGTAGGGTTCAATCCCAACAGTGTAATATAATTTTATTAAAATTTTAAGCTCTTTTAACACGCTAGTCAAGTTTTAAATTTATAAAATACGATATTCTACCAACACTAAACACACATATGGGCAAGTGCACCTATCTTGAGCATAGTATAGCGTTGGTAAGATACCGAGGTCATCCAAGGACACAAGAGCTTTTAATATCGGTTTATCCACAACGCCTAATCAAATCAAAAGTTTTGAAAAAGGTTTTTAAACATGAAAATAAAAACTAAAATGCTGAAAAATAAAAGAAAATAAAAATAGATAGAAAAGATGAATTACTTGGATTCGACTCGCCTTTAATGTAATCTTTGATGATTTCCGCACTTTTGCAATTTTTAAGAGATTATCTTAGTTATAGTAGTAGGCCCCTCTTTTGAAGGTGACGTTACCCTCAACCCAGTGGTTTGAGTCAGCAAGGATACAATCCCAAAGGATCAGAATATTGGAAGATAATTAATTAAGTTATTAATGCGTAATGTGGTAGGCCCCTCTTTTGAAGGTGACGTCACCCTCGGCTAAGTGGTTTGAGTTAGCAGGGATACAATCCCAAGTAGCCGGGTTAATGTATTAATAGTAGTTTACATATGAGGGGATCAAGCCATTCGCACCCCCGCCATCCAATACCAGTGGGTATTGAACGAGGTCCTAGTAAGCTTGACCCGGGTCCTTGCAGGATCTATACACTAAACAAGGCAAGAACCTTACCAAACCATTCCCTTAACCCCCGACCAGGTAGCCAACATATCTCTATATAGACCGTAGAGATATGAATTGTGAAAATCTTTTATTTTATATAGACAGTAAAATAACGCCAAGACACCACAGACAAATGATAAGGAAGTTTCACCTTCAACATAAGAAACTAGCTATTAAAGTCATTAATACAAAACCAAATAAAATGTGTGAAAAGATTAAAAATCAAAAGTATTACATTAAATGCTTGTCTTCACCAACTGATGTAAGAGACTTAGGCAAACATGGCCTTTGATTGTCAAGAACTCTTACGTTCAATCTTGGATCCTGAGA
The DNA here is from genome assembly GCA_030545235.1 of Helianthus tuberosus. Lineage (NCBI taxonomy): Eukaryota > Viridiplantae > Streptophyta > Magnoliopsida > Asterales > Asteraceae > Helianthus > Helianthus tuberosus. Next base: position 95,644,850 of record CM060407.1, on the reverse strand, counting down.
CTACTACACACACTCTAAGGTGGATCATGAACGATGGATGATGGTGGTGGATGTGGGTGTTGTGATGGTGGTGGATTGTGGGTGAAGTGGGAGAGAGGTGGTTTGCCAAGGAATGCCTTTGAAGTGAACCAAGCACCCTTATTTATAGCCTGTACAGAAGCCCGGACACGGCCCCGTGGTCATCCTTTTTCTCTTTCTTCATTAATTGTAATTTTTCTGCATTAGCTCCACACGCCCCCGTGTCCGCTGGGTACGACCTCGTGTGCAGAAGCGTATCTGTACTATCAAGTTTTGCAAGATTTTGCGAATCTTAGCCTTAACCCCGCCCCATTTTGAGCTGGGCACGCCCCCGTGCTGGGAATAGAAGCTTCCATTGCTTTGTCTTTTCTACAGACATCTGGACACGCCCCCGTGTCCGCTGGGCACGGGGCCGTGGTCACCCTTCTGTTTCTTGGTTTTTGCTTGGGAAGATGCTGATGAGGGGTCCGGCATGCCACGTTTATTCCTTTTCTTTGTATTTATGTTAGATTTTGCTGCATATTCGTTCCTTTTGTTCAATTAAGCTCATTTGATCCTGAAAATACAAAAGGAAGACAAAAGCACACTTTTTCCAACATTAGTACTAAAAGAGTGTTAGTTTTCTACCTCATTTGATGTAATTTATATGTTGCATTTTACACAAATCAAATACTCCCACACTTGAATCTTGGCTTGTCCTCAAGTAAAACTCTTTATTATGTGGCTTACACGCCCAAATGGAATGGGTAGAAGAGAAGTTTTGGGCTTGTCTTTAGTGTCGGGAATCCAAGATCTTTATTGGGTTTTATTTTTATGCTATTTACAATCCTATTCGTTATGATTTATTTAGAACATTTCATAAGAGAAATTAATTATTTGGGCATAACATGCCTCTTTAAAATTCCCTTTATATCCAAGTTCACATATCTCACGGGAGATCACTCAACACTCGGCCGAAGATGTATTTTTGTGAAACACTCGAGACCGGCATGGAACTTACTTCTACCATATGCTTGCCAAGCAATCAATCCTCCTCCTTTTTAACTATAAACCTTTGTAAATATTAAGAGGACTTGGGGAAGGGTTAGGCTTGGGTTAAAGGTAAATGGTTTTGGGTTAGTGGTTAGTAAAAAGGGTTAAAAGCGTAAAAAGCGTCGATCGTCATAAAACTTTTTGTTTTTGTGACTTTTATTCAAACTAAATACTTTCAAACAAAGTTTCTTTGAGGAACTTGTTTGTTTATTGCTAGAGTTCATTTTTTTAATAAGAAAGTTTCAAGAAGACCGATCTTTTTACTAAAATAAGGGGTTTAAAAGAAAAAGGTTTTGGTGGGTAAAGGGTGTTTGTTTTGTGGGTTTAGAAATGAAAAGGTTTAGGCTCAAAGGGGTTAACTAGGGGGATTTTTGTTAGGTGAAAAAGAAAATGAAAAATAATGGTGTTGAAAAGAAAATGGGTTAGTCCTCATGCCTCCATCATTTCCTTACTTGGGTTTAAATTGGTAAGGATCGGGAATGTATTGTCGTGGCAAGTTCTAGAGTCATGAGAAACAAGCGGCTATTGACGCAAGAAACGAAAAATGAGCATTTAGTTTAAAGATGTATGATTGTATGCTCAATAAAGGCACAAAATTCACTTTTGTGGGAATGGGTTTATAATGTGATCAAGTATATATAATCAAATTTTAACTAGAATTGTCATGCCGTTTCATAATTTTCTTATGTTGGTTCTTTTTATCACGACGCTATCGGTTGCAAATTTGTAAAAATATAACCTTTTTAGAACTTGTTATTCCCAAATTAAACCAAGACAAGTAAAAAAAATGAAAAGTTTTTGAATTTTTTTTTGGGGTGATTAGCGGTTCCAATAGAGTTTTGTGTAAGGCTTGTTATTAGGACTTGCAAAATTCAAGGTTTTAGTATCCCCCCCCCCCCCAACACTTAAATTACACATTGTCCTCAATGTGTCCCAAAAATGAGTTTTTAGGTTGATTGAATGTGTAATTAGGTGTTTTAAAACAAAATTTTATGTTACTGGGCGTCTAGGCATGGGCCCGTGGTGGTCTGGGCACGGGCCCGTGTTGGTCTGGGCACGGGCCCGTGTTGGTCCGGGCATGGCCCCGTGTTCCGATTGCCAGTATCATAATTAATAGAAGGCTGGACACGGGGGCGTGTTCAGTGAGCACAGGCTCGTGTCCAGTTACCTGAACTGGGCGTTTGCTGTAGAACCTTGGGCACGGGGCGTGTTGGGGTGATCACAACCCCATGTTGAACTTGCTGTAATGAAGAAAAATTGTCGGGAGGCTCTGTTTTCGTGCATGGGGTGTGGGTTCAAGTTTCCCTTAGTGACCTCCACCATTTAGAGTGTGTTTTACCATTACAACATCATCCAAACACCATTAAAACCATCATTCATTCAAGAGTGGGTTACATAATGTCCTAAAATAAGAAAGCATAAACTAAATCTAGATAAATAGGTCGTGGAATACAAGGAATTTTAAACCACAAAGAAGTCCTAGCCTAGATAGTTTTTATTTTAAGAACAAAACTTCTGAAAAGATAATTTTTCGGTTGAAAAAGGCTTGTAGAACTTCTTCTCCGGAAAGGCCCCCTCACACATCGTTAAGCCATCCTTCTATCTCCCGAGGGAGAAGGAATGTGGGCTCATTTGCGTCCTCATTTTGTGGGGGTGTGACTTCCACTGGAACCTCTTGTAAGTTGTCAAGAGGAGGTTCCGTAGGGATGTCATCCCACCCGGTGGGATTGATAACTCCTTGTGCCAAGTTCCAATCTTCTTGGGGAAGGATTGGTTCCATAGGAGGCACTGCAAGAATGTTCAACCTTTGGTGCAAAAAGTTGATTTCTTGGAAGCTATTCTCTAGCCCCACCGTTAGATAGTTGATACGATCGATTAGGACTTCCTCTACGGATGTCATTTCGTCGAGAGCTTCTCTTAGTGCCATCACATACCGCACAAGGGTTGCTTCGATCGAAGACCTTCTTTCCCTGCGACTGTTTCTTGAATGAGCTGAAGAGGTTCCGCTATTCTGGCTTGACATTCTCAGAAAACAAGTCAAAAAATTTCAAACTAATGAAACAGTACTCCAGCCACGGCCCCGTTTTCTCTGAACACGGCCCTGTGGCCACCTCTCTGCATGTTTTTTGAAACAAGGAATCTTATAGTTTTAAATTATTTTTCTGACTTTTGAAGCATTTTTAAGCATAATTAACTTAAAACAGTGTTGTAAAACTTATTTTTGATAAGATTCCTTGAATAAAAACCTAACAATTATAACAATAAAGCTTGAAATCATGGAGATTTCAAGTTTTAATGGAGGTTTTGAGGAGATAATGAAGAATAAGGCAATAGACAAAAGTAGTAAAGACAAGATGGTTGTTGAGAACCTTCTTTTGAATATACCTTGTAGGGTATATGTGAAGATCCCACCAAATCTTTGTCTTTGGAATGAATCCAAGTGTGCAGGAATCTTGCTGCATTTATAGAAAACGACAACACGCTGGACACGGCCCCGTGTCGGCTGGACACGGCCCCGTGTTCAGACAAAATTCTGACACTTTTTGTCCGTATTCTGACCCAAAGTCAGACAAGAATCTTCAGGTGGGCACGGGGGCGTGTTGACGTGGACACGGCCCCGTGGCCAGAGGTTTTTATGAAGTTTCGTCTATTTTTAAAGAATTTATCCAGATCGGGTGGTTCCTTACTGGATGGAACAACACCGAAGTGCCTGTGGTACCTAAGTTTCCCTAGTTTTAGACAAGAACGCAAAAGGTTATCTGAAATGGTGAATCCTAAGCTAAATACCGGTGGGCGAGACCAACCTTTATTTTCCTTATCCGGGCTTTCGTAAAAGAAGGTATATGTCGAATCACTCAGGTCTATGTATGCATCGGTGGAGACCGATGGGGAATCCTTCACGGCACAATCGACACAGGGACGACTATCGCTCAAGTCCTCACAAGAGTTAGAGGTGCTTTCGGGAGCAATGATGTTGTTGTAATCCGAATGCGTTCTCAATAATTCTCCTTGATCGTCGTCTTGAGATGAACTAGTTATTTCCGTCTCAAGTTCTCTTATCAATTGGAGAATTAATTCTTCCATTTGAAATAATTCTTCGAGAATCATATCACCTAGAAGAGATGATTGAGAGCATTCTAGGGAGAGATAGGGATTGTTTTTACTTTCGCCCATCTTAAGGTTACAGGAAAACGATGGGTCTATATAGTGGGGAGTGTAATTTAAAAAATAACATTTTAAATCTTCATTAGATCCGACACATATTTGACACCACGCACCATAAGAGGAGCAAAAGTAGAAATGATTAGTATCACTCATGTTTATGCTAGAAATTACCAGCCATCGGGATCTTACGGTTCTGTTTTCAGTAACTGAAACTTGGGCACGGGGGCCTGTTCAATGGGTATGGCCCCGTGTTCAGCTACTGTCTTGCTTAAAACAGGATTTCCAGTACCAAAGATTGGGCACGGGGGCGTGTTCAGCGGTCACGGCCCCGTGCTGAGCTCTGCAGAAGCTGAAAAATCTAGAAAAATCCTAAAAAAAACAGAAACATAAGAAAAACGATTAGGCCGTTGATTCCTAACTTTCTTAAAATCCTTGTGTCCCCGGCAACGGTGCAAAAACTTGATGTGCGTTAGGTGTAATATAATTTTAGTAATATTTTAAGCTCTTTTTAACACGTTAGTCAAGTTTTAAATTTATAAAACACGATATTCTACTAACACTAAACACACATATGGGCAAGTGCACCCATCGTGAGCGTAGTATAGCGCTGGTAACATACCGAGGTCGTCCAAGGACACAAAAGCTTTTAATACCGGTTTATCCTCAACGTCTAATCAAATCAAAAGTTTTAAAAAAAGGTTTTTAAACATGAAAATAAAAACTAAAATGCTGAAAAATAAAAGAAAATAAAAACAGATAGACAAGATGAATCACTTGGATCCGACTCGCCTTTAATGTAACCTTTGATGATTTCCGCACTTTTGCACTTTTTAAGAGATTATCTTAGTTATAGTAGTAGGCCCCTCTTTTGAAGGTGACGTTACCCTCAACCCAGTGGTTTGAGTCAGCAAGGATACAATGCCAAAGGGTCAGAATATTGGAAGATAATTAATTAAGTTATTAATGCGTAATGTTGTAGGCCCCTCTTTTTGAAGGTGATATTACCCTCGGCTAAGTGGTTTGAGTCAGCAGGGATACAATCCCAAGTAGCCGGGTTAATGTATTAATAGTAGTTTACATATTAGGGGATCAAGCCATTCGCACCCCCGCCATCCAATACCACTGTGTATTGAAGGAGGTCCTAGTAAGCTTGAACCAGGTCCTTGCAGGATCTATACACTGAACAAGGCAAGAACCTTACTAAACCATTCCCTTAACCCCCAACCTGGTAGCCAACATATCTCTATATAGACCATTGAGATATGAATTGTTAAAATATTTTATTTTATATAGACAGTAAAATAACTCCAAGACACCACGAACAAATGATAAAGAAGTTTCACCTTCAACATAAGAAACTAGTTATTAAAGTCATCAATATAAAACCAAATTAAAAGTGCGAAAAGATTAAAAATCAAAAGTATTACATTAAATGCTTGTCTTCACCAAGTGATGTAAGAGACTTAGGCAAACATGGCCATTGATTGTCAAGAACTCTTATGATCAATCTAGGATCCCGAGACTACTACACACACTCTAAGGTGGATGATGGATGATGGTGGTGGATGTGGGTGTTGTGATGGTGGTGGAGTGTGGGTGAAGTGGGAGAGAGGTGTTTTCCCAAGGGATGCCTTTGTAGTGAACCAAGCACCCTTATTTATAGCCTGTACAGAAACCCGAACACGGCCTCGTGGCCATCCTTTTTCTCTTTCTTCATTAATTGCAATTTGTCTGCATTAGCTCCACACGCCCCCGTGTCCGATGGGCACGGCCCCGTGTGCAGAAGCGTATCTATACTATCAAGATTTGCAAGATTTTGCGAATCTTAGCGTTGACCACGACCTGTGTTGAGCTGGGCACGCCCCCGTGCTGGGAATAGAAACTTCCATTGCTTTGTCTTTTCTGCAGACATCTGGACACGCCCCCCGTGTCCGCTGGGCATGGGGCCGTGGTTAGCCTTCTGTTTCTTTGTTTTTGCTTGGGAAGATGCTGTCGATGGGTCGGGCATGCCACGTTTATTCCTTTTCTTTGTATTTATGTTAGATTTTGCTGCATATTCATTCCTTTTGTTCAATTAAGCTCATTTGATATTGAAAATATAAAAGGAAGACAAAAGCACACTTTTTCCAATATTAGTACTAAAAAGGGTTAGTTTTATGCCTCTTTTGATGTAATTTATATGTTGCATTTTACACACATCAGTGCTGATTGTGATTTTTGATATAAGTAACGTATGTAACACCCAAAAGTGCTTAAAGCAAAAAGGGATCGAATATACTCACAGATTGTGTTGAGTAAATAAACACTCTCTTGGATTGAAGGGAGCGCTGAGGGATTAGCCTGAACAGAATGATAACGTAAGCGATAAACAGTGCGTAAAACGAGGCGGATGAGACAAGTGACGGATTGTCAGCCGATCGGATGACCGTCCGGATGGATGGTCATCCGGACAGATGACCATTCGGACTGATGGCCACTCGTCTGGGATGGATGTGTTTGTGTATGATGTGACTTTGAAGTTTTCGTTGTAGCATTTTATAGAACAAGAAGTGTTTCTACCAATCAGGTCATCCGGACAGATGGCCGTCCGTTCGGATGGCGATTCACTTGAAACTAACTCCATTTGAAGTTTGTGAAGAAGCTTAAGTGTTGAACATCCTAGGTCACCCGGTCGGATAGCCGTTCGATCGGATGGCTATCCGATTGGACGGCGATCCGTTCAGTAACCTGTTCTTTTGAAACTTGTAAAATTTTGTTAAGTTTGGAAAGTTTTACGATTGTACCAAGACGGTATGACAACGTGTTAAACAACGTAACCCTATCAAGCCCAAGTCATCCGATCGGATGGGAATCACCCCGTCCGATCAGCAAACTGTTCTTGACGGTTATTCATGTTTAACCCATGAATCGGTTGTCTCTTTTGATAGAAATCCGTTCTTGGACCGACACTTCACTAGAGGAAGGGTAAAAGGTCTGAACAAGCTCAGATTCTATCGGTTGTTGATGCAAGGGTGTAAAAGAATGTGGAGAAAAGTTAGGAAAGCATCTTTAAACTCTTTTACATTTGAAAATGTCTAGATTTAGGTGAAATAAATGTTTAAACATGTTGAAATCCCGTAGATCTGAGTTGTTCTTGGTGGAATGAGGTCACAATTTGGAGTTCGTAAGAACTCATGATGACATCACTCTAGAACAGTCCAAATCAGCCGATTTCATGGTGAAAAGTTAAGATTTGATGGTGAAAATGACGAAGAAGTGTGTGTAGATCATAGAAGTACAAGATTTGAGGTAGAAACTTACAAGAATCGCGAGAAATCGAGAGAAAAGAGGGCTGGAGCTTGCTAGTCAGAGGAGGAGCTGTCACATCACATGAACAGTGGTGTGACAGGTGCTATTTATAGGCATGAGAGGAGAAGAGGAGGGGCAGTGATGGATCGAAGGGCGGTTCGGTCAGATAGCGAGCTGGTCATTCGATCGAATGGTTTTCGTGAGCTGGTTTTCGACGTTTCATCTCGTGCGTTGAGCGTTGCGAGTAAGCGATGCGATAGTATTACTCATTAATTACACAAATAACCTAACTACTAAATATCATAAAAGAATTCCTTAAATCTTGAGTTCGCAATGAGATGGCGTTGTGATAGAGGTGCGATAGCGTTTGCGATTAATCACCACAAAAACAGCTAAACAAGTAACACATAATAGCACACACACGTAAAATAATATCCATAACCTGTAATTCGGGTAGCAATGCGATGCGATTAGAGATTTATAGCCTATACTCCACATGACAACTAAAGCAACTTAAATTAGGGTATCGATTACAAGCCAATGAGTACAATCAATAATTAAGCAAGGAGTGACAGATCGCATTTATCAATCTTTTCTTCCTTTGACTTTGACTTTGACTTGTACATTGACTTCAAAAAAGTCGGGTTGTTACACTATGCCTAATGCAGCTTAAACCACACGAAAACAACTACCCAACGCATGATCTGGAATTGGCCGCAGTGGTATTCGCATTGAAACTGTGGCGACATTACCTGTATGGAACGAAATGCACTATATATTCAGACCACAAAAGTCTCAAGTATTTCTTCGAACAAAAAGATTTGAACATGAGATAGCGAAGGTGGCTGGAGTTAATTAAGGATTATGATTGCGAAATTCTTTATCACCCAGGGAAGGCCAATATTGTAGTAGATACATTGAGTCGGAAAGGTTACCCACCTTCACTACAAGTTAAATCTATGAGAATGACAGTCACTCCTAAACTTTTGGAGTTGATAAAAGAGGCCCAAACAAAGTCTTTAAGTGCTAATGATCCGATGAGAGAAAGAACGAAAGGGTTTATCGATGAATTAAAAATGAATGTTGATGGCATCATGACTAGGTATGGCCGAATCTGGATACCTTGGTTATGTGAAGTGAAATATTTGTTACTTGAAGAGGCTCACAAATCTCATTATTCGGTGCACCCCGGAGCAACGAAAATGTATCAAGATTTAAAAAGGTGATATTGGTGGCCCAGGATGAAACGCGACATAGTTAAGTACGTCGGCAAGTGTTTGACGTGTTCTCAAGTGAAAGCAGAACACCAGAAACCGTATGGCAAATTGCAACCCTTAGAAGTGCTGATTTGGAAGTGGGAAGACATAACCATGGATCTTGTTATGAAACTCCCCAAAACAAAACGAGGCCACGATGCTATTTGGGTTATTGTCAACCGACTCACGAAAAGTGGTCACTTTCTGCCCATACGAGAAACCATTTCTTCCGAAAAGTAGGCGGAGATTTACACGAATGAAATAGTAGCTCATCACGGAGTGCCCGTGTCTATTGTGTCGGATCATGACACAAGATTCACATCTCGATTCTGGCATAGATTTCATGAAAGTGTGGGCACCAAGTTGCGATTGAGTACCGCGTACCATCCGCAAATAGATGGGCAGACAGAAAGGACTATATAAATGTTAGTAGACATGTTAAGGGCTTGTGTCATAGATTTTGGGGGAAACTGGGACGACTATTTGCCATTGGTAGAGTTCGCGTATAATAACAACTACCAAAGTGGTATACAAATGGCGCCGTATGAAATGTTGTATGGTAGAAAGTGCAGAATTCCCATGTGTTGGGGAGAAATAGGACAGCGAGAACTCGCTCCTAAAGATGTTGTGGAAATAACGAATGAAAAGGTTGATCTAGTACGGGCTCGTTTGAAGGCAGCGCAGGACCGACAAAAGTCTTAAGCGGACAAAAGAAGGCGCCGTATTGAATTTCAAGAAGGAGATCGAGTATTTCTAAAGGTCTCGCCGTGGAAGGGTATAATACGGTTCCGTAAACGGGGGAAGTTGGACCCTCGTTACATTGGGCCGTTCAAAGTTAAAGCCCGTGTTGGAAAGGTGGCATACCAGTTGCCGGCTTTAGATGGAATCCATAACACTTTTCACGTGTCACAACTAAGGAAATGTCTCGTGGATGAATCGGCTTATGTGCCACTTGACGATATCGAACTGGATGAGAAAATGAACTATGTTGAAAGGCCGGTGGCTATTAAGGATTCGAAAATAACGCATCTTCGAAATAAAGTCATTCGACAAGTTCTAGTTCAATGGCAACATCGGAAAGGATCGGATCTAACATGGGAATCGGAAGATGAAATGCGAAAACACTACCTGTCTCTATTTGGTACGTATTAAGGTTTGGGGGACGAAACCTCCTCTAAGGAGGGTAGATTTGTAACACCCCATAATTTGCATGATAAAATATTTTGATGTTTAAATGTTTTACATAATTAGTTAAGTTTTTAAATATACAGAAAGTTCATAAACCTTGAAAAAGTGTACAAAGTGACAACAAAAGGTAACTTGGGGGTTGAATATGTAAAATTAGATAATTAGCATAATAAAAATAAAAACCTAGTATTTGGGTGTGTGTGTGTGTGGTCGCGACCAGAGGAAGGAAGAGGAGGAAAAACCCAACTCCATAAATTGAACTCAAAATTTCAGCAATTAGTAGTGATTCTTGACACAATTCGAATGCATGTGCTTAATTACCCATAATCCAAGTGTCTTGAACATAAGGTGAGTTAGAATTTTATGTTTGATGCATTTTGATGAAGTGGGTTTTAACTAAACCGTGAAATAGTATGAAATTGAATCTATATACGAGTTAGAATCATCAAATATAAGGTGTATTATGCTTGAATCTGATTGTATTAAAGGTTTGGGGGAAAACCCACTTGTTCTAGTAGGATGATGATTTTGTATGTTGAATAAGTAGAGTAATTTATATGAATAAATGTATGTGTACTAGAACATTGATAGATTATTATGTTGTAGGATGAGTGATTTATGCAAGAGTAGTTGATTGTATGAATTGTGAAGATTTCTAGTGAAATTGTGCATAGGATACATGTACATAATGCGTAAAATGTTGTACGCACACCATGTGTTTGATGAAATGCCTCAATGACAATCTAAGTAGTTTGAATGAAAAATGAACTAATATTTTGCATAAGGAAATTTTGGAAAATGATATATTGTCAATTGTGATATAAAATACGAATGGAACATGAGTGTAAGTGTTGTGTGAACAAATGACATAATCTAAATAAGAATGAATTATGTGTAGGATTGAAAGAAGGAGCTAGTTCCGGTTTGCAACAAAAGGCTCAAGAACGAGGTAAGTTCATTTACTTACAATTATATGTAATGTTGGTAGTAGCAAATTATTATTACAAATCCATGTATGTCATTAGTCTTATAACCCATTAGTTTCTAGTCGAACTATAGAAGGTATGTTTCAAATTGAATGACAAGCCAAGAACAAGGTTCCATATTGATTCGGGATGAATGAGTCAATTGGGATTTGAATAAGAATGTTCAAGATTAGGCTTTATGATGATGGTCCGTTATGAACGGATAAATTAGCATGAAATGAGAATGTAAAAGAATGATAATTTTCCGAACCGTATCCAAACGGGTCGACCGCTTGGAAGGAAAATAAGAAAGAAGGTCTTATTATATGCTGACCCATTCGTAGGGGCTTACATATTGGTGTTGATATATGTTAAAGAATGAATATTAGAAAGTTGGATGTTATTGTTAACGGAATTTAGTATTATAATATGCAAGCTTATTGACAATTTTTGTTGTTGTGATATTAGGTAAATCTCAAGCTTAGGATGGCGAGCTCGGATCGAACACACCACATCATCCATATATGCGCTCCTGGTTAAAGTCGCCTACTTGAAAAAGGGTCAAAATGGTTTTTGTAATGTAATGTTAAACTTAAGTTTAGCTGATGTTCATTAGTAGCTTGGATATTATCCTTTAAATCTTATTTTGGGCGGTTTCGTCAAATTACTTGTAAGGAATTTTTGTATGGTTACATCCTTCGTATCTTTAAAAAGTGTCTTAGCACTACATTTTGAATGAAATTGGTTTAAAAGCAGGGAATCGATTATTGTACGAACGGGTCATGCCCAAATTTTCTTTACTTTATGTGAAAAAGTTATATGTCATTTATATCTTTCGGATGTTGAAATAGTGGGCGTTTCAATAATCTAAGAGTAATCTCGATTTTTTCATTAACCTTGTGAAACAGTGCATGGATGTACGTACAAAACATTCCAGGGTTGTAACCCAAGATCATTTACAAGTGCCGAAGGACCCTTGATATCGTTAGATAGATTAAGAAGATGGAGTCTGTAATAGCCATCAGCGGTTGTGCGGCTGTTTAAAGGGTTAGGTATGCCTCATGTTCATTTCTTAACAAAGCTTTATCCTGGTGGAACGCTCAAGTTCAGATTTTGGGAGAAGATGCTGCCTACGGTCTTACCTGGAACGAATTGAAAGAGATGCTTCTTAAGGAATATTGTCCGCGTAGTGAATTACAGAAGATTGAGACCGATTTATGAGATTTAACTATGGAAGGCTTGAATGCAAGAGCTTATATGACTTGATTCAATGATCTAGCTAGGTTGGTTCCCCGAATGTCACTCCTGATTACGTTAAGGTTGAAAGGTATATTTGGGGATTGGTGCCACAGACCCGCAGTCTAGTCATGTCAGCAAAACCCACCACCTATATGGAAGCTACTTCACTTGCAAAGTCATTGACCAATGATGTTATTCGTAAAAGTATCCTTAACAAGAAGGGTGAGACTGAGAAGCTGTCAGCAAAGGCTATTTCAGATAAGAAGATTGATTGTCAGGAGCGCTCTGAACGTAGGTATGAGGATTTTAAAAAACAAAAGTTTGAGAGTTCAAGGAAGGACTATAATGAGAGGCGTGAGAAGAAACACAACACTAGTAACGCATTTGCGGCCAATACCAGTGGTTCAGGGAAAGATGTGAATAGAAATGACAAGGGTGGCTCGGAAAAAAGAACACAAGGAGAAGAGCAGAGGAAGTGTAGCAGATGCAGTCGATCCGGACATATGCCCCACGAGTGCTATGCCAAAAGCACACTGGATGGAACCAAACTTGAATGGTGTTTTGAATGTGGAGAGCAGGTATATATCAAGCGGAACTACCCTAAGTTGAAGGGTCAGAGTACTAGAGGTAGAGCATTCGAGCTAAATGCTGGGAAGCTCGTGATGATCATGCAGTTGTTACTGGCACATTTTAATCAATAACCATTCTGCATTCGTACTATTTGATACTGGAGCTGACTTGAGTTTTGTTTCGAAAAACTTTGAACCGTTTCTGCGTTCTCAAGCAAGTAAGCTAGATAAAAAGTATTCAATAGAATTAGCAAATGGTAAATTGAAAGAAACTAACGAAGTCATTCGTGGTTGTAGTATCCGGTTAAGAGACTATAGTTTTGGTATCGACTTGTTACCAGTTGAGCTTGGTAGTTTCGATGTGGTTGTTGGAATGGATTGGCTATCCATAAACAAAGTTGAGATCATTTATTCAGAGAAGCTTGTGCGAATACCTCGTCCCGATAGCGAAGCAATAATGATTCACGGAGAACAAGCAAGAAGAAGTCGGGAATCATTAGCGTAATGAAGATGCACAAGATGTTGCGTAAAGGTTATCATGCATTTCTGATCAACATAGTTGATACGGAAATCGAGGGAAGAAAGATAGAAGATATCCCAGTAGTTTGTGAATACCCAGAAGTTTTACCTAAAGACTTACCTGGAATACCCCCGCGAGATGGATCGAGTTCGGGATTGATCTTGTTCCTGGCACAACACCTATTGCAAAATCTCCTTATAGACTAGCGCCATCAGAAATGCAAGAACTATCGAATCAGCTTGAAGAGTTGTTAGATAAAGGTTTCATTCGACCAAGCTTTTCGCCATGGGAGCACCCGTTTTGTTTGTAAAGAAGAAGGATGGTTCCTCAAGAATGTGCACCGATTATCGAGAACTGAACAAAATAACTATCAAAAATCGATACCCACTACCGAGAATTGATGACCTATTCGATCAATTGCATGGATCCAGCTACTATTCGAAGATCGACCTACGCTCAGGATATCATCAGTTGAAGATTGCCGATGAAGATGTTCCAAAGACTTCTTTTAGGACACATTATGGCCATTATGAGTTTTTAGTCATGTCATTTGGCCTAACTAATACACCTGCAGTGTTCATGGATCTCTTGAACAAGGTATGTAAACCATGCCTCGATAAATTCGTGATAATATTCATAAATGAAATACTTATTTATTCCTGAACCAAAGAAGATCATGAGCAACACTTGAGACGGATTTTGGAGCTGCTGAAGAACGAGAAGTTGTATGCCAAGTTCTCTAAATGTGAGTTTTGGATTCGAGAAGTTCATTTTCTTAGACATGTCATAAATGAAAAAGGTATACATGTGGATCCTTCGAAGATTGAAATGATTAAGAATTGGGAAGCACCAAGGACTCCCTCAGAGGTGGGTACCACTGGAGATTCATAGAGAATTTGTGACACCCGGCTATTCCGAGCTGGCACTGTACTGATACGACATGCGTTATGAGTATATATAGGCACTAAATTAATAAATAGGACATTAATTTGAGGTATTTGAAAGTTTGACCAACTAAAACTTTACTTAAAATTACGATGGCAATAATAAGTTAAACGCTTATCGCGTAACGAACGAAATGCGAAACGAACGTCGGTGACTGTTCGGATAACGTCAAAATACGAAAAATATTCCGATAAGATTAAAACCCTATTTTTAATCATGTACGTGAAGAAAAATTAGTTAGAACGCTTAAATATCTTGTTCTGCGGATTTAAGCGCGTACTGCGTGATACAATGCCTATACTGCGAAACGTGGACAAATCAGCCAGTTTAGGTGAACAAAATATTATTTAGTAATATTTTGGTGAGTTTTATTTTATAGAATATTAAAAATAATTTTAACGCCTTAAAATGCTGAGAAAACGCGAAATAAAATACCCGGTAATCAGTTAAATACCTGTATATTGCATGAATATATGTATGCGTGATATTTTAGAGAGAGAGAGAGAGAGTGTGAGTGTGGGTGTAGATGGCGGCTAATGTGCCCACCCACCTAAGTTCTTCTTGCCAAGTGTCTTATTTGTGTTAGAAAATAATCATAACAAAATCTTCTAACACACTATCTAATACACAATTCCAAGATTCACCTTTTAAAATTCACTTCTTGTTCTTCCTCTTGATGATTCGGCTGAACACACCCACACACACATACCTTTCATTTTTTTCAAACTTTTTCCTTCAAGTTCATGGTTGATTCAAGCTAGTTTCGGGTAGATTTAAAGATCCAAAGTTGATTTCAAGGCGATTTCAAGGAAGAACAAGCTTATTTCCATCAAAAATCTCATCATCCAAAACCCACTTTATTCTTGAAAGGTATAAAATCTTGTTTCTTTTAACAACATTCTTGATGATGATGATGATGATGATGATGAGCTTGATTCTCGGTTGTTTGGATTTTCACTATTCTTGAAATCAAACCAAACTAATAATTTTTATAAAAATAAAAATGTGAAGATATGAATAAGTGGTGATGTCTGAAAATCTTGAATGGGTGTAGATTTTTGTATTTTGAATTTTATTTGATAAGATGCTTGAAAGATGGTTTCTTAAATAAACAAGGTTGAATATATATGTGTTAGATGTTTAAAGAGTGAATGGAACTTGGTGTTTGAATTAAAATAAAATGAGTATGAAAGCGTATATATAGCCGAAAATTATATGTCTTGTATGTGAGATTTCAAAGTTGATGCATGGTCTTAAATGTTGAAGTTAAATGCATATGTGATGATTTAAGTATGATGAATGAATGATTGAACAAAATGTTGTTATAAATGTGTCATATGTTATCATAAATGAAAGAATACAGTTTCAATGATCTTGAGTATGATTATGACATAAATGTGCTTAAAACACTTGTACTTATACTTGTAGGATGATTAATGATCATCAGAAAAAGGGAAATTGTTGTGATATGTTAAACATCAAATTAAATAAGTGAATAAACATGTTAAATAAAGTTATTTGATGTATTTGAAAGTTATAAAAATTATGTCATAACTTGGTAGCTTTGCATGTTGTACTTTAGGCTTCAAAAGTAAGTAAATCGGGTGCTATTTGCATGATTTTTGTGCTTTTAATAAGACCTGCATATATGTGGTTACAATTTTTATTTTAATCAGTAGATAAAATTTATTTTCTTAAACTATTAAGTCTTGATGATTTGGGATGGTTACGGTAAAGTTCGGTACGAAACTATGCGTTAAAAACGGTAAAAATCGGCTTTTTAAGTGATTTTTGTAAAACTGTTTTAAATCTGATTTGAAACATATTTCATATGATAAATATAAGTATTTTAACTTATATTAAAAGATTTTGGTGTTTGGTTGGTCATACATGACTTCCAACGCACAAAAACAGTACCGGGACGCTAAATTACGCATATTTCAACTTACGTAGAAACGGGTTGTTCAAAGGATGAACTTTGTATATTTTAATTGATATGTGAATTATGAGAATATGAAATGTGATTTACTAAGTGAATTCATGATAATATGAAATAATGATAAGTTTAGACGTTTGTGCGGTAGAAACGGTAAACTAGATCAGAAATCACATTATGTGTGAAATTTTGTGAGAAATATGTTTAACATAATTTAAACAGTTATTTTATGTATATTATGTGTTTTAAACATGATATATATGTGTGAAATATCTTGGCGTGTGAATTTCGATGAATATTCTATGAATATATTAATATCTATACTACTTTAATAAGCATATAGGAAGGACAGAAATGGTCATTTGCCACTTTACAACCATTTGAAGCCCATTGTACAACCTTTCAAGCACAAAGGTGTTGAAAAATCCTTCAACACACACGGAGCAGCTCATACAAACTAAACGGATCTCTTTGACCCGTTTTACCCAAATGTATCCAATATATACCTTCTTTCACTCGATCTGAACCCTAATATTCATTTTATTCACATCCGCCCCCATCCTTCTTCTTCTTCTCTCTCTCTCTCACCAGACGCAATTCTAGGGCTTCAAAACCAGGCGCTCCAAGATCAAGATCTCTGTGATGAATCTCTTTACATCCGATACCAGATCGACTTCCTCATTATCATCACCACCATTTCTAGGGTTTCTTTACCAGTCGCTTCAAGATATACGCTTCCTCAGCGATGAATCTCTCTAGATCCAACACCAGATCGACTGGTTTGACCGCTCGGTATCTTTCTTTTTACAGTATCTTTTTTTTGTTATTTGAATCTGATATGTGTAATATTTCAGATCTGCCGTTGAGTTGTTCGTGTTAGGGTGCACCGGAATAACCAGATGTGGTATGTGTTCTGTAGTTTAGTTTTTTTTTCTTTAAAGAAGTTTGTATTTTTAATTTGAAGTTTTATTATTGTGTTTATCTTGCAAGTATCATCTGGAATTTGAATCGGATCTATGTAATATTTCAGATCTGTCGTTGAGTTGTTCGTGTTAGGGTGATTATTGTGTTTATCTTGCAAGTATCATCTGGAATTTGAATCGGATCTGTGTAATATTTCAGATCTGCCGTTGAGTTGTTCGTGTTAGGGTGCACCGGAATAACCAGATGTGGTATGTGTTCTGTAGTTTAGTTTTTTTTTCTTTAAAGAAGTTTGTATCTTTAATTTAAAGTTGATTATTGTGTTTATCTTGCAAGTATCATCTGGAGTCGATCTCTACACAATTTCAACAAGGTATTGTTTGAGCCGTAGCTTTTTTATTCTGCGAAATGTTTGTTTGTTTACTACTGGATAACCAGATGTGGTATGTGTTCTTTAGTTTAGGTTTTTTTGAAGCCCATTGTACAACCTTTAAAGCACAAAGGTGTTGAAAAAATCCTTCAACAACACGCGGACCAACTCATATAAACTAACCACATTTCACTAAATCTAAACCCTAATTTCATTTCATTCACATCCGCCCCCATGCTCATATAAACTAACTGGTATGTTTGTAGCTGATTATGTTTGTTATAGATCTGGTATGTTTCTAGCTGATTTACATTCTTATGTTACTGATTATGTTTGTTACAGATCTGGTATGTTTGTAGCTGATTTTGTTTGTAGCTGATTATGTTTGTAGCTGATTATGTTTCTTAATCTGTCTGAGCTGAAAGTGTTTGAGGCTGTGATGCATAAGCTGAGCTTGTGTTCTTAATCTGTCTGAACTGAAAGTGTTTGAGGCTGTGATGCAAATGCTGAGCTTGTGTTCTTAATCTGTCTGAAATGAAAGTGTTTGAGGCTGTGATGCAAAAGTTGAGCTTGTGTTCTTAATCTGTCTTAACTGAAAGTGTTTGAGGCTGTGATGCAAAAGCTGAGCTTGTGTTCTTAATCTGTCTGAACTGAAAGTAACAATTGATTTAAAGTAATGAATCAGGTTAAAACTCTAAACAACTTTGCACTTGCATCAAATTATAACTCTTTTTAATAAACTTTTTGAATTTAAAGTGTTTGAGGCTGTGATGCAAAAGCTGAGCTTGTGTTCTTAATCTGTCTGAACTGAAAGTGTTTGAGGCTGTGATGCAAAAGCTGAGCTTGTGTTCTTAATCTGTCTGAACTGAAAGTGTTGAGTCTATGATGCATAAGCTGAGCTTGTGTTCTTAATCTGTCTGAACTGAAAGTGTTTGAGGCTGTGATGCAAAAGCTGAGCTTGTGTTCTTAATCTGTCTGAACTGAAAGTGTTGAGTCTATGATGCATAACTTAAGGTGAGCTTGTGTTCTTAATATGTCTGAACTGAAAGTGTTGAGGCTATGATGCATAAGCTGAGCCTGTGAGGTTACATATGTTTTTAAAACACTTGTACATCATGCTTTAAAGGTTGTTTAAGTTTAGTGGCAAATTACTCTTGTACATCATGCTTTAAAGCGAGGTTACATAACACAATAGACTGTGATGATGATTGTATTTTGAGGGTACATAGAAGATCCGAGTAGCATCTTGGCGGGGCAATATCCATGTTGCATAGTTCTCACTCTGCAACCGTGTGTTGCAGCCATGGCTTTACCTGTAGTTGTGTTCATCTCTCAATTACATGTCTGAGTCTTCCAGATGTTTTGAAAGAAAGTATATATTGGATCCATTTGATTAAAACAGGTCAAATGCATCCGGTTAGTTTATATGAGCTGGTCCGCATGTTGTTGAAGGATTTTTCAACACCTTTGTGCTTTAAAGGTTGTACAATGGGCTTCAAATGGTTGTAAAGTGGCAAATGACCATTTCTGTCCTTCCTATATGCTTATTAAAGTAGTATATAGTATAAGTATATATAGAGTATAGATATAGATATAGATAGATAGATAATGTGCTTAAAATGATTTTAGCCTTTATGTTTGTTACAGATCTGGTATGTTTGTAGCTGATTTACATGCTTATGTTACTGAAGGTTTTAGTATCTAAGTTGAGTGCTTGTAGAGTTGTGATGAATTGTGATGAATTGTGATGAATGTAGTTGAATTTATAGACTTCCAAGCATGCTTCCTTTCTAACAAATCCGAACAGTGTTTGCTTTTACAGCTGTATTTGAACAGTCATCGTCAGTAAAAAACTTCAAAAAGGATAGCAGTAAAATATTTTGGATTCTGAAAGGTTGTCAACTGTTCGAAGACTTTTTGTGAAAAGTCTTTGATAGGTTGTCAACTGTTCAACTGTAAAATCAGGAGTTAGGTTTCTGAAAAAGGTTTCGAAAGTCTTTCTGATAGGTTACTGTTCAATTTTTTTGTCATAAAAAATTACTAAATCAATTTTTACTTTAAATTCAAAAAGTTTATTAAAAAGAGTTATAATTTGATGCAAGTGCAAAGCTGTTTAGAGTTTTAACCTGATTCATTACTTTAAATCAATTGTTACTTTAAATTCAAAAAGTTTATTAAAAAGAGTTATGATATGATGCAAAAGCTGAGCTTGAGTTCTTAATCTGTCTGAACTGAAAGTGTTTGAGGCTGTGATGCATAAGCTGAGCTTGTGTTCTTAATCTGTCTGAACTGAAAGTGTTTAGGCTGTGATGCAAAAGCTGAGCTTGTGTAATCTGTCTGAACTGAAAACACTGTTTGAGGCTGTGATGCAAAAGCTGAGCTTGTGTTCTTAATATGTCTGAACTGAAAGTGTTGAGGCTATGATGCATAAGCTGAGCCTGTGAGGTTACATGTGTTTCTTGTGGAAAATTACTCTTGTACATCATGCTTTAAAGCGAGGTTACATAACACAATAGACTGTGATGATGATTGTATTTTGAGGGTACATAGAAGATCCGAGAAGCATCTTGGCGGGGCAATATCCAGGTTGCATAGTTCTCACTCTGCAACCATGTGTTGCAGCCATGGCTTTAACCTTAGTTGTGTTCATCTCTTAATTACATGTCTGAGTCTTCCAGATGTTTTGATAAGCAAATGAGCAGGTTATGATGCATAATATGTATGAACTGAAAGTGTTGAGGCTATGATGCATAAGCTGAGCCTATGAGGTTACATATGTGTTTCTTGTGCTTAAAACACTGGTATGTTTGTAGCTGATTTACATGCTTATGTTACTGATTTGAAGCCCATTGTACAAGCATTTAAGCATGAATGTGTTGAAACTTTCTTTAACACGCGGAGCAGCTCATGGATCCTAACCGGATCTCTTTGACCCGTTTTACTCAAATGGATCCAATATAAACTTTCTTTCACTCAATCTAAACCCTAAATTCATAAGTTGAGCTGAAAGTTTTGAGGCTATGATGTTGAGGCTATGTTGCATAAGCTGAGCCTGTGAGGTTATGATGCATAATATGTCTGAACTGAAAGTGTTGAGGCTATGATGCATAAGCTGAGCCTGTTAGGTTATGATGCATAAGCTGAGCCTGGCGGGGCAATATCAAGGTTGCATAGTTCTCACTCTGCAACCGTGTGTTTGCAGCCATGGCTTAACCCGGTTTGAAGCTGTGTTCATCTCTCAATTATATGCCTGAGTCTTCCAGATGTTTTGATAAGCAAATGAGCAGGTGGTGTATTGAAATCAATCTTCCCCTTAGGCGATTTAGCCCGCCGCAAGGATTCAGTTTGGCAGGAATTTTCTTGTTATACGGTTGTGGACCAGCTCAATGTGAATGCTGGAGTACTTTAGAAGTCAAGTTGGGTCCAAGGCTTGGAAGAAGGTGGGAGTTGTGGATTTCGCTACGATATGGAGACTTTGGACGAGTAGAAACGAGAAAGAATTTAATGGCAAAAACATTCCGATCGCTAAAGTGTACCAGTTTTGTTTTGATAGTCATTATGTATGATTTCAGAAGCTTTGACCATGTTGATATGTGTATTTCAATTTGTTGTATTCATACACGAAAACTTACTTTCACTTATACTTATATTCTTTTGACTAAATGAATATTTTTTTTTCATGGGTTACATTTTATTTTTCATGGGTTACATTTTAATTTTGTTACATCCCTGTTTGATTTGTTAACCCGTCCTATTCATTTCAACCTTTGATTTATATTTTAACTTTCAGGCTGTAATAAAGGTTCAACCAGAACTAAACGGAAAACTGACAGGTGTCGCCTTTAGACAAAACTGACAGGTGTCGCCTTTAGACAAAACGTATATTTTCAAAGCAAAAACAAACATGAAGAACCCTCTGTTTTTTTCACAAGCAGAACAAACATTAAGAACCCAAAATACCCAAATACCCAAATAACATGATGAAACCCTCTGTTTTTTCATTGAATCAAACCATAAATCAAAACGAGGAACACATCCAAATCATCGAATCAAACCAAAAATACCCAAATAACATATTCAAATCATCGAATCAAACCAAAAATCAATGAGGAACACATCAATCCGAAACTGATTCGATCAGTTCTTTTTAAACAGTTCTCAAACAACCAAGTATCATAGTTTCAATAAACAACCTACATCTTTACTCTAATCAGCCAAATGATCACATGAGATCTGAAACTATAGAATCAAACAAAACGTCATACAATATTAAATGTAAAATTTTAATACATACAATACAGAGACAAAACGTCATACCAACTTCGTAGACTTGACGAAACTTACAGACTCGATAACAAAAGACCGTAATATACAATACAGAGACAAAACGTCAAAGATCCACAAGCAATTGTGGATCTTTACTGACGCACTTCGGAATGTAGCAGATATGAATGAATATAACCCTAGTGGTAGATATGTAATTAGCGAGCTCTGGAATTTCAAGGAAAATCGAAGAGCTACACTAGGGTTATATTCATTCATATCAATCACTTCCTTATGTGCACCACACCATGTTCTAGGAGGTTGTCAAGTGTTCTCGCCTTCGTAGTTGGTGTTTTGCGTATCTTTACATCCGCAGCCATTCTGTACAACAAAACACATTCAAATGAGGAACACATTCGAATCAAACCAAAAATCAATATGAGGAACACATCAATCCGAAACTGATCCGATCAGTTCTTAATATGAGGAACCCAAATCATCGAATCAAACCAAAAATCAATATGATGAACACACAAGAATCAAAACCAAAACACACTGAAAACCACTGATCCGATCAGTTCTAAATATGAGGAACCCAAATCATGGAATCAAACCAAAAATCAATATGATGAACACACAAGAATCAAAACCAAAACACATTGAAAACCACTGATCCGATTAGTTCTTAATATGAGGAACCCAAATCATGGAATCAAACCAAAAATCAATATGATGAAGACACAAGAATCAAAACCAAAACACATTGAAAACCTCTGTTTTGATACCCTAAACCCTAAACCCACAAGAATCAAAACCAAAACACATTGAAAACCTCTGTTTTGATGCATTTTGAACAATATACTCAGTTGATACATCAAACCCAAAATCAACCCTCTGTTTTTGGGTTTATCAACCCAAAATCATCGAATGGAACCCAAAATCAACCCTCTGGTTTTTCAAAATCAACCCAAAATCATCGAATGGAACCCAAAATCATCGAATGGAACCCAAAATCAACCCTCTTTTTTTTCAAAATCAACCCAAAATCATCGAATGGAACCCAAAATCAAACCCAAAATCATCGAATGGAACCCAAAATCATCGAATGGAACCCAAAATCAAACTAATGGAACCCAAAATCAACCCTCTGTTTTTCAAAATCAACCCAAAATCATCGAATGGAACCCAAAATCATCGAATGCAACCCAAAATCAAACCCAGAATCAACCCTCTATTTTTTCACAATATAAACACATTCAAATCATCGAATCAAACCAAAAATCAATATGAGGATGAAGATGAACCTGATCTGTTCGATGATGAAGATGTTCGATGAAGATGATGAAGATGATCTGTTGATCTGTTCGATGATGATGATGATGATGATGATGATCTTGGGAGTTGGGAGAGATATTGGGAGTTGGGAGAGCTGTTGATGATGATAATGAAACTTGTGTCTGCTATTAAGTGTAAATTGTCGCCACCACAAGTCCTGCATTGTATCAAGAGAATATCAATAAACTAAAAAAAACGAGTATCGTATTGCAAAGTTTCACCCTTAAAATTACTAACAAGTGTTGTGTTTTCCGTTGTATCGCGAATTTGGTTTTGGTTATGGCTCAAAACCGAACCGCCCCATACATAACCCTAAACTCACCAACCTAAGTGATATGTTTCCCGCCGCATCGCGCGGGTAAACGACTAGTATATATATATATATATATATATAGAAAGGTTAACGTACATTATCGCTTAACGTACATCACGTACGACAGGTAATTACGCACGTTCATTTTAAAATCACGCACGTTATAACTCAAAAATACAAAATCACGCATGTTGAAACATAATTATCACGCATATTGAAAACATTAATCACACATGTTATAAAACAAATCACGCACATTGTCGTACGTGAAGTACGTTAAGCCGTAATGTACGATATACTTTTTCTATATATATATATATATTTAATATGTCCATGCTTATTCATATAAGTTACGAAGCGCAACTCGTAGACATATATTGCGAATGAGTAGACATGATAAAGAGTCACTAACAAAATCATTTGAATCGCGAAAACCTTAATATGTATATGTATATGGAATTACATATATAAATGCCGACATAATTTAACATAAAGAGTTTTTTTAAAAATCCTCAAAAATATGTGAAAATCCTATGTGACAGAGAAACTTGATTGTTTTTAGAACAATTAGTTAATAGATTATTTCTATCTAAATTAGGATATGTGGATTTGATCCAAGGGTTTACGATAATTTAAAAAACGCACCCAAAGGTGAGTGTCATAGAACCCCACTTTTTACTGTTTTATTAACTGTTTTCGGGGTAAAGAACACGTCTTTAATAAGAATGAATATGTGTTTTCATTTAAAACATGATTTCAAAAAAATGATTTTTTGTGAGATTTCACTGAAACGTCATTTTACTGTCATATATACTATTTTCAGAGAAAAACAGGTTATTAAAAGCAAAGTATATGTTTTCTTATAAAATGTGCTTTAAATTATATAAAGATGTATTTTCATCGAGAATACAATTTTAGAGTATCATGAGATGTTTATGAACTCAAGAAGATGTGTAACTTAAACTGTTTTTGAGAAAAACGAGTTTAAAAATGTACTATACTGGTTTCGGGGAGGAAACTAGGGAAAATAAACGACGTTAGGGATATAATGATCGTGAAGTGAATTAAATTGGTTGGTACAAGTTCGACCCAGTCTCCAGGAGAATACCGCAACTTGTACAATCTACGATATTAAATTCTTACTCAGTAGGTTATATATAACAGGGAATTAAGGACAGGCATTAGATGCATCATAGCCGTTTTAATCTCTTAAGAATACGCATGGAATCGTTGATAGATCTATCAGGCTGACTACCCCTTCGTGATAGGTCGCTGTGATCTAAATAGCGGCGAATTCACATTACATTAATAGTCTAGCATGGATTAACCACTTGATCTTTTTATATAGCTCGTAATGTCTTGCAAACATATGAACCGAAATCATAACGAAAATTTAATATGATTTAATCAAAGTCATGAGTATAAGTTTCCATCAGAAACAGGCTTGCGCAGCTATTTCGGATGAAACCTTCAGTGACATTTTTAAATGAATTAGGATGTAATCCTCTTTCAAATCATATTATGACGACATTATTTTTATTAAAATGAATGTCTTATTTTTAAACACATGAAAATGTCTTTAAAAGTAAAAGTGTTTACAGACCATTAAAGGGTCAAATAAGGAAGTTTTCCTTGAATAAAAACATTACAAAATTACATGTGAACTCACCCTCCTTTGTGTTGACACTTGATTTTTTTAACGTGTTCTACAGGTACATGAGTTCGGCTTCGGAGAATTTTGGCTAGTGATGTGGTAGTATGATGCTTGTGTATCAAAACTATTTTGGACACTTTTTAAACTATGGCACCATGTTTACTATGACTTGCTTATGATGATGTGGTAATCCTAAAAACTATGTTTTAAAAATAACAAAATGTCCAAACCAACTAAAGCATCGACCACTAAGACTTATATGGGTACCAACCTCCGTCACCACTATGTTTGTATTTCCGCTGCGACGTGTGACAGAATTTCTCCAGACTAACGCAACCATTGACGGTATTGACGGACAAGGAGTTTGATTAGACAGAGAAACAAGAGGAAGATTTTCAGATGTTGAAGGAAAGGTTGTGTAGTACGCCAATTTTATCCCTGTCCGAGGGAAATGATGGATTTGTTGTATACTGTGATGCGTCACGTTTGGGCCTTGGATGCGTGCCTATGCAGAAGGATAAAGTGATAGCCTATGCATCCAGACAACTAAAAGTGCACGAGAAGAACTACACAACACATGATTTGTAGTTAGGAACTGTTGTGTTTGCCTTGAAGATTTGGAGACATTATGTATATGGCACGAAGTGTACCGTCTACACTGACCATAAGAGCCTCTAGTGTTGGTGCATATTTGTATGTCCGCCACTGTGCGAATAGGCTAGTTAGAGTGTGTGTTGAATATTGTATAGATTAGTGTGAAAACGGGCCGGAACGTATGTGTTGAAGGCCTTTCGCATGAAAGGAGCCCATTTGTTCCCTTTCATGTGAGAGGACCCAGTCGCCTCAAGGTGCATTCGTGCAAAAGGCTTTGCCTATAAATAGGGGGTTTGGGTTTCTCATTTAATAAGTTTTGGAGTTCCCAGAGGGGAAATGCTAGCGAAATTTCTCCAGAATTTCGCCAGCTTGTAAAAGATGTAAATTCTTTCGGTATGAATGAAGCCTTCAAGCTATGATGTATCTTTCTGCTTCTACTTCGTTCTTAGTAATAATATTCTACTGAATTAGTTCTATCGGGGCAAAAACTCTGTCTAATCCCGTCGGATCCTGGACTATCAATTGGTATCAGATTTACGGTACCAATTCAATCGATCAAACAGTTGATTAATCACCTACGCTCATGAATTTTGGATTTTTAGGAGGGTTTAGATGTAAAACACCAAATTGAAGGTCAATTCACTGATGGATTTTGAAATTGAAGACATCGTTAGATTCGTTATTGATTCTCGCACTTATCTGCGAAGTATCATCATGAAATTCACAGAAATAAAGATTCTGGATCGAAAAATGTGACCGGGAATGTTCGTGAGAAAGTATAGTCACTTTCGCACGAAAGGACCAATCCCTTTCGCACGAAAGGACAAATCTCTATCGCACGAAAGGACCAAATACCTAAAAAAGAGGCATTTTTTATCGCAATAATGAGACGAGTGTCTAGAAAAAAATTGGTGATTGAAAAGTTTTTCGAGTTTTTAACTACCGAGATGGGTTGTTCGGGGACAACGTTGGGAGCTTCAGAGAACAAATTTGATGATGCGATCATAGATTGTTGAAGATAGTGGGGTAGTCATGATACCTATGCATAATGATTATCATTTAGGTTATCTAACTATTAATGGGCCTTAACGATAAATCCGCAATGATGAAAAACTGACTTTTGTGGGCCCTAAATGACATATTTTAGGGATAGTCGAGTTTTTCAGAGATAACAGAGGACTGAATTGCTCAATTTGAAGGGGAATTCAATGATAAGACGTCTGAATTTGCAAAAATGAGGGGAATAAAATTTCATCAAAATATATTGAAATTCCGACATTTTTGAAATTCGTGACGTGCAACGGCATTCGGGTGGTTCCGACTTCAGATTGACCGGGGATGCATAGGATCTAGATTTGTGAGTTCATGATCACAGAAAGTCCAGACTCTACAGATTAGGGTCAGATTGATGTCTTAGGGTTTGAGTCTCAGGTTTTCGTTAAGCCGGTCAGCAGGATTAGCGTCAAGAGATGCATCTGTATTGTCGATACTTATAAGATATCACAGCTTTGTGATAGTCTAAAGGGTTAGAATGGTTAATCTTTGAGCAGAGGAATTGTTTTTCGGACTAACCGCTGGGGAATGATGATGTTTGTTGATTAAGTTGCTGCCGGAACTAGCGGAGAAGACTATACATCTGTTATCGTGACTGAAGAGGAAGAATGTGAATCTGATCATGGAAGAATGTCTCTGAGATCTGAATGTCTTACGAGATGATTTGTTATCCGATTAATATTTGCTAATTCTGGAGATTACCATTACACGGATCCATCATTCAGGAGTGTGCTTAAAGATGATTATGAAAAACGAGATTTCAGATTTTCTTGGGTATTCATAAACTTGAAGTTTACCGATGTGGTGATTCGAAGTTTCTATCAATTGCCAGTTGGGTTTTGAAGATCAGAGGATCAAGCAGGCAGAATACGATGGAGCTGAAATGGTAAATTAAAAAATGAACGCGGAGGTGGTTAATGCCGAAATAGAGAAGCGACATTGATTAGTTTCAAGTTGATGATTTTTCTTGAAGATTGCAATATAGAAAATCAGAGGTCGGGAAATACGCATATAAAGACCCGAAGATTCATTTCAGGGGGAATTTGTGCATAATGAAGATAATGCAAGCCTGAATCATCAATCAAGGGGGAATCGATTGAAGATTTCAAGATGCCTAATTGAAGTTGCAGAATATTTAAAACACAGCTCTTGTTTTCAATGATCAAGATTCGACACTGATGACCAAGGGGGAATCTACTGGTTTATATTTTGTATATCCTTCACTATGCGAATAGGCTAGATAGAGCGTGTGTTGAATATTGTATAGATTTGTGTGAAAACGGGCCGGAACGTATGTGTTGAAGGCCTTTCGCATGAAAGAGTCTTTCGTGCGAAAGGACCCAACTGCCCATTCGTACGAAAGGAGTTCATTTGTTCCCTTTCCTACGAGAGGACCCAGTCGCCCCAAGGTGCATTCGTGCGAAAGGCTTTGGAGTTCCCAGAGGGGAAACGCTGGCGAAATTTCTCCAAAATTTTGCCAACTTGTAAAAGATGTAAACTCTTTCAGTATGAATGAAGCCTTCAACTTATGACGTATCTTTCTGCTTCTACTCCGTTCTTAGTAATAATATTCTATCGAAATAGTTCTATCGGGGCCAAAACTCCGTCTAATCCTGTCGGATCCTGGACTATCACCAACGCCTGACAAATTGTGAGATGTTTAGGCCAATACCTGATGAAATCAATATGAATATGCCACCTTGCCCCTGAATGCCAATAAACCCAGAACCTATAAATCCTAAACCAATAATACCACAACCACTTCCAAACCCAGTGGAAGAATGGTGGACCAACGATTAGAAATCTCAAAACCTAATGAATAATTCTTTTCCGTTTTATCCAAATTACCAACATGAACCCCCGGCATTTCCCCAATGAACTCGGAAAATATGGCAGAACTTCGCCACTATGGAGAGGAACTGATGGATGTAGGAAGTCAGATTTGAAGCGTGGGAAAGAATCTCGTCTGGAAATACGACGAGAGAGAACATCACTTTTAAATAGGAAACTAACCTTATAATATATTTATGTATAATGTATTTTCTGTGTTTTGTGCAGGATAAAAAAAACTAATATATGTATATATATATATATATATAGTATATATATATATATATATGTGGTAGTGTATGTAAGATATATGAAACATAATATATAAAAAGAGTAAAAGTTGCAATGTTCGACTTTTTTGACAATATACTCAAACTAATTGTGTTCATGATATTTTGATTATGTTATTACTTATTCTATGATATTAATATTTGAAATATGTTATAACACCGATGTCGAATGAAGTTAATAAATCCATCCAGAACAATCATGAAAACTCTTTGGACAAAAGTGCTATAGAAAATATAGTAGCTCAGGGAATAGCTGATGAAATACCTTTAATTATCGAAGCTATTAGAAACCCTGTGCCTATAGAAAACACTAGAGTTGTGAGTAGCAAACGTAATCGTAGTAACGATTTTAGCCACAGTGTCAACGGAGATAATGATGATATTATCAAAGCTCTATTTCCTAAGAAAATGAAGGTGATGACTTCCGGGTGTACATACAAAGATTTTCTAGCTTGTAAGCCAACTGAATTCGCAGGCAGTGAAGGAGTTATGGCTGCTCTGTGATGGTTAGAAAAGACCGAAGTTGTTTTAAGATTAGTAAATGTGTCGAAGAAGATAAAGTAATGTATACTTCTAATCTCTTTAGAGATGAGGCATGAGAATGGTGGAACACGATTCTTCAGGCAAAAGGAAGTGACATGGCATAGGCCATGAACTGGAAGGAATTTAAGGAAATGACATAAAGGAAATTTTGTCCCCCTCATGAAAAGGAACAAATGGCTAATAAGTTCCTAAATCACAAAATGAATGATGTAAATTGTCGCTAGTATACGACAAAATTCTTTGAATATGCAAGAATGGTACCAACTCTGGTCTCGCCAGAACCTGTACTAATTTCTCGTTATATTTGGGGATTAGTTAGTGAAATCTATGATATAGTCAAAGCTGCTAGACCTCAGACTATTGAGGAAACAGTCGAACTGGCTAATACTTTGACTGACGGATTAATCCGCGCAAGAGAAGAAAACAAGAAGAAGAAATTATCTCAGAAGACTACCCAATAATTTAACTCTGGTAGTACCTATAGGAGGAGAGGAGCAGGTCAGTTATCTGCACAGTGTTTCTATTGATTCTGTAAAAGGAAGCATTCAGGAAGATGTGCTAAGTACTGCAACTTCTGCAAAACATCTGGACATAAAGAAGAAGAATGTAGAAGAAAAATTAAATCCAGGGTTTGTTTCAATTGCGGAGAAGCATGCCATATCCATCCAGATTGCCTGAAATTGACAAAAGCACCTGACAGTAAGGCAAAAACAATAGACGGAGCCAAAAAGAATGCATGAGCTTTTGTACTCACTGCGTAGGAGGCAGCGATGATTCCGGAAGTGATTGCTGGTATGTTTCTTGTTCATGGCGTGTATGCTAAAGTATTATTTGAATCTGGTGCAAATCAAAGTTTATTAATACTGCATTATGTCAAGCACTTAATCAACCAATGACTGAGCTTAGTCAAGCCCTTATAGTAGAAACGACAGGAGGAAACTCCACCAACATACGCGAAGTACTGCAAGGAGGGAATATAGAATTATTAGGACATAATTTCACAACCAATCTGCTACCAATGTATCTAGCTGGATTCGATGTAGTGTTAGGAATGGATTGGTTAGTGGCCAATCATGCTCGAATCCTATGTGATCAAAATTCTATTGAGATTCGTATGCTAACAGGAGAAATGATCATAATCCGAGGAGATAAGCCAACCAAGTCAACCAAATTCATTGCTATGATGAAGCTGTAAGTTATGCACCGAAGCAAGGCATAGTGTATATGGTCTTTGTAATCATTAACAGTAAAGACAAGGAACTGAAGGAAATTCTTGTAGCATCGAAATACCCTGACGTTTTCCCAAAAGATCTACCTGGACTACCGTGTGACCGAGAAGTAGTGTTCAGAATTCATCTGATACCTGGAACTGCACCAATTGCTAAAGCACCTTATCATTTAGCGCCGACAGAGATGCGGGAATTAAAGAAGTAATTAGATGAATTGCTAGAGAAAGGTTTCATACAACCAAGCTCATCCACTTGGGGAACATCTGTGTTGTTTGTTAAGAAGAAAGATGGTTCAATGCGTATATGTACCGATTATAGGGAATTGAATAAGGTCACAATCAAGAATAGATACCCATTACCAAGGATTGATGATATATTTGATCAACTTTAAGGAGCTTGATATTTTTCCAAAATTGATTTACGCTTAGGATATCATCAACTGAAAGTGCAGGAATATGACATTCCTAAAACTGGTTTCAGAACTAGGTATGGTCATTATGAGTTTACAGTTATGCCATTCAGTCTAACAAATGCTCCAGCAACATTTATGGACATGATGAATAGGATATGCAAACCGTACCTGGATAAATTTGTAATTGTCTTCTTACATGATATACTTATTTATTCCAAGAGCAAGGAAGAACACACTAAGCATCGACATGTACTTTTAACACTCTTGAGAAAAGAGAAGCTTTATGCTAAATTCTCTAAGTGTGAATTCTGGTTGCAAGAAGTGGAATTTTTAGGACATTTGATTAATCATGAAGGAATTCATGTGGACCCTACAAAGATCGAGGCAATTACTAAATAGAAAGTCCCTAAGTCATCTATAGAAATCAGAAGTTTCCTAGGACTAGCAGGATACTATCGACGCTTTATCCAAGATTTTTCAAGGATAGCCATTCCGTTAACTAAGTTAATGTGTAAATCGGTTAAGTTTGAATGGGGACCCAAGAAGGAAGAAGCTTTTACAACCTTGAAGCAAAGGTTAATGAATGTGCCGAAACTTGCATTACCAGAAGGAACTGAGGATTTTGTAGTCTTTTATGATGCCTCTTGATTAGGATTAGAATACGTTTTGATGCAACGTGAGAAGGTGATTGCTTACGCGTCTAGGCAACTAAAGAAGCACAAATAAAACTATATAGCTCATGATTTAGAATTAGGAGCGATAATTTTTTCCCTTAAAATTTAGAGATATGTTTACAGATCATAAACGCTTAAGATATATTTTTGGGCAAAAAGAGTTGAACATGAGGCAAAGACGATGGATGGAAATGTTCAGTGACTACGATTGTGATATCCAATATCGCGAAGGTAAAGCTAATGTAGTAGCAGATGCTTTAAGTCATAATTATCATGAGAATCCGAAACGGGTACGTGCTCTCAGATTAAATTTGCCAATAGATTTATAAGAAAAATTGAAAAGTACTCAGGAAACAGCAATCAAGGATGATGCTGAAGGATTAAAAAGAATAATGAAGGAACTAGAAAAAGGAACCGATGGAATTTGGAGATTCCATAAGAAAAAAATTTGGGTACCTATCCAAAGAAAACTATGCCAAAGAATTTTAGAGAAAACTCATAAGTCTAAGTATACGATGCATCCTGGTAGTGACAAGATGTATCAAGATCTGAGGAAAATTTTTTAGTGGATAGGAATGAAAAAGGATATAGCTAGTTATGTTTCTAAGTGTCTAACTTGTTCACAAGTTAAAGCTGGTCATCAGAAACCTTCAGGTTTACTTCAACAATTAGAAATGCCAGTATGGAAATGGGAATTGATAACAATGGATTTTGTTACCAAATCACCCAAAACAAGAAAAGGTAACGACACAATCTGGATGATCGTGGATCGACTAACCTAGTCCGCTCATTTTCTACCCATGAAGGAAACCTTTAGTATAGAAAGATTAGCTAAGTTGTATGTAGATGAAGTAGTTTCACTACATGGAGTTCCGTTATCCATTGTGTTTGATAGAGATAGTCGTTATACTTCTCATTTTTGTAAAAGTTTACAAAAAGCTATGGGAACACAACTAAATTTAAGTACAACTTATCACCCTCAAACAGATGGACACAATGAGAGGATAATCCAAACATTGGAAGACATGCTAAGGGCATGTGTAATAAATTTTGGAGGAAGTTGGGACGATCACTTGCCATTAATATAATTATCATATAATAATAGTTATCATACAAGCATTATGTTGCCCCCTTTGAAGCGCTTTATGGACGAAAGTGCTGAACGCCGGTATGTTGGGCATAAATAGGAGAAAAACAATTATCAGGACCTGAGATTGTACAAGAAATAACTGACAAGATAATATAGGTCAAGGAAAGGTTAAAGACAGCACGGGATCGTCAAACGAGTTATGCAGATAATAGACGTAAGCCATTGGAATTTAAAGGTCGAGACAAAGTATTGATAAAAGTTTCCCTTTGGAAAGGAGTAGTCCAATTCGGTGAGAAAGGAAAGCTAAGCCCAAGGTATGTCAGACCATTTAAGATTATCAAGCGAATTGGACTAATAGCCTATTAGCTAAAGTTATAAGAAGAAATGGCTGGTATACATGATGTATTTCATGTATGTAATCTAAGGAAATGTTTAGCTGATGAATCTTTGATGGTACCTCTTCAAGATATAGAGGTAAGTGAAAAATTAAAATTTGTTGAGAAACCTTTGCAAATCGAAGATAGGAAGGTTAAGAATCTAAAACATAAGAGATTGATTCTGGTCAAAGTAAAATGAGATTGAAAATGAGGACCAGAATATACTTGAGAATTAGATTCAGAAATGAAACGAAAATATCCATACTTGTTTCAGTGAATCTCGAGGACGAGATTTTAAACAAGGCGGGAAGAATGTAACAAATCCCAAAAGACCCTAGAAAGAGCCTTGATCAAAACCCCGGACACGCACGACGAGACCTAGTGCGAAAAAAGGGGCATCTCAGGCGCCACGTGGGAGAATCCCCTGATTTTCTAGTGACGCGTGGGAGAGTGTCAGGCCATGTAGCATCATTTAACGACACATGGTAAGGCTATGTGATTGACGAGGCTGACCTAGCCCTATTAGGCAGTCGTCAGATTCTCCAGCGACGCACGGGAGAATCCTTGATGGGCTATATTAAGGCAGCCGTGGGACGAGTTCTGGTGCACCTGTTTGATTTAAAATCGACCACTCTTTCCCTCTCGTTCTGTTGTTCGAATAACCAATCCCCTAAACCCTGAAACTCTGCTCCGTAATCAGCGTGCTAACCCTAATCACTGGTACGATACCCTGTCTGATCGATCTGAAACCAAATCAACAGATGTTTAAGTGCTGCCTGAATATGGCTATACTTTGTCATCTACATTGTGGTTTTGATCGCATGATTATCATAAAGTTGAATTGGGTTAATACACTAATACGTGTTGCATTGTGTGTTTAATTAGGAACCCAAGACTTAGACCAGAAGGCTATTACTGAAAACCCTAAATCTATAAACTGAGTCATTCTCTTTTTCTCACAACATTGTAAGTCATTCTCTTTTTATTAAATGCTTTCAAAACCCTACAATATTTTCCAAGTTGGATTTACAGTGGTTAAGTTTTTGTATTCTGAAATTACTATCGGTATGTGAGGTTTTGTATACACTACTAGTCCAGCGTTGCTATTGGACAAAGAGTTAACCAATAGTAATATGACGACAGCCAGCTAGTTGGATAGGTGACAAATACTGATTGAGTAATTGAAAGATATAAACAAATGTAAAAACTCTTAATGCTGTAATTATAACATTGTATATTTTTTATATAAATCTGAATAAACTCACCAGTATTTTTTGCTGATAAAATGTTTTTTAAAATGCGTTTCAGGTGATTTACTGTGAAGAGAAGGAAAAGTGCTATTAGGCACTCAAGCTTAAATAAGTGGCTATGTGAACCCGAATTCCGACCATATGTCGGATTTAAAAGCCTAAACTTCCATTTTTAACTTGAAAACTCTAACTAAAATATAAGGACTTAATAAAACCCTGATCTTTTAATTATTAAACTATGACTAGTATATTCAGGACATAATAAACTGTGACCTTCAAAATAACACAAGTCCTGACATGAGTAAACTCGGACTTTGTGACTTCACAAAGCCTGAATGTTAACTCTGGAAAAACAACGCACGGAATTAACAAAACCAAAATTTCAATACAATAGTTACAATCAGTACGATGGAAACCCTAATCTACCATATGAATAAAACAATAGTTTAACACTTCTAGTATACCATGGTACCAAATCAGTACGATGAAAGATCAAGTTTAATGATTTTGTGTGATGTGCAACCAAAATGATTTGAGAGTGATTAGAGAAGAATGATTTGCAAACTACCGTATAATGATTTGTGAGGGAGGGTTTAGGGTTAGGAGTAGTTAGTAAAGTTTCAAAAATACTCTAGACACCCCCTAACTATAGAGCTTTCACACCAAGGCACCTAACTCATGCAATTCACATTTAAAACACATAATTCGCATTAATCATGTAAACCACCCGTTTATAATTATTTGTGTTAGTCACCAACGTTAAAGAGTTATCACGTGTGTGTTCTGGTAATTCCCCCGAATTACCAACGTAGACTCATTTAACTAACCCTAGTTAAATGCAGTGCTATGAATGTATTATCAAATTAACTGTGGTAAGGTTAAGGTAATAATCTAAAGTTGCGGGTTGTCACATCTGTTGGTGCACACATCTGTCGTCTTCGTCTTGTATCGAGTCTTGTTTAGAGATAGATAGAATAGAGCACGGAATCCAAGAATCAGAATATTTAGGAGTGATTCCACTCCTAATGTAATTTTCTGATTCCACCCGAAATGTTAAATTCTGATTCCACCCGAAAGTAACATGCTGATTCCACTCCAAATGACACCATGTCATTAGGAGCGAAATCAGAACTACTATATATAGGCTTTTGGGGCGAAATCAGAATATAGTTCTAAGTGAGTCTCTTGTATTCCATACCGAAGTGCTGCCGGTGTGAAGATCGATTGTACACAACGTTTATTCAATACAATCAGTGTTTTAAGGTGAAGATAAAGCTGTTTCTACCTTTGTTTCTTAGTTTCCGCCTCTGAAACGAAGTTAAACTCCTCTGAACGACTCGTTCGGGTCGGTACACGATCCTACAAGTGGTATCAGAGCTCAGGAGGAGGACTTCTGCAGAAATTAGCTGGATTTCTTTTATATTTCTATCTTCTGCACCTTCTTTCATCAGTTCAACAAGTTCTAACGGTCAAAATCGGTTCAAATTTTCACAAATTGTATAAAAGTGACTATTAACAAATCCTTGAAAGTTTCATTGCTAAAATCAACTTAAAAATGGACCAAAATGGACTTCGAGTTGATTCTGCTCGTAATGATCATTCCTGATTTCGCCTTGAAAGTATGATTCCGCTCCTAAACTTGTTGTTGATTTCTCTCTTGGATGCCAAACATTTGATTCCGCTCCTAAACTTGATGTTGATTCCGCCCCAGGAAGCCAAACTGTTGATTCCGCTCCATAGTAATTGTTGATTCCACTCCTGGATGATAAATATATGATTTCGCTCCTGTGAAAAGTTTAATTCCGCTCATAGTGCTCAAATTTTGATTCCGCTCATAGTTTCAAAGTCTGATTTCACAAGGTGACAAATTTAATCAGACCCATGTGATTTCATTTAAAGAAAAGAAGATTTTGCATGTGAACATTTAAACAAGCGGCCCAATCATATTATATTTGGTATTCAAGTTGTCGGGCTTTGAGAAGTGTTTGTCGGATATTTGCAAGAGTTCGGCCCAATCAGAAGTATCTTAGCATTGTTTGTTGACTATTCTCGGCCCAATCACAAGTCATTTATCAAAATTGTTGTCGGGTTATTTTAAGAGGTCCAATGATATTGTTGTCGGGTTAATGAGCACTTTTCGTGAAATATTATAATTCAAAAGTGTTTTGTGAGCAGACATAGTGTTAGCCCACTACATTGTGTTCGACCCATTGAGTATTATTTGAGGCCCAACCTGAATTAAAGTCGATCATTGGAATTGAATTGTTGACGTGTGGTTTGTCATTGATATCAGTTCGCATAAAATCAAATTCACTTAGTACGAAGTCCGAATTTTCTATCCGCACAGTTTGGAGTTCAAACTTTTCAAAGGGTCTGGTCGTTTGAATTCGATCTGGGTTATAGTAGTCTGCACAGTTTGTCAACTCTCAGTTCACACAGAATAGTCACCAGTCTGAGTATCAGTTTTGTTTCAGTTGTTTAATAGCGTTTAAACTGATAAGTGTGTGTTTGTTTGTTTTAAGGTGATAAAGGCGTGTTACGAGGAGAACTAGTTTGTTTGAAAGCTTGTTTGAGAAATTCTTCGATTCCGAGTCATGGATACTAAGTTCTACAACGCATTTGCAACACCGTCTGGTCCATCTACTATTGCTCAGAACATGAATTTTGAAAACGAGACAGGAACCACCCAAAAGCCCCCGAAATTGATGAGTATCGAAGAATACTACGGGTGGAAAGACAGATTCGAGTACTAGGTTCAGGCTAACCATCTTAGGTCATGGGAATGTATTTTGAAGAAATATGTTTTGCCACAGACTGATTTGAAAGTTGATAAAAAATACATGAATTTAGTAATGAAGAACGTGATATGTATAGAGCTGAAAAGATGATGATCAGTTTGCTTCAACAAGCTATCAAAGAAGACATTTTCATTCTGCTACAGCATGACAAAACTGCAAAGTCAATCTGGGATGCACTTAAAGTCAAATTTGAGGGTAGCGAAAAAATGATTAAAAGCAAGAAGGCACTGTTAAAGAAAGAGTTTGATCTGTTCAGCAGTCTACCGGGTGAAGACACAAAGAAGCTGATTGAAAGATACTGTCACCTTGTACGATCTATGTCAATGCTTAGTATAAAAAAGGAGTCTGAAGAGTGGGTAGACAAATTTGATGATGCGTTACCGCAAAAAGAGTGGGGAACTTATTTGATGATTCTGAAAAACACAGGGGTTTATGATGGGTTATCAATTGGTGAGTTTATCGAAAAGATTGAGGGTCAAGATTTGGAACAGCAGAAGATCGCTAGGATGAATAGTCCAAGTGGTCAATAGGATGTAAAGATGTACTACAAAGGTAGTATTCCAGTTCCAGAAGCTGAGAGAAGTCCGAAAATTCAGACTGCGTATAGTGCTGGGGATTCTACAGAAAAGATTGATCAAAGTTCAAACAAAAGCAGCAGTGGTTTCTCATTATATCCGAGTGTCAATCCAAATAGTTCATCAGAAAGCTTTCAGTCTCAAAGCACAAAGACAGGAAATGGTTATGTGATTCAGTGCAACATCGCTCTAAATCTTCCAGAAGGTCAAAGTTTTTCGGAAGACATTGCGAAAGATCACATGGCATTACTTGGTTCCGTACTTATCTCGTATGAAGGTCTAGTGGCTGGTCGAATCGGAAATCCTATGCTCACAAAGTAGGATTACGATCAAATAGACGCAGAAGAGATGGAACTGATGGATATCAAATGGTGTCTTGCGAGTGTTCTTAGACGTGCTGAAAAGTTCAAAATGATTACCGGGAGAAATGACTTTCTTGATGCTCATGTATCTACTTTAGGTTTTGATAAATCTAAAGTTACTTGTTTTCGGTGCAGGGAGAAAGGCCATTTCAAACGGGAGTGCAAGAACAGGGAAGCTAGTGGCGCTCAGAATCCGTTTGGAAAAGACGACTACTACCTGAAAGCCATTTATCAGCAAGTTGGTCAATCACAAGACTCACAGACGGCTCATGGTAGAAAGATTGAGGATTCCAAGAGAGGATGTTTGGTAGATTTCAACTGGAGCAACTACATATCTCCTGATAGCAAAGCATGTTTAGTTGATCAAGATGATGAACAACTACCTGAAGGTTTCAGCTGGAATATGTTTGTTGATGAGAAGGGTGATTTCAAAGCTTTTATTGCTAAGATTGTCCGAGAACCAGACATGTTTGCGACATGGATGAAATCTATTGGTGAGACAGTGAAAAGTGTGAAGGAACAGTCTGTTACATCTGAAGAAAGCTCAGAAAGTGCTGATGAAGATTCACTAAGTTCAGATGAGAGTGTTCAAAATGTTGTTACTTCAGAAAAAGAAGTTGTATTTGATCAAACACCGTCTGATTCTGGTGTATCAGATGTTGATTACGAAAAATCTGTAGAGTTTGATCAAACACCAGTTGATAGTAGCAGTGATGATGAGGAAGAGAAACATATTAATGTTGCTAAAACTCATCTTTCTCCTGAAAGTTTTCATTTCTATTTTGCAGATTGCATGGAGAAACTGAAGGAGAAACGAGCTGCTAAAGAACAACAACTAAAGAAATCTGAAGATGGTGTTCAGAAAGAGAATGTTGAAAGTGTTGCTGAGAAGAATGTTGAAACTGAGCGAGTGAAGGAAGAAGATAAGGTGATTAAAGAAAAAGTGGTTGAAGTGGTAAAGACAATCGAGATTGAGAAGATTGTTGAAGTTGTAAAGCCTTGCGAGAAGTGTTTGGAAGCATGCAAGGGTTGTGCAGCAAAAGACGAGATAATTGCTGAGTATGAAAACAAGAAAGAGCAGTTACTGTTCAACCTCAACTATGTGAAAGGATCTTATGATGTCTTGAACAAAACAGTAACTGGTCTCCAAAAGACAAATTCTGAGAGAGAAAAAGCACTTACGATGATGAATGCTGTGATGATGACAAAGCAGAAAGCCATCAACTTTTACATCGAAGAGAGTGCTAAATGGAAGCAAGAGTTGGAGACAGAAAAGATCGAGAATGAGAGAATTAGATGCTTATTACAAAGTTATTCTAGTTCTGATTATCTCATTGATCGTATTTACCCAACTGTTGCAGGTATGGAAGCTTTTCAAGATGAGAAGCCAAAGAAGAAAGATAGTGGTAAGAAACCGACTGTTAGATATAACAAGTGTCCGCCTCCAATTTGGGAAGGGTATTCTCCTAGAAAACCAAACGAGGAGCAACTTGAAAAAGCAGTCAATATAAAGCTAAAAACCGACTCAACTGACGTTTTACCAGATAACATTGATGTCATGTTTACCTCGTCCGATACTGATCATGAGTCTGAGTTAATCAAAAAGGTGGTCGATCAGCTGTTGGATACTGAGGAGGAGTCTGAGTCAAAGTCTGAGTCTGGAGGGTCAAATTCGTCAGTCAACAGTCCAAAGTCGTCGGTTAAACGGTCTTATAGTAAAGAATTTTTGTTATCGAAAGCAAATTTGGATGATGAAACATTTGAAGTTGCATACACTTTAAATGATTTGGACAAATTATACTCTGACAAAGAGTTTCCAATAAGAAGTGTTCGTTTTGACATGATCAAAAAGGTTTTCAAAATGACAGAAATTAATATTTCTGAAATAAAAGATTTAAATCTTACTGAAAAACCTAAAAAGTACACTTCAAGAGTTCAACAACGGTTAAACAAGAAAAAGGGTTACAATTCTGGTTCTGGTTTTCAAAAGAAACAAAACCAAAATCGTAGCTACAAAAAGAAAGGTCTTGGATTTATTCCACCAGAAAATCATAAAAATTTGAAAAATTCTAAAACAAAAACAGAATTTGTGTCAGGTGGACTTGCAGAAGAGGAACAGAAGAAATCATTCTGGAGACAGTCAAATCAAGAATTTCTTGCTGAAAAGAAGAAGAATGGAACTGAAGTGTGTCACTCAAAAGAAACTAGAACCTGTTACAAGTGCAATGAAGCTGGTCACATTGCATGGAACTGTCCGAAAAATGCCAAGTCAAAACTGGGAGTTTCTAACAAGTTGAAAGAAAAGGTTGTTGATGTTGAACCACCAATCGAAAAATTTAAAATTTTTGAGAACTCAACTTATGAGATTGGTGAGTGTTCTAAAAAGAATTTGTACAAAAAGTATGCAAAAGACAATCAAGTATGGGTTGTTAAAAAGTTTGATGAGAAAGTCGGCGATGAATCTGGTTCCACAAAGCCAGAAGAGCCACAAGGTGAGGTGAAAATTTCAGTGAATGATGATGAGTTTCCATCACTGAAATTTGAAGAAGTTAAACAGAAAGTTGGTAAGGTTGATATCTCGAATCAGTTTTACACAGAGAATACTAAGTTTGATGTCGAGAAAACATTCAATGGAAGTGTTAAGAAAATTTTTGGGAAAATGTTGAATGGGAAAGCTAAGGGGGTTAAAGATTTTTATGCAACTAAAAAGGCAACTTACAACCTTACTGCGCAAGAACTGAAAGCCATCAAGTCTGAGAAGACTTGGATGGAAGTATGTTTCCCTTGAAGTCTTAGGACTTTGCCGGAGATCCCAAGTTTGTAATCGCGGATCAGGAATCGGCATCTTTATTGATAATTGATGTTTTGTGAATGAATTTTAAAAATGTTTAAATTGTTACAGGATAAGTGTGAATTGCCGGAGCTTCCATGTTGGTAAGTGTGAAGCAGGAATCGGCATCTTGATTGGTAAAATGGTTTGTGTAGATGTTTTATTCCTACATGTGGTTATATGTTTTAGATATTCTTACAAGTGGTGAGAGGTTGATTCTGACATAGTGATTACTCAAGGTCATTAGTTTGAACTTGATGTAATCCTGATACAAGAGATTGAATGGACAAAATGATGAACCATACCCCTAATCTACAAGTGGTAAACTTAACAAAACTTATTTTCCGGAAAAAACATTTTGGTTAAAACAAACTTAAGTGTTTTGAAATCTTAATGAGAAAATAGTTTTGTGTAAGGGGGAGTTCTGATTGTTTATGCCTAGTGGCTGGTGATTTGAGGCGATTTGATATCAGTTGTCAAGTTTTTGTACAGTTTATTTTCAAATTTCTTTTAATGTGTTTGCATTTTAGGGGGAGTAGAAAATTTGTAGAAAATCCAAAAACATTTGAAAATTTGAAAAATACAAAAACATGATAAAATCAAAAATGAGTTTTGTTGTGATATAGAGGAAATGATAGTACATCAGTAGACAGTTACAGTATGCTAAAGAAATGTAATGTTTAAATAGCGTTAAACAGTCTCACTGATGATATGCCGATAGGTTTTTACACATTTAGTAAGCTTTTTCGGGATATAAACTTAAATTCAAACTTGCTTATTTCGTGGGGAACACTACTTGGATATATAGGTAACCCCTGAAATCTCGTTTGAAAGGTTCCTCTTTCTGAGATACTAGGTCTTTATACTCAGTGATATCTGGGGTATTATCCCGGGACTTCTGCTGAATGGAAGTTCTGACCTAGTCCCCGGATAATGCTTTCTGCAAATGCTTGAAATATAGCGCAGCCCTCAGCAAATTGATGAAACAATAAAATTGATAGTCATTGCTGTTGTAATGCAAAAGATCCTCTAAAGGGGACACACCCAAAAGTCGAGTCATGATCTCTCTGCTGAACGGTAGTTCTGACCTGAGCTCTCATGATTCTTCATAATTTATTAACCCCTTACAGATATCATATGTGGTATACTCACCTGTAAGACTGAATATTGGGATCTGGATACGGGAGTATATTCAAGAGGTGGGACACATGAATGAGTTTAAGTTCTTAAAACATCTAACTCATATCCTGAATCAGTTGAAATTTGTGTGAAAATTTAAGTGGATCAGTATATCGGCAATCTAAGTGAATTGTTTAATTCTTAATATGTAACTAAGCTCAACGGTACTCGTGATTTGTCATAAACTGATATGATCCTCTTGCACAAAACTCACAAAAATATTGTTTGTAAATATTTCTTTACTGCATTTTTTTTACATTCAAAAATACAAAAAGATTTTCAGTGTGTTTTAGCATAAGTTTTTTGAAAAACTCAAAAAGATTTTCGACAACTGATGTTGGAGAGCTGATTGTCAAAATTCCAAGTGCTAGACATGATGAACAAATGGTTTGGGAAAATGTGTTTTGAAAAGAAAAATGATCAAATTTTAAAATGATTCATCAAGTTTATTGAATTATTTTTGAGGGAGAGTCAGTATTAGTGCATACATTGAATTGTTAAATGCGTAAAATTTACTTTTAGGTAGAGTGAGTTTGTGCAGGTTTAATTATGAGCTGGATTGATGATCATGAGCTGGATGAGAGCCAGATTACGATCTTGGAATAACCTCAGAAAGAGCCAGTCAGATTATGATCCTGTAGCAGATGATGCTGAAGAACTAATGGAATGCCAGCACATTGCAAGGGGGAGTCTGTTAATGCTGAGTGAAAGAATGAAGCTCAAAGACTGATCAAGACTGAAGATGCAAAGACTCGACATGTGAGACTCGTCAACATCTGAGGGGGAGTCTGTTGGTGCACACATCTGTCGTCTTCGTCTTTTATCGAGTCTTGTTTAGAGATAGATAGAATAGAGCACGAAATCCAAGAATCAGAATATTTAGGAGTGATTCCACTCCTAATGTAATTTTCTGATTCCACCCGAAATGTTAAATTCTGATTCCACCCGAAAGTAACATGCTGATTCCACTTCAAATGACACCATGTCATTAGGAGCGAAATCAGAACTACTATATATAGGCTTTTGGGGCGAAATCAGAATATAGTTCTAAGTGAGTCTCTTGTATTCCATACCAAAGTGCTGCCGGTGTGAAGATCGATTGTACACAATGTTTATTCAATACA
Organism: Helianthus tuberosus; assembly: GCA_030545235.1. NCBI lineage: Eukaryota > Viridiplantae > Streptophyta > Magnoliopsida > Asterales > Asteraceae > Helianthus > Helianthus tuberosus. The sequence goes on along the minus strand of CM060407.1, from coordinate 95,601,663 downwards.
ATCAGTGTTTTAAGGTGAAGATAAAGCTGTTTCTACCTTTGTTTCTTAGTTTCCGCCTCTGAAACGAAGTTAAACTCCTCTGAACGACTCGTTCGGGTCGGTACACGATCCTACAACATCATCCCCAACTTGAAAGAAATTTATTCCCGAAATTTGATAAGCAGTCTTGGAGAAAAGAAACGGTGAGTTAAGATGACTGTGAATTTTCCTCGGGTACCTCATCATCCCTAACTTGAAAGGGAATTTTGTCCCGAAATTCGCTAGTTGCATCCGGGTTAGGTTCAGTAGTTTTGAATAAGTGAGGATACTTGAGCATCATCTGATCCTCACATTCCCACGTGAACTCCGGTCCACGTCTTGAGTTCCAACGAACTCTCACTATAGGTATACGACTGTGTTTACGGACCTTGACTTCCCGGTCCATGATTTCGACGGATTCCTCAATAAACTGCAGCTTGTCATCGATGTTCAGCTCTTGTAAAGGAACCACAAGTGTTTGATCGGACAAATACTTCTTTAGATTAGAGACGTGAAAAACATCGTGAACGTTACCCAGCTCTTCAGGAAACTCAACCCTGTAAGCAACCTTGCCAATTTTTTCCAGAATCTTGAACGGCCTAACATAACGCAGATTGAGCTTGCCGTGTTTCCCGAAGCGAACCACACCCTTCCAGGGTGAGACTTTCAATAAAGCACGATCGCCCACGGTGAATTCCAAGGGTTTCCTACGCTTCTCAGCGTAGCTTTTCTGGCGATCACGTGCTGCCGCCATACGATTTCTGAATTGAACAATCTTCTCAGAAGTTTCGAGTACGAGTTCTGGACCCATGATTTGGCTGTCACCCACCTCTACCCAACAAAGAGGATTTCGTCATCTCCGTTCGTACAACGCCTCGAACGGAGCTGCCTGAGTGCTAGAGTGTTAACTGTTGTTGTAGGAAAACTCCACCATAGGTAAATGTCTTTCCCAACCTTTACCAAAATCGATCAAACATGCACGCAACATATCTTCGAGTGTCTGGATGGTTCGTTCACTTTGGCCATTCGTCTGAGTGTGATAAGCGGTGCTCATGTCTAGACGTAAGCCGAATGATTTGTGCATCGCCTGCCATAAATCAGATGCAAAACGCGGATCGTGATCAGAAATGATAGAGGTCAGCACCCCGTGCCTAGAAACCACTTCCTTCAAGTAAGTACTAGCAAGTTGCGAAAACTTGTTAGTTTCCTTGATCGCAAGGAAGTGTGCGGATGTTGTCAGATGGTCAAAAATCACCCTAATGGTATCGTTTCTGGTTTGAGTTCTTGGCAAGCTAGTGATAAAATCCATGGAAATCTATTCCCATTTCCACATAGGCAATTATGGTTGCTGAAGCAAACCAAACGGTTTTTGATATTCTACTTTGACTTTCGCGCAAGTCAAGCATTTGCTCACATACGTCGCTATGTTCACTTTCATGTTCGGCCACCAGTAAAAGATCTTCAAATCCTGATACATCTTATCAGAACCAGTATGGACATAATACCGAGACTTGTGCACTTCATCCATCACAAGCTCTCTCATATTACCGTGCAAAGGGACCCATATTCGATCCATGAAGTAGCGAATACCGCCAATTTGTTTTAAAAGCTGAAAGACGCACTCCTGATTCGCTCCCCACGAATACGTGACACCCTTTTGAGTTAAAGCGGTAAGGGGTTAAGCGATTTTTGAGAATCCCACACTAAATCTGCGATAGTATCCCACGAGACCAAGGAATTGCCGCACCTCCGTAGAAGTCTTCGGTGTCACCCAATTCCTGATAGAATCGACCTTTGCCGGATCTACGTGTATTACCGACTCGTTAACCACGTGACCAAGGGAGTGGACTTCTGGAATCCAGAAATCACAATTAGAGAACTTCGCGTAAAGCTGTTCCTTCCTCAAGAGTTCCAAGATAAGACGCAAGTGTCGCTCATGATCCTCCTTGTTCTTAGAATAGATCCGAATTTCATCGATAAACATAATGACGAAATCATCGAGATACGGTTTGCAAACATGGTTCATGAGATCCACGAAGACTGCATGTGCGTTAGTTAACCCGAATGCATGACCAAAAACTCGTAATGGCCGTACAGCGTTTGGAAAGATGTTTTGGGAACATCATCCTCTCGGACTCTCATCTGATGATGGCCCAATCTTAAATCGATTTTCGAGTAGAACCTTGACCCTTCCAGGTGGTCAAACAGATCGTCAATATGAGGAAGAGGATAATGGTTCTTGACCGTCACCTTGTTGAGTTCGCGGTAGTCGATACACATGCAGAAAGACCCGTCTTTCTTCTTCACGAATAGGACTGGGGCTCCCCACGGTGAAGAACTAGGTCAGATAAAACCTCTATCTAACAGTTATTGGAGTTGATTCGACAGTTCTTGCAACTCTCCCAGTGCAAGACGATTAGGAGCACGAGCAATCGGAGCTGCTCCTGGCGTAAGCTCAATTTGAAATTCCACTTGTCGATGTGGAGGTAGTCCTGGAAGTTCCTCGGGAAACACATCGGAAAAGTCATGAATGACTGGATTGTCTTCGATCTTCTTTTCCTTAGACTGAGTATCGGTAACGAGAGCTAGTAAAGCCGGATAACCTTTCCGTAAGCACTTCTGGGCTTTCATAGCTGAAATGATGCCAACTGTAGCACCACTTCGATGACCTTGAACAGATAGCGAATCTCCACTATGGAGAGTAATACGAACAATCTTCTCCTTGCAGAGAATTTTGGCTCGGTGTTTGGACAACCAGTCCATACTGATGACTATGTCAAAGCTACCAAGAGTGAGGGGAAGAAGGTCAATGTCGAACACTTGACCTAGAAGGTCAAGTTTGCATCTAACATGAACATGAGACGCTTCAATTGGCTTACCATCAGCCAATTCTACAACGTGCTTGGTTTCGAGAGGTGTCGGGGTCGATCCTGACAGTCTACAGAATTACAAGGACACGTAACTTCAATCGGCACTAGAGTCGAATAAAACAGAGGCCAAAAGATTGTTCACAGAAAACGTACTGGTCACCACGTTGCCACCGTTCCTAGCTTCACCGGTGCCAATAGTGAATGCCCTTCCATGAGCACCATTTCCACCGTTGTTACCATTGTTGTTGTTGTTGTGGTGCCCGACGTTGTTGTTATTGTGGTTGTTGTTGTTCCCATTGTTGTTGTTGGCGTTATGGTTCAACTATGAGCAATCCTTCTTCATGTGCCCCTCACTCCCACACTGGAAGCACCCCTTCTGATAACCCTGATTTTGTTGTGGTTGCTCTCTTTGTTGTTGATGCGGCTGTTGCTGTTGTTGCTGTTAATGGTGCTGTTGTTTCTGTTTAGGGAACGGGACTCTACATTCTTTCACCATGTGACCTACCTTGTCACACATCTGACAGGTTCGAGTACACTAACTGTAGTGATGAAAATTGCACTTACGGCACTTTGGCTGCTTGCCTGCGTATGAACCTTGATTCTGATTGTTGCCTTGGTTCTTATTTGAAGGGGAAGACTGGTTGAAGTTCTGGTTGCTGTTGTTATCAGTCTTCTTATGTTGCTGGTTTAAGTTGGAAGACTTGTCCGAGTCATTCCACTTACGTTTGTTGTCGGCTGCAAGAGTGGTCGCAGCACCACGCTCTGGTAGTGCACCACGTTCGTGTCACGACCCCCGACCCAGTTTCCTGGTTCGGATGCCGCGGGACAGAAAGCCCGTGGTATTTGTATTTAATTTGGCAGCGGAAATTTAAACAGGATCGGTTAAACTGAAATTACCCACTTATTTCATTTCAAATTTCGGGACAAACCCCGTAATTTACAATAAAGGAATTTCACTGGGAAATCCATGGTTTACAAAAACAAGTTTATTTATTTACTGAGCCACTTCCTTCAAGCTGTAGTGCTACGCGGCACTTTTCCTGGTTCACAGTAAATCACCTAAAACATGTTTAAACATATTTTATCAGCGGGGAAATACTAGCGAGTCATTCAATTTGCACAAAACGACACATTGTTATAATTTACAGCATTAAGAGTTTTCACATTTGCCCTTATCTATTAATTAGCTGGTTCAGTTGTCACTTGACCGGATCTATGACTGTGGACATATCACTAAATTAGGCTCGCCCACCTAAGTGATAAATCATTAGTAGTAATGTGCACAAAACCCCCACATACTGGCAGTAATTAAAGATTAGCAAAGACTTAATCACTGCAAAGTATAACTGGAAAATATTTAGGGTTTTGTAAAGCAATTTGATAAAAATAGAATGACTCACATTGCGAGTTTAACTGGACAGAGTTTTGCCTACTGATTTAGCCTCGTAACCTAGTTAAATAACAATGCACACGAAACTAGGTTAGTAACTTAATACAACATTTACGATAAGCTAACGAAATCAAAACCCTCACGACGAATAACAAAGTATAGCCCGAATTCGGGCAGCACTTAAACATCCATCGGATCGGTTTCAATCGATCGGACATTGTATCATAGCAGTGATCGAGTTATTACCCCATAATCGTAGGAGCGTTTCGATGCCTAAAAACTTGATTTAAGCAGAATTTTGACGTTTTAGAACTAATGTTTCGAACACAGAAGAAAGGCCATGAAATGCGCATTATTATAGCTGAAAGTTGAGTCTCTCGCGGCCCCCATGTAAACCTAAGGGGAATCCTATGCGGCCTGCGAGGGCCACCCTAGCTACGGCTAGGGCTAGCGTGTCACGTGTAGGCTTGCCACGTGTCTAACATGTGGCCTGAAGCTTATCCGGAGAACTTTCAAGCTGTCGCGCCCCGCGTAAGCTTCCCGTAAGTCTTACGCGGCCCGCGACAGAACAATAAATTTTGAATTTCTTGATTTTTCAAGAGGATTAGGGTTTTAGGGGTCCGGGTTTTCACTTACGGAGTGTTGTGGGACATTTTTGCAAGTCCTTACATCCTCCCCACCTTATTTAAAATCTCATCCTCGAGATTTGCTGGAACAGGTAAGGGTACTTTCGTTTCATTTCCGATTCCAGTTCCCAGGTATACTCAGGTCTTCTTTTTGAATCCCATTTTACTTTGACTAGCACCAGTCTCTTGTGCTTGAGGAATTTGACCTTTACTGTCTTCTATTTGAAGAGGTTTTTCCACAAATTTCAACTTTTCATTTACCTCTATATCTTGAAGAGGTACTACCAGGGATTCGTCAGATAAACATTTCTTGAGATTAGATACATGAAACACGTCATGTACTACAGCTAGCTCTTCTGGTAGTTGTAAGCGATAGGCAACTGGTCCTATCCGTTGGGTCACTGGGAATGGTCCTATGTACCTTGGACTTAGCTTTCCCTTTTTACCGAACCGAACTACCCCTTTCCAAGGAGAAACTTTGAAGAGTACCTTGTCTCCAACTTGGAATTCTAATGGCTTGCGTCGATTGTCTGCATCACTCTTTTGGCGATCTCGAGCCATTTTCAGTCTTTCATTGATTTGAGTTATCTTATCGATGGTTTCTTGTACAATCTCGGGACCTGATAACTGACTTTCTCCTATTTCTGCCCAACAAACTGAAGTTCAGCACTTTCGTCCATACAGTGCTTCGAACGGGGCAACATTGATGCTTGCATGGTAGCTATTATTATAGGAGAATTCAATTAATGGTAAATGGTCATCCCAATTTCCACCGAAATCTATTACACATGCCCTCAGCATGTCTTCAAGGGTTTGGATCATCCTTTCACTTTGTCCATCAGTTTGGGGATGGTATGCAGTACTTAGATTCAAGCGTGTCCCCATAGCTTCTTGGAAACTTGTCCAGAAATGCGAAGTGAAACGACTATCTCAATCTGACACAATGGAGAGTGGGACTCCATGTAAGGATACTACTTCATCTATGTATAACTTAGCCAATTTTTCCATGCTAAAGGTTTCATTCATTGGTAGGAAATGAGCTGATTTGGTTAACCGATCTACAATTACCCATATTGCATCATTACCTTTTCTAGTTTTGGGTAACTTAGTAACAAAGTCCATTGTTATTAGTTCCCATTTCCATACAGGCATTTCTAATTGTTGAAGTAAACCTGAAGGTTTCTGGTGTTCTGCCTTAACTTGCGAACAAGTTAGACACTTAGAAACATACCTAGCTATGTCTTTTTTCATTCCTATCCACCAGAAGTTACTTCCTAAATCTTGGTACATTTTATTATTACCAGGGTGCATGGTATATCTACATTTATGGGCTTCCTCTAAAATTTTATTTCTTAAATTTCCTTGCTTAGGTACCAAAATCCTTTTCTTATGGAATCTCCAAATTCCATCAGTCCCTTGTTCTAATTCCTTTACCCTTCCTTTCATTCCTTCAGCATCATCCTTGATCGCTGTTTCTTGAACATTCTTCAGTTGTTCCATTAAATCTAATTGGAGATTTAATCTGAGAGCACGGACTCGTCTTTGTTTTTCATGATACTTACGACACAAGGCATCTACTACTACATTAGCCTTTCCCTCGTGATATTGAATATCACAGTCGTAGTCACTTAGAATTTCCATCCACCTTCTTTGCCTCATGTTTAATTCTTTTTGCCCAAATATGTACCTTAAACTTTTATGATCTGTATGGACAGTAAACTTACTTCCGTATAGATAATGTCTCCAAATTTTAAGGGAAAAAATTATGGCTCCTAATTCTAAGTCATGAGTCGTATAATTTTCCTCGTGCTTTTTCAATTGCCTTGATGCATACGCAATTACCTTTTTGCCTTGCATCAGCACACATCCTAATCCTAACTTAGAAGCATCGTAGAAGGCTTCAAAGTCTTCCGTTCCTTCGGGTAAGGCAAGAATTGGGGCATTTGTTAATCTTTGCTTTAAGATCCTAAAGGCCTCCTCTTGCTTAGGTCCCCATTCAAACTTAACAGTTTTACAGGTTAGCTTAGTTAGTGGAACAGCTATCTTAGAAAAGTCTTTGATAAAACGCCTATAATATCCAGCTAATCCTAGAAAACTTCTGACTTCCGTAGCTGATTGTGGGACCTTCCAATTTATGATTGCTTCTATCTTTGAGGGATCTACGTGAATGCATTCGTGATTTACCATGTGTCCAAAAAATCGTACCTCTTGTAGCCAAAATTCACACTTCGAGAATTTGGCGTAAAGCTTTTCCTTTCTCAACAGAGTTAAGAGGGCATGCAGGTGCTCACAATGTTCTTCTTGGCTTTTGGAATAAATAAGTATATCACTGATGTAGACAATTACAAATTTATCCAAATAGGGTTTATAGATTCTATCCATCATGTCCATGAATGCTGTAGGGGCATTCGTTAATCCAAATGGCATGACTATAAACTCGTAGTGTCCATACCTAGTTCTGAAAGCAGTTTTAGGTATATCTTCTTCTTGTACCTTCAACTGATGATATCTTGTGTGCAAATCTATTTTGGAGAAATATCTAGCTCCCTGAAGTTGATCAAAAAGATCATCAATCCTAGGTAATGGGTATCGATTCTTAATCATAACCTTATTCAGCTCCCTATAATCGATACACATTCGCATTGAACCATCCTTCTTCTTTACAAACAGCACTGGCGCTCCCCAAGGGGATGAACTAGGTTGTATGAATCCTTTACTTAGCAATTCATCTAACTACTTTTTCAGTTCTAACATTTCGGTAGGTGCTAACCGGTAGGGTGCCTTAGCTCTTGGTGTAGTTCCAGGAATTAGATGAATTCTAAACTCCACCTCCCTATCTAGTGGTAATCCAGGTAGTTCTTCTGGGAATATATCTGGATATTCTGATACTACTGGGATTTCCTTAAGTTCTTTGCTTTTAGTGTTAATGATTACCGAAATCGTATACACTATTCCTTGTTTTCGTTCATAACTAGCAACTTTCATTACTGAAATGAACTTCATTGGTTTACGTGTTTATCTCCTGTAACCACAACTATTTCTCCTGCGGGTGTATGAATTTCTATGGAATTCTTATCACAGAGGATTCGAGCATGGTTGGCTACTAACCAATCCATTCCTAGCATGACATCGAATCTAACTAAATTCATGGGTAGAATGTTTGCAGAAAATTTATGGCCTGAGAGTTCTCTTTTTCCTTCTTGCAAAACCTTATCTATGTTAACAGAATTCCCATCTACCGTATAAATCTGCTTAACTTTGATTAAAGGTTGCTTAAGAGCTTGGCAGAATGAAGTATTTATAAAACTTTGGTTTGCAATAGAGTCAAAAAATACTTTTGCATAAGTGTCATGTACCAGAAACGTACAAGCTATCACATTAGGAATCAGATCTGCTTCTTGTGTTGTCAGCTGGAAGGCTCTTACATTCTTCTTAGGAGTTCCTTCTGCAGGTTTGGCCTTGTTATCAGCTGGCTTGACCAATTTCGGACAATTGGGTTTGAAGTGTCCCGTTTCGCCGCAGTTGTAGCAGATTACGGTCTTCTTCCTACATTCCTCCTCTCGGTGGCCTGGTCTCTTACAGAAATTACAATTTTCCTTGCATTTTCCAAAATGTTTCTCATTGCAATTTCCGTAAAATGGCGGTATGGAAGGCTGCCCGGTTCCCTTTCTCTTGAAATTACTATTATTATTATTACCCACACGTAAACCTTGGGTAATCTTTTGGGCCAATTCCTTTTTCCTGTTTTCTTCCCTTGTGCGTACCAGTCTGTCGGTCAGAGTGTTTGCCAATTCGACCGCATCGTCGATGGTGCGGGGTCTCGCAGCTTTGACTATATCACGAATCTCACTAATTAGCCCCCAAATATAGCGAGAAATAAGTACCGGTTCTGGCGAGGCCAGAGTTGGTACAATTCTAGCATACTCGAAAAATTTCGAAGTATACCCTCGGCAATCAACATCCACCATCCGGTGGTTCAGGAACTTATTTGTCATTTGTTCCTTTTCATAGTAGGGACAAAATTTTCTTTCCACCAATCCCTTAAATTCCTCCCAACTCATGGCATAGGCCATGTCACTTCCCTTGGCTTGCAGCACCGTGTTCCACCATTCTAACGCCTCTTCTTTGAAAAGGTAGGATGCGTACATTACCTTGTCTTCCTCGGCACATTTACTGATTTTAATTACTGTTTCGGTCTTTTCTAACCAACGCAGTGATGCAGTTGCCCCTTCATTGCCTCCAAATTCAACTGGTTTACAGGCAAGAAATTATTTATAAGTGCAACCAGGTGTTGCAACTTTCATTTTCTTAAGTATTGGGGCCTGAATCACATTATTGTCGTTATTGCCGCCTCCATTCACACTATTACTAAAATTATCATCGCGAGTACGTTTGCCATTGTTGGCTTGCTAAGGTTCAACGGGGTTCTTAACAGCCGCGACGATTGCAGGGATAGCGTTGGCTTTTCCCTGAGCAACGATATTTTCTATATCTTGCCTATTAAGAAAATGGTCTTCATTATTTTGTTTGGATTGGTTAACTTCATTTATCGGTTGGTTGTCCGCGTTTTCCATCTGAATCATTAACAATATATGCAAATTATTGTCACAAAATGGATAGTAACCAAACACAATAGAGCAGTCACATAAACAATTAAGTCAACACGTACAGCCAAAATTGTCGACCTTGCGACTTTCATATGTATTTTTATATTAGTATGCGTCGATACAAACCATCTATTTTACAAAACTTTTATTTTTAGTTATTATTATACATTGTTATATTATTATTATTATTATTATATTTTATATTTTTTTTCTACATATTATTATTATACAATCACACAACCACAGTTAGCTGGCCTTTCAGAAACGACGCTCCCTCTCATCGTATTTCCAGATGATGTTTTCCCCCACTTCCCGAATTCGGTTGCCCGCATCCACCAACTCCTCGCTGTAGTGGCGTAACTCGACAACGTTTTCTGTGCTCATAGGTGGGAATGGTGCGGGTTCAGGGTCAAACTGGGGAAAATAGACATTAGGGTTATTCATGAAATTCTGAAAGTGCAAGTCGCTCGTCCACCACTCTTCCATCTGGCCTGTAACAGGTTGTGGGTTGACAATAGGGTCCGGAATAGCAGGTTCAAGGTTAATTGGAAGTTGTGATTAGGCAGGGAAATTGAAAAGGTTTTCATCGGCAGGTCCGATGAGGTCACAATTCGCTAGTTTTCGATCAAGCTCCTCCCAGGGTGGCATTTTCTGGGCTTGCCCTGAACTTACCTCGGTCTCTTTTCCTTTCCCTTTGTCCTTCGGATCCTCAGTCTTTTTCACCTTCTGGGCAGCTGGCTTCTTCCTACGTCCGCATTTCCAATCCAAGATTCTCCTCCTCTTTTTAGGCTTTTTTTTTCCTGCGGCTGGGCCTGGAATACTATTGGTTCTTCAGTATCCGCTTGATAGCCGGATAGAGTCCCGGTTGTATCCATATCGGTGGTATGGATAGTAAGTTTCGGAGTGCCTCCGACAGTTCATTCATGCTGTTGGCACACATGAATAAAACACAAAATTTTAAGTTAAAATTTTATTTATTAAATTAAATTCTCACATAATCACAAAATGGCAATCTGAATAATTAAGTACTTCTAAATACTTAATTAGCTTAAATCCGTGGCTCTAATACCACCTTTTTTTTGTCACGACCCCCGACCCAGTTTCCTGGTTCGAATGCCGCGGGACAGAAAACCCGTGGTATTTGTATTTAATTTGGCAGCGGAAATTTAAACATGATCGGTTAAACTGAAATTACCCACTTATTTCATTTCAAATTTCGGGACAAACCCCGCAATTTACAATAAAGGAATTTCACTAGGAAATCCATGGTTTACAAAAACATGTTTATTTATTTATTGAGCCACTTCCTTCAAGCTGTAGTGCTACGCAACACTTTTCCTGGTTCACAGTAATCACCTAAAACATGATTAAAAAGATTTTATCAGCGGGGAAATACTAGCGAGTCATTCAATTTGTATAAAACGACACATTGTTATAATTTACAGCATTAAGAGTTTTCACATTTGCCCCTATCTATTAATTAGCTGGTTCAGTTGTCACTCGACCGGACCTATGACTGTGGATATATCACTAAATTAGGCTCCCCACCTAAAGTGATAAATCATTAGAAGTAATGTGCACAAAACCCCCACATACTGCCAGTAATTAAAGATTAGCAAAGACTTAATCACTACAAAGTATAACTGGAAAACATTTAGGGTTTTGTAAAGCAATTTGATAAACAGCGAATGACTCACATTGCGAGTTTAACTGGACAGAGTTTTGCCTACTGATTTAGCCTCGTAACCTAGTTAAATAACAATGCACACGAAACTAGGTTAGTAACTTAATACAACATTTACGATAAGCTCACGAAATCAAAACCCTCACGACGAATGACAACGTATAGCCTGAGTTCGGGCATCACTTAAACATCCATCAGATCGGTTTCAATCGATAGGACATTGTATCGTAGCAGTGAACGAGTTATTACCCCGTATTCGTAGCAGCGTTTCGATGCCTAAAAACTTGATTTAAGCAGAATTTTGACGTTTTAGAACTTATGTTTCGAACACAGAAGAAAGGCCATGAAATGCTCGTTATATAGCTGAAATTTGAGTCTCGTGCGGCCCGCGTAAACCTAAGGGGAATCCTACGCGGCCCGCGAGGGCCACCCTAGCTACGGCTAGGGCTAGCGTGTCACGTGTAGGCTTGCCACGTGTCTGACACGTGGCCTGAAGCTTATCCGGAGAACTTTCAAGCTGTCGCGCCCCGCGTAAGGTTCCCTTAAGTCTTACGCGGCCCGCGACAGAACAATAAATTTTGAATTTCTTGATTTTTCAAGAGGATTAGGGTTTTAGGGGTCCGGGTTTTCACTTACGGAGTGTTGTGGGACATTTTTGCAGGTCCTTACAGTTCGGCTTCCAGATCAGTAATCTTGTGGGCGAGACGGATAATCCATGGAAAGTTATCAAGATTCTCAGTAGTGACCATACTCTTGCTTTGTGGCGCCAAGCCTTTGAAATACAGCTCGATCCTCCTGTGGGGCGTGTTCGATAAGTTTGGGCACATATTTGCAAGCTCATGAGATCGCTTCGTATAAGCTTCGATCTCCGATCCCATCATCTTCAGATGATAGTACTCATTTTCCATCTTTTGAATTTGATCACGGGGACATTATTCCTCCCTCATCAACTCCTTGAAATCATCCGAAGAAGTTGCATTCGCCATTTCAATCCCAAGCATCCGAACTTGGGCGTTCCACCAAGTTAAGGCACCATCCTCCAATGTGCCTGAAGTACTTCACCCTATCCCTAGTCGGATAGTTACACATAGCAAAAGCTGACTCAGCCTTCTCAAACCAACTGAGAAGTCCCACCGCTCCTTCGGTTCCATTGAATGTTTGCTGCTTGCGATCCACGAACGCCTTGAAAGTACAGACAGACGGATTGTTCTGATTTTGGTTCACGTATTGACCTGGAGGTGCAATAATGTACAACGTACGAATGTGAGTTTGAATATACGAATAAAGAACAAGAATCGTCTTGTTGTAAGGGTCGTACCAGCTTGCTGAGCTGCTAAAGCCTCAGCCACACGCGTATTGATAAGACCCGTCAACTCTGCCTGAGTCATGACAATGTTGCCACGTCCACCGCCGCGGCCACCACCGCGTCCACCATGTCCACTCATGATTCTGCATTTAGAAGAAGAGTGAAAAGAGTAAGGATCACGATTGAATAGAAGTCAATCATCGCTGTGACTCCTACAGATTGTTGAATCCCCAATTATGTCGGATAATGAGTCAGAATCCTTTCACACTTTCTAAGCCTCACTAGGACTCACATGCACCCCAAATTATTATTACTTCTGCACCCATAATGATAATGTGATTTTCATGTTCATCTTAACTTGCCTCAAAAGATCCTCATATTCAAGTGTTAAAAGCTAAGGTGTTGTCATAATGACAAGAATCACGAAGTTCTAAAGATTCTATAGTAATGTGTATGCAACTATATGGAATGTAATGCGTATGTGTATGGTAGATGTATAATGTATACAGTAAATAAAAGACGAACCTTGCAATCTGGAGCGGTGTGTCATGGTCGCTTTCGAAACTGATTCGGTTATATTCTGGTTTTGTAAAAACGTTTTAAAATCTAGTTCACTATAACCAGTGGCTCTGATACCAAACTATCACACCCCCAAAATACCACATGCGGAAACCACCGCGAGGCGTGTGACGTACCAGGATCTAGATACTAATCACATTGAACTAATAGTAATATAATAAATTCAAAATCTCATTCAACATGAAGAGTGTAATTCAAAACATCTGATTTAAAACAATATATGTTCAGCGGAAGCATTTGAAATTGTTCTAAGTATTTGAAAACATCTTGCTTGCAAAACATAGCATAACATCAGATATGTTAATAACGGCACGACCCATGACATCCATAGCTCCTCCGATTGCAAGCTCCGATTCATGAAGTCACCTAACGACCTGCAAGCATGCAGAAAAAGTGTATCAGCAAAAAGCTGGCGAGTTCACAGTTTTGTTTTAACGAAAATCATGATAAGTGTTTTAGTTTAAAGACATGTTATGATTAATAAACTCTGTACCGATTGACTGTTCGTTTTTGGTGTCCACATCAATGTCTATCATCATTGATCAAAATGTTTAAGGTTATTAGTTCACGCCCGTCCTCCCTGGTATGGTGTGAGGTTTGTTAAGCGTAATAGCGCTATCAACTAATACCCCGTTGCCTCCCCGACAACTAGCTCGGTATGTAACTAGTGACTTTTGTGATAGAGTTCGAGTTTATTAACCAACATCGAAATAAAAGAAAAGTAGTTAAAAGTATTCCTCCCCAGAATATTAGTTTATTTCCCCCCCCCCCCCCCCCCGTCCCCCCCTCCCCCCGGGACGTATGCTTGTGAAAGAGTAGTGAACTCACCTTAGTTTACTTGGTATGCGTTAACGTGCTTTTACGTGTTAAATAATGTTAGGTCCATTACCCGTGACCTAATGTACAATAAATGTAAGTATATACGCGAGTAGGGTTTGCAGTACCCTAAGTGTCCAAACAACAGTGTTTATGTGATCTGGTTAACATGTTTATCATACAGTAACAAATAGTGGATTCTCTAGTTAGTTGGGGACATTTTGTGCAATATTGAGAACTCGGGTATAATGTTTAATTAATAACTCGGAATAAGTACACATGAGTAAGCTGGGGTTCTAACCACTATCATGCATACATGTAATGAAACCCGGATTCTAAACACCAATCTTTTAAAATCAGACAAGGCATACATACACAGTCTCATCAAGCACGGACATGTATACAAGTGTATACTTAAATTCGGACTAGCACTTAAGCACACGTTTAAATTCGGAAAAACATATATGAATGCTCATAAATTCGGACCACATAGAATCAACTAAACTCGGACCATGTACAATCAATTAAACTCGGACCACATATCCAGAATTAAACTCGGACCTATTTGTTTTCAACAAGTTCGGATAATGCAGACATAAACTCTGAAATCACTACTTAAACAAATTCAGATTTTTACACATTTCCTAATCTAAACGTTCATAAAAGTACACATAAAATCGGAATATGCTCATACATGTAGACTCTGAAACAATCAAACCTCTGACATCATTCTCACTCACAAACTCGGATACTTCATGTTTAAAGAAACTCGGACTCTCATGAGTTCAGACCTTAACACTAATATATTCGGTCCATCTAACAACCATGTTTTAAACTCTGACACTTTTTATTTGATACTAAACTCGGACTTCATGAGATCCGCAAACCCTGACCCCCCTTTGATCCATCCATAAATTCGGACCATATGTGGGATTTAAAACCCTGAACTTCCATTTTGAACTTGAAAACTCTAACTAAAATATAAGGACTTAATAAAACCCTAATCTTTTAATTGGTAAACGCTAACTAGTATATTTTGGACTTAATAAACTCTGACCTTCAAAATAACACAAGTCCTGACATGAGTAAACTTGGACTTTGTGACTTCACAAAGCCTGACTGTTAACTCCGGACAAACAACGCACATAATTAACAAAACAAAATTTTCAATACAGCAGTTACAATCAGTACGATGAAAACCCTAATCTACCATGTGAATCAAACAACAGTTTAACACTTCTAGCATACCAATTGCGTTTTAACACCAGGCAAACCATTATACAATCATTCTCAAACTATAGCACATTCAATCAGGATGATTAACTAAACACAGAGCCACATGTTTAGACCTCTAGGGTTTGCATGAAATCAAAAAGAAAAGATATCAACGTACAATCATGAGGCAATTACCTTAGATTGAATCTAGATGGATTGAAAGATCAAGTCCGATGATTTTGTGTGATGTGCAGCCAAAATGATTTAAGAGTGATTAGAGAAGAATGATTTGCAAACTACCGTATATTGATTTGTGAGGGAGGGTTTAGGGTTAGGAGTAGTTAGCAAAGTTTCACAAATACTCTAAACACCTCCTAACTATACAGCTTTCACACCAAGGCACCTAACTCATGCAATTCACATTTAAAACATATAATTCACACTAATCATGTAAACCCTGCGTTTATAATTATTTGTCTTAGTCACCAACATTTCAGAGTTATCACGTGTGTGTTCTGGTAATTCCCCGAATTACCAACGTAGAGTCATTTAACTAACCCTAGTTAAATGCAGTGCTATGAATGTATGATTAAATTAACTATGGTTAGGTTAAGGTAATAACCTGAAGTTGCGGGTTGTCACAAATATGATCTGGCTGTTGCGGCTGCTGCAGATGATGTGGTGCTCGAGGTGGTGGGAACGGTATGGCAGGTAACCCCCCTCTCTCTCGTCTATCCTGCACCTCCCGAACTAACCAACCCATTAAATCGATAAGCCTGTCAACGTCGGCTCATAACTGCGGATCTGCTGCAGCTTCTAGGGCATGACCCGGAATAATATGTTGTGGAAATTGGGGCGCCCCGGAAGGTGGTGGTGGCGGCTGTGGCATCGCTGGTCCGTCAGATCCACCGGAGGGTCCTGCACGGCTGCTGCAGTAGCATCTGGAAAAGGATAGACTAGATCAAACTGCTCCGGTAGGTCCCGTTGTTGCCTTAAGAGACCTGCGCAGGTGTTAAGCCGCTCACCGAGGAAGTCAAACTTCTTAATCAGGTGCATCCCCCACAACGTCTGAAAACCCATCCGCGTCGGTGTTATGGGTGGCAATAACTGTGGGTCATCCTCCGGTACGAGGCCAAATAAACGGGCAATGACGGTCACGTATGTGCCGCCATACAAAACTTCGCGCTCCTGCCGGTGATGGACGGAGGCGAAGCACTGGGCTAGACCGTGTGCTAGTGCGCACGGCCTCCTGTACAAAAACAATAAAAAAAGGACGTCGCTGCTCGTACACCACTCACGGCTGTGGCCGCGGGCTGTAATAGAAGTAGAGAGCATCCTATGTAGATCCCTGCATATTGTGTTAGCGAAATACGGAAATTAATAAATAATAATCACAATAATTACTGTAATAAATGTACGTACCTGTACAATGGGTCATCAACATGTGAAATCCTCCCCTTCGACTTGTCGTGCTCCCAAGTACCTACCCCCGCAACCACCTGCCAAAACCCTAAAAGAGTGGGTCTACCTACCACTACTAGCCCCTGCGTATAAACGTCAGTATCGATCTCCTCCTTCAAGTATAAACTGCTATGAACCGCAAAATGAGCTAGCGTCATCGAACGCCAAACACCAGCAAGCCTGAAAGAAACCTCAGGCGAAGGGGGGGGAGCAAGTGGCTGTGCAGGCAGGTGGTCGGCCTGAGGAGGGTGAAATGTGAATATTGATAAAACTTGACCAGCAGCTCCCTGTAGCTCGGCGTGTGCGCTAAATCAAAAAGACGATGCAACGACGAATCCACAGGAATGAAATAATGGAGTCTAGGCGTCTCACAAATAGCCTTGATCGCATCCCTGTCGACCGCGACATGCGATCCAATGTGCATTCTCCTAAGCTTTCAGCAAAAACAGGCGGTGGGGGTGTCATCAATAAACTCCAGATATGGGTGACCGTGCAACGGATCCACTGGCGGTGGCGGAGCCCGCCGTAGACCCCGCGGATGCAGTGCCTCCTGAATCTGAATCTCATCCTCATCCATAATCAATCTGCAAATAAATATCGTATACGTATAAGAATAATACTAAAAATAATAATATTTAATATTTATTAGAGTAAATTGCCACAATCGTCCCTGAGGTTTAGGTCTGTTTGCGAGTTTCATCTAAAATGACTTTTTTGTGACAAATTGCCCTTCACCTTCGATATTTTTTGTCATTTTCATTCAAACCATTTACTTAGTTTAGTTTTAAGCTGAAGGATATTCGGATGAAACTTGCAAATACAAAACCTCAAGGATGATTTTGGCAATTAACTTAAATTATTTTTAGTTTCTTTTATTTAATTAATTAATTTTGTCACATATATATAAAACAGAATATACATCTGGTTCTTATAAAAAAATTAATAGTTTTCTCACAAAATTTTTATAAATTTTCATCCAACCACTAACTCAGTTATTTTTTTTTCTATTAAGGTGAATGATCTTTTAAATTTTATAAAGTAACAAAAAAATTTACTCTTATTCATTTTATATACATCAGTTTTATAAAATAAAATCTACTTTAACCTTAAATTTGTTCCTAATAAAAAATAGAAGCCATTGCCCCCCCCCCCCCAAACAACGTATCATTACCAAAACTTAAATTTACCCACCAAATAATAAGTATAATGCAATGAACCAAAAGTTTCTTTACTAAAATCACTCGGAATAAATATTAGTTAGTTACCCTCATAATCTTAATTAGATAAATATTTTATTTTTGCCGACATATTTCTTAGGTACTCAACACATTTAAAAATATGTAACGTTTTACAATTTTTTCTATCTCTACACTTGATTAAATACTAAAAGTTTTAATCGATTATTATGCGATGCACACCATTGATATTTATTTTATATATGTTTTCTCTTTATAAAACTAATCTATATAAAAAAGCTGGATATTAGTTTATGTCTTAATTTATAAAATTTAAAACATCCTTCACCTTAACAAAAAAAAAAAAAAAAAGAAAACTGAGTTAGTGGTTTGAATGAAAATTTTAAAAAATTATGTGACAAAACTGTTAATTTAAAAAAAAAAACTGCAGGTATTGTTTTATATATATGTGATAAAATTAATTATATAAAACAAATTAAAAAGAGTTTGAGTAAATTGCCAAAATCGTCCCTGAGGTTTTATATTTGCCAGTTTCATCCAGATATCTTTCAACTTAACATAAAAAGTAAACTAAGTTAGTGGTTTGGATGAAAACGGCAAAAAATGCCAAAGGTGAAAGGCTGTTTGGCACAAAAAAAGTTATTTTGGATGAAACTGACAAACAGGCGTAAAACTCAGGGATGATTTTGGCAATTTACTCTATTTATTATTATTATTATTATTATTATTATTATTATTATTATTATTATAAAAGTTACAACACAACAACAATAATAATAATAACAATTTTAACAATAATAACAAAAATAACAACAATTCTAAGAATAATAACAATAATAATAACAATTTTAATAATAATAACAATTAATACTAAGAATTAAAAAAAAATTAACTGCCCCGTATATGCATCGTATAGAGGTAGACGGGGCGTCATGTTTTACCCAATTCATCTTCAACAGTCAAAAACAAACCCCAAACCCTCAAATTCACAAAATTCAGTCATTCCTATGGTTCTAATGTATAAACAATTGAAGAATATGAAAATATAGGTTGAAATACGTACCATGGAAGCTTCAAATCTAAAAAATACGGTCCAGATACGCTCCAACATGTATGTCCGTATGTATGTGTGTGGTATATTTGGGGGGATATGCAGAGCTCGTCTAGGTCTTACACTGATATACGATGCATAGACGCCTCGTATAGGCCTAGAAGACTCGTCTATGGAACCATCTGAATTACCATTTTACCCCTGAAATGCCCCTAGTATAGGCCTCATTCAGGGGTAAAATAGTAATTAACCATTTTAGCAGAATCTTTTTGAAATAGTTAATTACCATTTCACCCATGAATTAGGCCTATACTTGGGGCATTTTAGGGGTAAAATGGTAATTGAGCAAGACGACCCGTCTAGCTCTAGACGACCCATCTTGGGGAATTGCCATTTCACCCCTGAAATGCCCCTAGTATAAATTCAGGGGTGAAATGGTAATTAACCATTTCATAAGATTCTGCTGCCATGGTTAATTACCACCCGTGAATGAGGCCTATACTGGGGGCATTTTAGGGGTAAAACGGTAATTCGTTAAATCCCTTTTAAATATTCAAAATTTAATCAAGACAAAGTTGTCGCTTAACATATAAGTATCGTCTAGGGCTGTACGAGGCGTCTAGTATTTTAAAATTAGCTTTATACCCCTGAATGAGGCCTATACAGGGGGCATTCAGGTGTGAAATGGTAATTCTTTAAGTCCCTTTTAAATATTCAAAATTAAATCAAAACAAATTTACCGCTCGACATATACGACCAGTCTAGGTCTAGACGAGGCGTCTGCTTTTGGTAAAATTACTTTTATACCACTGACTTAGGACTATACTGGGCATTTCAGGGGTAAAATAGTAATTCTTCAAGTCCCTTTTAAATATTCAAAATTTAATCAAAACAAATTTTCCGCTCAATATATACATCCAGTCTAGGCCTAGACGAGGCGTCTAGTTTTGGTAAAATAACTTTTATACCCCTGAATTAGGACTATACTGGGGCATTTCAGGTGTAAAATGGTCTTTTGGATTATCATAGACGTCCAGTCTAGGCCTGTACGAGGCATATATGTTTATTTTTTTGTAATTAACTTGTTTTATGCAAAAATCCTATTAATTACAAACATCATTCTTCCATTTTACTGTCGATATAATTAATACTCGGGTTTGGGTTTGGTGGCGGATTCATTATCGATTTATACCATTCTAGACGGGGCATGTACATATTTTCCCATTGTCTCGCATGGGGTCTTCGGTGCATTAACCATAGCCCATTTATTGGTGGCATTGGATAATCCCCTTCCAGCTTAACATGTATGAAGTGGTTATCGTTAACATGTGCAAGCGTTATGAATAGTGGTTGTCGATCAGCCGGAGGACTCAATATCGGGAAGAAAGTGGAACTCCCATCGATGCTTAACAGGTGCACCCCGATACCGTACCTTTGTGCAATAAGAAGCCCTGTGTGGGGGAAGTCCATCTAGTGACTCGGGGGACAACTTGACACTGAATCCCAAATTAGGCCCTCACAATGCGTGTTAAAATATCCTTCATCCCATGCTTCAAATATTGGCAACCAGGTCGATTCATTCTGATCCATCTCTAGCACAAGGTCTATTCGAATGTGCCCCCATAAACGTTCTCCCATACCTAAGCCCACAGCCACTGACCGAAACCCACAATGACCATCCGGCCTCACATCTTGTACGCACGAGATGTGCGGGTGAAACATTGACGGAAGGGCAGACATAAACTATTTGATGATTGCCACGTTCTCTTCCCCAACTATTAAGGAAAAACCATTATCATCTCGTATCTCTTTCTTTTTAGAACTCGTTGAACGACTTTGGCCCGTTTTGTGTTTTTGAGACCTTATAATCGACTGTGGAGAGGCCTTTGATGGAACGTACGAGATGTGGCGGGGGTAATCGTATTTACTTTGTCGGGAACCTTCAAAGCACGTGTATGCATCACCGAAGGAGCTTCTCCTCAATTCTTTATCTATACGAGCGACCACGTCCAACCTTTGTTGTACTTGCTTTGTTGTTGGTCGGCCACGAGTATTTTGTTGGACAACCGGTGGTTTCTTGGTAGATTTGGTTGGAGTCAACACCGCTTTAATCTTTGACAACAAGTTTTTTTAGAACAGGGGGTGCGACTCTAATTATTGTCTAACAATATTGAGCTCTTCGACCACGTCAACGTCATCATCTATCAATTTACAAGGTTGGAAGTTAAGCTTCCGCCAGAAGACGTCTATGTCTTCGAGTTGAATCGGACGCTCTGCACGCTTAAAAACAATATTGTTTAAGCCACATGATTAACAGACATATATCATACAAGTGTTGTACGTTTAACAATTATTACCTGCACGTAGGTACTTTTCCGGCCTACAAGCACACGGCAACGCACAACTGTACCACATCTGGAAACCACATGATCAATGATAGCGCTGCAAGAAGTCTAGCTTCCTAAGTAGCTCTCCACTCAACAAGTCAAGGGATGTATGGGAAACTTTTCCACGTAGGTGATCAAACAACGGGTTTCTATGGTGGTTCATTATTTTTTCGATGCATTCTCGAAAACTCCTCCTTATTTCACCGTACTGTGTTTCAACTATA
Source organism: Helianthus tuberosus (assembly GCA_030545235.1). Lineage (NCBI taxonomy): Eukaryota > Viridiplantae > Streptophyta > Magnoliopsida > Asterales > Asteraceae > Helianthus > Helianthus tuberosus. Next base: position 95,580,233 of record CM060407.1, on the reverse strand, counting down.
TTCTGGACACGACCAACTATACGGTCCAGCGAGCTCCTAACTAGCACGTATCTCTTTAAGTTGGCGTGTTGGCTCTCAACTCTATTTATGATACGATTACCAAAGTTGAGACTCTTATGAGTCCACGCAAAGACGAAAATTTCATTATAATCTTTCAGCCAGTTATCATACACGTACTTCAAGTCCCCTAAAAAGTAAAAATAATTTATTAAATGTACATAGGTGAGTCATATGTTATTAAAAGAACTTACTTGAACGTTTGCACTCCACAAGTTGCTTTTGCAGGTTGCATAAGTGGTACACGTATATGGGTACTGATGGAGACTCACACAATGACCCCCCCTCAGAATGACAGAACTTTTTGCCAATATTCTTCTGTGAAGGCACTCTTGTAGTACTTCATAATGTTCTGTTGTATGTGAAATCTACAGAGAAGCTTGGAGGCGTCTGGAAATACTTTAGCACATGCGCTCCATTAGGGCCAGGTCTCTATCTGTTACAATCATACATCGCTACATACAATCATCCAACATTGACTTGATCCTCTCAAGTACCCATAAAAAGTTATCACTCTGTTCTTTATAGATAACGGCATGCGCGATACAAAACGAATGGTTGGTAGGCATCATACCAACAATCTGGACAAACGGCATATTATATATGTTTGTCTTGTACGCCGAATCGATGAGCAAGACGTGGGGGAATGCACGCCACATATCACTCGAGTAGGGATGAACAATGAAGATCTCTGTTACGACCTCTGTTCCGGGTTCCTCCCGTGTCTCGTAAATAAATTTGTTTTTTATCCGGATGTTTTCTAGTGACTTCATGGGTGTCAATCCGTCTCTTTGTTCAGCTCTAATCTTTTGTACAACGTTTTGAACGTATTTCTGAACATGAAACTTGTCGGGGTCCTGCTTCCTTATCGTTTGAAAAATTTTCCGCGGCTCCATGTTTTGAGCTGTCAGCTGCTCGATCAGTTTGTATTCGTTTGGAGTAAACCTTTGCACAAACGCGTGGGCCGAAAGGTCCTCACAAAGTTCGTGGTTATGTTCAATGTTTCCCCCTTTTGTCTCCCAGATTTCATACAGATGGTCTCGTACCGCCAACAGGTAAAACGGGCAACCGATTTTTTTGGCTTCCAGCTTTTCTAATTGTTGCTGTAGTATGGTGCTCACCATCACGGTCACATTCAAGCCATACCCTCCCGTTCCTTCCCCCGATTTTTTTGATCGACGGGTCACAATAACAAAACCATCCGCGTTTTCAATTTCTTGTGCCCATTTCTTTAGTTCATATAGAGAGTTGAAAACCTGTAACATCGACAGGGTTAGGTTAGATTTTGTATTTATTAATATAATAAAAGTTATTATACTAAAAATAATATTATTTATTATTATTATAAAAGTTATTATAATAATAATATAAATTTTAATAATAATAATAATAATTAATAATAATAATAAATTATTATTAATAAAATTTTAACAACAACAACAACATCAATAACAACAACATCAACAACTACAACAACAAATTTTAATACAAATAAAAACTAATAATAATAAGAATACTAATAACAACAATTAATAATAATAATAACAACAATAATAACAATAATAATAACAATTTTAACAACAACAACAACAACAACAACAACAACAACAACAACAACAACAACAACAACAACAACAACAACAACAACAACAACAACAACAACAACAATAATAATAATAATAATAATAATACAAATTTTAATAATAATAAATGATAATAATAAGAATACTAATAATAACAATTAATAATAATAACAATAATAATAACAAAAATAATAAGTATTTTAACAATAATGTCAATAATAATAACAATTTTAACAATAACAATAATACAAATTTTAATAATAACAACAATTAATAATAATAAGAATACTAATAATAACAATTAATAATAATAATAATAACAATAACAATAATAATAACAATTTTAACAATAATAATAACAATTTTAACAATAATAACAATAATAATAACAATTAATATGTCTAATGTAATTAAATAAATTTGATACCTGCTTTGTGAAGTACGGATTGCCCAGGATGGGGGGGTGCCTCACCACCATATCCACCATATCCTTCAACGTCCGGATAGTTTTGTTAAACGTAAGGATTGCTTGGGAAAATGAATTGTTGATGACCACCGTCTCCTCCGTATCCATCAGGATAGTGTTGTTGCAAGTAAGAATATTCACACCCGTATCCATAATCCGGATACCCTTGTTGCGTCGGATAACTTGGTTCATCAGCATGGTATTAGTCATCTACAAGGGAGGTTTCATCAACAGGAGGATGCGTGTTTAAGTCTAGAAACGGTCTGTTTTGTTTTCCTTGTACACTAGACACAGCCTCCTCTTGCTCGTTAGAATCGGGAACGCGAGACTCCTCCAAAAAACAGTATCATCATTAGTAAATAATTAATTAAAATAACAAGTAATTAAAATTCTTAAGCTAATAACTGTTACCGAAATGTTTTCGGGCACCCATGAGTCGCTAAAATACGGCCCAAAGTCATAGTTGCCATCCCAGTATGATGACATTTCAGCACCTCACAAGTGATAAAAAAAAGAAGGCAAAGAAGAAGCTCGGTTCAAAGAAGCAGAACTATTGGTGGTTGAAGAATGCTCTGCAGGTCACTATTTATTTCCAATATGTATGCCTCGTATAGCCCTAGACTCCCCATATTACTTTATGTCGCATGCCAAACATATAGTCAAATCAGTCCTCATGACGCCCCATCTAGGCCTAGACGAGGCGTCTTGCTCTATCTTATTGCTCGCTCGTATAGGCCTAGACGCCCCGTCTGATGTAATTGATTTGACTTGGTAGGAGGTTCAGTGGCTAGTCGGAGACAAAAACCCAAGACGCCTCGTATAGGCCTAGACGAGGCGTCTTAAAGGCCCTAGACGCCCCGTCTAGGCTTATACGATGTGTCTTAAAGGGTGTGGAAATAGGCATTAAGGTGTGTGAATATGTACACCTTTTAAATAAAGATAACTATAGATAAGGATAGAGAAGTTACTATGAATGCTCTTAGCCCTAATATTTTTGCCCTGATGGAAATGCAGTCTGAGAGCAATACCAAACAACTCATTGGGAATCAAACCTACAAAGGCTATATGGGATCATTATTTTTTTTTATTACGGCTAGATCACCCGGTTAGGCATTTGGTCTTTGATCACCCAGGTCACGAGTAGGAATCCTGCGGTTGGCATATTATTACTAGTTTGAACCGATGCCACAGTTACCCCCCCCCCCGCCCCCGCAAGATCGATCCTGAGACCTCCCGGGCAGGAACCACACGTAAATGGGTAAACCTTCCCACCTCCCCCAAACCAATTGGTCTGCGGATCATTGGCATCATTATTTGTTTCTCTTTGCCAACTGATAACACACGACCGCCCAAACCGTCAGAAACTTCCGACGAATTGGTCAACATTTAAAAAAAATTAATTAAAATAGCTTTTGACCATATCCATTATAATATGTCGTTTTTTCTTCGTCAGTGAAACCCCCATTTTCTTGTGGTGTTATATCGATCATTGTTGTCTACTTGTCCACTATGAGCTCACATATTTGTTTTTGGTTGTCCGAGTGATAACTTCCCACATAGATTACTCCATTTGAGCATGTTTATTTTTGAAGTTCTCTTCTCATGCACAACCATTTCGAACACTTTTCCTACAAAAACCAATTTGTCGCTTTTTTTGTCACAAAACTAAAACCCTTTCTTGTTCGTCGGAATTTTGTAAGAAAAGCGTGAGTGTTTTCGTTCGTAGGAAATACGTAGGAAATTTTGGTAGAAATAATAACAATTTTCTTGTACTGACATATTAGTTGTTGGGAATCATGGTATCAGAATAATAGCGGAAGCGGTTTATATAATTTACCAAAAGCCGATTATATAAATTTGATTTATTAATCCGATTAATAAATATTCCCAATCAGGATCAAGGTTATACGCGTATAAACAAATAAACATAATAAACAACCATAGAGGGTTTTAGTAATCAACCTTTGACGACTACATCGGAATTGTAACACGCGGGTTACAACGAATCCTCGCTAGTAGGAAGTTCACAACCGAGCACAAGATACCCCCGAGTAGAACCGGCCAAGAAGAAGGCGGTTATTCTAAAAAGTGTCTAATGGGTTTCCACCTTAAGCATCCTTTTATTATAAAAGGTGTCTCTTGGGTTTCCACCTTAAACATCCTTTTATTATAAAAGGTGTCTCTTGGGATTCCACCTTAAACATCCTTTTATTATTAAAGGTGTCTCTTGGGTTTCCACTATTATTATTTCACAAATAATAATCTACCTACTCGTGAACATATACGATTCGTGTACCAATGTGTAACTCTTCGGATCGTACCGAGTTAGTTACGTTGACTTTAATTAAGGTCGGACATACATATATCCAACAATCTCCCACTTGGACGATTTTAATTAAAAGAGTCAACGTGTGCAGAGTTGGATGCCTAGCTGCTTCGCACTGCTCTTAACACGGCATGACACTGTACAATAATCAACTAGTTCTTTGCGTTCAAGTAACACTTTACTTAACCAAATACTATAGCCCTGATAATTCTATCAATAAGTCCCTTCTGTATAGAACATTCGTTGATCATAAGACATGGATCATTCATTCTTATATAGTGATCAACCATTCTCTATTCTCGTCTTTAATTCAAAGTGGTCTAACGAACTACTCTTAGTCCGAGCGTGGCCACGCGTTTATTCCAGTTTGAGTTAACGAGGGCACCAGAATATCTAAACTTCTAATCCCATAGAAGTACAGAATTCCATCAGCACCATACAACTCCCACTTAACCTTGGATTCCTCCCAACGCTACCCGGATTACTACCCATGTTTCAGGACAGTGTTAGATAACATCAAAAATTTTCCTTGATCAATGTAGTTTAATATGTGCCTAAAGAAAAAGGACAGATTGAACATATCAATATCAAAACATCTCATGACTTAGATCCATGGAGATCGTTTTGAAGTGAGTCACATCCAATATCATTCCCTAGTGATATCTGTGAATTTTGATTCTCAAACTCTTGAGTTATTCATCTCATGAATACAATCATCTCAATTCACAATAGTCTTACATTCAAGTTCATTCCCATGTAATTTGATCGACTACGGATATTTTAGAATACGCTTATTCAAGGATATAAACATACAAATAACGAACGCAGTTACAAAATAATTAAACTTGCATTTAACCAATAAATCAAATAACTATTTCAATGTAACTGTTGTAGTTCAAAATTAAAACACCAATACTAACTACAGATCATGCCCACTGTCTAGCAAATCTAAGCCCTATTTTTCCAGCATGCTCCTTGTGACACCTGTGTCACTTCAACCATCAAACAAATTCCAAACCAATGAAATATAGTATTTCATACTTGGGATTTGTAAAAATATGTGTATCGTTTACACATATCAACTCTTGTTCGATATCAAGCTTTAAATCGCTTTCTGGAGGGTTATACGCGCACTGATGCGTAAATATAACCAGTTTAATGCAACGAACACTCCGGAATAGCAAAATAGGCTTAACATACCTTAAGTAACCTTTACATAACTTAGAAATAAGTTTTGAAGGTTTTGGTATGGCAAAATCTAGTTTATTAACTTACAGGGACTAAACTTGACAAACTGCGAAAGTATGCCAATTTGAACTGTAACGAACATTCCGGAACATGACCGTAAGTTAAACATACCATAAATATCCTTTACATAGCTTAGAAATAGGCTTTGAGGTGTTTGGTATGCTAAAATAAACTTTTGGGTCATTCAGGGACTAAAAGTGTCAAAAAGTGCATAAGTTTGCATTTTCGCGCATAACTTACGTTCTGAATACATCCGGACATCCAAAAATTTATTTAAGCACTAAAATATTTTATTTTAGTGTTTGGCATAAGAAAAATCCATTCGTCACGCATTTTGGATCGTTTTTCGCGCTTATGCGCATTCCGTCGTAATTAAGCGAACATCGCGATCGTGCGGCCAAACGAACCGACATCCTAGATATTTTTGAGCATGTTTCATGTCCATAATGTTTAGTCATCATTTTAGGGCCTTAAAGTTGGCTTAACGGGCCTTAAACATGCCGGGAATGGCTTAAACACACAACAGGGACCAAAACTGTCATTTCTGAAGGATGTTTGCTGATACATCGAATCTGGTCCATTCCACTTGTTGCAAATGGTTTTGGGGAATCTATGGGCTGGTTTTGATGTGCACATGGTTTTGGGCAATACCATGGGCTCACATGGTTTTGTAAAACCATTATCTTGAGGTGTATGGCCAAGATCAAAGCACGGTTTCCAAGAAACGATCTTAACGGTTTGGGAAATCCTATAAATACCCCACCCCCATTTGCCTCTAAACTCACTAGAATCTGATTTGAGAAGCTCTAAGTTGAAACCATTGTTTCATACCTGAGCTACTTGAATCACGATTAGCATTCGGGGACCCTTCGTAAGTATTCTTTCGTTTTTTTATTGCTTTTCGAGTCTGAAAGTCAAACTTTGTTTGACTTTCTGCGTTGACCAGTTTATGGTCAATGCGAAGTTCGTTTGAACTTCGCAATGTGAGTGTAATCACGTTGGTTATAGTCCTTTGGGACTATGCCTACTGATTACCACGTTGTCTAGGGTCGTAGGGTAAGCGATCTAATAAATCGCTTATACCTTCGAACCCGACCCATTTGGTCGATCATTAGGATCCGACCAAACACATTAGGTGACCATAGTATATAGGTAATAACCTTCCGAGGTTATACCCTATGGTCACTTCGTTTGAATAGTTGTATGATAGGTAGTTTATATGCCTTAGGTAAATTACCAGAATACCCTTTTCATGTATAATCGGTAATTAAGCATATGTAACCTAAACTTTTGTCACATAACTGATTATGTAACATGTTTAGGCATGTAACACTTGTCATAGGACTAGTTAGACGGTCCGAACGCATTTCACGCGAACGACGCGTTAAAGTAGCATAAGCTACCTAAACGGGTCGTAATGGGTCGAAAACGCTTAGGTTAGGTTTCATTTAGCATGAAGGCTTTGTTAAAACATATGACACGAGTCTCTATACTCGTTTGGTTTACGAACCCTCATTCTATCCAATCATCCGATTTAGGTCCGGTTATTAACATAGTTACCTATATTAGGTGCCGTTTGATATCCGCGATCTCTAGCATTGTTTGGTTGTTACTCAAGGACTACTAAGAAATCTCAAGTGAGTACATAGACCCCTCTTTTACTGTTTTCCAAACTGTTTTGGGGTGAAACACATGTGCCTACTTGTTACATTCATGCTTTCCCGTTTTCACATCATATACCTGCTATGTTCGTTAGTACATTATAGTACATGATTTCATTACATTTTATGCTATGTATGTCCATTGTGTGCATACTTAGTACATTGTTTTACATTACATTTTGTTGCATATGCTCATCCTGTGACAACTTGAGTTTCCAAGATTTCCATCTTCGCATTTAGTGCACGTTAATTTTTTTTTATGTTGTTTGTTACTCAACTTGTTTGTTTCACAACGCTTACCTTTGTAATACGTTATATCGTATTTCGATTGATATTTTATACTTGGTATCCATAAAATATTTTTTGTATGTGATTGTATGTTAATAAGGTGTTGTATTAATTAGCATATGTTAAATAAAGATGAACCCTTACTGAAAACAATACCCATGAAATCACCCAAGTGATGAAAACACTTTAGTGTTTTCGTCCAGAATGTTTGGCGAAATCAGAGATGGGCTTGGCCCATGGCCCAGTATTTTGAGATATTTTATATAAGCAGTTTATAATCACAATCTTCTCCGAGACGTTACCCACTTACCAAGCCTTATCACTTTGTTCTCTCTCTCTCTCTCTACATCTGAAACCCACAAACAGAATTCCTCATCTTGAAGCCAAACCCCTGTTAAATCTACGGTTAGTGATTTACATGTTAAGATGATATCTTGTATTAACTACTACTGTGAGATATTATGATCTGATTTTGATTGATGATTAAACGTTTAGATCATTGTTCTCTGTTAAATGGTGATTGTTAACCTTCAAGATAAAGTGATCGTAGATAGCCAGTTGATAGATGCATAAACTAGATCTCCTGTTAAATGATAAACACTATGATGTTGTTGGATGTTAATTCTGAGAATACAGATGAGTAGATATCTAATCAAATGTTTTAGCTTTTGTTTGATTGATTGTTTGTACAAAAGGGTTGAATCTGATAAGAAATGGGATTATAATTGCTGGGTTTTATGTAAACTGATGTGTTGTTGATGATGATGAATAGTAGCGAAATCACCCACCACAAAAGAAAGTGGACGAAATCACTTATGTGATTTCGGCCCACATAGTGAGTTCGGCCCAAGTTGGTTTTCGGCTATAAAGGGGTTTTCGGCATAAGGTGATTTCGGCCTATAGTGTTTTCGGCTCATGGGTTCTGTGTGTTGTTATTAATCTGTTAGTTTATCAATTCAGTTAGTTTTTTTGATGCAGTTAGTTGTTAACTCTGTTAAGCTAGTAAGTTGTTAACTTTTATGGTTTGTTAACCTTGTTAAGTTGTTAACTCTATTTATTTAATTTACACAGTAAGTTATTAAACTTGTCTGTATGTAACTCTGTTTGTTCTTAACTACATTAAGTTGTTAATCCAGTTACATACGTTAACTCTGTTAGTTCTTATCCAACTATGTTATGGCTCATTAACTATGCCAAGTCAGTAACTGTATTTAGTATGTTATTGGATAATATGCTATAATAAACTGTGATTAACTGTTATGTGATGTGCGATTAACTGCCAAACACGCTTTGTGATATTACTGTGATGATAGTTACATGTGAAATATTACGAACATAAACTGACTGAACATACGTGCACTATAGGACTTGACTGATTTAATTATGAGCACTTAACTTAGCATACCGAGCAAAACAAGGTGAGTTCACACTCTTTCTAAGGCATGGGATTCCCGGTGGTTTGGGAATGGGTTAAGAAATTAAAATGGAACCTACATATCCTCCTTGGGTAGGATATGTACCGCCATCCTCCATGGGTAGGATGCCAATATTAATCCTGCGTATTCTCCTTGGGTAGAATACACGCGTTCGTCCTCCTTGGGTAGGACAACAACCTTAACATATGTTCGTCCTCCTTGGGTAGGACAACAACCTTAACGCATGCTCGTCCTCCTTGGGTAGGACAACAACCTTAACGTACGTAAAAACCTAGGTACACTCACACTCGCTACGGTCCCTGGATCAAGAAGGGCGCGTACAAATACGACTAGTCTACACATGGGAAGCCCCCACTAATAATCGCACAGATGCCTGGATTGGCCGCGATGAGGATTAATACGATACATGGTTTACTAAACGAACATACAATTTACGATATGAACATTATAACTAAATAACCAACTGTGAACTCGCTCAACTAGTTGTTGACTCTCTGTTACATGCCTTGCAGGACCTTAGGTACTTTTGGAGCTTGCACGGGAGGCACGGTCGTTGTGGAATTGGATCGTAAATGTGTTGTTAAACATTATGACATTTTTGTACTTAAACTTATGATGGTTCTTACATTATTGCTTCCGCTACACACTTGTTTATATTTGGTTTTGGAAACACCTATCGTATTGATGAATGACTTTTACTATATACTTATGTTCAATATGATTGGTGGCTTGATCCTGGTCATGTCACACCTCCAAGCGGTGGTATTCCGCGAGTGGATTTTGGGGGTGTGATAGATTGGTATCAGAGCCATTGGTTATAGAGAACTCGGTTTTAATAAGGGAAAAACGTTTTTATTAAAACCAGACTATAACCAGAACAGTGCTCAACGATCCACAACGACGCCTCGCTCCACGTGCAAGACTTATCACTCTAGGTAATATGGTATATGTTTTATTGCCTACTTTCTAGAATTGCATAGAACTTTGCTCGTGGTATGCTTAGATTACATTGTCTACTATACGTTATTGCTCGAGAACACTTGTGTGCTTACTCTCTTCTGTCACCGCACTATTCGCGAACCTCTCTCACTTATGTTGCATTTGCTATGAAGATCATGGCCGGATGTATTAACTTGACTCAAGCCTAGTTGACGGCTCTCATTAACGAACGAGTTGCTGTGGCACTCGCAGCCATACAAGCAGGAGGTCAACACGCTCAGCCACCTGTTTGCACCCTCAATAATCTCAAGGATTGCCGACCTAGTACCTTTAGCGGTACTGAGGGAGTTGTAGGCCTACTCCATTGGTTCGAGAGGCTCGAAACTGACTTTGAGGTGCGTGATTGCCCTGAGTATCGTAGAGTAACGTTTGCTACTGGAACACTCGAAGGTGCTGCATTAACCTGGTGGGAAGCACATGTTCAAATGTTAGGGCTGGCAGCTGCTAATGCCACCCCCTGGATCGAGTTCAAGGACCTAGTTAAGGAAGAGTTTTGCAGTCGGGAAGACATCCACAAACTAGAGGTGGAGTTCCTCTACTTACAAATGACGGGGTCTGAAATTGAGGTTTATACGAAGAGATCGAATGAATTAGCTACATTTTGTCCCACTATGGTAGACCCTCCCACCAAACGCATCGAGCTGTATCTCAAGGGTCTGGTGCCCGAAATTCAGAGTCATGTGACCGCAGCAAATCTTGGCACTATCCAGCAAGTCACTCGGCTTGCTCATCGTCTCACAGATCAGGCAGTAGAGCAAAACAAACTACCGAAACGTGTTAAAGCTGATACTACATGTGCTTCTAGTGACAACAAACGCAAGTGGGATGGAAACTTGAGTAAGGGATTAATTCCGGTTCAGCCTCTGGCGCAGCAGCAAAAGATAGATGACTACCAGAGTCCCAGTCAGCAATTTTCTGGTAGTCGTGGGCAGAGTGGATATCGAGGAAATCATCCAAAGTGTAATAGATGCAATAGGCACCACAGCGGTCAGTGCAACAAGGGTCATTGTCAGAGGTGTCTCAAGATAGGTCATGAAGCTAAGGATTGTCGAAGCTCACGTCCTGTAACTCAAGAACAGCAACAACCACGTGAGTGGTCAGGGTGACGCAAGGGATGATCCCAACGTAGTTATGGGTAAGTTTCTTCTTGATAATTTTATGTTACTGTATTGTTTGACTCGGGTGCGGATACCAGTTATATGTCTCTAAGTTAGCCAAATGTTAAAACATGCACCAACTCCCTTGAACACCAAACCTGTTGTAGTGTTAGCTAATGGTAGAAGTCTAGAGGCCACTCATAGTTTAGGGTTGTACTCTTATCCTCGCTGGTCAGACGTTCTCTATCGACCTCATTCCTATAGTGCTGGGCAGCACCTGTAGCTCGCGCACCGTATCGCTTAGCTCCATCAGAATTGGAAGAACTATCGAAGCAACTGCAAGAGCTCTTGGATAAGGGCTTTATACATCCTAGCTCTTCGCCCTGGGGAGCTCCAGTATTAATTGTGAAGAAGAAAGACGGTGCCTTTCGTATGTGTATAGACTACCGCGAACTGAACAAGGTGACTGTGAAGAATCGCTATCCACTTCCACGCATCGACGACTCATTCGACCAGTGCAAGGGTCGAGCTATTACTCGGAGATTGACCTGAGGTCAGGCTACCATCAACTGAGAGTCCGGGACGAGGACGTCTCCAAAACAGCATTCAGAACTCGCTACGGCCATTACGAGTTTTTGGTCATGCCATTCGGGCTAACGAACGCGCCTGCGGTTTTCATGGATCTTATGAACAGGGTGTGCAAACCTTATCTTGACAAGTTTGTTATTGTTTTCATCGACGACATCCTGATTTATTCAAGGAATCGGGAGGAACACGAGCAGCATTTACGACTTATTCTGGAACTCCTTCGAACGGAACAGCTATACGCTAAGTTTTCAAAATGCGACTTCTGGCTTCGTGAAGTCCACTTTCTAGGCCACGTGGTAAACAAGGATGGGATTCATGTCGATCCATCCAAGGTAGATTCGATCAGGAACTGGCCTGCACCTCGCACACCAACCGAAATACGCCAATTCTTGGGTTTGGCGGGTTATTATAGACGGTTCATCAAAGACTTCTCAAAGATTGCACAACCGCTTACATTACTGACACAGAAGGGTGTTGCTTACCGTTGGAGTGATACACAGGAAACAGCGTTTCAGCACTTAAAGGATGGACTTTGTAGCGCACCTATCCTCTCATTGCCTGAAGGCACGGACGATTTTGTAGTCTACTGCGATGCATCTATCTAAGGTCTTGGATGTGTGTTGATGCAACGGGATAAAGTTATTGCTTATGCTTCACGCCAACTTAAGATTCACGAACGGAATTACACTACGCACGATTTAGAGCTGGGAGCTGTTGTTTTTGCGCTCAAGATATGGAGACATTACCTGTACGGTACCAAGTGCACCATCTACACCGATCACAATAGTCTCGAGCATATATTCAAGCAGAAAGAATTGAACATGCGACAACGTAGATGGGTCGAGCTGCTGAACGATTTCGAATGTGCTATAAAGTACCATCCGGGCAAAGCCAATGTGGTGGCCGACGCCCTCAGTCGAAAGGATAATACACCTAGGTGTGTACGAGCGTTGCAACTCACTATTCAGTTTAGTCTTCCTTCACAGATACGAGGTGCTCAGGTAGAAGCATTGAAATCGGAAAACGTCAGGTCTGAAGCCCTACGCGGCTCAAGGCAACGGTTAGAACAAAGGGCAGACGGCGCCTATTATGTAAACGGACGCATCTGGGTCCCACTCTATGGAAACTTACGCGAGCTTGTAATGGATGAAGCTCATAAGTCTCGCTACTCAGTACATCCTGGTTCGGATAAGATGTACCACGACCTCAGAACTACATATTGGTGGCCTAGCATGAAGGCCCACATAGCAACTTACGTTAGCAAGTGTTTGACTTGTGCGAGAGTCAAAGCGGAATATCAGAAACCATCAGGTCCACTCCAACAACCTGACATACCACAATGGAAATGGGAACAAATTTCCATGGATTTTGTTACTGGCCTACCTAGATCTCAGCGCGGAAATGATACTATTTGGGTGATCGTGGATCGACTCACAAAGTCTGCTCACTTCCTGGCTATCAAGGAAACGGATAAGTTCTCCACTATAGCAGACGTATACCTTAAGGAAGTTGTCTCGAGGCACGGGGTGCCCACCTCTATTATCTCCGATCGTGATGCACGTTTTACTTCAGAACTGTGGCAAACAATGCATAAATCTTTTGGCTCTCGATTAGACATGAGCACAGCTTATCATCCTCAGACAGACGGGCAGTCTGAGCGCACTATTCAAACTCTAGAAGACATGCTTCGGGCGTGCGTAATTGACTTTGGCAAGGGCTGGGAAAAACATCTGCCACTTGCGGAATTTTCGTACAACAACAGTTACCACACCAGCATTAAAGCTGCTCCATTTGAGGCCTTGTACGGGCGTAAATGCCGATCACCTCTTTGTTGGGCAGAGGTGGGTGACAGTCAGATCACAGGTCCAGAAATGGTAGTTGATACTACTGAAAAGATTGCTCAAATACGACAACGCATGGCGGCAGCTCGTGACCGTCAGAAAGCATACGCCGATAAAGACAGGAAACTACTCGAGTTCCAGGTTGGGGATCGAGCACTACTCAAAGTTTCACCCTGGAAGGGTGTTGTTCGTTTTGGCAAACGAGGCAAACTCAATCCACGATACGTTGGACCATTTGAAGTCATAGAGAAGATAGGCAAAGTGGCCTACAGACTGAACTTACCAGCTGAACTCAGTGCAGTTCACAACGTTTTCCACGTGTCGAATCTGAAGAAGTGTCTGTCAGATGAGACCTTCATAGTTCCTTTGAAGGAGCTCACTATCGACGAACGGTTGCATTTCGTCGAAGAACTAGTTGAAATCACGGACCGGGATGTTAAGGTCCCCAAGAACACCAAAATACCTCTTGTTCGAGTTCGTTGGAACTCCCGTCGTGACCCAGAGTTCACCTGGGAACGCGAAGACCAAATGGAACTCAAATATCTCCAGTTGTTCGAAAACAATGCAACTACTACTGAGGCTGAAGCTACTACAAAATTTCGGGATGAAATTCCAAATCAACGGGGGGGATGATGTGACACCCCAGGAGAACCAGTAAACGATAACTTACCTAGCTTCCCTCAGTAACCGCATGCTAAATTTCGGGACGAAATTTCTTTCAAGTTGGGGATAATGTGACAACTCGAGTTTCCAAGATTTCCATCTTCGCATTTAGTGCACGTTAATTTTTTTTTATGTTGTTTGTTACTCAACTTGTTTGTTTCACAACGCTTACCTTTGTAATACGTTATATCGTATTTCGATTGATATTTTATACTTGGTATCCATAAAATATTTTTTGTATGTGATTGTATGTTAATAAGGTGTTGTATTAATTAGCATATGTTAAATAAAGATGAACCCTTACTGAAAACAATACCCATGAAATCACCCAAGTGATGAAAACACTTTAGTGTTTTCGTCCAGAATGTTTGGCGAAATCAGAGATGGGCTTGGCCCATGGCCCAGTATTTTGAGATATTTTATATAAGCAGTTTATAATCACAATCTTCTCCGAGACGTTACCCACTTACCAAACCTTATCACTTTGTTCTCTCTCTCTCTCTCTACATCTGAAACCCACAAACAGAATTCCTCATCTTGAAGCCAAACCCCTGTTAAATCTACGGTTAGTGATTTACATGTTAAGATGATATCTTGTATTAACTGCTACTGTGAGATATTATGATCTGATTTTGATTGATGATTAAACGTTTAGATCATTGTTCTCTGTTAAATGGTGATTGTTAACCTTCAAGATAAAGTGATCGTAGATAGCCAGTTGATAGATGCATAAACTAGATCTCCTGTTAAATGATAAACACTATGATGTTGTTGGATGTTAATTCTGAGAATACAGATGAGTAGATATCTAATCAAATGTTTTAGCTTTTGTTTGATTGATTGTTTGTACAAAAGGGTTGAATCTGATAAGAAATGGGATTATAATTGCTGGGTTTTATGTAAACTGATGTGTTGTTGATGATGATGAATAGTAGCGAAATCACCCACCACAAAAGAAAGTGGACGAAATCACTTATGTGATTTCGGCCCACATAGTGAGTTCGGCCCAAGTTGGTTTTCGGCTATAAAGGGGTTTTCGGCATAAGGTGATTTCGGCCTATAGTGTTTTCGGCTCATGGGTTCTGTGTGTTGTTATTAATCTGTTAGTTTATCAATTCAGTTAGTTTTTTTGATGCAGTTAGTTGTTAACTCTGTTAAGCTAGTAAGTTGTTAACTTTTATGGTTTGTTAACCTTGTTAAGTTGTTAACTCTATTTATTTAATTTACACAGTAAGTTATTAAACTTGTCTGTATGTAACTCTGTTTGTTCTTAACTACATTAAGTTGTTAATCCAGTTACATACGTTAACTCTGTTAGTTCTTATCCAACTATGTTATGGCTCATTAACTATGCCAAGTCAGTAACTGTATTTAGTATGTTATTGGATAATATGCTATAATAAACTGTGATTAACTGTTATGTGATGTGCGATTAACTGCCAAACACGCTTTGTGATATTACTGTGATGATAGTTACATGTGAAATATTACGAACATAAACTGACTGAACATACGTGCACTATAGGACTTGACTGATTTAATTATGAGCACTTAACTTAGCATACCGAGCAAAACAAGGTGAGTTCACACTCTTTCTAAGGCATGGGATTCCCGGTGGTTTGGGAATGGGTTAAGAAATTAAAATGGAACCTACATATCCTCCTTGGGTAGGATATGTACCGCCATCCTCCATGGGTAGGATGCCAATATTAATCCTGCGTATTCTCCTTGGGTAGAATACACGCGTTCGTCCTCCTTGGGTAGGACAACAACCTTAACATATGTTCGTCCTCCTTGGGTAGGACAACAACCTTAACGCATGCTCGTCCTCCTTGGGTAGGACAACAACCTTAACGTACGTAAAAACCTAGGTACACTCACACTCGCTACGGTCCCTGGATCAAGAAGGGCGCGTACAAATACGACTAGTCTACACATGGGAAGCCCCCACTAATAATCGCACAGATGCCTGGATTGGCCGCGATGAGGATTAATACGATACATGGCTTACTAAACGAACATACAATTTACGATATGAACATTATAACTAAATAACCAACTGTGAACTCGCTCAACTAGTTGTTGACTCTCTGTTACATGCCTTGCAGGACCTTAGGTACTTTTGGAGCTTGCACGGGAGGCACGGTCGTTGTGGAATTGGATCGTAAATGTGTTGTTAAACATTATGACATTTTTGTACTTAAACTTATGATGGTTCTTACATTATTGCTTCCGCTACACACTTGTTTATATTTGGTTTTGGAAACACCTATCGTATTGATGAATGACTTTTACTATATACTTATGTTCAATATGATTGGTGGCTTGATCCTGGTCATGTCACGCCTCCAAGCGGTGGTATTCCGCGAGTGGATTTTGGGGGGGTGACACATCCAGTATATGAACACATTATATTACATTTTGAACCGTTTATAACTATTTGACTATGTGAACCATTGTAATCATTTGACTATGTGAACCGTTTCTATCTGTGAACCGTTTGTATCTGTGAACCGTGTGAACCGTATTTGACCATACATAAACATTTCTACAATTGTTAAACATTACCTTGGTGGTTTGGTTTGATTAAGTGATTAAGTAACGATGCGTGTGTAATATGATACAAGCATGGTGGATACGCCGCTGGTACTTCCTATATATAAGTGTTTGTATGGTATTACATATCGTAGCGTTATTTGAATCATTTCAGTTTGAGACATATAACATTTTATACAAATAACATACTTTTCACAATACATTGTTTTACAAGCAACTTATCTTATACAAACTCATTTTACCATGGTTATTCATTTAACCATACATTATTCTCTTATTTATACATATCATCTGATCTTATCATTTTTCAAATGATTTACAAAACAAAGCAAATTACAAGGTTCATGACTAAACATTTTCTCAAACATAAGTCATGAAACCTATTTTCACAAAACCTATGTATCTCACAGGCATTTTTATGCTGACGTACCTATTTTCACATGTGTCTTTCAGGAGCTGTTGCATAAGATGATCAAGATACACATAGGCAGACTTGGGCTTTAGTGACAATAAAAGATGCAAGACTAGTTAATTATGTTGTTTTTCTTTGTTGTTAAGACATTGTAACACTTTTAATCAATAAAACGAAACTTCAATTGCCACGGATTTGAAACAATTAATTCTGTTACAACACTCCCCGATGTTTCCGCCACGTTTTGTATGTTCTACGTGGTCGGGGTGTGACAGAAAAGATGGTATCAGAGCCAATGGTTATAGGGAATTAGGTTATTAGTAATGCTTTGACCTAGTCTATAACCTTCTTAGGACCCTAACGCGAGTTTACTTGCGTTTAGTCATAAAACAATACCGTCACCTATCCTTAGGCGACTACCACAACAAGAACATAAATTTCAAAACCGCTTTGAAAACTAACCATTTGTTCTAGGATGATTGATTACAAGGTTTTGAACCCTCTATTGTAAGGTTTTGAACCCTCTGTTACATGGTTTTGAACCCTTTGAATTTTCAAAAAATCTCGTCAAGGTTTTGGGTTTTAAATAATGTGAACACGTGCAAACTGGAAGGGTGAATGCCTGTATTCTAGGTTTTCTGTCTAGGCAAGCACTTCGTATACATCTCATCAGACGCGAGACCAGTTGTGCTTACCTGGGAATTCCTGGGATGAGTGTTCACTTATAGGCGAGCATGTCTTCGCGATACATTATTTTTTACCCATTTACTTTGATTAGTCATTGTGTGTCATTTGTTTACCTTGTGGTAACAAACAAATGACCACTACCCTTGCTTTCATCAAATTTGTTTCATCTCATTCTTTTCGTCTAATTCTCTCACTCGTTTCCTTTCATGTTTCCTCTTTTAGAATGCCTCCTCGACGCGAAAACCAGATAGCGACTGCCGAACTGGCAGAAATCATTGCGCAGCAAATGGCTGCTCAATTCCCAAACCTCTTTGCTCAATGGAATCAAGCCAACAACAACAACAATGGTCCATGCAATTTCAAGAGTTTTAACTCGGCTAAGCCATCAAAGTTTTCTGGGTCTCAAGGAGCGACTGCACTTCTGCAATGGTTCGAGAGTCTAGAGAGCACTTTCAGGCATGTACAATGTCCAAACGAGCGAACGGTAGATTTCGCATCTAGTGTCTTTGAGAAACGAGCTTTGACGTGGTGGAACAGTGTGGTGAGAGATAGGGGTGCCGAAGTAGCACTGGCTCAAACGTGGGAAGAACTTCGAGCACTAATGATGAAGGAATTTTGTCCTCGTCACGAGATCAGGGCCTTGGAAAGAGAATTCGACGACCTTAAGCAAGACAGCGGCGAACATCGAGCATACACTAATCGATATGAGGAGCTGAGCCTGTTGTGTCCTACCATGGTTACGCCTTTGGATAAGGCGATTGAAAAATACATTGATGGTCTCCCTGACTCAGTTCAGGACATTGTTACTGGTAGTAACCCCACTACGGTTAGGCAGGCCATTGAGCTATCTGCAACCTTGACTGAATCAAAGATCAGGAAAGGTAAACTTTTCCGAAAAGGTGACAAGAAGCCGGTCGAGGAATCGAAACCAATCGAGGAATCAAAGACCATGGATGAACAGACTGGATCCCCTAAAAAGTCAAAGAAGCGAAAGGCTTCTCAGAACTTCGCCATGGTTACTCACAATGATCAAGCCGTCCCCAACCAACCAGCTCAACCCCCTGCTAGGAAGCTATACAATGGAACTGCACCCTTGTGCAACCAATGTAGCCTCCATCATCATGCCAATGTAAAGTGCCGCAAATGCCAAACTTGTGGGCTTATAGGCCATACAGCAAGAGTCTGCCCAGCTGCAGCTGCACCAAACTAAGCTGGCAACAATACCGCTCAAGGTCGTTTTCTACCAGGTTCTTGCTTCAACTGTGGCGAGATGGGTCATTTCCGAAGAAATTGCCCAAAGCTTGCTAATGCAAATCCAGCACAGGGATGAGCATCTGACCGACAACATCGTTTAGAAATAATCACGTCTTATGTATTATTTTCTTTTGTTGTCAAGGTCCATGAAACAGTTGTTATCATTGTTTATAAATAAATCTTTTATTTACATTACAATGTATTTATGTGGTTGTATGTATAAACAACATATCTCTTACAATACCGACAATCAAGGAACCGTATTCTTTGAAGGACAAACTACCCCCAAAATTTTCCCATTCTATGATCTCTTGCGTTTCCACGAAATTCCTAAGTACCCGTTTATTCTAAGGAAACGAAGTACAAGGCGCAAGTTACAACACTAGACGAATACCCAAAGTACCACTATAAATCCTTAATAGGGAACCTAAGGGTATTTCCATAAATCCTAAAATCGTTGTGTTCCTTAATTCGACCATTACGTTTCTTTAAAAACAAAAATCGAATTTTTGGAGATCTTCCTATCTCTTCAGATAGATCCCAGAGGACATTGAAGTCCATCGACTGGTTTCCATATCCGTTCTCAATCGATAACAAATTAATAACAAATTAATAACCAAGTTAAACAACTATGTGATTATGTGCTTATGAACATTACAAGACAAACTGTGCGGACTGTGCAAGGAATTGCGTAATTATGGATGCATACATAATTATGTAATTTAGTGCACAGAAACCACAACGAGCTTTGTCATGTGCCTAGAAGTTAACTCTATTCATTTCCGTTTCTGAGGAAGCACCCGTTGAAAATGACTCCGTTTGTTCATTTTCGTTTCTGAAGATTTGTCCGTTGAGGAAATGAATATCCGTTTGTCTATCATTTTCATTTCCATTTCTGAGGAAGCACCCGTTGAAAATGACTCCGTTTGTTCATTTTCGTTTCTGAAGATTTGTCCGTTGAGGAAATGAATATCCGTTTGTCTATCATTTTCATTTCCGTTTCTGAGGAAGCACCCGTTGAAAATGACTCCGTTTGTTCATTTTCGTTTCTGAAGATTTTTCCGTTGAGGAAATGAATATCCGTTTGTCTATCATTTTCATTTCCATTTCTGAGGAAGCACCCGTTGAAAATGACTCCGTTTGTTCATTTTCATTTCTGAAGATTTGTCCGTTGAGGAAATGAATATCCATTTGTTTCTCCTTTTCAATTCCATTTCTGATGAAGCACCCGTTGAAAATGACTCCGTAAGTTCATCTTACGTTTCTGAAGATTGCCCGTTGAGGAAATGAATCCCCGTTGTTTATTCCTTCATTTCCGCTTCTGAAGAATACTCGTTGAGGAAAATGACTCCGTCTGTTCATTTTCGTTCTAAAGAATGTCCGTTAAGGAAATGACAGGATTATGCCTTACATATCTCTGGTGGTTATTTGACACAAAGTCACAAATAGACTCCTACGAATAAATTTCGGGATGAAATTTCCTAAAGTAGGGGAGACTGTGACACCTGTGTCACTTCAACCATCAAACAAATTCTAAACCAATGAAATATAGTATTTCATACTTGGGATTTGTAAAAATATGTGTATCGTTTACACATATCAACTCTTGTTCGATTTCAAGCTTTAAATCGCTTTCTGGAGGGTTATACGCGCACTGATGCGTAAATATAACCAGTTTAATGCAACGAACACTCCGGAATAGCAAAATAGGCTTAACATACCTTAAGTAACCTTTACATAACTTAGAAATAAGTTTTGAAGGTTTTGGTATGGCAAAATCTAGTTTATTAACTTACAGGGACTAAACTTGACAAACTGCGAAAGTATGCCAATTTGAACTGAAACGAACATTCCGGAACATGACCATAAGTTAAACATACCACAAATATCCTTTACATAGCTTAGAAATAGGCTTTGAGGTGTTTGGTATGCTAAAATAAACTTTTGGGTCATTCAGGGACTAAAAGTGTCAAAAAGTGCATAAGTTTGCATTTTCGCGCATAACTTACGTTCTGAATACATCCGGACATCCAAAAATTTGTGTAAGCACTAAAATATTTTATTTTAGTGTTTGGCATAAGAAAAATCCATTCGTCACGCATTTTGGATCGTTTTTCGCGCTTATGCGCATTCCGTCGTAATTAAGCGAACATCGCGATCGTACGGCCAAACGAACCGACATCCTAGATATTTTTGAGCATGTTTCATGTCCATAATGTTTATTCATCATTTTAGGGCCTTAAAGTTGGCTTAACGGGCCTTAAACATGCCGGGAATGGCTTAAACACACAACAGGGACCAAAACTGTCATTTCTGAAGGATGTTTGCTGATACATCGAATCTGGTCCATTCCACTTGTTGCAAATGGTTTTGGGGAATCTATGGGCTGGTTTTGATGTGCAAATGGTTTTGGGAAATACCATGGGCTCACATGGTTTCGTAAAACCATTATCTTGAGGTGTATGGCCAAGATCAAAGCACGGTTTCCAAGAAACGATCTTAACGGTTTGGGAAATCCTATAAATACCCCACCCTCATTTGCCTCTAAACTCACTAGAATCTGATTTGAGAAGCTCTAAGTTGAAACCATTGTTTCATACCTGAGCTACTTGAATCACGATTAGCATTCGGGGACCCTTCGTAAGTATTCTTTCGTTCTTTTATTGCTTTTCGAGTCTTTTCGAGTCTGAAAGTCAAACTTTGTTTGACTTTCTACGTTGACCAGTTTATGGTCAATGCGAAGTTTGTTTGAACTTCGCAACGTGAGTGTAATCACGTTGGTTATAGTCCTTTGGGACTATGCCTACTGATTACCACGTTGTCTAGGGTCGTAGGGTAAGCGATCTAATAAATCGCTTATACCTTCGAACCCGACCCATTTGGTCGATCTTTAGGATCCGACCAAACACATTAGGTGTCCATAGTATATAGGGAATAACCTTCCGAGGTTATACCCTATGGTCGCTTCGTTTGAATAGTTGTATGATAGGTAGTTTATATGCCTTAGGTAAATTACCAGAATACCCTTTTCATGTATAATCGGTAATTAAGCATATGTAACCTAAACTTTTGTCACATAACTGATTATGTAACATGTTTAGGCATATAACACTTGTCATAGGACTAGTTAGACGGTCCGAACGCGTTTCACGCGAACGACGCGTTAAAGTAGCATAAGCTACCTAAACGGGTCGTAATGGGTCGAAAACGCTTAGGTTAGGTTTCATTTAGCATGAAGGCTTTTTTAAAACATATGACACGAGTCTCTATACTCGTTTGGTTTACGAACCCTCATTCTATCCAATCATCCGATTTAGGTCCGGTTATTAACATAGTTACCTATATTAGGTGCCGTTTGATATCCGCGATCTCTAGCATTGTTTGGTTGTTACTCAAGGACTACTAAGCAATATCAAGTGAGTACATAGACCCCTCTTTTACTGTTTTCCAAACTGTTTTGGGGTGAAACACATGTGCCTACTTGTTACATTCATGCTTTCCCGTTTTCACATCATATACCTGCTATGTTCGTTAGTACATTATAGTACATGATTTCATTACATTTTATGCTATGTATGTCTATTGTGTGCATACTTAGTACATTGTTTTACATTACATTTTGTTGCATATGCTCATCCAGTATATGAACACATTATATTACATTTTGAACCGTTTATAATTATTTGACTATGTGAACCGTTGTAATCATTTGACTATGTGAACCGTTTGTATCTATGAACCGTTTGTATCTGTGAACCGTTTGTATCTGTGAACCGTGTGAACCGTATTTGACCATACATAAACATTTCTACAATTGTTAAACATTACCTTGGTGGTTTGGTTTGATTAAGTGATTAAGTAACGATGCGTGTGTAATATCATACAAGCATGGTGGATACGCCGCTGGTACTTCCTATATATAAGTGTTTGTATGGTATTACATATCGTAGCGTTATTTGAATCATTTCAGTTTGAGACATATAACATTTTATACAAATAACATACTTTTCACAGTACATTTTTTTACAAGCAACTTATCTTATACAAACTCATTTTACCATGGTTATTCATTTAACCATACATTATTCTCTTATTTATACATATCATCTGATCTTATCGTTTTTCAAATGATTTACAAAACAAAGCAAATTACAAGGTTCATGACTAAACATTTTCTCAAACATAAGTCATGAAACCTATTTTCACAAAACCTATGTATCTCACAGGCATTTTTATGCTGACGTACCTATTTTCACATGTGTTTTTCAGGAGCTGTTGCATAAGATGATCAAGATACACATAGGCAGACTTGGGCTTTAGTGACAATAAAAGATGCAAGACTAGTTAATTATGTTGTTTTTCTTTGTTGTTAAGACATTGTAACACTTTCAAAGCAATAAAACGAAACTTCAATTGCCATGGATTTGAAACAATTAATTCTGTTACAACACTCCCCGATGTTTCCGCCACGTTTTGTATGTTCTACGTGGTCGGGGTGTGACACTCCTCATGTTTAGCTTGAGGTAGAGGCTTAGTAATGGGGCCAGCCAGACTTAGATCTGTATGAACTTTGCTTATTACGATGTCTCCACGCTCTATTATCTCTCTAATATAGTGGAATTTTCTGAGTATATGCCTTGTGGTTTGATGCGACCTTGGTTCCTTTGCAAGAGCAATGGCACCAGTATTGTCACACAGCATCTCGATTGGTTTCTTTATGCTAGGCACAACGTCCAGATCAGTAATGAACATCTTCATCCAGGCAGCCTCCTTAGCAGCATCCGATGCATCATTCTATTGTGATTCACAGGTGGATTGAGCAACCACACTTTGCTTCGAGCTCTTCCAAGTAACAACCCCACCATTCAGAATGAAAACATATCTAGTCTGTGATCTTGAATCGTCACGATCAGTCTGGAAACTTGCATCAGTATAACACTTAACTGATAGCTCCTCCTCCAGTCCTCCATATATTAAGAACATGTCCTTAGTCCTTCTTAAGTACTTAAGAATGTTCTTCACTGCAGCCCAGTGGCTCTCTCCTGGATTCTGTTGATATCTACTCGTCATGCTAAGAGCATACGAGACATCAGGTCTGGTACATAACATGGCGTACATGATGGAACCGATAGTAGAAGCATATGGAACTCTTTCCATTTTCTTCTATTCCTCTTCGGTCTTAGCACACTGCTCGCCATTAAGAATGGTTCCATGTGCCATGGGCAAGAGCCCCCTTTTGAGTCTTGCATTGAGAAGCGTCGTATGACCTTATCAATATATGTACTTTGATTTAAACCTAATAACCGCTTTGATCTATCTCTATGAATCTTTATTCCTAGAATATAAGCGGCTTCACCAAGATCTTTCATTGCGAAACATTTTCCCAACCAAGCCTTAACATCTTTTAGCATAGGGATATTGTTTCCAATGATTAGTATGTCATCTACATACAGAATTAGAAAAGTGATATAGCTCCCACTAGATTTCTTGTAAACACACGGTTCATCTTCGTTTTTAATGAATCCAAACTCTTTAATTTTCTGATCAAAACGAAGATTCCAGCTGCGAGATGCTTGCTTCAATCCATAGATGGATTTATTTAGCTTGCACACCTTATTAGGATTATTTGGATCGACAAAACCTTCAGGTTGAACCATATAGACATCTTCAAGTAAGTGTCCATTAAGGAACGCGGTCTTGACATCCATTTGCCATATCTCATAGTCATAATATGCAGCAATGGCAAGTAGAATTCTAATAGACTTAAGCATGGCTACTGGCGAAAAAGTTTCCTCATAATCAATTCCTTGAGTCTGAGTGAACCCTTTTGCTACAAGCCTTGCTTTGTAGGTTTGCACATTTCCATCCATGTCGGTCTTCTTCTTGAAGATCCATTTGTTTCCTACAGTCCGACCTTCGGTAGGAAGATCAACCAAATCCCAGACTTGGTTATCATACATGGATTGCATCTCTGCATTCATGGCTTCTTGCCATTTCTTGGATTCTGAATCCAACATTGCAGCTTTGTAAGTAGCAGGTTCAGCTTCATCAATCATGAAGATATCGTCATACCTTTCAGGGGCACGACGATCCCTAATACTTCTTCGAACACTTGGTGTTTCTGTTGTTTCTTGAGTCCTCTCAGGCTCAACTTCAACAACTAGGTCAGTTACTTCTGGTTCTGTCTGAACAACTGGTTCAGTCACTTGTGATTCTCGAATTTCTTCAAGATCCACATGGTTTTCTCCAATCCCTCGTGCCAGAAGCTCTTCCTCCAAGAAAGTGCCTCTGCGTTTAGTGAAAATCTTATTTTCAGTGGGGTGGTAGAAAAGGTAACCGATCCTTTTAGCGTATCCTACGAAAACCACTTTTTCGCCTCTGGGATCTAGTTTATCCGAAGATTCTAGTGTGACATAAGCGTTACATCCCCAGACCATGAGATAGGATACTTTTGGTTTCTTTCCATGCCATATCTCATAAGGCGTTTTGTCAACCTTCTTCGTTGGAGCTATATTCACAAGTTTTGCGGCAGTTTCTAGAGCATAACTCCAAAAGAAGCGTGGGAGGGTTGTTCGACACATCATTGATCGAACCATATCTAATAGAGTTTGATTTCTCCGTTCAGACACACCATTATGTTGTGGCGTTCCAGGTGGAGTGAGCTGTGAAACTATTCCACAATCCTTTAGATGGTTGATGAACTCCTGACTAAGATATTCACCGCCTCGATCTGATCGAAGCATCTTAATAGTTCTATTTACCTGATTCCTACTTCGTTTTGGTACTCCTTGAACTTTTCAAATGTCTCATGTTTATGCTTCATAAGATAAACATAACCATATCTACTGAAATCATCAGTAAATGTAACAAAGTATCTTTCTCCATGTCTTGACATTGTTCTGAATGGACCACATACATCTGTATGTACAAGTCCCAACAGATCATTAGCTCTTTCTCCAACATTTGAAAAAGGTACTTTTGTTAACTTTCCACTTAAGCATGATTCACATTTGCCAAACGTTTCCGAACCCTTAGAATCTAATATTCCTGCGGTTTTAAGCTGTTTAACATGGTTCTCGCTTATGTGACCAAGTCTACAATGCCACATATACGTATCGTTAAAGTCCAACTTGTTACGTTTATGGGAGATGTTGCATAATATGTTATTGTTTTGGATTTCTATCTCATAGATTCCATTGTTTGGTTTTGCATCAAAGTAAAATACATCATTAAATAAGCAGAAATAAATTCACCATTAAAATGATAATTGAAACCTTGTCCATGCAAAGCAGAAACCGAAACAATATTTCTAGTAAAACTAGGAATAAAATAAGCATTGTTCAAAACAAGTTCTAAACTAGAAGGAAGTAAAAGAACATATTCTCCAATCGCCTTCACAGCAACTCTTTGTCCATTGCCAACATGGACCTCCAAGTCGCCTTGTTTCAGCTTCTTAATCTTTCTTAGTCCCTGCAAAGCATTACAAATGTGAAAACCACATCCTGTGTCAAACACCCATGTTTTGCTAGAAAAAGAAAAGATTTCAATAACATATATACCTGAGGACTCTCCTCCTGAAGCCTTGGCTTGCTTCAGTTCAGCTAAATACTTAGCACAGTTCCTCTTCCAGTGCCCAATTTCATTACAATGAAAACACTTGGCATCCTTTTGAGGCTTCTTGTTTGCAACTAATTTGCCTTTGCCCTTCCCTTTGCCCTGATTGCCCCTTTTCTTGGTGTTAGGTTTCTTAACATGACCCTCCTTGATCATCAGCACTGGTGCAGTCTTGCTGGGTATATTCACCATAGTAGTTTTGAGCATCTGATGTAGCTCTGCAAGTGTCTTCTCCATCCCATTCATATTGTAGTTCATAGTGAACTGATCATATGACTTAGACAATGATTTGAGGATGATATCCCCAGCTAATTCATCACTCAAGGAGGATTCCAGACGAGCCAAATGATCAACATATGCCTTCATTTTTAGCACATGAGCGCTAACTGATGTACCCTCTTGCATACGAGTGGTTATGAGTGATCTCATCACATCAAACCTCTCATGATGAGCCTTCTGTTGGAACATTTCAACCAGGTGCTCATTCATCTCATATGCCATCTTGTCATCCATGGTCCTTTGAAGTTCAGGAATCATGGATGCTAACATTAAACATGAGACTTTCATAGAGTCATCAAAGTGCTTTGCATAGTTTCTATATGCAACAGTTTGCTGATTGATGGGTTCATCAGGGACTGGTGTTTCAAGAACATACAGTTTGTTCTCTGCCTTGAGAACAATTTTCAAGTTGCGGTGCCAGTCCTTGAAGTTGGAATGGTTCAGTTTGTCCTTCTCTAAGATGGACTTGAGAGAGAATTGGGAGGAATTGTTTTCAGTTGACATCTACAAAATTCAAAATTAATTAATTAGTATTTTATGTTTTTAATATCTTAATTTAATTTTATGACCCAAAAACAAAATTTTTAATTAAGATGAGATCCCGATTCATCATATCACAGTGAATTGGCTTAAGCACTATCCACTGGTATGATTATGTAGGTAAACAACGATTGTTAATTGTGTCCACTACACAACTCTCCATTTGGGGTTATCGCTTAAAACGATGTATGTTTAACCCCAACTATGCCCACTTGATGAACAAGTGATGTTTTGTCCTTTACTATTAACTGTATCACCGGCCTATGTTACACAGGAAACGCGATGATTACCTTCTTTCATGATGGACGCCCAGATGCAGGGTATAGCACTAACATTTGGGTTCGATTTAGAATGAAGTGTTAACTCGTTAAGGGTGGCATAAAACATCAATTTAAAATTTGGGATTTATTTTAATATTTACCAAAAAATATTTTGAATAGCTTGTCGCATGAGGCGAGTTACACAATAGTTTATAAAATCCGAATTTATATAATTCGTGATAATAGAAACTCCTTTCCACGCTCGCACGATATAGTTTTAAATACCCTATGAAACTATGTCGGTCGATTTATCGCAAATGATCTTGTTTTAAATATTAATAAAACCCTTTTATTAAGTATACTTTTCAGTTTTATAAAACTTGTTTTAATAAAACCGTTATCTTGATTGTGAAAATTTTATTTATTTTGGGTTATCTATATTATTTACAATAAATAAAACCCAACCACAAAACACAATAATAAAAAATTAATCGAGCCCCTAATAGGTTGGCCGTTTCGTTTTAGCCAGAAACGAAACGAACTAGTCAAAAAGGGTTTCAAAAGCAAATTTTTGAAAGCTCCCACTTGACCCGCGATCTCTATCTTCATGGTACCTGTTCGCCATTTATCTTGATCTTGATCTTGTACTCGAGGGATTACAATAATAAATTTAAAATACAATAAACATAAATCTATTCTAATCCTATCTATTACATCGGATCCAATATCCGCATCAAAATACAAATCAAAATAAAACCATAACCAATACAACCATGACAAAGGTCATAACCTAGGGCTTGATTCACATCACAATCCATAGACAACCAAAATCTTTTGATCTTTTGTCAAAACAAATATTTTTTTGACAAATAAAACATAGATCAAAATTATAACTTTACCATCTATACGCGTGTAACCGTGGCTCTGATACCACTGTTGGGAATCATGGTATCAGAATAATAGCAGAAGCGGTTTATATAATTTACCAAAAGCCGATTATATAAATTTGATTTATTAATCCGATTAATAAATATTCCCAATCAGGATCAAGGTTATACGCCTATAAACAAATAAACGGAATAAACAACCATAGAGGGTTTTAGTAATCAACCTTTGACGACTACACCGGAATTGTAACACGGGGGTTACAACGAATCCTCGCTAGTAGGAAGTTCACAACTGAGCACAAGATACCCCCGAGTAGAACCGGCCAAGAAGAAGGCGGTTATTCTAAAAAGTGTCTAATGGGTTTCCAGCTTAAGCATCCTTTTATTATAAAAGGTGTCTCTTGGGTTTCCACCTTAAACATCCTTTTATTATAAAAGGTGTTGTTGATACATTTTATGTGGATACGGCTCGGCTCGGTTCGACTCGGCTATGAAGTGAAGGCCGTAGTCAAGACAACCTCCTGTCTTGACTCGGTATGCGTTTTACTTTGTAACATTTGATGTAAATGCAACTGCGTGTGTGCAGTTTGCATATTAGATTATAGTTTGTGTTGATTATGTTTGTCTGTTAGTTGTTTGGTCCATTGAAAGCAGTCCAACAACATGCCAAAGTCCAAGCCCAACCATTGGCCCAACTGATGGACGAAAACCAAGCTTTGGATGAAATCCCTTTTAGGTGAAAACACCTTATATGGTGAAAACCCTTTTGGTGAAAACCAAATGGGACGAAAACACCTTGTGTGAGTCCAATACTTTGATTTCGTCATGTGTTTTCGTCAGTTCTTGATTTCGTCAACATGTTGGTATATATACACAGACAACAGACATAACACATAGAGAAGTCTGAATAGATTTCCGAGAGAACACACACAACTGGGAGTTTATAGGTTTATCTTGTAAACATTGATTTGTAACCGTTTCATAGCATTAATACATTGAGTGTTAATCGTTGAATCTTTGTGTTCGTGTTCGTAACTTGGTTTAACTTACCCGTTTGGATTCCGCACTTTCGGGTTTGTCGGAAAACAGGGAATAGAGGTTACTCGATCCTCCGGGTGGACCTACAGGTGTCTCTTAGGATTCCACCTTAAACATCCTTTTATTATAAAAGGTGTCTCTTGGGTTTCCACTATCATTATTTCACAAATAATAATCTACCTACTCGTGAACATATACGATTCGTGTACCAACGTGTAACTCTTCAGATCGTACCGAGTTAGTTACGTTGACTTTAATTAAGGTCGGACATACATATATCCAACATTAGTGATATTTTAGATGAAGTATTCCATGTGTCCTTGTATCTATCATCTTTTATCTAAAACATAACTAAGCCCTATGGGATTTGCTAGGGGTTACAATCTATACCACTTATCTATAATTTTACTGCTTTTAACATCTTAATAATACATTTCATTTGTGTAACATACCTATTTTATACGATTGTTTGTTCCTGTAATCATATGTCTTTTGTTTGCTCTCTAGTTGGGACATTTTGACTTTAGTGGGTTACTTTTTGTTTCGTTCTTCATCTAATGTTTTTATCCCGAGTTAATTGGTTAATTTGTATGTTTTATATCTCTTGGAGTCTTGGGTCCTTCTCTTTCCAGCTCCTGCTTATAGTAGTTGAACTTTTAATAAATAAATATATTCTACCGTTTCCAAATATATATCGATACTGACATGATATAATAAGAAGGAAAATTCAGGCCGGCAATTTTGTGAAGTGGACATGAATACTCCAAATAACTTGGTCAAAATATACGTGTTTAAGAACCTTTTTACGATCAACCTCTTCTAGCATCCCTACCATCTCCTCCGTCCTCATCCACAACAAACCATGTTCATACTCGCCAGAAAACTTCTCTTCTGGTTCTCTTTAGTTTACATCTATTTAATAAATACCATCACCCTTGCGCAACCCGTTTTGGTTTACAATCGTTGTCAAAACAAAGAAAACTTCACCATAAATAGTACGTACCAAACGAATCTAGACGCGACCCTCTCCGCCCTCCCCACCACCAACTCCGGCTTTGGTTTCTTCAACTTTTCTGCGGGAGAAGGAAACAATACGGTCAACTCTATCGCTCTTTGTCGAGGTGATGTCGATCCAGATGCGTGCAGCATTTGTCTAAATGAGTCCATAGCTACCTTGCGGAGACTTTGCCCTAACCAAAAGGAAGCAATAGCAGGCTACGATATATGTTTGTTGCAATACTCCAACAATTATTTATTGGTTTACCCACAAGAAAAAGATTATTTTGTTCAGTTTACTCCACGGATTGCAACGGATATTAACGGGTTCAACGCTGCACTTCGGCCATTAATGGACGAGCTGAGAGGTACCGCAGCCGCTGGAGGTCCGCTACTAAAGTTTGCAGCGGGGAACAGGACCGGTCCGGGTTTCGATAGGATTTATGGTCTTGTGCAGTGTTCTCCATACTTAACGGAGGAGCAGTGTAGTGAATGTTTGGAGGATCAAGTGAGTAGGATAGGGCTTCATGATAATGGGAAGATGGGAGGAAAAATTGTTCTACCTACTTGCAATTTTAGGTTCGAGCTATATCCGTTTTTTAACCAGAGTGCTCTAGCCATTCCCTCACCACCAGTTCGGCCTCCCTCACCATCATCGTCACCACCACCGCCACCACCAGGTACGAATACTAAAATTTCGGCCTCTTATAAGGTCGAGGGTTCGAGTTCTCCATGATAGACAATGATTTAGACTTAAGAGTAAATTATGGATTGCTCCTAAAAAAGAAATAAAACACTCAAAATCTAGTTACTATAAGCTTTTATGATCAAGCGATTCAAACTCTAGAACTGACCATTTTAACTTTTTTAATAATAATTTGTTCCATATAATAATCATATTATTAAATATAACAAGCAGAGTCCTTTGTTTTACTTTTTTTATATAGTTAGTTAATGTCCTAAAGACTACTTCTATATCTAACATACTAAATGTACATTATTGAATGAATTGGTCCTCATACCAAAATATATATATATATATATATATATATATATATATATATATATATATATATATATATATTCTTTTGACAAACAATGTGACTTGCCATGAAGATAAAAACTATTAAAAAAGGGAAAATCTCGAAAACGACCATTGACCAATCCCAATTTCTAAAATGGTCATCTCCCAAGTCCTGAGAGAGATGTTTTACGGATCCTTGTGCATGGGAAGCGTCATTTTTAAGAATGATTATCAAGTTGTAGCGTCATCCAATACAAACATGACACATGGCTATCTTGAGACGTCCCAGACTTCAGACAGACGCCTTGGTGAATGACGTGGCCCTTTTGTTGATACATATATGTGGACGCGACTCGACTCGACGCAACTTGGTTCGGTTCGACCCGGTTAGGTTCGGCTCAAGCCCGACGCCACGACATTCCTCCGTCGTGCGTCCCAGAGTTCGATACGCGAAGCACGAAGCGCCGCGGCCTTTCCCGTCGACACATCACCATGACATCACCTTGGTGATGTCATGATGATGTCACTCATGTTGACTAAATACAAGTTGATAAAGAAATGCAAATATGAACGTGCATGGGCAAATGCATGGTGGGCTACTCCATGTTGGGCCTTTATTTCTCATCTGGGCCGAACCCCAATCGCACAACATGTGCAATTCATATATATACCGAAAACAAGGGTTTTCGGTGGTGTGTGTGCAAAACAGTGGACAAAAGAAGGAGCGCACAAGTGAAGAACACACACCCGAGAGAATTGATAGAGAGTTTGCAAAGATTATTTTGTAAACATTGAGCTTGTAACTGACTTTTCTTACGTATTAATACATTGGTGTTAATCGTTGAGTCTCGGTCTTGTATCTCGTGTTCTTGTCGTGTTCATCTCGTTCTCGGTTTGCATCTCCGGTTGGATTCCGCACAACCGGGTGTGTTTGACAACAAGGAGTAGGCGACTAGATCCTCCCCTAGCCGGACCTACAAGTGGTATCAGAGCCTTGGCTCTTCTCCTTGTTAAAACCGAGCTGTTTTCGGTGTGTTTTTCAGGTTTTTGAAGTTTATTTTTTCTTGAAAAATTCTGTTTAAAGCTTCAAAAATCCTCGTTTTCTGCTGAAAGTTCTTATAAAACCATCTTATTTTTCATTTTCACATGTTAAACCTTGGTTTTTAGTGAAGTTTCGGACAAAAACGAGTTTCGGAAAGTTGTCGGTTTACCAGAAAATTCAAATTTTCTGGGTTTGTTCTTGATATCTTCATCAATTATTCAAAGTGTTCTTTGGTATTTTTCACTTTTTAATCTTTGAAATTTGAATATTAGAGGTGTTTGTGTCTTGGAAATTGTATAAAGGACAACATCATCATGGTTGGTAACTTGGGGCTTGTGAACCGAAAGTGAGCAGAAAGAAGTTTGCTTTGTGTCAGAGCATAGAAAGTCAACATTTACAATTGCTCAAAATATTTGAATTCAATCGTACAAGACACACATCAGATTTCAGTCGCACAACAGTTCATTCAGTTACTCGCACAAGACATCAGGCCCAATCGTACAAGTGTTGGGCTCACACAACAAGAATTGGGCCTTATCAACTAATTCACATTTGGGCCTCATATTGAACTGGGCTGTTTGTCTACTCTACTCGCACAAGATTTGAGTAACAATCGTACAAGTCTCTACTCGCACAAGAATTGAATCGTACAAGGCTAATCAGTCGCACAAGACTTGATTTGTCGCACAAGGAGTTGGGTCTTTCGATCAAGGATCCTTCGGCTGGTTGTTATCATTCGAGATATTAACATAGTTTGTGAAAATTAAATTAAAAAAAAAAAAGGGAAAACTTGTTTTTCAAATTTTAAATCTATTTTCACTTAATATATTAATTTTTATAAAATGGGAACAAACGGTCAGTGGGATCCAACCGCGTGGACTCTAACATCTTCACAATCATCAGCTACGCAATCATCAGCTACGCAATCTGCGTCAGATTTCAACAAAGCATGGATGCAGGCTATTGCCCCACCTCAAGCTGCAATGATAACTGCAAATCAATGGGCATTGGTCACAAATCAAAGCAACAGCATTCAATCTATGATGCAGAACGACAGTGAAACTGGTACAAGCACAAAACCGCCAAAGCTAAATCACATCAATGATTGGGGATGGTGGAAAGAAAGGCTGAGAACTTATGTTCAGGGGCAAGGTCAAGATCTATGGATGTGCTTCTTCACCGCATTTGACCATGATTTGGAAGTTGCAGGATCTAATCCAGAAACTTACAGCACTATGTCTGATGATGATAAGAAGAAATTTGAGTTAGAAAAGAAAGCATTCATGATTCTCACACAAGCTCTTCACAAAGACATTTACCACCAGTTTGTTTACTGCACGACTACTAAAAGCTTGTGGGATATGCTCACGTTACGATGTGAAGGAAATGCTCAATCTAGAAAGATCAAGCAAGAATTACTGAAGAAAGAGTTTGAAGGTTTCACGTGTATGGAGAATGAGACTTTGGCAGAGTTATCTACAAGGTTTCATCACTTGTTGAGCGAGATGTTTGGTTTTAGAGTCACTGCCACTCCACAAGAAATGGTGAAGAGATTCGCTGATAGCTTACCAGCAAAGTGGAGCAGTTATCTTGAAATTCTCAAAGAAAATGGTGTTCTAGACACAATCAATGTTTATGAGTTAATTCAAAAATTGGAGAACAAGGATGTAGAAGAAAAGCTTAAGGCAAAAAGAACACTAACTCCTCAAAATCCAGAGATGTACTTTGGGATTGCAGGAGGTATCAGTGGAGAAAAACCAGCCTCTCAACATGCGAAGCTTCAAACAGCCTTCATCTCAAACACCGGACCTTCAACAACAGATCAGTTTGATCCTTCAGCTTACACGATGTTTTCAAGACCGAATGTGCAACCGACAGCTCAGCAGCAACAACCACTATAGCAAGGGTTTTATGGAAGCTCCTCAAACTTTCAAGCCACCTCCAATCCGAACACAGTCAGATTAGACACTTCCAACTTTTCAAAAGTCAGTGTCGAAGTAGCCAAGGAGCATATGGAGATGTTGAACACCTTGGTTAGTGCTTATTGTGGATTAGTTGCAGGTCAGATTGGGAATATCAATCTAACCAATGAAGATTATCAGCAAGTGGATAAAGAAGAGTTTGAAATGATGGATATCAAATGGGCTCTTGCTAGTGCAATTCGAAGAGCAAAGGAGTTTATGGAAAGGACGGGGAGAACCAACTTGGAAAGCAAGAAAGACACCAAGTATGGGTTCGACAAACAAGCTGTAACGTGCTTTAACTGTGGTGAACGGGGTCATTTCAAAAGGGAATGCACAAGACCAGCTCAGCATGGAAACCAAAATCCTTTCAGAAATCAAGGCAACCAGCAGAACCAGAACAGGAACAATGTTCGTACGATGATTCCTGTCAACAACCAAAGTCAAGCAGGACCATCTAATGCCAACCAGGCACTTGTGGTTCAAGTAGATGAAGGTTGTGATTGGTCGCTTCAGTTTGCTCCAGATGGAACAGCATGTTTTGCTGAAGTCGTAAAGGATTTAAATCACGCCAGTGGTGGAGAATCTTCCGCCATTGGTGGTGACTCTTCTGAGGATGAAGACTCTTCTGGTTATAGTGGAAGCTCAGATGAAGAATCCTCCACTTCAGGGAATGATCATGTGGATGAGACATCAAGTGTGTCAGTCGATGCAGATATTGATGAGCGTTTGGAAGAAGCTGCAGCAGGAACTGAAAGAAGATCTAATTTGGTGGATCAAGCTGCTTACTCTTCGTCTTCTCTCCATTCAGCCTTTATGGCTAATGTCGACAGTTCATCAGGTCAGGTATGTGTCGATGAACCCACTGTAGTTAGTTGTGATAACTGTGATAGTTTGCGTGTTAAAAATGCTGATTTAGAGGCAAACATGTCTGAGTTGCAAGGCAAACATGACGCTTTACAAGCTAGTTTGTTTGACTTGCAAGACAAACATGTTTCGATGAATGATAAGTGTTGCGAATTGCAAAGCAAACACGAGGGTTTGCAAGAGAAATTTGAAATCACGAACAAACACAATCAAGAATTGATTGTAGATCTTTCTAAAGCAACTGAAGCTAACTTGTTTTTGACCAGAAATGAAAAGGAATTTAAAGCAACAATTGCGTCATTAAAACATGATGTTTCAGAATTACAAAAGGCTGTTTTGCGAAAACAACATGCTAACAATAATCTTATTGACACAATTGAAAAGCAAATGGTTGAATTGACAACAGCTCGATGTGAATGTGAAACAATTAAGCAGAAACTGGAAAGCTATTCCAATTCCCGCTTTGTATTGGATCACATCATTGACGTTCAAGAGAGAAAGAAAAAGGGGGATAAACCATGTATTGGATTCAAATCATGTCCTCCCCCAATGAATCACAATTACTCCAAATTGCCTGATGACGAGGATATGCCCCGTTTTGAACCTACTGTGCCACTCGGTCTAGATGACTTTGCAGCAGGCCTCGGGTTCACAACTGGTACATCATCCTCGGGTCAATCAGAATCTGAGAATGAGACAGATTCATCGAGTGTTAAGGAACAGAGTCCTCCCATTGTTGAGGATGCTGATTCTTCGGATGATGAATCTGAAGAAATTGTGAAACAACAGTCTAACTCGGTTACAACAGATATTCCAATCGAGAATCACATCCTGTGTGATCCACCAGTGAAACCGAGTAAGACTGAAATGTCAAAACCAATGGAGTCCCTTGTATCAAGCAGTGAAGGGAATAACTTGTTGTACACGCTCAAAGGAGATGACAAAATCTACTCTAACAAGGATTTTCCAATTAAAAATGTAAATCAAGATTTAATTGAGCAAATTTTTGAAGGATGTACTGATAAGTTTTTGGGGAACAAAAATGGCAAAGTTACCGTTACTCAATGTGATCCAATTCCGTGTGAACAAATTAGAAAACAATACGGAAACCAAAAACCACCAATTGAGCGAAAACAACAAGTCAACTCCGGAAAGGGTAAGGTACAGGGAAAGAAGGCTCAGAACAAGAATGTTCAAGCACCTAAAGTTCAACAACAAAAGGTGCAAAACAAAAGAGCTCCTGTTAAGAAACGAGAACCGAAAATGAACTTTGTTGGATCCATGGGTTCAGACAAACTTGAAACATTTCAGGATAAATCTAACATTGATTTTA
Organism: Helianthus tuberosus; assembly: GCA_030545235.1. Lineage (NCBI taxonomy): Eukaryota > Viridiplantae > Streptophyta > Magnoliopsida > Asterales > Asteraceae > Helianthus > Helianthus tuberosus. Next base: position 95,543,230 of record CM060407.1, on the reverse strand, counting down.
TAAAACAAGTTAGAATTTTAAAACGAAATGATCAGAATAATTACACCCAACACACCAACGGATGTGATTTAGGTCCTAGCACGTCTAGATCACAAAGTTCATGGTCTGGTTCTCCGTCTGGTCATCAACGTGTTGCTCCGAAGTTTGTAGAGCGGAGAACATGTTTTGAATGTGGGACAGTTGGGCATATTGTAAGATATTGCCCACACGTGCAAAAGCTGAAGTCAAAAACGAGTGCTCCCCAAGAAATCGATTACCGAAAACGATCAGTTTCCCCGAAACAAGACCCACGTGTCTTGAAAGAAAGGGAAAAGAAGTTAAAGCAAAAGAATCAAAAGGTAATTGAAAAGGCCTTAAAATCAGAGGTAAAAGAAGAAAAACCTGTACAAGCAAAATCTGAAACTTTAAAACCAGTAAATGCTAAAACAATGAATTCAAATACTGGTAAAGGACAAACAGCTTGGAAGCAAAAGCAGGTAATTCAATCAGGGGGAGCACCACAGGTTCTTTTTCCTAATCATTAAGTGATTGAAATCACTTTCCTTGATGATCAAGGACGACCCAAGTCCACAAAGGCTTGGGTCCCCCTCTCCAACTAATCTCTGAGTGAGTGTGTAGGATATTCCAGGAGGAACTTTCGATAGTCGTAAGATTGTTGATAGTGGAGCGTCCTTGCACAAGATAGGCGACAGAAGAAATTATTGCCTTTGATGGAGAGAGGAGAAAAGAAGACAAAAATGTCTGATGATGGGATGTGGTTGAATGAAGTTGAAAAATTTCAACCAGATGAAAAATGTGCCAAAATTTGGTTGTTATGGTTTTTGATCGGGTCCTCAGGAAAGATTCCAATGAAAAGTACGCGCCTGTAGCACGTCTGAAACTTTTCGAAGATTCATGGATTTTTCTTCCACAAGAAGTTCAAAGTCCACAAGATGAACGTGTAGGGTACTTTTCTCTACGGTGTGATTGAAGAAAATGTGTTTGTTGAACAAATCAACCGGGTGTGCGGATGCCTTGGCTTGGATTGAACAACCGCACACTACTTCTCAAAGAGAAAGACAAAGACCTTAGCTGGTGCAATGTGGAAGACCAGCCGGACCCAGAGGTTTCTGATCTTGTTGCTGTGAAGAGATTTCTAAGTAGCTACAAAATCGACTTTGAAATCCACACCGGGTGGATATCCAGTTTGGGAGAACACTCAGATTCCTTGCAATGCACGATGAAGTTGCAGGATACGGTTTTAAAATTTCTAATCTCTCCTATACTTGTTGATATTTAAGCTGCTTTGTGAATTATTATCTCGTTCAGCACTCTTTGGCCAGACAATGCTGTCATGGTCCACACCGCTTACCGACATGCCAACTGATTTTTCCAAAATTCGCTAAATCATTTCTGATTAAAACTTAATTTTGGTAAACGGCATTGAGGTAAAACATGAGTTAACCAACATCGGAAAATCATTTTTGTAAATACCTTTGTGTTTTAAATTTATCTTAGTTTATTGATTTTAGGGGGAGTAAATCCAAATTTGAAAATCCAAAAACATCGAAAAATTTCAAAAACAAAAAAAACAATAGAAAAGCAAAAATGAGTTTCCAGGCGAGCAAAAGAGAAAATGATAGTACATCAGTGGTCTGTCTAAACCTCTTTAAACCTTAAATGAAAAGCGATAAGCAGCTCTATATAAGATGTATCGGTAGGCTCACAATCATTTTAAAGTGTGCAGGGTGATATAAACTTAAATCGACTGAAGACCAGGTGGGAACCATTCATTGGCATATGGTCTTAGTACCGAAATTTCGTTTGAGAGATTGCCGAGGTTCTGAGATATTCGGTCTTTATGCTGCTTATCATCTGGGTATCATGGTTGTATCTTTTACCGAAAAATAACGGGGACGCAAGTCTAGATCTTCCATGATACCATACATACGTGTACATATTGCATACGACCTCAATAAGTGATCAACAATCACATGTCCAAACAAAATAAATGATAAAATATCACATTTATCCGGGAGTCAAGTTCGTCTCTCTGCTGTACGAAAGTACTGACCTGTTCACGGACTTGCTCCTGTGCCCTCATGCATCTGAAACTCAAGTTCCTCATCAATAAGTGATTCTATCACATAGGGCTTGTTTTCAAACAAAAATAAGTGAGAATCTCACATCATATACGGTCAAACAGATGATAATCAGTATACTCACCGGTAAGATGAACCCTCGTGCATACCTTGATACGGGAATGTGTCGTGATGTGGATGAACACCGGTCGGTAAGTATAAATTATACCTTAACGTATCCCCTCGCCATGATTACAAATGATAAGTTGAGCTTATGTGGACAACAATACCGATAATTGTTATAGGATGCTTATCTTAATGTTAACTAATTGAAAAACAAGAGCGTTTTGGCATGACTGTACACTGATATGATTCTCTTACCCTCGAAACTCGCAAAAAGAATGTCTGTAAATATTTATTTACTGCTTTCAGTTTCTGTATCTTTGTATATATATTTATTTATTGCTTTCCGTCTTTACATTTGAAAAATAAAAAAATTCCAAAAAGATTTTAGGTGTGTTTTAATATAAACTTTCTAAAAGCCAAAAAGATTTTGCTTCTAGTTTATTTTTGATTGACTGATGTTGGAACTCGAGTCTATCCTACCCAAAATCCTGATCGTAAGCCGGAAAACAATTGCATCTTCATAAACAGTCGAAGTTAACAAGTTTTGAAAGTTAAAGGACTAAACTTGATCATTTTCTAAACTTTCAAAATGTTGTCGGTCGGTGTTTGATTGAGATTTGATCTCATATGTGTCATTTGTTTAAATGTTAACTATATTCCAAGCGGTTGTTCTCATTATGCGTTTAGCTTTCTTGCATGTGCAGATGCTAAAGGCAAGGAGAACATGGTCGATGACAAGCTTCGGAATGAAGACACAACGTGAAGGCACTCAAATGATGAAGATAATCGAGTTGCCGCTGATCATCATCAACACCACAAGGATCTGAAGAATTGACAAGTCAAAAGATTCACGGGCATAACTCAAGGGGGAGCTTATGTTAAGGGGGAGTTTGTCAACACACTTCCTACATGAAACGAGGAGTCTGTTGATACACTTTCTGCTTTCAATACGTGAAGACATTGAAGATCCTCCGACATAGAAGACAAGAAAGGCGAATCTCGCGAGTAGCGTCCAAGGGGGAGTTTGTTGATACATATATGTGGACGCGACTCGACTCGACGCAACTTGGTTCGGTTCGACCCGGTTAGGTTCGGCTCAAGCCCGACGCCACGACATTCCTCCGTCGTGCGTCCCAGAGTTCGATACGCGAAGCACGAAGCGCCGCGGCCTTTCCCGTCGACACATCACCATGACATCACCTTGGTGATGTCATGATGATGTCACTCATGTTGACTAAATACAAGTTGATAAAGAAATGCAAATATGAACGTGCATGGGCAAATGCATGGTGGGCTACTCCATGTTGGGCCTTTATTTCTCATCTGGGCCGAACCCCAATCGCACAACATGTGCAATTCATATATATACCGAAAACAAGGGTTTTCGGTGGTGTGTGTGCAAAACAGTGGACAAAAGAAGGAGCGCACAAGTGAAGAACACACACCCGAGAGAATTGATAGAGAGTTTGCAAAGATTATTTTGTAAACATTGAGCTTGTAACTGACTTTTCTTACGTATTAATACATTGGTGTTAATCGTTGAGTCTCGGTCTTGTATCTCGTGTTCTTGTCGTGTTCATCTCGTTCTCGGTTTGCATCTCCGGTTGGATTCCGCACAACCGGGTGTGTTTGACAACAAGGAGTAGGCGACTAGATCCTCCCCTAGCCGGACCTACACCTTTTTCATTGGGTCTTCCAAACATCTTGTTTAGAGACGTCTGGGAGACGTCTCAAGATAAAAAAACAGCCACGTGTCGTGTTTGTATTGGATCACGCTACAATTTGATAATCATTCTTAAAATGACGCTTCCCATGCACATGGATCCTTGAAACGTCTCTCCCAAGACTTGGGAGGTAACTATTTTAGAAATAGGGATTGGTCAATGGTTAGTTTGGATATTTTCCCTTAATAAAATGTAGTGGAAAGATTTGAATTTTTTTTATTTAACATATTTTGATCTAGGGTTTTTGAGTTTTGAGCAATCTATTTACTCATTTTGGGTTCTGGATTGGTGAAGAAGGAAGAACTAACATTCATTAGTGTTAGGTTAATTTGTGTGAAATGATTTTCTTAGATTTGGTTTGGATGTTAGTTTTTGTTTTGTTGTGTGGTCAAGAAAACAACAAAAAAATAAGAAGCCAACTGTCCAGAAAATAATACTAAGAAAAAACAAAAAGAATAATCAGCTTACGCCTTATGGTCTTACGTGGGGTGTTTTTTAATGTAATTGGTTATATGGTGTAAGAACGTAATAGGGTCAATGGCATCTTAGAAAAAGGGTGGAGATATTTGGACACCCTTTGTGTCTATTTGGACACTTTTGTGCCCTAGACACCTTGTATAGGCCTATACGAGGCGTCTAAGCACTGAATTCAAGGGGGTCTCAGAGGGTGTCAGGCACAAAGTTTAAGGAACCCTATACGAAGGGTACAGACCTATACAAGGCGTCTAATCTTGGGTTTTTTTTTTTTTTTGACTGAAATGAGGGGTGTTTTGGTGGGTTTTTGTATAGTTTTTTGGATAGTTTTTGAAGATGTGTTTTTTGGTTGAAATTTTTTTTGGTTTTAAAAAAAGTTTTGTTTTGTTTTTTTTTTTTTTTTTTTTTTTACACTATAAAAAAGTTGTTTTTTAAAAATCAAGTATTTTAAAAATCGGCTCTTTAAATATATTATATCGATTAAATTTTATAATGTTTTTAACATTTTACTTTTTTATTCTTCCGATTAAAATTTTATCTCGTTCAAATATTGTTTCCGTATTATATTCAGCGGATATATTGTTTCCGTATTATATTCAAAACATATTTTGTTTCCGAATTATCTCAATTTAAGACAACAATCATTAGGTAACCGAATAACTGAAAACAAACATAAATATGACATATATAAGATAACTTTGTACATCCATAACAAAAATATATAAGATAAGTTTGTACATCCATAATAAAAATAAAAACAACAACAGGTCTATGCATCCAAATCCAAATCCGAATCTGGATCTGGCTGCGGCGGCTGCTGCTGCGGCTGCTGCTGCTGATGTGGTGCTCGAGCCGGTGGAAGCGGTATCGGGGGTAATCCCTCTCTCTCTCTCTCTCGTCTATCATGCTCGGCCCGTACCAGCCAACCTACCAAATCGTTGAGCCTGTCAAGCTCGGCTCGTACATCCGGATGTAGCGCAGCTCCTGGGGCATGACCTGGAATAACGTGACGTGGAAACTGAGGCGCCCCGGCAGGTGGCGGTGGCTGTGGCACTGCTGCACCGTCTACATCCTCCGGAGGCTCCTCCACGGGCACTACATCAGCAGGATCTGCAGGAGGATAAATGGGATCGAAATGCTCTGGTAGGGCCTCCTCTGTCCATATGCCCCCGTCGCGGTATTTAAACCGCGGGCCAACGGGGAACCTCTTGATTACCCTCATCCCCCACAGCGACTGCATGCCCATCCGCGTCGGCATGACTGGCGGCGTCCGTATATGTGGGTCCTGGTGCGGTACGAGGCCCAATGAACGGGCAATGACGGTCAAGTACGCCCCGCCATACAAAACTCCGCACTCCTGCCGGTGATGGGCGGAGGCGTAGTACTGGGCTAGACCGTGTGCTAGCGCGCACGACCTCCTATACAACAAACAATAAAGGAAAAAAGATCTGTGGTCGTACACCACTCACGGCTGTATCAGCGCGCTGAAATAGAAGTAGCGAGCAAATGGTGCAGATACCTGCATATAGTGTTAGCGAAATACAGAAACAGAGATTAATAAACAATGTACATAACAAAAATAATTGCCGTAATAAATGTACGTACCTGTACAGTGGTCCGTAACAAACGACACCCTCCCCTTCGACTTGTCGTGCTCCCAATGATTTGCCCCGGCAATCACCTGCCAAAACCCTACAAGAGTGGGTTTGTCAACCACCACTAGCCTCGCTGTGTAAACCTCCCGTGTCTCGTAAATAAAGTCGTTGTTTATCAGTATGTTTTCTAGTGACTGCATGGGAGTCAATCCTTGTCTTTGTTCGGCTCTAATCTTCGACACAACGTTTTGAACGTCTTTCTGAACATGAAACCGGTCGGGGTCCTGCTTCCTTATCGTTTGAAATATTTTGTGCGACTCTATGTTTTGAGCTTTCAGCTGCTCGATCAGTTTCATTTCGCTTGGAGTAAACCTTCGCACAAACGCGTGGGCGGACAGGTCCTCACAAAGTTCGTGGTTATGTTCAATTTTTCCGTCTTTAATCTCCCGGGTTTCATACGGGTGGTTTCGCACAGCCAGCAGGTAAAACGGGCAACTGGTTTTTTTGCTTCCGGCTTTTCTAAGTGTTGCTGTAGTCTGGTGCTCACCACCACGATCACATTCAAGCCATACCCTCCCGGTTCTTCCCCCGGTTTTCTTTGATCGACGGGTGACAATAACGAAACCATCCGCGTTTGCTATTTCTTGTATCCGATTCTTTAGTTCATCTAAAGAGTTGAAAACCTGTAACATCGACAATAATAATAAATAATTTTAATAAATAAACAAATAATAAATAATAATAATACTAATAATAATAATAATACTAATAATAATACTAATAATAATAATATTATTAATAATAATACTAATACTAATAATAATAATAATAATACTAATAATAATAAAAATAATTAAATAATAATAAAAAATAGTAATTAATACCTGCTTTTTTAAGTACGGACTGTCCTGGATGGGAGGTGTCTCACCACCATATCTACCATATCCACCATAACCACCATATCCACCATATCCTCCGTATCCACTGTATCCACCGTCTCCTCCGTATCCACCGTCTCCTCCGTATCCACCGTCTCCTCCGTATCCACCGTCTCCTTCGTATTCACACCCGTATCTATAATCTGGATACCCTTGTTGCGTCGGATAACTTGGTTGACAAGCATGGTATGAGTCATCTACAGGGGCTGTTTCATCAACAGGGGGGATGCTTGTTCAAATCTAGAAACGGTTTGTTTTGTTCTCCTTGTATACTAGACACAACCTCCTCTTGCTCATTAGAACCGGGAACGCCAGACTCATCCTAAATAAACAACCGTATCATCATTAGTAAATAATAAACTAAAACAATAACTAATTAAAATATTTAAGCTAATAACTGTTACCGGAACGCTTTTGGCCACCCAGTTGTCGCTAGAATACTGCCCGAAGACATAGCTGCCGTCCCAGTATGATGACATTTCAACACTTCGGGATGATAAGAACACAAATGCCAATTCTTTCGAAGAAGCAGAATGAATGAAATAAATGAAAGGAATGAAAAAACGGAACAAGAAGAAGCAGAATGAATGACAAAGAATGCGATGTATCTTGCACTTTATGTGAGACATAGACGCCTCGTATAGCTCTATACTACCCGTATAACTTTAAGTCACTTGTCAAACGTATAGTCAAATCAGTCACTAAGACGCCTCGTATAGGCCTATACGAAGCGTCTTAGTGCCTCGTATCCTTCCCTCGTACAGACCTAGACTCCCCGTCTGATGTGACTGATTTGACATTGTGCTTTGGTGCAGAGCTGGTCGAAAAAGCAACCCTATACGCCTCGTATAGCTCTATACAAGGCGTCTTGGAGGGTGTGGAAATAGGCAATAAGGTGTGTAATTATGTAGACCCTAGAAAAATCATCCATGCCATTTTCAATATAAAAATAAAAATAAATAAAAAACCACAATCTTCAGTTGAAAAGTAAAAGAAGAGTAAGTTGGGTGATTTTCATAAGAAAAACAAGTAGACACTAAATGACAAGGCAATAACGTCCCGTAAATCATGCCCCAGACCACGATATAAACATTTTTGTCCACAACCATCTCGTGATTTCATGTTTTACACCGGGAATTATACGAACCAGACTTTGAACTTATTACACGAGTACAAACAAACACCAAAGGCTAAAGAACAGATGGTGGAGATGTTGGAACTGAAATGGGATAGTCACGGGAGCGTAGTTTGGAATAAAGGAAGTGGGGCCGAGATCTAGATTCAACCCCAATTTCCTCAATTGAATGATGAACCAAGATGTCACATGGTTAAAGACATGAAGATCTGTGATGCATGCTAGTGGTAGGGTGACTTGGGTTCTTTAATGGAGACTCAAGTTCAATCTTCACTTGTGTCACTTTGGTGGATAAGGCAATGATAGATCCTAACATCCTTGCAGAGGTGTTAGGCTCTATCCTGAGCCCACCTGGGTTTTCGTCCCATCGTGTGTTAGGCTAGAGAGTTCTGCTCTTGTGGTGGCACAACGACTGTCAAGTGGCAACCGGTGATATGGTTTCCCGGGGAAACGCCCAAGCCAAACTCTGAAGCCAGATTGGGCCCGGTTAAGACAACATAGTCTGGCCGGAGTGGGACAACGGGGCTCTCCAATTTGGGGAGTGCGGTAGCCTAATACAAGAAAGTCGTCGTTCCAAAAAAAACATTACACCAAACTATGCACAAACTACACACACGTAAGCAAGTGTACCTATCGTATACACAAAAATTAAGAACACTGAGTATCGTTCCTAAAGCCACAATAGCTCCTAATAACTAATCGTCTGTCAATTTGTAACCGATGTAAAAGTAGTGATTTGTAAAGAAACTACTGATTGCAAACAATAAGTAAAAGGGAGCGCAAATTGTGGAATTTGAGAAATCAGATTAAAGATTTAACCATTTAGACCTTGACTCGGGCTACGGATTTCAATTATTTGTGATTTTTTTTTATTAATTAGTTAAAATGTGTTAAGTCCTACAATGGATTAGAGCCCACTAGGGTTCATCTCCTAAAATAAGAGAATCAATGTTATGGACGGACACTAAAACTTAATCTCATGAATCAAGTTTTAGCTATCATCACTTATGATTTAGGGTTTCTAAGTTGGGTTCAAGACTCATCAACCAACATTGCGACTTATGAATTAATCAATATCAACTATATGAAATTTTTTAACTAGTTTCCATATCTTTCTATCAGATCCCTTTCCTTTGGTAGCTCACAAGTTTTACCGATTATGTCACTTATTTGCTTGTTATCAGTTAAGTTTTCAAGCCACAAATTATAGTGCACTTTTATAACCTAAAGATAATAAGTGTCGAATTTAACATACATAACTTCATAGAAAGATCAACAAAACCACACAATCAGAGCTAAAACCAATAATAACAAGTAATCATACACATAAAATGATCAAAATAACAAACTTTGTATAAAATCACACAATCATACTTAAAAACCAACCTAAGTTAAACCAAAACAAGAATCATCTTAGTCCTAAATGGCTATGGAAGGTAACCATATCATATTAATGTAAAACAAACCAAAAACAGATCTAAATAAAGTCATGGGTGATTTAGATACTAAAATTGAAAGAACCCAATCGATATACGCGATTAAATACAAAGCGAATGGCCATATCTTCAATACTCAAGCCTCTAGACACACCAATTTTTAATTTTGCACCTAAACGAACTTCTCATCCACGAAATCGCGGTCCTTAGGTACTCCTTAACTAAGTATGGCTCGTATACACTTCGAAATCCCATATTTAGATTCGTCTCATGTAGAAACCCAAAATTCATATATTATTAGGCGTGTAACTCATTTTTCTTGCCCAAGATATGCCCAAATGAAGTTTTGACTTTTTCTGCCACACTGTTTTTGTTAGTAAATGCCTCGTTTCATCACGTTTTCATTCAAGCTCTTCACAAACACCTTCCAAACCTACAAATCCACAATATACATGAATATAAGTACCACAATATTATGTAAATATTGCAATATTAACCCATTGATATGTATGTAAAACATACATAATTAATAACACATGCATCTTCCTTGATAACTTGTGATAATAGTTTTTTTCTATTATCACATTCCAGCGCACGTAACCTACAGTCAGCACCAACATACAATGCTGCCTTTGATACAATCCAACACAGTACATCAACATGGATAAATAATCACGACAAAGCAGAACAACATAGGACGATTCTACAAAACTCTTGCAACTTTTTTTCCTTTTTGTAATAAACAAATAACAATAAAGAAAGACTTTATGATGCTATTATAAACATCAACCCCTAAAATGCCATAACTTGCTACCTATGTTACAATCATATTAGAAATAATCCTAAAAGATAACTCAATAACTTTCATTTGAAAACTATGGATTTGTTTGGTGTGGGATAATAGAAGGGACGAGGTAATAGAATGAATAACTGATCGAATGAAGGGTGAAAGAGGGAATGGAATGAAAAAAGAATAACAAAAGGGGGCAAGGTAAATGTAACGCCCTAACACGTAATAACTTGAAAACGACGTAGCGGAATTATGAGCCCAAAAATTTTCTTTCTTTATTAGTCATGTAACATACTTAAAGTTTATTACTAGAATAATTAATACTTTACTAAAAGATTTACAACATCCATTTATTTATCACATTAATTAAAATATAAAGCTCCAATTGAGTGACCACTCTTCCCGTACAATTCTTGCTCTTGACTCGATCTCCAATCGTCCTATTCATCATAATGATGTTACGTCCGCGCAACCTGCATTCACCACATGCATACACAATATTAAGATTTGGTGACGTCATTCCTAAGTTAATCATACTCAATCAAATAACCACTCTGTATTCCTTCTTCTCGTGCTAATCTTTTACAAATAAGCTTTCCATGTACAATCATGCATTACAATTCCTTGAACCTTCTCATGGTCCTTTATAGTGTACACGTGTTCTCATTTCATACTCAATACAAATCATTAGCAAGCGTCAATACTCAAATCATAATGAAATCGTTCCGACATACATTCAACTTACATTCATACACGTGTACATACCTACGAGTTCCTGCTTACCACTTAACCTCATATACTTGTACTAACATGTGATATTCACAGCTTTTCATAATAATAATTTAATACATAATGTAATGCATACTAACTCATTTCTAAACACGTTCACTTATAATTTTCCATCTCTAGCATGTAAGTAAACCCGTACTTGTACTATCCGGAGTCTCATAACTTTTACTCGTGATCAACATTTCATAAATCATGAAACAACTTAGTCTTACGTAGTTTAAAACGTGTTTAAACGAGTTTGCAAGACAAAACAGATTAAATAAATAATTTTTGCCAAACCAGCATACCGTCGCGTCGCGCGACGGCTCCTTGCCCTAACTGTCGCGTGGCGCGACCCCCCATAATTTCCGGAAAGTTTGTTGCTGAATGAAGCAATTTCCAGCAACACTAAACTTCACAAAAACGAACATAACTTTCTCGTTTTTGATCCGTTTTGCATCACGTTTCTTCCTACGTGATTGTAAATTAGTCCTCTATCATAAGGATTCAATTTCTAGCATCCAGACTAGAGAAAGTTTCTTAACCTATATGCCTTCAACTAAATAATCAATTACGAATTATTCGACCCGTTCATGTTTTTACTAAACAACTCATATGTTTAAACTTAAAGTTCACATGAACATTATAACTATAACACTTTTACATTATTTGGAGTATCATACTTGGGGTTCACTCACCCGATTCTCGGTATATGTTAAATTCATTCACTTCATTTAATCCTAGGAAATCAGACTTTGTCAATAAAATTTCATTCACGAAATGGTTTATCCATTAGTTGTAACTCTCAACCGAGTCTTATGACTATTAATCCGTGTCTCTGTTTCTCGATTAGCGTACTTATATGCAATTCTACCCCTTACCCGGTTACAATTACCGTAGCCATTACTTAGACATCATTCCGTCATACCAATACGATCTTATTTTGACCCGTTCGGTCTACTTAGTAAAAATCACCGATTCCATACAACCAAAACCATACTCAACTTCAATCGTCATCATGCTTAATTAACTAGTCGCTACCTTACTTCAACAACTAAGAAGTGATTCTGGAAATCACTTACTTAATACCCTTACTTAATATCATCATTAAAAACACATCTCGACATAACTACTAACAATTACCAATATCATACCAATAATTTCACTTACTACTAAAGAGGAAGTCCGTGAATTTACTTACATTACGCATCCATATTCGCGCTCGTTTCCTCATGTCCTCATGACCCGTTAGCCCTTTATGCTTCCATCCATCTTGACATGATCCCTATACTTTCATTTCGTTGCATCCACATTCTTGTTAGCATATAAAATTATACATATGAATGATCATATCAATTTACATTTCACATTCGGCTTTCATTAATGTTTCAACTAGCATATGGTACTACCTTCTAATCCGTGTTTCTTACTAAATCATTTCATCAAACTAATTTCCCACGTGTACTCCGTGTAAAACACATTCTTTATGCTAATTTATTATAAATTACATCAATATCACATTCTACATATAATATCCATCATGTGCATACAATTCCTACTATTTTTGTCACTTAGACATTTTATTAAACACTTGGTGTGCATACAAGATGCAAAGCTCAATGTACAAGTATTTTATTGCATAATCTTCCTAATTCATAGCATCGATCATCAAATTCAACTAGGATCATATAATTTTCATACTATATCCAAATTAACTAAAATTACTCATTACATACAACATCATTCATCAACAATACACAACTATTGAACATGAATGATCATCTTTATCATCATCTTCACTACTACAAGTGGGTTTTTCCCAAATCATCATCATAGTCAAAATTAAACATACTTTAGCATCTACACATTCATCAAAACTAACATTCATGTTTAATCTTACACTATATTCACAGATTACACAAAACCCACTTAATCAAACATCATTAAAACACCAAATTCGACTTCCTTGATGTTAGAAACACTTAGGTGATCGACCTTTCTGGTTCATGCATTCGTTTGGCCCTTAAATTCCCTTTCAATTTGATGGATTTCATGATCTAGGGTTTGACCCCCTTTCTTCTCCTCTCCTGGTCGAACATCGACAACCACACACACTTAGTGTGTGTGTGTGTGTGTGTGTGTTTTTTTGGGTTTTAATTTTATTTTTAACTAAACATAAACTTTCCCCTTTTTAACAACCTTGGCCCCTCTAGTTGTTACTTGATCACAATTGTAGCAAATTCATTCCCTTGATTGTTTTGTTAGACATTTAACCAAGTTTAATAACTTAGTTATTATATTTATCTAATTAAACATGGTATCGTTCTAACGAATTTTAAAATTCGCATTTTGGGATGTTACAGTAAATGAATTTGTGGTGTTTAGAGGAAATGAGATTCCTTGTGTAATGAGTGATTCCATTCTATTGAACAACCAAACACCTTTTAATAATTCCATCACAATGGTCATTGCATTCCGCTTCCATTCCTACATATCAAACACTACCTAAATTAGTAATTCAAAATTTGAAATAAACATTAAACTAATTAAGTGGCTCTAAACTAATTTCTTAGTCGCAAGTGAGTTTGACCGAAGAGATATAAGTAGGCAAGAACAAACCACAATTATTTTTGCCATACAAGAAAAAGGAAAATAATAGCGATTTGTCTGAACGTTCTTAGGTAACGACAGTCTAAGACAAAACCATAACGATGCTGTTTGTTTTTCAGAGGTAAAATGTCTGCAGTCTACGAACCACATCTGCAGACATCTGTAGCTGAAGAGGTGGACCAAACCTCTGCATTTGAAAGAAGAAGACTGTTTGTTTTTTTAACTTCTTAACACCAACCAACTTATTAACATAATCAAAATTCAGAATATAACACCTATAATCAACTTATTAACATAATCAAAATTTAGAATTTAAACACCAATAATCAAACACAAAACAATCCATTCTCGTTTAATCTCCTGTGAAACCGTTTCCATTCTCTACAAAAACACAAAACAATCCAACTCAAAACCCTAACAAACACTCCTTCACCTATAAATCAAACAACCACAATTCAAAATCAAATCAAACCTACCGTATTTACATCGTAAACTGACGATCCATTAACAGATCTGTTAACAGATCCATTGACGGATTTTGACCGTTTCGCCTCGGTTGTCTTTGGCTTGCGCTCGGTTGTGACAGCACGTGTCTTCACTCTATTCTAGCGGTTAACCCTAAGAATGGTTGGAACCGGACGGCGTACGGCGGTGAATCTGGTGCTTCTATCCTTGATGAAAGAGTTGATTCTACAGCAGTTGAGCTGAGAAGATGCTTCCATGGCGGAATCGAAGAGAAGTAGAGAAGATTCGATGGCTGAATGTTTTTTTGTGGTTAGGGCTGCTGGTGTGGAGGAGGAAGGGTGGTCGGCGACGTAGGAGGGGGAGGAGGGGAGAAGGAACTAGGGCAGTGTTTGTTGCCTCTGGAAAAAAAAGAAGGAGAAGAGGTATGAAGATGTCTGCACCAAGAAGAGGTCGGGTATACCTTTTTAATGAAAGATCTTCGAGAAAACAAAGACACTGCAAACTTAAACATCTGCGCGTGGTCTGCGTGGGGCAGACATAAGAGGTCCTGAAGATCTTTTCAAAAAAAACAAACACCCCCTTATTTTAAATGAGGTATGTTTTAAATGAGGAAGATGACAAGAATGAAGACCCTAAATGAGACCAATTAACAATGAAGAAAGAAGAAGACACTCCTAATTGTGTGAATGATTACAAAGAAGAAACAACGTTAATGGGTGTGATTCATTGTGACTATATCAGTGCAGTGCGAATGATCAAGAAGAAACAACATTAATTTGTGTGTTCCGTTATCGTATATGTGTGACCGATCAAGAAGAGGAAACAACATTAATATCTTTGATCCCACAAAGAATGATCAACATCAGTCAGCATGATTCATTGAACGAAGTAGAAGCAACGCTAATTGTAGGTCCCGATTTATGAGGATCGATAACGAAACCAAATCTCTTGTTTATCATAAACACGGTCACGAGTGTGGAATCCCCATGACTATGCCAAACCAAACATAGATATTAACAACAGAAAGGTAACCAATGAATCATATTCAATTGATTAGATGAGAACACGGTTCAAACAGATACACACAAAGTTTGAAGTAAGACTCTCAGGATATGCTCTCATAGTTTCAAAGTGAAACCATGTGTGGTTTATATAGCAGTCCAGGCCCACAAGTGACGAAACATGGATTGGGCCCGACGAAACATCACTTGGGCCTCATGAAACCTCACAGTTGACGAAACTCTAGGGGTTTCGTCACTGTTCATGACGAAACTTGGAAGTTATGACCATAACGGGTTTCGTCATACATGATCTCAACGAAACTTGGGAGTTTCGTCGAGGGCTGCAAAATCTGATATGCTGCAAACTGTCTATTTGCAGCAGACATGTTATAAACACACAAACAGCATAACTAAACACATATGCAACATGCATTGTTTCATAAAACATTACATAACGAACGAGACAGACTTTGTCGGACACAAGTAGGATAGGAGGATATCCGACTTGGTCGATGGCGAATTACAGACTCGATAATATAAAAGATCGTAAATAACATCGTTAATAAAGACAAGTTACAGACACCAAAATAATGCATCAACATTAATCTGTTTGATTTGATGTGATCGTATATGTGTGAGCAATTGAGGAGAACAATTGGTGTGACGTCAAGAAGGTTCTGGGTACCAAGAAAAAAATGATGAGAAGAAAAAAAGGGAAAATAAGCAAGTCGTGATTGCTTGAGCTTGAGTTTTGTATGACAAAACTGGTAAAGAAAATTAGAGTGGAGGATTGGAGCACTTTCAAATAAAAAAGAAAAAGAGGTTCCAGAAACAAATGTATGGAGAATGTTCGATGCGATAGTACGTTTTGACGGGCCCTAGTTTCTAAGTGACAAAATATTGAGTTCAATCCGAGATAAGCAAGTAGCAAGTATGATGGGCTTACATGAAAAACAAGTAATTGTTAAATGTTAAAAGACCTAGATACCTAATGGATCCAGTGGCTTATAATAATAAACCTAATATTCAATACTCCTCCGCAGTCGTAGCGGAAGTCAACCCAATGCTAAGACCGAAAAATCAAAAACCCAGTTATGATAAGATAACATGTATTGATCGACTCAAAAATTCTAAATTATTCCCATCCATATTTTGTTTGATTGTACTATCCATACTATAGTTAATTTGGTTGATTGTGACATCCATAGTCTTAAAAAAAATTGTATAGGCACCTACTGGGGACTGAATTGACACTATTGATCTTAAAAAAAAATATCACCATTTATGTTAGGATTATGCAACAGCTGTTCACTGGTTCCAGGAATGAGAAACACGATTGGCAGAGTGTTGAGGCTAGCAGGTGGCGGTCTCTTGGATCTGTAGATCAGGATATGAGATCCGTAGATCTAAAAAGAAATTAAAAAACAAGGCAGGTGATCGTGGCCAGGCGGCGGTCTGTTAGATCTTTAAATCAAATGGTGAGATCCATAGATCAAATTAGAAAAAAAAAAATAATAATCCAATTAAACTGTCGTTTGAGATCTAAAAGACACAAGACGTGGCGCCGCTCGAATTTAAAAGTCGTAACCCAGGAACGAATACAAGGAGACGTGTTAAATTATGCTGACGACTGGTCGGAAATACCCAACACAAAAACTTTTCAAATGAACACTTAAATTATGTAGCAAGTTAGGATAAAAGTAAACATTGTTTGAAATAGATAATGGTTAGAGATTTATATATTATTTGTTTCCTTATTAGAGTAGGGTAGAAATCTTAGTTATGTATTAGTATAAAAAGAGATGTTAGGGCATTATATTTTGTGTGGTTTTTGGTCTAAATAATAGAGAAAAGAGTGGTTAGTTGGTCGACTCCAAATTCGTGTGTGTGTTTTTATCAAGATCTGGGCCAACAATTTTACATAACTTACACTTGTGGAATTGTTACTTTTACAGGAAAAAATAAAAACACAACACGAACGGTTATAATAGTAATCGTTATTGTGACAACCATCATTGTCATTATAATTGCTTCACTTTGTGTCTTCTTGAGATCAAGAAAAAAGAATAAGCGAGCTCCACCTCCACTCATCGAGAGGATTCAATGTAAGTTGCACATTTTTAATAAACTCAAAGCTAATTTAGAGCTAATACAAAACTTAAGTATCAATGGCTTGTATTATTATGAAAACACTCAGCTGCTAAGGCATTTTCTAACTCTCTTTCTCTCTACTAGCTGAAACTATTGACATCGGGACTTCTGAATCTTTGCAATACAACTTTAGCACAATGAAAGCTGCAACGAATGATTTTTCTCAAGAAAATAAGCTTGGAGCTGGTGGATTTGGACCTGTTTACAGGGTAAACTCAACCTTTATATAATGTGACAAAAGTTTAACAATCTTCATATTATCTACCATGCATGATATATAGGGTAAGCTTGAAGATGGTCATGAAATAGCAGTAAAAAGGTTATCAAAAAATTCTGGACAAGGTGATTTAGAATTCAAGAACGAGGTTTTGCTCGTTGCAAAGCTTCAACATCGTAATTTGGTTAGACTATTGGGTTTCAGCATAGAAGGAAATGAACGACTTCTCATATACGAGTACATGCCAAATGCAAGTCTTGATAACTTCTTATTTGGTAAACTCCTAAAGCCTTCCTCTTTCTCCCTTACACATGCTGCATAACAAATACATTACAACTTTTGGTTATTCGTTATGCATGTATAGCAAATAACAACTTTCAATGGTTTACATTTTCCATGTATGTCCTTTTAGGGAAAAAATTACAAAATCACAAATAACATCGTCGAATCATTCAATGTAATAATGCTTGAGCAATTTAACATGGGTTGAAACCATGAAGGTTTTTTTTTTAAATAATGGTACCAATATGCCACCATTTCACCTTCATGGTGTGTTTGTAGATCCAACAAAGCGCATGTTTCTTGATTGGGAAAAGCGATACAATATCATCAACGGCGTTGCAAAGGGGCTTTTATACCTTCATGAAGATTCGCGTCTAAAGATAATTCATCGTGATTTGAAAGCTAGTAACGTGCTATTAGATGAAGAAATGAATGCTAAAATTGCAGATTTTGGCATGGCTAAGTTGTTTAAACCTGATGAAACCCAAGGCAACACAAATCGAATCGTCGGAACCTAGTAAGCTTTATTTCTTTAATTATATTTCATTATGACAATATTAACAAATTTGGTTTACTTAAACTTCATGGACCGAATCAAATGCTCTTTTATAACACGATATCTTAAATAATAGCAGTTCCCCATATATTATAGTTTGACATCACTACCAATTCGGTATTTCCTTTTTCTATGACTAAGAGTGTATGTTATTCTATTAGATTTTATGTTATTTTCGTTACCACCACATATATACATGAATCTATATGAAGTATGATGTGCGCTAAAAAAGATAACATTTGAGGTTGTACTACATACTATGTCTGCCTGAGAATCACTACTGATGATGCCTTTCTAAGCAACATGATATGATTCTTCTTTTTTTAATCATTACTAGGTTTTCTTTCTGGTTGATTGAGATTTCATTACATGTTATGAAGCAAGTGCTAACCTTTCCTCATTATATGCATTCTTATAGTGGTTATATGGCACCAGAATATGCCATGCATGGTCAATTCTCTGTAAAGTCGGATGTCTTTAGCTTTGGGGTGTTGGTTTTAGAGATGATAACAGGTCAAAAGAATCAACATTTTCAGAATGGAGAGAACATTGAAGATCTTCTTAGCTTTGTAAGTATCTACATCATTTACTTGATAGTAACTCCCTTGCAAATGTCAGTATTCATTTCTAGTATTATTTTTGCATCCTCTTATAGGCATGGGAAAGTTGGAATAAAGGGACGGGGACAGACATGATTGATCCCACATTAAAGACAAGACCAGGTTCATTGCGCAACATCATTAGAAGTATTCACATTGGGTTATTATGCGTTCAGGAAAATGTTACTAATAGACCCACCATGGCAACGGTAGTTCTTATGCTTAATAGTTTGTCTATCACGCTTCCAGTACCCTCAGAACCTGCATTTTTCATGCGAACTAACACTAATCCTGAAAAGCCACTCCTTCAAGATTATAGTTCTTCGGCGGGGAGTAGTAGTTTTGGAAACCCTAATGTATTAATAGCAAAGCCAAGTTCACGTGATCAAATGTCAATAAATGATGTTTCAATATCTGAGATTGATCCTAGATAAGGATTTGAATGCACTTATATTTTGTTGGTGTGATTTTATAAAGTTTATATTAATTTACCATGTGACTTTCTGTTGAATCTAAACAAGAAATTTGTAAACTAATAAGAACCCTTATAGTAATAACTGTAAATTCTCTTTTGCTTTATAATAGAGATGAATGCCCTGAAACTTTTATATAAACAATATAATAGGATGGCAACAAGTTCATCCCAAGGACATTTCCGCTAGGGAGGGGATGCAGCAAATCACGGGAACAAATGACAGTTAAATAAATCTTAATAATAACAAGATGCTAAACAATGCCAAGAAACTCAATAAGCAATCATATAAGTAGCTATACCATGAGCATGCCTTGAATGTACCAGTATCAGCTGAGAGACGTCATTCTCACTCGCATCAGATGTACCCATATAACAAGAATAAATATTGCAACAGATCAATCTATTATTTATATTAAACTACAATAATATCTCTTGGGGACGATTTTCCTAAGTTTTAATGAAACCAAGTACCACCCGACTTTCTTTATCCCACAAATGAGACGTTTCATGCCATTCGTGAATTGGAACCATGCTCATCAAGTAAAGTGATTTGAAACATGAACACAAGTTTTATTATTTTATGTTAGTGGATGCACAAAAGTATTGTTTGGGGTAGACTAAGAGGATGATTACTTCAATTGAAACATAATCCCTATTTATTCATGTTTTGTAGGTGTTGAAACATTGTACCCTTTTAAGATTTTATCCTCATTTGAGTCTGAATGTAACCGTTATCCGGCTTTGGATACAATACTCCTTTTGGACCTTACTACCTCTAATCAAGTCATAAGCAAAAGATAAATGGTCAGTCTTGAGGCATTTGCTTAGGTTTATCCAAATAAGAATTTGTAGGATGGCCAAAATACCAATTAAAGAATGTCAATACGAAGGTTTCTGTTTACATTCAAGAAACAAAGAGCATAAGACAACACGATAATTGTAATAGATGGAAACTGAACCTTTGTGTGGTCCACCATATCATCCTTAGCTGAAATTTCCATCAAAACCCTAGCATACATAATGGACTTGCCAAGCCGGCAAACTATTTACCCAATGCCATCACCTTCCCATAAACTAATTAAGTGGAACATATATCGAGTTCCAAATGGTAATGGCCCAAGAAGGTTTTGGCTTAGTTAAAGGTCCACATTAGTTAACAATTAAAAGGACATTATCGATACTTAAGCCACACAAGATGTCATAGAAAGTTTTATTTGTGATTGTATTCCAAATTAGGGCATTACAAGAGGTACATAAACATTTGTATATTTGCATAATCTATATTCAACTACCACCGACTAATTTTAATGTGATCTTATATTCCCCTACAAGCTAAGGGCAAGACGCGACCTCTAGCTTGGAGCACAAATACATAATTCTATGATGTCTGCAATTTGACCCCCTATAAAAATGAATTGTACGCCAAGTTTTCATGGTGCCCATTTTTCTCGGACAAAAAGAAACTCGACTTCAACATGTTTTGTTCTAGCATAGAACATAGGATTAGCAGCAAGATAGGTTGCGCCAAGGTTATCTCACCAAAGAGTGGGAGTGTTGACAATGTCAATCCCAAGCTCTTGAAGAAGGGCTTCTAACTAGGTCAATTCAACAACACTGTTGACCAAGCCCTTGTATTCGAATTTAGTGTATGACAAAGAAATTGTTTTATATTTTCAAGTGATCAAAGAAATAAGATTGGATTCCAAGTAGATAGCAAATCCTCCTATGGACATCTAGGCAACTAGTAAAATTAGGATCACAAAAAGCACAATAGTTAAGGATTCTTGCTAGTGAACATCAATGAAAGCTTGAAGTATGGACTCGGAGGTGTGTCAAATGAGTAATCCATGAACAATAGTGCTCTTTAAGTATCTAAGAATGTGTTTGACAAGAAACCGGTGATTTGCAAGTATTGGTAGACTTTGTTTACAACAAAGGTGATATCTAGTTTGAATAGTGTAACATATTGATGGGTACCAACAATCTGACAATATTTGACAAGCTCCAAAAAAGGAGAATTATCCCTGGGATAAGAGACGAGATGTGCTAATTAGAGAAGAAATGGGTTTGCCATTTAAGAGACTGGCTCAATGAAGAACGTCTGAATATACTTATTCTAGGACAAAAGATATTTCATCCCTGGGAAGAATTTCAAGACCTAGGAAATAATCAAGATTGTTGTGATCCTTGAGTGCAAAGTCATTGCTAAGTTGTATATCCCAGTTGATTGTCGTAGGATTGTGTCGGTGACATTTAAGTTATCAGCTTAGACCAAAATGTTGATAGGGGTGTTCCAAGACTTGTAATTGTGAAGGGTATGTTTTTGATGAAGTAAAGCCTATTGTTTGAAGGTCTTGTGATAGAGGTAAAACCATGTGCATGAAGCTTGTCTAAGGCCGTATAAGGATTTGTGTAGTAAGCATCCATCATCTGGATACCTAGATTAACAAACACGTATGGTCGTTTAAGATAAACATCTTGTAAAGAAGAATTCTAGAACATCTAATTAGCGAAGGGCTATTACTTTATACAACATAAAAAATGCCGCTCAAATTGTAGTAGACTTGACAACAGTGTTAAAAGTTCCATGGAAATCTCTGTCAGGTTGTTGGCGAAAACCCTTTGCCACAAGATGACCCTTGTAATGAGTAATTGCACTCTGTTGGTCCTCCTTTAACCTATAAACCCACTTGCAATCAATAATTTTAGTTTATAGAGCACGAGGAACTAATGACCAAGTGTCATTTTTAACAAGTGCTTAAAATTCATTAGCTATGGCTTGACGCCATTCCAGTTGATGGTTTACAATGGTAAAAGAGGTGGGTTCAATCCTGTAGATGAAGAAGAGGTTGTATCCGAAGGGCTGTAAGGAACACGGGATTTCAGATTTTGCTAGAGATGTGATAGACTAGTAAAAGGAATTGGAGTGGGGTGTTGGGGAGTGGATGTAAAAGAAGGCGACGAACGTATTGATAGTTGGGAAGTGTAAGTGACAAGTGTTGGAGTGGGAGGTATGATGGGGTTGTAGAAGAGGGGGTTGATTGTGAAGGAGATATGCTCGATGACGTGGGTGGGGAGGGTAGGGAAGTTTTAGAAGGGAAGAAAGAGCCTTAGAAGGGAGTGTATGGAAAAAAATTGATATATGTGTTTGTGGGGATGTGGTAGGAGTGGCAAAAGGAAAATGATCTTCATTATGAACATGGCGAGCCACGTAAACGCAACCAGCTTGAGGATCATTACATTAATACCAAGATGAATTGGATTGGATCCAAGAAAGATACAAGAAATGGAACCAAAATCCATCTTCTGACGATTATATGGTCAAAGATGGACAACCAAAGACACGAGGAAAGAAGTATTCAAGAGGTCATCTGAATAGATGTTCAAAGAGGGATTCATTGTAAGAAGTTCAGGAAGGCATACAATTGTGCGATAAGTGGTGTCAAATGCAAAGTGCTAGAAGCATTTTAGAACAGAGGATTGGGATAGAAGTGTAAGACCAGTCTCAACAACAAGTCGATGTCTACGTTCATCAATATCATTATGTTCATCGGTATGTGGGCAAGTGTTGCTGCATTATTTTGGTGTCTGTAACTTGTCTTTATTATCGTTGTATTTATAAGGTCTTTTTATGTTATCGAGTTTGTATTCGCCGTCGACCAAGTCGGATATCCTCCTATCCTACTTGTGTCCGACAAAGTTTGTCTCTTATGTTATGTAATGTAAATGAACAATGCATGTTGCATTTGGGTTATTATGTCTGTTTGTGTGTTTATAGTGTTTGCTGCAAACTGTTAACAGTTTGCAGCACTTCAGCAATTGCAGCCCTCGACGAAACTCCCAAGTTTGGTCGAGTACATGCATGACGAAAGTCCTTATGATCACATCCCCATGTTTCGTCGTGATAGGTGACCAAACTCCTAGAGTTTCGTCATCCAGGATGTTTCGTCAGGCCCAATTCAAGTTTCGTCAACTGTTGGGCTGGGCTGCCTATATAAACACATCATAGTTTCTCACAGAAACTATGAGAGCATACCCAGTGAAAGTTTAGTGTCAAACATTGTGTGTATCTGTTTGAACCTTGTTCTCATCTAATCAATTGATTGTGATTCATTGGTTACTTTGTGTTGTTACAATCTGTGTTTGTTTGGCATAGTCACAGGGATTCCGCACTCGTGACCGTGTTTGTGATAAACAAGAGATTTGGTTTCGTATTCGATCCTCAGAAATCGGGACCTACAAGTGGTATCAGAGCATTGGCTCTTATGCTTGTTTAAAACCAAACATAGTTGATTTTATCAAGTGTTGAAAACTGTTTGTTGTTGATTTTCTGAAAATTGTTCTTGAAGTTCATATTTTTCTCGAAAAGTCTCTTAAAATCTGCTCAATCTTGTCTGTTTTGTCACAGTTTTGTTAAAAACCTTTGTTACATTACTTGTTCACAAGATAAAAACCGGGTTTTCAGTGAAAGTTTGTGCAAAATTCGTGATTCGGAAATTCTCCGGTGAAAAATCTTGCCAGAATGTTCATATATTCTGGGTTGTTCTTCATATCTTCAAGTTGTTCATCATAAACTTCATATTGTTCTTGAACTTTAAAATTAAAAGGAAATTAAAAAAGGGATTAAAATATTGTACACCATACCTTGGTTGATAAAATAGGTATGTTGTGAGTTGAAAAATCGTGTGTTCTGTCAGAAAAAGATAAGATTTACTTTTGAAAATCTCACCAACTTTCACCAACTATCTGAGACCTTATCTCGACGAAAGTCATAATCGACGAAACCCCTAGAGTTTCGCCATAAGGAACTTTGACGAAACCCCTAGAGTTTCGTCAAAGGTACTTCGACGAAACTTCTTGAGTTTCGTGGCAAGAGTTTCATCGAGAAGCTTGTCAAATTTTAACAGAGGACTTGTAAAAGTGGTTTAACAGTTTGTTTTTAAGTATTTGACCAGGTACTATCTTTCATACATCAATCATGAGTTGTACTAGTCCATGGGATTGGAGTACGGAACCAAGACCAAGTGAAGATCAGACATCCGCGGCCGTTTGGTTAAGGAATGTCATGCCTCAACAATCTATTAGTGCAAGCCAATGGGCATTCGTGACGAACCAGAATCAAAGCATTCAAAATTTATTGATAAGTGAAAGTGAAACAGGCAGCAACAACCGCCCGCCAAAGTTGAATCACATGAATGAATATCCTACTTGGAAAGGTCGTTTCCACACGTATGTTCTAGGGCAAAACACCGAGTTATGTGTCACGCCCCAACCAATGGCGGAATCATCGGGGCATGGCATTGAGCGAAACAGATTGTCCAGAAGTTTCCATAGAAACTATCATTACCATTTAATTAAAGCGATACGTCCCATACCGTATCATAAATAGTCAAACAAGTTATTACAGACAACATCAAAACAAATATTCTGTTCCGACAACTCAGATTTAAATAAGTAGCAATTGTTTATCTGCTTCTAGAGACCCCTAATAAGTTATCTACAGACAACTATTTGTTGGGCTCTAAAGCTTTATTCTAGCTTCCATTCCCTACCACATATGCATCCTAAGCACCTGTCACATACGTTAAAATAAAGTCAATACAAAAAAATGTAAAGGTGAGCATACAAGTTTGATAATAGCATATAGAGTTCGAATTCGTTTACGCATAACCTGCACGTACACATAGTGAAATGAAGCACGTTAGTTATCGACATAGATCCATCGATACTAATGACTGTGGGTTGACTGCCCGAGGCAGTTCGCAATACATGATTACCACCGTAATCCATGCAAGTAAAAGATCCTTAACAACCCCCGTGTGAACGGGTGCTGAGTCCAAACTATAGTACTATCGTTGCTAAGGCAGGTAGACAGCATTCCATGTGTAAACATAACAAACAAGCATTCATAAGCCACGTATAACATGCATAATTGGTTTAGCGTTAAATAGCTTGAGTAGTGTGATAGTTGTAGTTTGAATAGTTGTAACGTATGTAACACCCAAAAGTGCTAAAGCAAAAAGGGTTCGAGTATACTCACAGCGATTGTGGATTGAAGGGAGCGCTTTACAGCGAGCACGGTTAGCCTAAATAGATTCGATAACATAACGATAAGTGGCGCGTAAAACAGTACAAAGTGAGAGTGGTTAGGATGGCTGATCGTGCAGATCAGCTATCCGTGAGAGGGAGTCATCCGTGCGCATGAACTATCCGTGCGGATGGTGATCCATCCGGATAAGCTATCCGTGCGTGCGAGCTGTCCGTGCGGATTAGTTGTGTGTGCGGATGGCTTATCCGTACGGACAAGTTGTTTATGCGGATAAACGTTCAAGTGGATTGTTTCTTCCTAAGTGTGAGATGTGTTTGTGTATGATGGCTTGTGCTTTGGAGTTTTCGTTGTAGCATTTAGAAAACACATAAGTGCTTCTACCTTTCAAGCCGGTTGCGCGGACGACAATCCGTGCGTATGGTAGTCCGTGCGGACAATGGTGATCCGTGCGGATAGACTGTGCGCGCGGGCAGAGACCATCCGTCCGGATAGCCTGTCCGTGCGTACGACTTGGCCGTGCGGATGACCACTGTTTGAATTTATTTTAAGGCCTTAGTATCCCATGATCCGAAGAGTAATCCATTCAGAGGTCGTCCGTCCGGATTGCTCATTCGTCGATACTCAAACCTTGTTTGGAAAGTGGGTCCCAAGGGTAGCTCATCCGGGTGGCAACCCGTCCGTATGGCCTGTGCGTGCGGACAGCTTGTCCGTGCGGACAGCCTTTAGTCTGATTGTTCCGTTCGTCTACTCTCGGTTCTGTTATCGTTTATCGAGACGTTCTGATTACGTGGCAACCACTTCGAATTGTATTCTCACCCGCGTGACTAGACCGGTCAGGAACCACCCTAACTCGGCCTGTCGGCGACTCAGAACGGTCATTCCGGTTGACCCCGAAATCAGGTGTCTGTGGGTAGAATCCAGATCCAGGACTAGTGCTTCACTATTATCGAGTAGAAGACTAGAACCGATCAGATTCGTACCGATTCTAAGGGAAAAAGAAGGAGAGAACTTAGGTTTATTTCTTTCAACTCTTTTATCCTTAGAAAAGTCTAGATCTAGGTGAAGTTATTGTGAAATCTTGTAGAAATCGTTTAGATCTGAGTTATTCTTGGTGGAATGAGGTCAAGCTTGAAGTTCATAAGAACTTCATGATGACGTCACCCGAGAATACCTCAAATCCGGATGATTTCATGGTTAAAAGTGAAGATTTGAAAGATGGAAATGTGTAGAATTGTGTAGTGATTAAGAATGTACAAGAATTAGTGCAAGATCTTACCTGGATTGAGAGAAATCAGAGAAAAAGTGAAGAATGCGTGCGGTTCGGACGTCACTTGCCAAAAGTGGAAAAGTTGGAGAGTGACCCGTGTATTTATAGGATGCCAAAAAGGGAAAGGGTGAGCCGTGCGCATGGCACGCACCCGGGTAGGCTATCCGTGCGGATTGGCCATCCGTGCGGATTGGCAATCCGT
This sequence comes from Helianthus tuberosus, assembly GCA_030545235.1. Lineage (NCBI taxonomy): Eukaryota > Viridiplantae > Streptophyta > Magnoliopsida > Asterales > Asteraceae > Helianthus > Helianthus tuberosus. Next base: position 95,516,310 of record CM060407.1, on the reverse strand, counting down.
GCGGATTGGCAATCCGTGCGGATTGGCAATCCGTGCGGATTGACCATCCGTGCGGATGCCGCCTGTTTTGGTGTGTTCGATGCGATGTTGCTTCGGTTTCGATTTGCGAGCGATTCGATAGGGTTTCCTAGTCAAATTACTTTCAGTCCCAACTACTCCTTATATGGTTCGACTCGGAATTCGGGTTCGGGTTCGGGTTCGTTGACATTCGAGTTAGACTTCGAGTTCGATTGAGTTCGCTTGATTATCACAACATAAAATAAACATGCACAGGTAACACGTAAAGCACACACACACGTATAAACAACAAGTAAAATACACAGTTCGAGTTACGGTTCGATGTCGATTTGATTAGCATAGCTTGATTAACTTTATCGCATTGTTACTTCCTATCATTCACGGTCGTAGGTCGATTGAAACACGATTCGATTATTGTAATGAACGACACTTACTCCACATAATATAAATAAAATAAAAACATTTCTACGAGTCAAGTCGCGCGAAATCGGTCGTTGACTTTGACCTTGACTTTGACTTTCACTCGTGAAAACACGGGGTGTTACAGCCTCCCTTTGTTTAGGGAATTTCGTCCTGAAATTAAGCTGGAAGCCGTAACTAACCGTGGATCGCATGTGAGAGTCCTTCGTTCGGACCATTGAAAATCGTCAAATTAATCGGGTTTTTTTACGGTTAAAATTGCTGATTTTTGGATATGATGTGCGAAATTATCTGATCGAAAAGCCTATAAAGTTTCAGATCTTAATTCGAAGCCGTTTGGGAGAAATTTGGATTTTTGTTAAAAAGATGTTGAATGTTGCTGTTGATGTTCACCGTACGGATAACAAATCCGCGTTGACTATTGTTGACTCTGAATCATGCGGAATCCGTGAATGTGCTTGACTAAACATAATCGAAACGGAGTCAAGACCGATCCTACAAGTGGTATCTGAGCAGGTGACCGATTGCGAGGATCAAACACACTCAAATTTGAGCAATTTCTTCATCTCTCATCTTTTCACGTTTTCAACAGATAATCGACAAATTAAACAAGATTTTACGGGTAAAAATTGTTAAGACTTGGATATGTTGTGCGAAAACACTTGATCTACAACCCTACAAAATTTCTTAATTAAAAAATTGTGGGTACTTTGCCTTCATGTCGCTTTCGAGTTCCCAAGTAAACTCCGCGCCTCGTTTACCTTCCCATCGGACTTTCACAATGGGAATGCGTGAGCGCCTGAGTTCTTTGGTCTGGCGATCCATGATTTTGACAGGCTTTTCCACGAAGTGTAATGTTTCGTTCACTTGTAGATCATCTAGAGGGACATGTAAGTCGTGGTCGGCGATGCACTTTCGGAGGTTTGACACGTGGAAAGTCGGATGGACATTGCTAAGTTCCTCCGGTAATTCGAGTCTGTAGGCGACTTTTCCGATCCTTTCCAGAATCTTAAAAGGTCCAACATATCGAGGCGCGAGTTTCCCCTTCTTGCCGAATCGGACTACACCCTTCCAAGGTGATACCTTTAGGAGTACGTAGTCACCAACGCCATATTCACGGGGTTTGCGCTTCTTATCGGCGTAAACTTTCTGTCGATCCCGAGCTTTCGCTAGGTTGTCCCGAATTTGGAAAATTTTGTCTGTCGTTTCTTGTAGCAGCTCCGGACCGGTTAGTTGCGAGTGACCGATCTCGTGCCACACAATAGGCGATCGACATCTTCTTCCGTATAAAGCCTCGAAAGGTGCCATCTGGATGCTAGCCTGGTAGCTGTTGTTATATGAGAATTCGACTAACGGAAGGTGTCTATCCCAATTACCACCGAAGTCTAGAACACACGAACGGAGCATGTCTTCGAGCGTACGAATCGTTCTTTCCGTCTGACCGTCGGTTTGTGGGTGGAACGCGGTACTTAGATTAAGCGTTGTACCGAGTGCCGTTTGAAACGTTTCCCACAATCGTGAAGTGAACCGAGCATCACGATCAGAGATGATGTCACGAGGCGTCCCATGTCGGCAAATGATCTCGTCGGTGTAGATTCGGGCTAATCATTCTACCTTGTAGTCTTCTCGTATTGGCAGAAAGTGAGCTGATTTAGTCAAACGGTCAATAACAACCCAAATGCTGTCGTGACCTGACGACGTGGTTGGAAGCTTGGTTACGAAATCCATAGTTATGCTCTCCCACTTCCACATGGGAATTGGTGGTTGTTCGAGCAAGCCAGAGGGTCTTTGATGTTCAGCCTTGATTCTAGCACAGGTTAGGCATTTTCCAACGTAGAGAGCGATATCCCATTTCATACCCGGCCACTAGTACCTATAGCGAAGATCATGGTACATTTTGTCAGCACCGGGATGGATAGAGTATCGGGATTTGTGGGCTTCATCCATGATAATCTGTCGCAAATTGGTTCGTTTGTGAATCCAAATTCGGTCTAAGAAGTGGAATATCCCATTTGATTTGCTCACAAGTTGGGCTCCATCGTGGTAGATTCTTTCTTTCTTCAAGGTGTGTTCGTTGAAACATGCATGCTGGGCGTCGTGAATGAGAGCTTCGAGGTTGTGCTGGGCTTGAACATTACGAGTGCTAAGCAGATAGCTCCGTCTGCTAAGTGCGTCGGCAACAACATTTGCCTTGCCTGGGTGATAACGAATCTCACAGTCGTAATCATTTAGAAGTTCTACCCATCGGCGTTGACGCATATTTAGTTCCTTCTGATTAAAGATGTGCTGTAGGCTCTTATGATCGGTGAAGATCGTACACCTTGTACCATACAGGTAGTGTCGCCAAATCTTTAATGCAAAAACAACTGCGCCTAGCTCGAGATCGTGGGTTGTATAGTTCTTCTCGTGGACTTTGAGCTGACGAGATGCGTAAGCTATGACCTTGTCTCATTGCATTAGGACACAACCGAGACCAAGGTTAGAAGCATCACAGTAGACAATGAAATTATCGTTTCCGTCGGGTAGTGTGAGAACAGGAGCATTGCAAAGCATGTGTTTGAGGGTTCGAAAGGCAGACTCTTGTTTGGTTCCCCAGACAAAAGGCTGATCCTTGTGAGTGAGAGAGGTAAGTGGTACAGCAATCTTCGAGAATCCTTCGATAAAACGTCGATAATAGCCCGCTAGCCCGAGAAAGGAGCGGACTTCAGACGGGTTCTTAGGCGTAACCCAGCTCTTAACAGCTTCAATCTTCGCAGGATCGACATGAATACCCTGACTATTTACGATGTGACCCAGAAACTGAACCTCCCCCAACCAAAACTCGCACTTGGAGAATTTGGCGTAGAGTTGGTTCCCCTGGAGCAACTCGAGAACCAAACGTAGATGTTGCGCGTGTTCGGCTCTCGTTTTGGAATAGATCAAGACATCGTCGATGAACACGATGACGAAACGGTCGAGATATGGTTTACACACTCGATTCATCAGATCCATGAAAACTGCTGGTGCATTGGTTAGGCCAAAAGGCATGACAACGAATTCGTAATGGCCGTAACGAGTGCGAAACGCGGTTTTGGGTATATCCTCCTCTTGTATACGCAGCTGATGATATCCTGAACGTAGATCGATCTTCGAGAAACACGTAGCGCCTTGCAGCTGATCAAACAAATCGTCGATTCGAGGCAGAGGATAGCGGTTCTTGATAGTCAACTTATTCAACTCCCGGTAGTCGATGCACATCCGGAACGACCCGTCCTTCTTTTTGACGAAAAGGACTGGTGCGCCCCAAGGAGAGGTGCTCGGGCGAATAAAGCCTTTCTCAAGTAATTCCTGGAGTTGAGTTGAGAGTTCGCGCATTTCGGACGGCGCGAGTCGATAAGGAGCTCTGGCGATAGGATTAGCTCCAGGAATGAGATCAATGCGAAAATCAATATCGCGCTTCGGAGGTAGTCCGGGAAGATCCTCTGGAAAAACACTAGGAAATTCTCGAACCACAGGAACGTCTTTTACTTCCTTCTTCTCTTTCTTTTCCTTCTCCGCTGCTACGACATTAGCCAAGAAAGCCCTGTATTCCTTGCGGAGATACTTGCTAGCTTGTAGGCATGACATAAGCTTGAGACCCTTCGAAGTAGTATCACCATAAACACACAACGAATCACCGTTTGCGAGCGAAAAACGAATCATTTTATCGAAGCACACAACTTCGGCATGGTTTTCGCGAAGAAAGTCCATGCCTACTATGACGTCGAAACTTTCGAGCTACATCGGAATGAGATCAATTGAGAAGATGTGATTGTTGAGCTCGAGAGTGAAATCACGAATAACAGAGCTCACAGCGACGGTTCTTCCGGTAGCGACTTCAACATCGAATGCAGAGGAGAGTCGGGAACGTTTACGACTAAGGAGTTTCTCAAATTCGAGTGACACAAAGCAATTATCGGCTCCAGTATCAAACAAACATGAAGCATAAATACCATTCACAAGGAACGTACCATTGATCACGTTGTTGTCGGCCTGGGCTTGACGCACATTGAGATTGAAAGTTCTGGCGCGTGCGGCCTGTTGTTGCTGCTGTTGTTGTTGCTGTGGTTGCTGCTGCTGCGGTTCTTGTTTCACCACCCTGTTCGGGCACATGTTGGCGAAATGATTTGGGTCGCCACACGTGAAGCATGCTCTGGCCTTGACTGCGGGTGCCGGAGGAGCTTGTTGACCCTGTGGGGCAGCGAGTAGAGCTTGATTGGCAGGAGATTGGCGAATACGGCAGTTAGCAGTAAAGTGGCCGTAGACATTGCAGTGAGCACAGAAGCGGCATTGAATAGCAGTCGGGTGATGATAGGTACAAGTAGGGCAGAGCGGGTGTGGCCCAGTATATGCACACTTTGCAGGCGGTGCATTGGCCACAGGCGCCGCTACTTGACGCTGTTGGGCAGGTACAGCTTGGATCGGTGCAGCAGTAATCGCACAGTTCTTGTTGGTGGAGCTGTTCTTTCTCTTGTTCTTTCTTTTATTGCTTGACGAGGTGGTTTCAGCAGTTGGTGCAGTAGCGGTGGCTTGATGCAGATGCTTGGAGGTCTTATCCCACACCCCAGCCTTGACCCTTTTGTCATTGATTTCAGCGGCCAGAAGATAGGTTTCCTCGATCGTGGTAGTCTTAGCCGCTTGCACGAAATCAGCAACGCAGTCGGGCAAAGCTCGGATGTACTTCTTGATGGTCATCTCAGGGGTCTTGACCTGGTCAGGACAGATAATGCTAAGCTGTTTGAATCGAGCAGTGAGGCCAGCATTGTCTCCATCCTTCTGATGTATGTGCCAAAATTCATCTTCAAGCTTTTGACGCTCGTGAGGAGGGCATAATTCCTCTAGCATGACTTCCTTGAGCTCGTCCCACGACAAACCGTAAGCTGCATCATTCCCTCTCTTGTTCCTCTCGGCCGTCCACCAGTCCAAAGCACGGGACTGAAAGACGCCGGTAGCGTTCAGAGTTCGAAGGTCATCAGGGCAACCACTTTGTCACAGAGTAACCTCGATAGAGTCAAACCAGTGGAATAGAGCAGTAGGACCTCCTTCGCCTGTGAATTCTTTCGGCCCACATGAGTTGAATTGTTTGAAACTGAAAGGTCTTGTGACAGCTCTAGGACCTTCAGTCTTTGATTCCTCGGATGATTTGCTGGCATTCTCATAGGCATCGCTCACTGCCTTTGCTACAGCTTTCGCGACGATGGAAGCAAGACGTCTGTCCTTCTTTTCCTGGCGAGAGAGTGGATGACGGGATCCAGACGACATTGTCTGCAATGGACATCGCCATGGAACTCAACACATGTATTCGAATCTCACCTCACACGTCTACTACTACTAAAGCTCAGTAACACGTACCATGTAAACGCATATAATCACAAAATCACATAATTGCACAAAATTACATAAACACGTAGAGCACATAATCACAATATTCCTAAACACGTAAGCATAACAGCAAGAAACACATATAACTTAATCACTAAAAGTACATACGAGCATACAAAGCATTCTGACTGCCTCTATTGTTGATTCGTTAGCGATGAGTTGTGTGGGTTTTGTGTTTTAGCAGGAGCAATAGTGTCGGGTCGAAACCAATAGTACCTCAAAACGTTAACAAATAACAGAAAATGCATAAAATTTTCATAAAGATCGATAAATCGAAGGTAGATTGTCTGTGGCTAATAGACTTCGAGTAACCAAAGTGGCTCGACTATTCGCAAGGATCCTGTGTGCACAATTACCTCCAGGACTATGCCTTTGCCTCGATTCTTGGGCGTTGGCGCAATTCCCATTGGTTATATTGTGTCTTTAGATCGTTGGAGTCCATCGAACTTTGGTGGGAGTTTTTGTATAAAAGTGGGACGAGTCGTCAAGGTTAGGGTTTCACCCCTATCTTGCAACTTCCGTCCTCGTTTTTGATAAAAATTGAGGAGATTATTCATCAAAATATGGATTTCACTCCTGATTTGGTATGATTCTCCTCGTTTGTAGCTAAAACGCAAGCTGATTAGGCAACTTTAGTCGAGAGTTTGCGGTTTTCACACCTATTCTCGGCCTTATTACCTGTTCATAACTTGAAAATTCGAGTGCAGTGATAGAAAAGAGTGAGTGATAGTGGCGAGTTTACGCATACGCGTGAGTTGGTCTGTTGGTTCTTAACTATAGACTAGGTCTCTAAGACTTCGACCCGGACTAGGTCGAGTCTTGCCTAATTCCCTATAGTTATGGCTCTGATACCAATCTGTCACACCCCAACCAATGGCGGAATCATCGGGGCATGGCACTGAGCGAAACAGATTGTCCAGAAGTTTCCATAGCAACTATCATTACCATTTAATTAAAGCGATACGTCCCATACCGTATCATAAATAGTCAAACAAGTTATTACAGACAACATCAAAACAAATATTCTGTTCCGACAACTCAGATTTAAATAAGTAGCAATTGTTTATCTGCTTCTAGAGACCCCTAATAAGTTATCTACAGACAACTATTTGTTGGGCTCTAAAGCTTTATTCTAGCTTCCATTCCCTACCACATATGCATCCTAAGCACCTGTCACATACGTTAAAATAAAGTCAATACATAAAATGTAAAGGTGAGCATACAAGTTTGATAATAGCATATAGAGTTCGAATTCGTTTACGCATAACCAGCACGTACACATAGTGAAATGAAGCACGTTAGTTATCGACATAGATCCATCGATACCAATGACTGCGGGTTGACTGCCCGAGGCAGTTCGCAATACATGATTACCACCGTAATCCATGCAAGTAAAAGATCCTTAACAACCCCCGTGTGAACGGGTGCTGAGTCCAAACTATAGTACTATCGTTGCTAAGGCAGGTAGACAGCATTCCATGTGTAAACATAACAAACAAGCATTCATAAGCCACGTATAACATGCATAATTGGTTTAGCGTTAAATAGCTTGAGTAGTGTGATAGTTGTAGTTTGAATAGTTGTAACGTATGTAACACCCAAAAGTGCTAAAGCAAAAAGGGTTCGAGTATACTCACAGCGATTGTGGATTGAAGGGAGCGCTTTACAGCGAGTATGGTTAGCCTGAATAGATTCGATAACATAACGATAAGTGGCGCGTAAAACAGTACAAAGTGAGAGTGGTTAGGATGGCTGATCGTGCGGATCAGCTATCCGAGAGAGGGAGTCATCCGTGCGCATGAACTATCCGTGCGGATGGTGATGCGTGCGGATGGTGATCCATCCGGATAAGCTATCCGTGCGTGCGAGCTGTCCGTGCGGATTAGTTGTGCGTGCGGATGGCTTATCCGTACGGACAAGTTGTTTGTACGGATAAACGTTCAAGTGGATTGTTTCTTCCTAAGTGTGAGATGTGTTTGTGTATGATGGCTTGTGCTTTGGAGTTTTCGTTGTAGCATTTAGAAAACACATAAGTGTTTCTACCTTTCAAGCCGGTCGCGCGGACGACAAGCCGTGCGTATGGTAGTCCGTGCGGACAATGGTGATCCGTGCAAACAGTCTGTGCGCGCGGCCAGAGACCATCCGTCCGGATAGCATGTCCGTGCGTACGACTTGGTCGTGCGGATGACCACTGTTTGAATTTATTTTAAGGCCTTAGTATCCCATGATCCGAAGAGTAATCCATTCAGAGGTCGTCCGTCCGGATTGCTCATTCGTCGATACTCAAACCTTGTTTGGAAAGTGGGTCCCAAGGGTAGCTCGTCCGGGTGGCAACCCGTCCGTATGGCCTGTGCGTGCGGACAGCTTGTGCGTGCGGACAGCTTGTCCGTGCGGACAGCTTGTCCGTGCGGACAGCTTGTCCGTGCGGACAGCCTTTGGTCTGATTGTTCCGTTCGTCTACTCTGGGTTCTGTTATCGTTTATCGAGACGTTCTGATTACGTGGCAACCACTTGGAATTGTATTCTCACCCGCGTGACTAGACCGGTCAGGAACCACCCTAACTCGGCCTGTCGGCGACTCAGAACGGTCATTCCGGTTGACCCCGAAATTAGGTGTCTGTGGGTAGAATCCAGATCCAGGACTAGTGCTTCACTATTATCGAGTAGAAGACTAGAACCGATCAGATTCGTACCGATTCTAAGGGAAAAAGAAGGAGAGAACTTAGGTTTATTTCTTTCAACTCTTTTATCCTTAGAAAAGTCTAGATCTAGGTGAAGTTATTGTGAAATCTTGTAGAAATCGTTTAGATCTGAGTTATTCTTGGTGGAATGAGGTCAAGCTTGAAGTTCATAAGAACTTCATGATGACGTCACCCGAGAATACCTCAAATCCGGATGATTTCATGGTTAAAAGTGAAGATTTGAAAGATGGAAATGTGTAGAATTGTGTAGTGATTAAGAATGTACAAGAATTAGTGCAAGATCTTACCTGGATTGAGAGAAATCAGAGAAAAAGTGAAGAATGCGTGCGGTTCGGACGTCACTTGCCAAAAGTGGAAAAGTTGGAGAGTGACCCGTGTATTTATAGGATGCCAAAAAGGGAAAGGGTGAGCCGTGCGCATGGCACGCACCCGGGTAGGCCATCCGTGCGGATTGGCAATCCGTGCGGATTGGCAATCCGTGCGGATTGGCAATCCGTGCGGATTGACCATCCGTGCGGATGCCGCCTGTTTTGGTGTGTTCGATGCGATGTTGCTTCGGTTTCGATTTGCGAGCGATTCGATAGGGTTTCCTAGTCAAATTACTTTCAGTCCCAACTACTCCTTATATGGTTCGACTCGGAATTCGGGTTCGGGTTCGGGTTCGTTGACATTCGAGTTAGACTTCGAGTTCGATTGAGTTCGCTTGATTATCACAACATAAAATAAACATGCACAGGTAACACGTAAAGCACACACACACGTATAAACAACAAGTAAAATACACAGTTCGAGTTACGGTTCGATGTCGATTTGATTAGCATAGCTTGATTAACTTTATCGCATTGTTACTTCCTATCATTCACGGTCGTAGGTCGATTGAAACACGATTCGATTATTGTAATGAACGACACTTACTCCACATAATATAAATAAAATAAAAACATTTCTACGAGTCAAGTCGCGCGAAATCGGTCGTTGACTTTGACCTTGACTTTGACTTTCACTCGTGAAAACACGGGGTGTTACAGCCTCCCTTTGTTTAGGGAATTTCGTCCTGAAATTAAGCTGGAAGCCGTAACTAACCGTGGATCGCATGTGAGAGTCCTTCGTTCGGACCATTGAAAATCGTCAAATTAATCGGGTTTTTTTACGGTTAAAATTGCTGATTTTTGGATATGATGTGCGAAATTATCTGATCGAAAAGCCTATAAAGTTTCAGATCTTAATTCGAAGCCGTTTGGGAGAAATTTGGATTTTTGTTAAAAAGATGTTGAATGTTGCTGTTGATGTTCACCGTACGGATAACAAATCCGCGTTGACTATTGTTGACTCTGAATCGTGCGGAATCCGTGAATGTGCTTGACTAAACATAATCGAAACGGAGTCAAGACCGATCCTACAAGTGGTATCTGAGCAGGTGACCGATTGCGAGGATCAAACACACTCAGATTTGAGCAATTTCTTCATCTCTCATCTTTTCACGTTTTCAACAGATAATCGACAAATTAAACAAGATTTTACGGGTAAAAATTGTTAAGACTTGGATATGTTGTGCGAAAACACTTGATCTACAACCCTACAAAATTTCTTAATTAAAAAATTGTGGGTACTTTGCCTTCATGTCGCTTTCGAGTTCCCAAGTAAACTCCGCGCCTCGTTTACCTTCCCATCGGACTTTCACAATGGGAATGCGTGAGCGCCTGAGTTCTTTGGTCTGGCGATCCATGATTTCGACAGGCTTTTCCACGAAGTGTAATGTTTCGTTCACTTGTAGATCATCTAGAGGGACATGTAAGTCGTGGTCGGCGATGCACTTTTGGAGGTTTGACACGTGGAAAGTCGGATGGACATTGCTAAGTTCCTCCGGTAATTCGAGTCTGTAGGCGACTTTTCCGATCCTTTCCAGAATCTTAAAAGGTCCAACATATCGAGGCGCGAGTTTCCCCTTCTTGCCGAATCGGACTACACCCTTCCAAGGTGATACCTTTAGGAGTATGTAGTCACCAACGCCATATTCACGGGGTTTACACTTCTTATCGGCGTAAACTTTCTGTCGATCCCGAGCTTTCGCTAGGTTGTCCCGAATTTGGAAAATTTTGTCTGTCGTTTCTTGTATCAGCTCCGGACCGGTTAGTTGCGAGTGACCGATCTCGTGCCACACAATAGGCGATCGACATCTTCTTCCGTATAAAGCCTCGAAAGGTGCCATCTGGATGCTAGCCTGGTAGTTGTTGTTATACGAGAATTCGACTAACGGAAGGTGTCTATCCCAATTACCACCGAAGTCTAGAACACACGAACGGAGCATGTCTTCGAGCGTACGAATCGTTCTTTCCGTCTGACCGTCGGTTTGTGGGTGGAACGCGGTACTTAGATTAAGCGTTGTACCGAGTGCCGTTTGAAACGTTTCCAACAATCGTGAAGTGAACCGAGCATCACGATCAGAGATGATGTCACGAGGCGTCCCATGTCGGCAAATGATCTCGTCGGTGTAGATTCGGGCTAATCATTCTACCTTGTAGTCTTCTCGTATTGGCAGAAAGTGAGCTGATTTAGTCAAACGGTCAATAACAACCCAAATGCTGTCGTGACCTGACGACGTGGTTGGAAGTTTGGTTACGAAATCCATAGCTATGCTCTCCCACTTCCACATGGGAATTGGTGGTTGTTCGAGCAAGCCAGAGGGTCTTTGATGTTCAGCCTTGATTCTAGCACAGGTTAGGCATTTTCCAACGTAGAGAGCGATATCCCATTTCATACCCGGCCACTAGTACCTATAGCGAAGATCATGGTACATTTTGTCAGCACCGGGATGGATAGAGTATCGGGATTTGTGGGCTTCATCCATGATAATCTGTCGCAAATTGGTTCGTTTGGGAATCCAAATTCGGTCTAAGAAGTGGAATATCCCATTTGATTTGCTCACAAGTTGGGCTCCATCGTGGTAGATTCTTTCTTTCTTCAAGGTGTGTTCGTTGAAACATGCATGCTGGGCGTCGCGAATGAGAGCTTCGAGGTTGTGCTGGGCTTGAACATTACGAGTGCTAAGCAGATAGCTCCGTCTGCTAAGTGCGTCGGCAACAACATTTGCCTTGCCTGGGTGATAACGAATCTCACAGTCGTAATCATTTAGAAGTTCTACCCATCGGCGTTGACGCATATTTAGTTCCTTCTGATTAAAGATGTGCTGTAGGCTCTTATGATCGGTGAAGATCGTACACCTTGTACCATACAGGTAGTGTCGCCAAATCTTTAATGCAAAAACAACTGCGCCTAGCTCGAGATCGTGGGTTGTATAGTTCTTCTCGTGGACTTTGAGCTGACGAGATGCGTAAGCTATGACCTTGTCTCATTGCATTAGGACACAACCGAGACCAAGGTTAGAAGCATCACAGTAGACAATGAAATTATCGTTTCCGTCGGGTAGTGTGAGAACAGGAGCATTGCAAAGCATGTGTTTGAGGGTTCGAAAGGCAGACTCTTGTTTGGTTCCCCAGACAAAAGGCTGATCCTTGTGAGTGAGAGAGGTAAGTGGTACAGCAATCTTCGAGAATCCTTCGATAAAACGTCGATAATAGCCCGCTAGCCCGAGAAAGGAGCGGACTTCAGACGGGTTCTTAGGCGTAACCCAGCTCTTAACAGCTTCAATCTTCGCAGGATCGACATGAATACCCTGACTATTTACGATGTGACCCAGAAACTGAACCTGTGACAACCCGCACAAAACCAGGTATCCGTACAACTTAATTAATGATTAATTATTACTTGATTACTGTGCTTGATTGAAACTAGCTGGTAAACTGCTACCTGCATACTAATACATGCACTTACTTGCATCATACTTTATTTGCTGTCACTACATTATTTACGTGCTGAACCCTAGTGACAAACATGATGCACAAAAAGCACAGTAGCACTAAACGGATACACAGTGAACATGCTGATATAACCAGCATCAGGCAAATACTGCCTCAAGGCCTGTTAAGAGCCTCATATATTTTGGCTACACTGGTAGTGAGTGTAGGATATAAGGGTTGTGTTACCGCGTCTCTAGGGGATAAGATACACTGATTCGGATGTGCCAGAACGTACTTTAAGTACCAAACACAGCACTTTAAATAATTTAACCAGCTTCTAGCTGACTAGTAAAGTGCCAAAAATGAGAAAATATCACTAGACACTTTCTAAAGTGTCGGGAAAACAAATTGTGTCACTAAAAATGCAATAACGACACTTTAAAGTCTTTTGTAACACTTTAACGGATTTCTATCCAACCGAACACCCGGACTTTACCCGGAACATGAAAACAATGCTATTTTTATAATTACTCTTTTTCTGAGCCAGTTAGGGTCCCTGGTTACCCTAACACCCGTCATAACACGCTGCTTATAACTAACGGAGTTTAAAACCTAAACTAACCTACATTAACACAACTAAACTCCCTAACTAGCACTCAAAATCGAACAAGGACCCCCCCCCCCCCATGACCGAACTCGGTCACCTATGTGACCCCACTCATGTACTTGTGATCTTAGAAGATCTTGACATGTTTAATATCTACACTACATAGGATCCATTGGACAATAGCACCTTGAGTTGCCTATATATACACACTAATCTAGAGATCATTATCACTAATCAACACAACTCAACTTTCACTCTCTTTCTCTCTTGTGGCTCTCGGCCGAACACACCAAACACACACATCATATTTTCGGTTTTGATCTCATCATTCCAAGCACATACAAACATCCAAGATCACGTATAAGGAGCTTTGGTGCAAGCGGAATACGAAGGACCTCTCCCGTTATCTTTTATCCACGCGTTTTTCGTCAAAGATCTTCCCTAGCCTTGAGCTAGAGGTATAACCTTTAAAACTTGTTTTTACACTCATCTAAAGTGGTTAAAAGAACTTTCGTCGGTTAAATATCATAAACACGCGTTTTGAATCTTTAAAGTCTAGTAAAATCACAAAAATGGTGGTTAATAGCGTATAACTTGTGTAAAAGTCGTAGGACTTGAAATTTGTGCTTATTGTGACCCGATCTATAATGTGGTAGCTCAAATCTTCGTTTAACCCGACCTTGTAAAATCACGTATCATCACATAAGCTTGTTTTTGATAGATACAAGGGTTAAAGGTGAAACACTACCACATTTTAGAGACATGAACTTGTGTGAAATATTATACTTGTGTAAAAGTGATTTAACCGGTAAAATGGTGTTTAAAACTAGCGGATCTACGCATCCGCAAGTGGTATTTTTGAAAGACCACACTTTAAAGAAATCATGTTTTTCTAAAGATGGATCTTACACTAATAAATATGATTTTATAAACCACAAGTGTGTAGACACTTGTGAAATGGAAAGATCCGACAAAGAAGTATATTTGTCACTTGTTACTAGAAGTTGTAAAGACGGTTTTCTCTAAACACGAGGTTTTTACAAGATTAAAGCTACTTTATATAAAGATCTACGTATATAAATGGGATTTATAATATAGATTCGGAAAAACTACAAGTTCATGCGATTATGCAAATATACATACTTGTTGACTAGTTTGATGTGTCGGAAATTGTTTGATTGAATAAAGAAGTTGATTGAGTTGATTTGTTAAAAGAAAATGATACGCTTGAAAGCGTGGCCACCTCCAGTTACAGAGGAAACTCTGGCGAAATTTTCTAAAAACCTAACACTTAGACTTTTTACACAACAAGTGTTAGAACTATTTTTGGACATACTTTTGAAACATAAATTTCGCCAGCACTATATTTTACTAAACATTCGGAGGTGGGATTTTCACAAAGATTAACGTGATAAATATATTTGTCACAACACTGTTTATGATTATTTTGTGAAATACATAAATATTATTTTAGGGTAAAAATAATATTTACAAGCGTTAATGATTCCAAAACTTTGCGAACGCTTCCACAAACATTTAAGTTACACCGGTAATTACATTACCACAAGATTGATAAAACGTAACTTACGCACATGTATTGTATCCCCCATCCTTGGGAAGGAAAAATAACTATCAAGCATATACAAAATGTAACACGAAATAGTTGTCTAACTATTTCTCGCAAACATAAACTGTAAAGCTAAAGCACGGCCGTCCGTCTAATAGAATTAGCACTTGTAGGTCGTTGCACAGCTTACTGCTTCAGAGACGCTTGATAGAGTTTACGCATCCACAGTGAGTTCATGTCCCCCTTTTCTCTAACTGTTTTCAGTTTTCTTAACTGCGGGGGTGAAATACATGTTACTTTGTTTACAAGTACTTTATACACGGTATGAATAACGTAAGGAGGTTTAGATCATGTGAATGGGTAGTTAGAACCCCGAGGGACTCGAGCGGTAGATCTATTTGGGTGTAGCGAGCCCAGCTCCCGGTCCAACAGAACAGGCCTCTCGGAGGACTAACAGAACGGATCCGGAGTGACTTGGTACCCAACGCAAAATCGGCTAGGGTTGTATCTTACTTACTTGCATTTCACAACATGCTAATGGCCTTGCAAACCATTGGTGATCACAAGTCCTCTTACACTGCTACATACCAGGAAACTTTTATACTTACAAGTGTTTTACTTACTCACTTGCACATGAACTCGCTCAACATTATTGTTGATTTTTCAACTCACATGTATTTCAGGAAATTAGACGGATTCTGGCACGGTATGAACGTTTTCCGCTGCAATCTTCATGAAGTCATCAAGGATTAGGGGTTGTGTTCTCTTACCTGGACAAGACACAATCCTTAACCCTCGTTCATGTTTGTTATAAGTTGTAATGTTTACTAAACACGGTTATGGTCTTATGTTTAAAACAATGGTATTGTATGTTGATTTCTAAACTTAATGATGAGTTGCATGGTTTTTAAATTCATATAGCTTTGTTATGATTAAGCTATGGTATTAAGAAGTCACACCAAAATTAACCACGCTTCCGCAAAGCCAGGGTGTGACAGCTTGGTATCAGAGCTCTGATCATAGCGAACTAGGATTCATTCTTGAGTCTAGACTATGATCACTAGGGCTCTCACGAAAACATTTTTACTGCATACCACTTAAGTCCAGAATCCAAAACTTTTTACAAACAAATGTTGAGCACATTTTATTCATTATTTTAGGCCCAGTCGGGAGGCTGAGGCTTGGTCTAGTGGGACTAGGAGTGTTGGTCTAGTGGGACTAGGAGTGTTGACTAGTGGGACTAGGAGTGTTGGTCTAGTGGGACTAGAAGTGTTGACTAGTGGGACCAGGAGTGTTGATCTAGTGGGACTAGAAGTGTTGACTAGTGGGACTAGGAGTGTTGGCTAGTGGGACTAGAAGTGTTAACTAGTGGGACTAGGAGTGTTGGCTAGTGGGACTAGAAGTGTTGACTAGTGGGACTAGGAATGTTGGCTAGTGGGACTAGGAGGATAATTTGAATGCTTACTTGGTGATTTACGTGATTATTTGACTATATGATTGACAGTTTGTGCATACTTATGGTTGTGTTACAGGTACATGGACTCGTCAGATTCAGGTGGTTCAGGCACCACCGGACCCAGACCCATAGTGTCAGATGATTTAGAGTCCTCGGAGCACGAGGTGTACACGTCAGACTTTACCAGTACAGACGATGACGACTTCCAGCCATTCGCCCTACCTGATGGCGACGATGAGCTCCCTGTTGATATTCCGGCCGGGGATTTGCCACTAGCGGTGATCCCTGCTCCCATACCCCTCTCTTCTTACCCTGTTCAGGAGTTACCATTCGACGACGACGAGGACGAAGTCGACTTGTTTGAGGTGGAGCCTATGGAGGACGTTCAGGGCGAGGCCCTACCCGCTGTTGCCCCTCTACTGGTTGCAGATGCTCCGGCTGCGGAGGCACCTGCACATTCCCCAGCCCAGGACTCCTCTGAGTCTGTGGCTTCTGCACCGACACATACCCTTAGTGCGCAGCACTTTTCGCACGAGTCCGATTCTGACCGGGCTCTTTCTGTCACTCCAGTGCCTGGACTTGGTTATGCTCTTGACGATGAGGGGGATTCTGACCCTGTGTTTCCCCCAGGCTTTGATCCTGACCGCGATTTGGAGTTTGTCCCTATGGACGAGATGATGGAGGATCCTGCTGATCCTATTGATCCTTTCGACCCGATCGATCCTGATTTTGACTTTGATATGGCATTCGATGACTTGGAGCCTGCCCTTGCCCCTGAGCAGGCAGCTGCTCTTGATGTGTTACCGGAGCATGACCCTATGCATGCTGATATACCCCTTGAGCCCATTGCTGTTGATCCCATCGATCCTCTACCCATAGTTGCTGTACCTGTTGACCCACCATTTGAGCACTTGGCACCCGTTGACCCTGTTGTAGCCCCTTTACTTGATCCCGTTCCCATAGAGCCCGGACATGCACCGTTCGCGGCACAGATGGATCCACCGGACGAGGCCGCACAGCACGGGTGGATCCCGGCTGATGAGGACGTCCCACCGTTACCCCCACAGATTCCAGACGCTAGCCGCGCTAACTTTTCGTTTCAGATTCCCACGTACATACCTCCAGCGGGGCCTGGAGAGGGCTCTTCAGCCCACCCATCAGGGCACGTACCGATGCCCATGCCTTTCTTACCACAGATGCCTTTTGTTCCACCTACTACTGCTCCTTTTGGTGTAGCACCATTCGATCCCACACGAGATCCACTGCTTTGGTCTCCGTTTTCCCCTATGCCACCCACTGACCCATACCACAGGTTCCATGTGGGCCACACTATCGAGGATGTACTGATGTCTTTTGTTTACCAGCATGAGTCGCACGAGCAGCGACTACAGGAGCTCGAGAGAGCTCGGCCATGTCAGTGCCATGATCAGGCACCCTCTCCGTTACAGCCGTTTCGATCATTACCCCCTGACTATGCTGCTCGTCTTACTACTTTGGAGCAGCAGATTGCCTCCGTTATTCGCACGCAGCAGGCGATGGAGGCAGATTGGTTAGAGATGCGCCGTTTGTTTTATACCCGTTTTCCCCCTCCTCCTCCACCACCATCTGCTTGAGCTCATCAGTGCCACAGGGTAGGCGAGGTGAGAAGTCAGCGATTGCTTTTACTTGCACAGCATTTTGGGGAGACTACGTTATGATTTGACTTTTGTTATGTACTTGATGTTGTATTGATACTGATGTAGCTTTTGACAGGGGTGATGTAGCCCCTAGTAATTGATGATTGTATGTATACACTTACGATGTGGTCTCATTTATGTGGCAATCGCAGTTTTCTCACCATATTTTGGATTCGCTTGATTACTGGTTTATATTTATGACATGGGATGTTGTGTGATTGATATTTGTGATATGTGATAACATGAGATGTTATGTGATTACACTATTATTATTACTATATACGTACACTGTACTATGTCCTGACCAACGTGAACACATCTTTTAGAAAGATGCCACCAAGACGACAACAGCAGCCTATGCCTACCACTCAGGAAGAGCTACAACAAGTCATTGCTGCTGCCATAGCGCAGTACGCAGCTTCTCAGCCAGGAGGGAGCGGAAGTGTTAATCAAGGCAATAACAATCCACCTCACGGTAATACCACGCCATTCGAACCTACCATGAACTAGTTGGAGATTTTAGCGGTGATGCTAATGCCAAACACATGTTTTAACATACGTGCAGGATGCACCTACAAGCAGTTCTTAGACTGCAAACCAGTTAACTTCAATGGCACAGGAGGTGCAGTTGCCTTTACCCGCTGGGCTGAGAAAACCGATTCCGTCTTACGCATGAGCAAGTGTGCTGAGGATCAACAAGTCACATACATTTCAGGGCTATTTCTCGACGGAGCCCTATCTTGGTGGAACTTGCAAGTCCAAACCTTAGGCGAAGCTGCCGCCTACGCCCTGACTTGGGCCGAATTGAAAGAACTGATGCGCCGAAAGTACTGTTCACGCGCAGAAATTCAAAGGTTGGAGACTGAATTTTGGCACTTAAAGATGGACGGACCGAAGGTTGCGGAATACGTCCAGAGGTTTCATGACCTATCTCAAGTGGTTCCTTACATGGTTACGCCGGAATACAAACGAATCGAGCGCTTCATTTGGGGTTTGGCTCCCCAAATAATAAGCATGGTAACCTCCTCCAAACCAGCGACTATCACTGAAGCCATCGATTTGAGCGTGGCTCTCACCGAGGAGGGGATTCGTTTAAACAAGTTTGGTGATGTAAAGGCAAAGGAGAAAGAGACGCATGTTGAGTCGTCCGGAAGTAACAAAAGAAAGTTTTCAAACTTCAAACAAAGTGTTAGCGGTGATGGTAAGAGAGGAGCACCAAGCACGCCAGCTCAGGGTGCAGCTGGCAGTGGAAGGAAAGGAAGAGGATATATGGGCACCCATCCCAGGTGTAATGCCTGCCAGCGTCACCATTCCGGTCATTGTGGGCTAAAAGTATGTGAAGCATGTGGGAAACGTGGTCACTCTAAGGACACCTGTTGGGTTGGCACTGGTCGGGGAGGCCAGGGAGGATATGGAAATAGAAATAGCAACCGTGGTGGTTCTGGTAGTCACCAACAGGGGAATAATCGAGGCTGCAATGCCAATCAAGCCGGAAATGCTAACCAGAACAACCCGCCAGTTATGGATGGTGCGGGAAGTGGTAAAGGACTTGGATGTTTCAATTGCGGTGACGTTGGGCACTTCAAAAAGGATTGCCCGGATTTGAACCAAGCCCGTGGAAGGGTATTCCAGATTGGAGCAAAGGAAGCACGCCAGGATCCCAACGTTGTTACCGGTACGTTTCCTATAAATCAACGCTACGCATCCGTTTTATTTGATACTGGTGCCGACTATAGCTTCGTATCGCTAGAATTTAAGAATATGCTTGGGTTAGCTGCTAATAAGTTAGACATACCCTACTCGATCGAATTAGCTGATGGAAAGTTAGTTGGAGCCGACGAAGTAATCAGAGGTTGTGTGATTGAGTTGGGAGAACGTGAGTTCTCTTTGGATCTACTACCAGTCCAATTGGGGAGTTTCGACGTGGTAGTAGGAATGGATTGGTTATCTGGCAACAAAGCGGAGATAGTTTGCCACGAAAAGGTGATTCGTATTCCAACTGATGATGGTGAGACCATTGTTGTACATGGAGAGGAGCGTGAGACGCCATTGAGAATTATCAGCTGTTTGAAGGCAAGGAAGTGTTTACAGAAAGGATGTGTTGCCTTTCTGGCACACATCGTGGATAAGAAGGCTGCCGAGCCAAGGATCGAAGACATCCCTGTCGTAAGGGAGTATCCAGAAGTCTTTCCAGAAGACTTACCCGGACTGCCACCTCAGAGGCAAGTGGAGTTTCACATCGACTTAGTCCCAGGCGCCGCGCCTGTAGCTAAGGCACCTTACAGACTTGCTCCATCTGAGATGCAGGAACTGTCAACACAACTTCAAGAGTTGTTAGACAAGGGTTTTATCCGACCAAGCTTCTCGCCTTGGGGAGCTCCGGTCTTGTTTGTCAAGAAGAAGGACGGAAGTTTCCGCATGTGTATTGACTACAGAGAATTGAACAAGCTAACGATCAAGAACAGGTATCCACTGCCAAGAATCGACGATCTGTTCGATCAACTTCAAGGTTCAAGCTGTTATTCTAAGATCGATCTTCGATCTGGATACCATCAACTAAGGATACAGGAGGAAAGTATCCCGAAAACAGCCTTCCGAACTCGTTATGGACACTACGAGTTCCTCGTTATGCCATTTGGTTTGACAAACGCACCTGCGGTATTCATGGACCTAATGAATAGAGTTTGCAAGCCATACTTAGACAAGTTCGTGATTGTATTCATCGACGACATCCTGATTTACTCAAGGACGAAGGCTGAACACGAACAACATCTTAGAACCATACTAGAGCTGCTAAAGAAGGAACAGCTGTACGCCAAATTCTCCAAGTGCGAGTTTTGGCTACGCGAAGTCCAGTTTCTTGGACATGTGGTTAATGGGGATGGAATTCATGTTGATCCCACAAAGATCGAGGCAATCAAGAATTGGGAGACGCCTACAACGCCAACCGAGATTCGACAATTCTTGGGTTTGGCTGGCTACTATCGAAGGTTCATCGAGGATTTCTCGAAAATCGCCCAACCTTTGACACTCCTGACCCAGAAGGATAAGACGTTTGATTAGGGAATCAAACAGGACGAAGCGTTTCAGGTATTGAAAGATAAGCTCTGCAACGCGCCAATCTTAGCTCTACCGGAAGGTACCGACGATTTTGTGGTATACTGCGACGCATCACGTCAGGGATTGGGTTGTGTGTTGATGCAACGCCAAAAGGTCATAGCTTATGCATCACGCCAACTGAAGGTGCACGAGAAGAATTATACCACACACGATTTAGAGCTTGGCGCAGTGGTTTTCGCTTTAAAGATCTGGAGACACTACCTGTATGGTACGAAATGCACAATCTTCACAGATCACAAGAGCTTACAACACATATTCAACCAGAAAGAGCTGAATATGAGACAGAGACGATGGGTTGAATTGCTAAACGATTACGACTGCGAGATCAAGTATCACCCGGGGAAGGCGAATGTAGTTGCCGATGCCCTAAGTCGTAAGGAAAGAATCAAGCCCATAAGGGTTAGGGCTCTAGAAATGATCATACGAACCGATCTTCCCTCGCGCATTCGCGCTACACAAAAAGAAGCTCTCAAGGAGGGAAACCTTGAGGAAGAATATCTCCGTGGGATGGAGAAGCTTTTGGTACCAAACGAGGAAGGAACATTATGTTTTGAGAAAAGGATTTGGGTTCCTCTGTTTGGTGGATTAAGAGGAGTTATCTTCGACGAAGCGCACAAGTCACGGTACTCTATCCACCCTGGATCGGATAAGATGTACCAGGATCTTAAAGATTACTATTGGTGGCCTAGGATGAAAGGCGACGTTGCTGTCTATGTGAGCAAATGTTTAACGTGCGCTAAGGTCAAGGCAGAATACCAGAAGCCTTCGGGACTTCTGCAACAACCTGAGATTCCCAAATGGAAATGGGAACAAATCTCAATGGATTTTGTTACAAAACTGCCAAGAACGCCAAGAGGCCATGATATGATTTGGGTAATTGTTGACCGCCTAACAAAGTCCGCACACTTTCTGCCAATCAGGGAGAAAGACAGTACTAGTAAACTTGCGGAAATTTACATGAGAGAGATCGTAGCACGTCATGGAGTACCACTATCGATCATCTCTGATAGAGACGGAAGATTTGTGTCAAGAATATGGCAATCTTTCCAAAAATCTTTTGGCTCACAATTGAATCTGAGCACTGCATTCCATCCGCAAACCGATGGCCAGAGCGAGCGAACAATACAAACGTTGGAAGACATGCTGAGGGCATGTGTTATGGATTTAGGAGGTAGCTGGGATAAACACTTACCTTTGGTCGAATTTTCGTACAACAACAGCTACCACACCAGTATTGGTGTCGCGCCATTTGAGGCCCTATACGGACGCAAGTGCCGATCACCCCTATGTTGGTCTGACGCAGGTGATAGGCAGCTTGCTGGTCCCGAGATCGTCCAAGAGACGACAGATAAGATCGCGCAAATACTCAAACGCATCGAAGCCGCTCGCCACAGGCAAAAGGCCTACGCGGATCCAAACCGGAAGCATGTGGACTTCCAAGTCGGAGAGATGGTATTATTGAAGGTTTCACCCTGGAAAGGGGTAGCGCGCTTTGGAAAGCGAGGAAAGTTGAATCCACGCTACATTGGTCCCTTTAGAATTCTGGAAAGAATTGGGACAGTAGCATACAAGTTGGACCTACCTGCTGAACTAAATGGTGTTCACGATACATTTCATGTATCCAATTTAAAGAAGAGTCCAACTCAAGTTGACGTTGCCATTCCTATCGACGAGATTCATATTGACGACACGCTCCACTTCGTTGAAGAACCTGTTGAGGTCACGGATTGGAAAGTTAACAAGACCCGCCGGAGCAGTGTCAAACTCGTCAAGGTACGTTGGAATGCCAGGCATGGTCCTGAATTTACCTGGGAGCGTGAGGACCGGATGAAAGAGAAATACCCCCACCTATTTCCTAAGAACCCTGCTTCTACAAGCAGAACTTAAATTTCGGGACGAAATTTATTTAACGGGGGGAGAATGTGACAACCCGCACAAAACCAGGTATCCGTACAACTTAATTAATGATTAATTATTACTTGATTACTGTGCTTGATTGAAACTAGCTGGTAAACTGCTACCTGCATACTAATACATGCACTTACTTGCATCATACTTTATTTGCTGTCACTACATTATTTACGTGCTGAACCCTAGTGACAAACATGATGCACAAAAAGCACAGTAGCACTAAACGGATACACAGTGAACATGCTGATATAACCAGCATCAGGCAAATACTGCCTCAAGGCCTGTTAAGAGCCTCATATATTTTGGCTACACTGGTAGTGAGTGTAGGATATAAGGGTTGTGTTACCGCGTCTCTAGGGGATAAGATACACTGATTCGGATGTGCCAGAACGTACTTTAAGTACCAAACACAGCACTTTAAATAATTTAACCAGCTTCTAGCTGACTAGTAAAGTGCCAAAAATGAGAAAATATCACTAGACACTTTCTAAAGTGTCGGGAAAACAAATTGTGTCACTAAAAATGCAATAACGACACTTTAAAGTCTTTTGTAACACTTTAACGGATTTCTATCCAACCGAACACCCGGACTTTACCCGGAACATGAAAACAATGCTATTTTTATAATTACTCTTTTTCTGAGCCAGTTAGGGTCCCTGGTTACCCTAACACCCGTCATAACACGCTGCTTATAACTAACGGAGTTTAAAACCTAAACTAACCTACATTAACACAACTAAACTCCCTAACTAGCACTCAAAATCGAACAAGGACCCCCCCCCCCCCCCATGACCGAACTCGGTCACCTATGTGACCCCACTCATGTACTTGTGATCTTAGAAGATCTTGACATGTTTAATATCTACACTACATAGGATCCATTGGACAATAGCACCTTGAGTTGCCTATATATACACACTAATCTAGAGATCATTATCACTAATCAACACAACTCAACTTTCACTCTCTTTCTCTCTTGTGGCTCTCGGCCGAACACACCAAACACACACATCATATTTTCGGTTTTGATCTCATCATTCCAAGCACATACAAACATCCAAGATCACGTATAAGGAGCTTTGGTGCAAGCGGAATACGAAGGACCTCTCCCGTTATCTTTTATCCACGCGTTTTTCGTCAAAGATCTTCCCTAGCCTTGAGCTAGAGGTATAACCTTTAAAACTTGTTTTTACACTCATCTAAAGTGGTTAAAAGAACTTTCGTCGGTTAAATATCGTAAACACGCGTTTTGAATCTTTAAAGTCTAGTAAAATCACAAAAATGGTGGTTAATAGCGTATAACTTGTGTAAAAGTCGTAGGACTTGAAATTTGTGCTTATTGTGACCCGATCTATAATGTGGTAGCTCAAATCTTCGTTTAACCCGACCTTGTAAAATCACGTATCATCACATAAGCTTGTTTTTGATAGATACAAGGGTTAAAGGTGAAACACTACCACATTTTAGAGACATGAACTTGTGTGAAATATTATACTTGTGTAAAAGTGATTTAACCGGTAAAATGGTGTTTAAAACTAGCGGATCTACGCATCCGCAAGTGGTATTTTTGAAAGACCACACTTTAAAGAAATCATGTTTTTCTAAAGATGGATCTTACACTAATAAATATGATTTTATAAACCACAAGTGTGTAGACACTTGTGAAATGGAAAGATCCGACAAAGAAGTATATTTGTCACTTGTTACTAGAAGTTGTAAAGACGGTTTTCTCTAAACACGAGGTTTTTACAAGATTAAAGCTACTTTATATAAAGATCTACGTATATAAATGGGATTTATAATATAGATTCGGAAAAACTACAAGTTCATGCGATTATGCAAATATACATACTTGTTGACTAGTTTGATGTGTCGGAAATTGTTTGATTGAATAAAGAAGTTGATTGAGTTGATTTGTTAAAAGAAAATGATACGCTTGAAAGCGTGGCCACCTCCAGTTACAGAGGAAACTCTGGCGAAATTTTCTAAAAACCTAACACTTAGACTTTTTACACAACAAGTGTTAGAACTATTTTTGGACATACTTTCGAAACATAAATTTCGCCAGCACTATATTTTACTAAACATTCGGAGGTGGGATTTTCACAAAGATTAACGTGATAAATATATTTGTCACAACACTGTTTATGATTATTTTGTGAAATACATAAATATTATTTTAGGGTAAAAATAATATTTACAAGCGTTAATGATTCCAAAACTTTGCGAACGCTTCCACAAACATTTAAGTTACACCGGTAATTACATTACCACAAGATTGATAAAACGTAACTTACGCACATGTATTGTATCCCCCATCCTTGGGAAGGAAAAATAACTATCAAGCATATACAAAATGTAACACGAAATAGTTGTCTAACTATTTCTCGCAAACATAAACTGTAAAGCTAAAGCACGGCCGTCCGTCTAATAGAATTAGCACTTGTAGGTCGTTGCACAGCTTACTGCTTCAGAGACGCTTGATAGAGTTTACGCATCCACAGTGAGTTCATGTCCCCCTTTTCTCTAACTGTTTTCAGTTTTCTTAACTGCGGGGGTGAAATACATGTTACTTTGTTTACAAGTACTTTATACACGGTATGAATAACGTAAGGAGGTTTAGATCATGTGAATGGGTAGTTAGAACCCCGAGGGACTCGAGCGGTAGATCTATTTGGGTGTAGCGAGCCCAGCTCCCGGTCCAACAGAACAGGCCTCTCGGAGGACTAACAGAACGGATCCGGAGTGACTTGGTACCCAACGCAAAATCGGCTAGGGTTGTATCTTACTTACTTGCATTTCACAACATGCTAATGGCCTTGCAAACCATTGGTGATCACAAGTCCTCTTACACTGCTACATACCAGGAAACTTTTATACTTACAAGTGTTTTACTTACTCACTTGCACATGAACTCGCTCAACATTATTGTTGATTTTTCAACTCACATGTATTTCAGGAAATTAGACGGATTCTGGCACGGTATGAACGTTTTCCGCTGCAATCTTCATGAAGTCATCAAGGATTAGGGGTTGTGTTCTCTTACCTGGACAAGACACAATCCTTAACCCTCGTTCATGTTTGTTATAAGTTGTAATGTTTACTAAACACGGTTATGGTCTTATGTTTAAAACAATGGTATTGTATGTTGATTTCTAAACTTAATGATGACTTGCATGGTTTTTAAATTCATATAGCTTTGTTATGATTAAGCTATGGTATTAAGAAGTCACACCAAAATTAACCACGCTTCCGCAAAGCCAGGGTGTGACAGAACCTCCCCCAACCAAAACTCGCACTTGGAGAATTTGGCGAAGAGTTGGTTCCCCTGGAGCAACTCGAGAACCAAACGTAGATGTTGCGCGTGTTCGGCTCTCGTTTTTGAATAGATCAAGACATCGTCGATGAACACGATGACGAAACGGTCGAGATATGGTTTACACACTCGATTCATCAGATCCATGAAAACTGCTGGTGCATTGGTTAGGCCAAAAGGCATGACAACGAATTCGTAATGGCCGTAACGAGTGCGAAACGCGGTTTTGGGTATATCCTCCTCTTGTATACGCAGCTGATGATATCCTGAACGTAGATCGATCTTCGAGAAACACGTAGCGCCTTGCAGCTGATCAAACAAATCGTCGATTCGAGGCAGAGGATAGCGGTTCTTGATAGTCAACTTATTCAATTCCCGGTAGTCGATGCACATCCGGAACGACCCGTCCTTCTTTTTGACGAAAAGGACTGGTGCGCCCCAAGGAGAGGTGCTCGGGCGAATAAAGCCTTTCTCAAGTAATTCCTGGAGTTGAGTTGAGAGTTCGCGCATTTCGGACGGCGCGAGTCGATAAGGAGCTCTGGCGATAGGATTAGCTCCAGGAATGAGATCAATGCGAAAATCAATATCGCGCTTCGGAGGTAGTCCGGGAAGATCCTCTGGAAAAACACTAGGAAATTCTCGAACCACAGGAACGTCTTTTACTTCCTTCTTCTCTTTCTTTTCCTTCTCCGCTGCTACGACATTAGCCAAGAAAGCCCTGTATTCCTTGCGGAGATACTTGCTAGCTTGTAGGCATGACATAAGCTTGAGACCCTTCGAAGTAGTATCACCATAAACACACAACGAATCACCGTTTGCGAGCGAAAAACGAATCATTTTATCGAAGCACACAACTTCGGCATGGTTTTCGCGAAGAAAGTCCATGCCTACTATGACGTCGAAACTTTCGAGCTACATCGGAATGAGATCAATTGAGAAGATGTGATTGTTGAGCTCGAGAGTGCAATCACGAATAACAGAGCTCACAGCGACGATTCTTCCGGTAGCGACTTCAACATCGAATGCAGAGGAGAGTCGGGAACGTTTACGACTAAGGAGTTTCTCAAATTCGAGTGACACAAAGCAATTATCGGCTCCAGTATCAAACAAACATGAAGCATAAATACCATTCACAAGGAACGTACCATTGATCACGTTGTTGTCGGCCTGGGCTTGACGCACATTGAGATTGAAAGTTCTGGCGCGTTGCTGCTGTTGTTGTTGCTGTGGTTGCTGCTGCTGTTGTTGTTGCTGTGGTTGCTGCTGCTGCGGTTCTTGTTTCACCACCCTGTTCGGGCACATGTTGGCGAAATGATTTGGGTCGCCACACGTGAAGCATGCTCTGGCCTTGACTGCGGGTGCCGGAGGAGCTTGTTGACCCTGTGGGGCAGCGAGTAGAGCTTGATTGGCAGGAGATTGGCGAATACGGCAGTTAGCAGTAAAGTGGCCGTAGACATTGCAGTGAGCACAGAAGCGGCATTGAATAGCAGTCGGGTGATGATAGGTACAAGTAGGGCAGAGCGGGTGTGGCCCAGTATATGCACACTTTGCAGGCGGTGCATTGGCCACAGGCGCCGCTACTTGACGCTGTTGGGCAGGTACAGCTTGGATCGGTGCAGCAGTAATCGCACAGTTCTTGTTGGTGGAGCTGTTCTTTCTCTTGTTCTTTCTTTTGTTGCTTGACGAGGTGGTTTCAGCAGTTGGTGCAGTAGCGGTGGCTTGATGCAGATGCTTGGAGGTCTTATCCCACACCCCAGCCTTGACCCTTTTGTCATTGATTTTAGCGGCCAGAAGATAGGTTTCCTCGATCGTGGTAGTCTTAGCCGCTTGCACGAAATCAGCAACGCAGTCGGGCAAAGCTCGGATGTACTTCTTGATGGTCATCTCAGGGGTCTTGACCTGGTCAGGACAGATAATGCTGAGCTGTTTGAATCTAGCAGTGAGGCCAGCATTGTCTCCATCCTTCTGATGTATGTGCCAAAATTCATCTTCAAGCTTTTGACGCTCGTGAGGAGGGCAGAATTCCTCTAGCATGACTTCCTTGAGCTCGTCCCACGACAAACCGTAAGCTGCATCATTCCCTCTCTTGTTCCTCTCGGCCGTCCACCAGTCCAAAGCACGGGACTGAAAGACGCCGGTAGCGTTCAGAGTTCGAAGGTCATCAGGGCAACCACTTTGTCACAGAGTAACCTCGATAGAGTCAAACCAGTGGAATAGAGCAGTAGGACCTCCTTCGCCTGTGAATTCTTTCGGCCCACATGAGTTGAATTGTTTGAAACTGAAAGGTCTTGTGACAGCTCTAGGACCTTCAGTCTTTGATTCCTCGGATGATTTGCTGGCATTCTCATAGGCATCGCTCACTGCCTTTGCTACAGCTTTCGCGACGATGGAAGCAAGACGTCTGTCCTTCTTTTCCTGGCGAGAGAGTGGATGACGGGATCCAGACGACATTGTCTGCAATGGACATCGCCATGGAACTCAACACATGTATTCGAATCTCACCTCACACGTCTACTACTACTAAAGCTCAGTAACACGTACCATGTAAACGCATATAATCACAAAATCACAGAATTGCACAAAATTACATAAACACGTAGAGCACATAATCACAATATTCCTAAACACGTAAGCATAACAGCAAGAAACACATATAACTTAATCACTAAAAGTACATACGAGCATACAAAGCATTCTGACTGCCTCTATTGTTGATTCGTTAGCGATGAGTTGTGTGGGTTTTGTGTTTTAGCAGGAGCAATAGTGTCGGGTCGAAACCAATAGTACCTCAAAACGTTAACAAATAACAGAAAATGCATAAAATTTTCATAAAGATCGATAAATCGAAGGTAGATTGTCTGTGGCTAATAGACTTCGAGTAACCAAAGTGGCTCGACTATTCGCAAGGATCCTGTGTGCACAATTACCTCCAAGACTATGCCTTTGCCTCGATTCTTGGGCGTTGGCGCAATTCCCATTGGTTATATTGTGTTTTTAGATCGTTGGAGTCCATCGAACTTTGGTGGGAGTTTTTGTATAAAAGTGGGACGAGTCGTCAAGGTTAGGGTTTCACCCCTATCTTGCAACTTCCGTCCTCGTTTTTGATAAAAATTGAGGAGATTATTCATCAAAATATGGATTTCACTCCTGATTTGGTATGATTCTCCTCGTTTGTAGCTAAAACGCAAGCTGATTAGGCAACTTTAGTCGAGAGTTTGCGGTTTTCACACCTATTCTCGGCCTTATTACCTGTTCATAACTTGAAAATTCGAGTGCAGTGATAGAAAAGAGTGAGTGATAGTGGCGAGTTTACGCATACGCGTGAGTTGGTCTGTTGGTTCTTAACTATAGACTAGGTCTCTAAGACTTCGACCCGGACTAGGTCGAGTCTTGCCTAATTCCCTATAGTTATGGCTCTGATACCAATCTGTCACACCCCAACCAATGGCGGAATCATCGGGGCATGGCACTGAGCGAAACAGATTGTCCAGAAGTTTCCATAGCAACTATCATTACCATTTAATTAAAGCGATACGTCCCATACCGTATCATAAATAGTCAAACAAGTTATTACAGACAACATCAAAACAAATATTCTGTTCCGACAACTCAGATTTAAATAAGTAGCAATTGTTTATCTGCTTCTAGAGACCCCTAATAAGTTATCTACAGACAACTATTTGTTGGGCTCTAAAGCTTTATTCTAGCTTCCATTCCCTACCACATATGCATCCTAAGCACCTGTCACATACGTTAAAATAAAGTCAATACATAAAATGTAAAGGTGAGCATACAAGTTTGATAATAGCATATAGAGTTCGAATTCGTTTACGCATAACCAGCACGTACACATAGTGAAATGAAGCACGTTAGTTATCGACATAGATCCATCGATACCAATGACTGCGGGTTGACTGCCCGAGGCAGTTCGCAATACATGATTACCACCGTAATCCATGCAAGTAAAAGATCCTTAACAACCCCCGTGTGAACGGGTGCTGAGTCCAAACTATAGTACTATCGTTGCTAAGGCAGGTAGACAGCATTCCATGTGTAAACATAACAAACAAGCATTCATAAGCCACGTATAACATGCATAATTGGTTTAGCGTTAAATAGCTTGAGTAGTGTGATAGTTGTAGTTTGAATAGTTGTAACGTATGTAACACCCAAAAGTGCTAAAGCAAAAAGGGTTCGAGTATACTCACAGCGATTGTGGATTGAAGGGAGCGCTTTACAGCGAGTATGGTTAGCCTGAATAGATTCGATAACATAACGATAAGTGGCGCGTAAAACAGTACAAAGTGAGAGTGGTTAGGATGGCTGATCGTGCGGATCAGCTATCCGAGAGAGGGAGTCATCCGTGCGCATGAACTATCCGTGCGGATGGTGATGCGTGCGGATGGTGATCCATCCGGATAAGCTATCCGTGCGTGCGAGCTGTCCGTGCGGATTAGTTGTGCGTGCGGATGGCTTATCCGTACGGACAAGTTGTTTGTACGGATAAACGTTCAAGTGGATTGTTTCTTCCTAAGTGTGAGATGTGTTTGTGTATGATGGCTTGTGCTTTGGAGTTTTCGTTGTAGCATTTAGAAAACACATAAGTGTTTCTACCTTTCAAGCCGGTCGCGCGGACGACAAGCCGTGCGTATGGTAGTCCGTGCGGACAATGGTGATCCGTGCAAACAGTCTGTGCGCGCGGCCAGAGACCATCCGTCCGGATAGCATGTCCGTGCGTACGACTTGGTCGTGCGGATGACCACTGTTTGAATTTATTTTAAGGCCTTAGTATCCCATGATCCGAAGAGTAATCCATTCAGAGGTCGTCCGTCCGGATTGCTCATTCGTCGATACTCAAACCTTGTTTGGAAAGTGGGTCCCAAGGGTAGCTCGTCCGGGTGGCAACCCGTCCGTATGGCCTGTGCGTGCGGACAGCTTGTCCGTGCGGACAGCTTGTCCGTGCGGACAGCTTGTCCGTGCGGACAGCTGGTCCGTGCGGACAGCCTTTGGTCTGATTGTTCCGTTCGTCTACTCTGGGTTCTGTTATCGTTTATCGAGACGTTCTGATTACGTGGCAACCACTTGGAATTGTATTCTCACCCGCGTGACTAGACCGGTCAGGAACCACCCTAACTCGGCCTGTCGGCGACTCAGAACGGTCATTCCGGTTGACCCCGAAATTAGGTGTCTGCGGGTAGAATCCAGATCCAGGACTAGTGCTTCACTATTATCGAGTAGAAGACTAGAACCGATCAGATTCGTACCGATTCTAAGGGAAAAAGAAGGAGAGAACTTAGGTTTATTTCTTTCAACTCTTTTATCCTTAGAAAAGTCTAGATCTAGGTGAAGTTATTGTGAAATCTTGTAGAAATCGTTTAGATCTGAGTTATTCTTGGTGGAATGAGGTCAAGCTTGAAGTTCATAAGAACTTCATGATGACGTCACCCGAGAATACCTCAAATCCGGATGATTTCATGGTTAAAAGTGAAGATTTGAAAGATGGAAATGTGTAGAATTGTGTAGTGATTAAGAATGTACAAGAATTAGTGCAAGATCTTACCTGGATTGAGAGAAATCTGAGAAAAAGTGAAGAATGCGTGCGGTTCGGACGTCACTTGCCAAAAGTGGAAAAGTTGGAGAGTGACCCGTGTATTTATAGGATGCCAAAAAGGGAAAGGGTGAGCCGTGCGCATGGCACGCACCCGGGTAGGCTATCCGCGCGGATTGGCCATCCGTGCGGATTGGCAATCCGTGCGGATTGGCAATCCGTGCGGATGCCGCCTGTTTTGGTGTGTTCGGTGCAATGTTGCTTCGGTTTCGATTTGCGAGCGATTCGATAGGGTTTCCTAGTCAAATTACTTTCAGTCCCAACTACTCCTTATATGGTTCGACTCGGAATTCGGGTTCGGGTTCGGGTTCGTTGACATTCGAGTTAGACTTCGAGTTCGATTGAGTTCGCTTGATTATCACAACATAAAATAAACATGCACAGGTAACACGTAAAGCACACACACACGTATAAACAACAAGTAAAATACACAGTTCGAGTTACGGTTCGATGTCGATTTGATTAGCATAGCTTGATTAACTTTATCGCATTGTTACTTCCTATCATTCACGGTCGTAGGTCGATTGAAACACGATTCGATTATTGTAATGAACGACACTTACTCCACATAATATAAATAAAATAAAAACATTTCTACGAGTCAAGTCGCGCGAAATCGGTCGTTGACTTTGACCTTGACTTTGACTTTCACTCGTGAAAACACGGGGTGTTACAGCCTCCCTTTGTTTAGGGAATTTCGTCCTGAAATTAAGCTGGAAGCCGTAACTAACCGTGGATCGCATGTGAGAGTCCTTCGTTCGGACCATTGAAAATCGTCAAATTAATCGGGTTTTTTTACGGTTAAAATTGCTGATTTTTGGATATGATGTGCGAAATTATCTGATCGAAAAGCCTATAAAGTTTCAGATCTTAATTCGAAGCCGTTTGGGAGAAATTTGGATTTTTGTTAAAAAGATGTTGAATGTTGCTGTTGATGTTCACCGTACGGATAACAAATCCGCGTTGACTATTGTTGACTCTGAATCGTGCGGAATCCGTGAATGTGCTTGACTAAACATAATCGAAACGGAGTCAAGACCGATCCTACAAGTGGTATCTGAGCAGGTGACCGATTGCGAGGATCAAACACACTCAGATTTGAGCAATTTCTTCATCTCTCATCTTTTCACGTTTTCAACAGATAATCGACAAATTAAACAAGATTTTACGGGTAAAAATTGTTAAGACTTGGATATGTTGTGCGAAAACACTTGATCTACAACCCTACAAAATTTCTTAATTAAAAAATTGTGGGTACTTTGCCTTCATGTCGCTTTCGAGTTCCCAAGTAAACTCCGCGCCTCGTTTACCTTCCCATCGGACTTTCACAATGGGAATGCGTGAGCGCCTGAGTTCTTTGGTCTGGCGATCCATGATTTCGACAGGCTTTTCCACGAAGTGTAATGTTTCGTTCACTTGTAGATCATCTAGAGGGACATGTAAGTCGTGGTCGGCGATGCACTTTCGGAGGTTTGACACGTGGAAAGTCGGATGGACATTGCTAAGTTCCTCCGGTAATTCGAGTCTGTAGGCGACTTTTCCGATCCTTTCCAGAATCTTAAAAGGTCCAACATATCGAGGCGCGAGTTTCCCCTTCTTGCCGAATCGGACTACACCCTTCCAAGGTGATACCTTTAGGAGTACGTAGTCACCAACGCCATATTCATGGGGTTTGCACTTCTTATCGGCGTAAACTTTCTGTCGATCCCGAGCTTTCGCTAGGTTGTCCCGAATTTGGAAAATTTTGTCTGTCGTTTCTTGTATCAGCTCCGGACCGGTTAGTTGCGAGTGACCGATCTCGTGCCACACAATAGGCGATCGACATCTTCTTCCGTATAAAGCCTCGAAAGGTGCCATCTGGATGCTAGCCTGGTAGCTGTTGTTATACGAGAATTCGACTAACGGAAGGTGTCTATCCCAATTACCACCGAAGTCTAGAACACACGAACGGAGCATGTCTTCGAGCGTACGAATCGTTCTTTCCGTCTGACCGTCGGTTTGTGGGTGGAACGCGGTACTTAGATTAAGCGTTGTACCGAGTGCCGTTTGAAACGTTTCCCACAATCGTGAAGTGAACCGAGCATCACGATCAGAGATGATGTCACGAGGCGTCCCATGTCGGCAAATGATCTCATCGGTGTAGATTCGGGCTAATCATTCTACCTTGTAGTCTTCTCGTATTGGCAGAAAGTGAGCTGATTTAGTCAAACGGTCAATAACAACCCAAATGTTGTCGTGACCTGACGACGTGGTTGGAAGCTTGGTTACGAAATCCATAGCTATGCTCTCCCACTTCCACATGGGAATTGGTGGTTGTTCGAGCAAGCCAGAGGGTCTTTGATGTTTAGCCTTGATTCTAGCACAGGTTAGGCATTTTCCAACGTAGAGAGCGATATCCCATTTCATACCCGGCCACTAGTACCTATAGCGAAGATCATGGTACATTTTGTCAGCACCGGGATGGATAGAGTATCGGGATTTGTGGGCTTCATCCATGATAATCTGTCGCAAATTGGTTCGTTTGGGAATCCAAATTCGGTCTAAGAAGTGGAATATCCCATTTGATTTGCTCACAAGTTGGGCTCCATCGTGGTAGATTCTTTCTTTCTTCAAGGTGTGTTCGTTGAAACATGCATGCTGGGCGTCGCGAATGAGAGCTTCGAGGTTGTGCTAGGCTTGAACATTACGAGTGCTAAGCAGATAGCTCCGTCTGCTAAGTGCGTCGGCAACAACATTTGCCTTGCCTGGGTGATAACGAATCTCACAGTCGTAATCATTTAGAAGTTCTACCCATCGGCGTTGACGCATATTTAGTTCCTTCTGATTAAAGATGTGCTGTACGCTCTTATGATCGGTGAAGATCGTACACCTTGTACCATACAGGTAGTGTCGCCAAATCTTTAATGCAAAAAGAACTGCGCCTAGCTCGAGATCGTGGGTTGTATAGTTCTTCTCGTGGACTTTGAGCTGACGAGATGCGTAAGCTATGACCTTGTCTCATTGCATTAGGACACAACCGAGACCAAGGTTAGAAGCATCACAGTAGACAATGAAATTATCGTTTCCGTCGGGTAGTGTGAGAACAGGAGCATTGCAAAGCATGTGTTTGAGGGTTCGAAAGGCAGACTCTTGTTTGGTTCCCCAGACAAAAGGCTGATCCTTGTGAGTGAAAGAACGTACACATAGTGAAATGAAGCACGTTAGTTATCGACATAGATCCATCGATACCAATGACTGCGGGTTGACTGCCCGAGGCAGTTCGCAATACATGATTACCACCGTAATCCATGCAAGTAAAAGATCCTTAACAACCCCCGTGTGAACGGGTGCTGAGTCCAAACTATAGTACTATCGTTGCTAAGGCAGGTAGATAGCATTCCATGTGTAAACATAACAAACAAGCATTCATAAGCCACGTATAACATGCATAATTGGTTTAGCGTTAAATAGCTTGAGTAGTGTGATAGTTGTAGTTTGAATAGTTGTAACGTATGTAACACCCAAAAGTGCTAAAGCAAAAAGGGTTCGAGTATACTCACAGCGATTGTGGATTGAAGGGAGCGCTTTACAGCGAGTATGGTTAGCCTGAATAGATTCGATAACATAACGATAAGTGGCGCGTAAAACAGTACAAAGTGAGAGTGGTTAGGATGGCTGATCGTGCGGATCAGCTATCCGAGAGAGGGAGTCATCCGTGCGCATGAACTATCCGTGCGGATGGTGATGCGTGCGGATGGTGATCCATCCGGATAAGCTATCCGTGCGTGCGAGCTGTCCGTGCGGATGGTAATCCGTGCGGATTAGTTGTGCGTGCGGATGGCTTATCCGTACGGACAAGTTGTTTGTACGGATAAACGTTCAAGTGGATTGTTTCTTCCTAAGTGTGAGATGTGTTTGTGTATGATGGCTTGTGCTTTGGAGTTTTCGTTGTAGCATTTAGAAAACACATAAGTGTTTCTACCTTTCAAGCCGGTCGCGCGGACGACAAGCCGTGCGTATGGTAGTCCGTGCGGACAATGGTGATCCGTGCAAACAGTCTGTGCGCGCGGCCAGAGACCATCCGTCCGGATAGCATGTCCGTGCGTACGACTTGGTCGTGCGGATGACCACTGTTTGAATTTATTTTAAGGCCTTAGTATCCCATGATCCGAAGAGTAATCCATTCAGAGGTCGTCCGTCCGGATTGCTCATTCGTCGATACTCAAACCTTGTTTGGAAAGTGGGTCCCAAGGGTAGCTCGTCCGGGTGGCAACCCGTCCGTATGGCCTGTGCGTGCGGACAGCTTGTCCGTGCGGACAGCTTGTCCGTGCGGACAGCTGGTCCGTGCGGACAGCCTTTGGTCTGATTGTTCCGTTCGTCTACTCTGGGTTCTGTTATCGTTTATCGAGACGTTCTGATTACGTGGCAACCACTTGGAATTGTATTCTCACCCGCGTGACTAGACCGGTCAGGAACCACCCTAACTCGGCCTGTCGGCGACTCAGAACGGTCATTCCGGTTGACCCCGAAATTAGGTGTCTGTGGGTAGAATCCAGATCCAGGACTAGTGCTTCACTATTATCGAGTAGAAGACTAGAACCGATCAGATTCGTACCGATTCTAAGGGAAAAAGAAGGAGAGAACTTAGGTTTATTTCTTTCAACTCTTTTATCCTTAGAAAAGTCTAGATCTAGGTGAAGTTATTGTGAAATCTTGTAGAAATCGTTTAGATCTGAGTTATTCTTGGTGGAATGAGGTCAAGCTTGAAGTTCATAAGAACTTCATGATGACGTCACCCGAGAATACCTCAAATCCGGATGATTTCATGGTTAAAAGTGAAGATTTGAAAGATGGAAATGTGTAGAATTGTGTAGTGATTAAGAATGTACAAGAATTAGTGCAAGATCTTACCTGGATTGAGAGAAATCTGAGAAAAAGTGAAGAATGCGTGCGGTTCGGACGTCACTTGCCAAAAGTGGAAAAGTTGGAGAGTGACCCGTGTATTTATAGGATGCCAAAAAGGGAAAGGGTGAGCCGTGCGCATGGCACGCACCCGGGTAGGCTATCCGCGCGGATTGGCCATCCGTGCGGATTGGCAATCCGTGCGGATTGGCAATCCTGTTTTGGTGTGTTCGGTGCGATGTTGCTTCGGTTTCGATTTGCGAGCGATTCGATAGGGTTTCCTAGTCAAATTACTTTCAGTCCCAACTACTCCTTATATGGTTCGACTCGGAATTCGGGTTCGGGTTCGGGTTCGTTGACATTCGAGTTAGACTTCGAGTTCGATTGAGTTCGCTTGATTATCACAACATAAAATAAACATGCACAGGTAACACGTAAAGCACACACACACGTATAAACAACAAGTAAAATACACAGTTCGAGTTACGGTTCGATGTCGATTTGATTAGCATAGCTTGATTAACTTTATCGCATTGTTACTTCCTATCATTCACGGTCGTAGGTCGATTGAAACACGATTCGATTATTGTAATGAACGACACTTACTCCACATAATATAAATAAAATAAAAACATTTCTACGAGTCAAGTCGCGCGAAATCGGTCGTTGACTTTGACCTTGACTTTGACTTTCACTCGTGAAAACACGGGGTGTTACAGCCTCCCTTTGTTTAGGGAATTTCGTCCTGAAATTAAGCTGGAAGCCGTAACTAACCGTGGATCGCATGTGAGAGTCCTTCGTTCGGACCATTGAAAATCGTCAAATTAATCGGGTTTTTTTACGGTTAAAATTGCTGATTTTTGGATATGATGTGCGAAATTATCTGATCGAAAAGCCTATAAAGTTTCAGATCTTAATTCGAAGCCGTTTGGGAGAAATTTGGATTTTTGTTAAAAAGATGTTGAATGTTGCTGTTGATGTTCACCGTACGGATAACAAATCCGCGTTGACTATTGTTGACTCTGAATCGTGCGGAATCCGTGAATGTGCTTGACTAAACATAATCGAAACGGAGTCAAGACCGATCCTACAAGTGGTATCTGAGCAGGTGACCGATTGCGAGGATCAAACACACTCAGATTTGAGCAATTTCTTCATCTCTCATCTTTTCACGTTTTCAACAGATAATCGACAAAATAAACAAGATTTTACGGGTAAAAATTGTTAAGACTTGGATATGTTGTGCGAAAACACTTGATCTACAACCCTACAAAATTTCTTAATTAAAAAATTGTGGGTACTTTGCCTTCATGTCGCTTTCGAGTTCCCAAGTAAACTCCGCGCCTCGTTTACCTTCCCATCGGACTTTCACAATGGGAATGCGTGAGCGCCTGAGTTCTTTGGTCTGGCGATCCATGATTTCGACAGGCTTTTCCACGAAGTGTAATGTTTCGTTCACTTGTAGATCATCTAGAGGGACATGTAAGTCGTGGTCGGCGATGCACTTTCGGAGGTTTGACACGTGGAAAGTCGGATGGACATTGCTAAGTTCCTCCGGTAATTCGAGTCTGTAGGCGACTTTTCCGATCCTTTCCAGAATCTTAAAAGGTCCAACATATCGAGGCGCGAGTTTCCCCTTCTTGCCGAATCGGACTACACCCTTCCAAGGTGATACCTTTAGGAGTACGTAGTCACCAACGCCATATTCACGGGGTTTGCACTTCTTATCGGCGTAAACTTTCTGTCGATCCCGAGCTTTCGCTAGGTTGTCCCGAATTTGGAAAATTTTGTCTGTCGTTTCTTGTAGCAGCTCCGGACCGGTTAGTTGCGAGTGACCGATCTCGTGCCACACAATAGGCGATCGACATCTTCTTCCGTATAAAGCCTCGAAAGGTGCCATCTGGATGCTAGCCTGGTAGCTGTTGTTATACGAGAATTCGACTAACGGAAGGTGTCTATCCCAATTACCACCGAAGTCTAGAACACACGAACGGAGCATGTCTTCGAGCGTACGAATCGTTCTTTCCGTCTGACCGTCGGTTTGTGGGTGGAACGCGGTACTTAGATTAAGCGTTGTACCGAGTGCCGTTTGAAACGTTTCCCACAATCGTGAAGTGAACCGAGCATCACGATCAGAGATGATGTCACGAGGCGTCCCATGTCGGCAAATGATCTCGTCGGTGTAGATTCGGGCTAATCATTCTACCTTGTAGTCTTCTCGTATTGGCAGAAAGTGAGCTGATTTAGTCAAACGGTCAATAACAACCCAAATGCTGTCGTGACCTGACGACGTGGTTGGAAGCTTGGTTACGAAATCCATAGCTATGCTCTCCCACTTCCACATGGGAATTGGTGGTTGTTCGAGCAAGCCAGAGGGTCTTTGATGTTCAGCCTTGATTCTAGCACAGGTTAGGCATTTTCCAACGTAGAGAGCGATATCCCATTTCATACCCGGCCACTAGTACCTATAGCGAAGATCATGGTACATTTTGTCAGCACCGGGATGGATAGAGTATCGGGATTTGTGGGCTTCATCCATGATAATCTGTCGCAAATTGGTTCGTTTGGGAATCCAAATTCGGTCTAAGAAGTGGAATATCCCATTTGATTTGCTCACAAGTTGGGCTCCATCGTGGTAGATTCTTTCTTTCTTCAAGGTGTGTTCGTTGAAACATGCATGCTGGGCGTCGCGAATGAGAGCTTCGAGGTTGTGCTGGGCTTGAACATTACGAGTGCTAAGCAGATAGCTCCGTCTGCTAAGTGCGTCGGCAACAACATTTGCCTTGCCTGGGTGATAACGAATCTCACAGTCGTAATCATTTAGAAGTTCTACCCATCGGCGTTGACGCATATTTAGTTCCTTCTGATTAAAGATGTGCTGTAGGCTCTTATGATCGGTGAAGATCGTACACCTTGTGTAACACCCGAAAATTTTAAAACATAAAAAGTAACAACCCTTATGATTTATAATCCAATAGGAAACCCTAATTAAGACACCCAAGTAATTCTGTACAAACCCTAAGATTTTCAGAATTTTCAGAATCAGGATTAGGGCCCCTAAAACTCAGGGGGGGTATTACCCACTTGACGATTATCTTCATAAACTTGCGGAGGAAGTTTAAATTATTCGTTTTGTCGACTCAACAGGCCTAGTCCCACGCGTGGCAAGGCTATAGTGAATTGCTGTGCCTTACGGACCGTAACATTAATAAGCTTACGGTCCGTAAGCCACCTTACGGACCTCAACATCGAGAAGCTTACGGTCCGTAAGCTAGATCAAATTCTGCTATAAATAGAGGACATTGGCACTTGCTTCTGGGCGTTCATTCGACGAAGAAATTCTCTTCAGGCACCGAGAAATCGTCCAATTACTCTTCCAAACACACACGAAACACAAATTAAGTATAGCAGGGTGCTGCAGAACAGGGTATTAACTCAATCGCTGCTACGATTCATTGTCCGATTGATTCAAATATCTAATGAATGTTTAAGTGCCGCCCACATTAGGGTTATACTTTATCGTTCGTCATTAATTTGACGGATTGTCGTTAATTCGATAGGTAAAGTATTATACTTTATCGTTCGTTGTTAATTCAACGGATCATCGTTAATTCGATGGGTAAAGTATTATACCTTGTCGTTCGTTGTTAATTCAACGGATCATCGTTAATTCGATGGGCAAAGTATTGCATTTTGTCATTCATTGTGAGAATTTGATCTCGTGAGTTATCGTAAATGCTGTATTAAGTTAAATACCTAGTTTGTGAGCAAATTAGGTTAAGAAGATAATCAGTAGGCTAAACTCTGCCCGTATAAACCTACAATTGAAAACAAGATAGCATCACCTGGAGATTTTAAGGTACGGATAGACTCTTGTCTTTTGATTTGTGTCATTTGATATAAGTATATCATTTCTGATTTTTAAGTCCGTATTAAGATCTAAGGTATAAGTTATAAGTTCAGTACGGATAGATTCCTTTCGTTCGATTTATGTCGATTTATGTCCGTTGGGTACGGATAAAATCCTTTTCTTTCGATTTATGTCAATTCTGATATATCGTACGGGTTCCTTTCTTTCGATTTCTGTCAATTCTGATATATCGTACGGGTAGATTCCTTTCTTTCGATTTCTGTCAATTCTGATATGTCATACGGGTAGATTCCTTTCATTCGATTTCTGTCAATTCTGAATTCCGTATTAAGATTAAGTAAGTTATACATTCCTTACGCATAGAATCCTTTCTTTTGATTTATGTCAGTTAGGTACATATAGAATCCTTTCGATTTATGTCCGTTGGATAGAATCCTTTAGTTCGGTTTATGTCGTTTTGATCCAAGTATATTATTCCTGATTTTAGATTTCCGTATTAAGATTAAGTTCTGAAATAAGTTATAAGTTTCATACTAATAGATCCGTATTAAGATCAAGTTATAAGTTTCGTACGAATAGATTCTGTATTAAGATTAAGTTCTGAAATAAGTTATAAGTTTCATACGAATAGATCCGTATTAAGATTAAGTTATAAGTTTCGTACGAATAGATTCCGTATTAAGATTAAGTTATGAAATAAGTTATAAGTTCTATACAGATAGACTCCTTTCTTTAGATTTATGTCCGTTGGGTACGGATAGAATTCCTTTCTTTAGATTTATGTCCGTTGGGTACGGATAGAATTCCTTTCTTTAGATTTATGTCCGTTGGGTACGGGTAGAATTCATTTCTTTCGATTTATGTCCGTTAGGTACGGATAGAATCCTTTCTTTTGATATTGAATACAAGTTCCGTATTAAGATTAAGTTAGGAAATACATGTTGAAAGTTTCAAACGTTTTGAAAAGGTTTTGTTTTACTTTATACGAGTTTCATTTTCAACTCTAGTGGTTCCTTATTAACGAGTCAAGGTTTTATCTTGTTCGTTTAATAAACCACATTTTGGGGACGAAATTGTCAAGATAGGATTGATAACCATACCTTGATGACTGGTTCCACTCTTATATTTTCAATCTCGCCAAAGATTCGTATTTTACAAGTTACAAGTTAAATATCTTAAGACTTATAAGTTATAAGTAAATAAGTTACAAGTTTAATATAATATATAAGTATTATGTTACTCAAGTCAAATGGTTTTAAATTACTATGTCTTGTTTTTAAAACTCCTCACGTCTTTGATTATTGATTCATTTGACAGTCCGTTGAATTCCTTGATTTTAGTTTTCATGTCATGCGATAGTTTTTCTGTTAAGTTGTACTCATTATCGCATGTTCCAATATATGTTCCGTTCTGTTCTGAATATAAGTTTATAAGTTCTGTTTTGTTATGAAAATAAGTTCCGTTCTGTTCTGAAAATAAGTTTTATAAGTTATGTGAATAAGACCATTTGTACTCTGTTACCCTGAGTATCGCTTCTCGTGGAGTGTCCCACGAGCATGTTGTTGCGGCATCAACAGCATGTGCTCCATCTGTGACGGAGAGATTAGTTCACAGCGTCCCTAGGTACAAGTGTGGTACAAAGCTACTAGGAGGCGTATGGATCGATCCTAGGATTTTAAGTTATAAGGAAATGGATAGAGGGTATGCCAACTCACCATTTCGTGTGATAAGTATGCAGGAGTAGCTACCTGTGTATTGTCACATTTTCAGTTTGCTCATGGGTATATCCGTAAGATATGATTATGTTTATGCATCGTAACGTTTTCACAAAAAGTTAACTCCGGATATTAAATAAAATAAGCTTTTATCTTCCTCTATCCGCACACTGGGCAAAACTTTTCAAAATTTTGCTCAGACGTACGTTTTTCTTTGTTGTGTTTTCTTCTTTACGTCAGGTTATCAGGACAATCTGGGACAGGGGATATGGAAGAGTGCTCGAGTGTTTGGACAAGACGGTAGAAATAATTGTAATGGATTAGATATCCTTTATTAAATTGTAAAGCCTTGTAATACATTTAAGTATAAATGGAATTATGTTTTTGATCTGACTACCGTTATAGTGACACGCCGGCCCATTCCGGGACGGGGTGTTACAGCTATGGTATCAGAGCAAAGGCTCTTTCCTGTAGAAAACTTAAACATAAGTTAAGACCTGTGAGGTAATGGGTAGACATTGGGTTAGGATTTCGATGTCCAATCAGTCAATACATCGGTTAGTAACTTTTATTTTCACTTCATGATAGTCTCGAACATAAGTATTTCGTCATCTTCATTGTTTTTACTCTAGCTTTATTTCAAGTATGACTATTGATCATAGTGGGTCACGTTCAAGTATGATTATTAATATATATATAGGTATGCAATAATTTCGAGGACGAAATTTTTTTTTTAAGAGGGGTAGATTTGTAACACCCGAAAATTTTAAAACATAAAAAGTAACAACCCTTATGATTTATAATCCAATAGGAAACCCTAATTAAGACACCCAAGTAATTCTGTACAAACCCTAAGATTTTCAGAATTTTCAGAATCAGGATTAGGGCCCCTAAAACTCAGGGGGGGTATTACCCACTTGACGATTATCTTCATAAACTTGCGGAGGAAGTTTAAATTATTCGTTTTGTCGACTCAACAGGCCTAGTCCCACGCGTGGCAAGGCTATAGTGAATTGCTGTGCCTTACGGACCGTAACATTAATAAGCTTACGGTCCGTAAGCCACCTTACGGACCTCAACATCGAGAAGCTTACGGTCCGTAAGCTAGATCAAATTCTGCTATAAATAGAGGACATTGGCACTTGCTTCTGGGCGTTCATTCGACGAAGAAATTCTCTTCAGGCACCGAGAAATCGTCCAATTACTCTTCCAAACACACACGAAACACAAATTAAGTATAGCAGGGTGCTGCAGAACAGGGTATTAACTCAATCTCTGCTACGATTCATTGTCCGATTGATTCAAATATCTAATGAATGTTTAAGTGCCGCCCACATTAGGGTTATACTTTATCGTTCGTCATTAATTTGACGGATTGTCGTTAATTCGATAGGTAAAGTATTATACTTTATCGTTCGTTGTTAATTCAACGGATCATCGTTAATTCGATGGGTAAAGTATTATACCTTGTCGTTCGTTGTTAATTCAACGGATCATCGTTAATTCGATGGGCAAAGTATTGCATTTTGTCATTCATTGTGAGAATTTGATCTCGTGAGTTATCGTAAATGCTGTATTAAGTTAAATACCTAGTTTGTGAGCAAATTAGGTTAAGAAGATAATCAGTAGGCTAAACTCTGCCCGTATAAACCTACAATTGAAAACAAGATAGCATCACCTGGAGATTTTAAGGTACGGATAGACTCTTGTCTTTTGATTTGTGTCATTTGATATAAGTATATCATTTCTGATTTTTAAGTCCGTATTAAGATCTAAGGTATAAGTTATAAGTTCAGTACGGATAGATTCCTTTCGTTCGATTTATGTCGATTTATGTCCGTTGGGTACGGATAAAATCCTTTTCTTTCGATTTATGTCAATTCTGATATATCGTACGGGTTCCTTTCTTTCGATTTCTGTCAATTCTGATATATCGTACGGGTAGATTCCTTTCTTTCGATTTCTGTCAATTCTGATATGTCATACGGGTAGATTCCTTTCATTCGATTTCTGTCAATTCTGAATTCCGTATTAAGATTAAGTAAGTTATACATTCCTTACGCATAGAATCCTTTCTTTTGATTTATGTCAGTTAGGTACATA
Source organism: Helianthus tuberosus (assembly GCA_030545235.1). NCBI lineage: Eukaryota > Viridiplantae > Streptophyta > Magnoliopsida > Asterales > Asteraceae > Helianthus > Helianthus tuberosus. Next base: position 95,472,142 of record CM060407.1, on the reverse strand, counting down.
TAGAATCCTTTCGATTTATGTCCGTTGGATAGAATCCTTTAGTTCGGTTTATGTCGTTTTGATCCAAGTATATTATTCCTGATTTTAGATTTCCGTATTAAGATTAAGTTCTGAAATAAGTTATAAGTTTCATACTAATAGATCCGTATTAAGATCAAGTTATAAGTTTCGTACGAATAGATTCTGTATTAAGATTAAGTTCTGAAATAAGTTATAAGTTTCATACGAATAGATCCGTATTAAGATTAAGTTATAAGTTTCGTACGAATAGATTCCGTATTAAGATTAAGTTATGAAATAAGTTATAAGTTCTGTACAGATAGACTCCTTTCTTTAGATTTATGTCCGTTGGGTACGGATAGAATTCCTTTCTTTAGATTTATGTCCGTTGGGTACGGATAGAATTCCTTTCTTTAGATTTATGTCCGTTGGGTACGGGTAGAATTCATTTCTTTCGATTTATGTCCGTTAGGTACGGATAGAATCCTTTCTTTTGATATTGAATACAAGTTCCGTATTAAGATTAAGTTAGGAAATACATGTTGAAAGTTTCAAACGTTTTGAAAAGGTTTTGTTTTACTTTATACGAGTTTCATTTTCAACTCTAGTGGTTCCTTATTAACGAGTCAAGGTTTTATCTTGTTCGTTTAATAAACCACATTTTGGGGACGAAATTGTCAAGATAGGATTGATAACCATACCTTGATGACTGGTTCCACTCTTATATTTTCAATCTCGCCAAAGATTCGTATTTTACAAGTTACAAGTTAAATATCTTAAGACTTATAAGTTATAAGTAAATAAGTTACAAGTTTAATATAATATATAAGTATTATGTTACTCAAGTCAAATGGTTTTAAATTACTATGTCTTGTTTTTAAAACTCCTCACGTCTTTGATTATTGATTCATTTGACAGTCCGTTGAATTCCTTGATTTTAGTTTTCATGTCATGCGATAGTTTTTCTGTTAAGTTGTACTCATTATCGCATGTTCCAATATATGTTCCGTTCTGTTCTGAATATAAGTTTATAAGTTCTGTTTTGTTATGAAAATAAGTTCCGTTCTGTTCTGAAAATAAGTTTTATAAGTTATGTGAATAAGACCATTTGTACTCTGTTACCCTGAGTATCGCTTCTCGTGGAGTGTCCCACGAGCATGTTGTTGCGGCATCAACAGCATGTGCTCCATCTGTGACGGAGAGATTAGTTCACAGCGTCCCTAGGTACAAGTGTGGTACAAAGCTACTAGGAGGCGTATGGATCGATCCTAGGATTTTAAGTTATAAGGAAATGGATAGAGGGTATGCCAACTCACCATTTCGTGTGATAAGTATGCAGGAGTAGCTACCTGTGTATTGTCACATTTTCAGTTTGCTCATGGGTATATCCGTAAGATATGATTATGATTATGTTTATGCATCGTAACGTTTTCACAAAAAGTTAACTCCGGATATTAAATAAAATAAGCTTTTATCTTCCTCTATCCGCACACTGGGCAAAACTTTTCAAAATTTTGCTCAGACGTACGTTTTTCTTTGTTGTGTTTTCTTCTTTACGTCAGGTTATCAGGACAATCTGGGACAGGGGATATGGAAGAGTGCTCGAGTGTTTGGACAAGACGGTAGAAATAATTGTAATGGATTAGATATCCTTTATTAAATTGTAAAGCCTTGTAATACATTTAAGTATAAATGGAATTATGTTTTTGATCTGACTACCGTTATAGTGACACGCCGGCCCATTCCGGGACGGGGTGTTACACCTTGTACCATACAGGTAGTTTCGCCAAATCTTTAATGCAAAAACAACTGCGCCTAGCTCGAGATCGTGGGTTGTATAGTTCTTCTCGTGGACTTTGAGCTGACGAGATGCGTAAGCTATGACCTTGTCTCATTGCATTAGGACACAACCGAGACCAAGGTTAGAAGCATCACAGTAGACAATGAAATTATCGTTTCCGTCGGGTAGTGTGAGAACAGGAGCATTGCAAAGCATGTGTTTGAGGGTTCGAAAGGCAGACTCTTGTTTGGTTCCCCAGACAAAAGGCTGATCCTTGTGAGTGAGAGAGGTAAGTGGTACAGCAATCTTCGAGAATCCTTCGATAAAACGTCGATAATAGCCCGCTAGCCCGAGAAAGGAGCGGACTTCAGACGGGTTCTTAGGCGTAACCCAGCTCTTAACAGCTTCAATCTTCGCAGGATCGACATGAATACCCTGACTATTTACGATGTGACCCAGAAACTGAACCTCCCCCAACCAAAACTCGCACTTGGAGAATTTGGCGTAGAGTTGGTTCCCCTGGAGCAACTCGAGAACCAAACGTAGATGTTGCGCGTGTTCGGCTCTCGTTTTGGAATAGATCAAGACATCGTCGATGAACACGATGACGAAACGGTCGAGATATGGTTTACACACTCGATTCATCAGATCCATGAAAACTGCTGGTGCATTGGTTAGGCCAAAAGGCATGACAACGAATTCGTAATGGCCGTAACGAGTGCGAAACGCGGTTTTGGGTATATCCTCCTCTTGTATACGCAGCTGATGATATCCTGAACGTAGATCGATCTTCGAGAAACACGTAGCGCCTTGCAGCTGATCAAACAAATCGTCGATTCGAGGCAGAGGATAGCGGTTCTTGATAGTCAACTTATTCAATTCCCGGTAGTCGATGCACATCCGGAACGACCCGTCCTTCTTTTTGACGAAAAGGACTGGTGCGCCCCAAGGAGAGGTGCTCGGGCGAATAAAGCCTTTCTCAAGTAATTTCGGACGGCGCGAGTCGATAAGGAGCTCTGGCGATAGGATTAGCTCCAGGAATGAGATCAATGCGAAAATCAATATCGCGCTTCGGAGGTAGTCCGGGAAGATCCTCTGGAAAAACACTAGGAAATTCTCGAACCACAAGAACGTCTTTTACTTCCTTCTTCTCTTTCTTTTCCTTCTCCGCTGCTACGACATTAGCCAAGAAAGCCCTGTATTCCTTGCGGAGATACTTGCTAGCTTGTAGGCATGACATAAGCTTGAGACCCTTCGAAGTAGTATCACCATAAACACACAACGAATCACCGTTTGCGAGCGAAAAACGAATCATTTTATCGAAGCACACAACTTCGGCATGGTTTTCGCGAAGAAAGTCCATGCCTACTATGACGTCGAAACTTTCGAGCTACATCGGAATGAGATCAATTGAGAAGATGTGATTGTTGAGCTCGAGAGTGCAATCACGAATAACAGAGCTCACAGCGACGGTTCTTCCGGTAGCGACTTCAACATCGAATGCAGAGGAGAGTCGGGAACGTTTACGACTAAGGAGTTTCTCAAATTCGAGTGACACAAAGCAATTATCGGCTCCAGTATCAAACAAACATGAAGCATAAATACCATTCACAAGGAACGTACCATTGATCACGTTGTTGTCGGCCTGGGCTTGACGCACATTGAGATTGAAAGTTCTGGCGCGTGCGGCCTGTTGTTGCTGCTGTTGTTGTTGCTGTGGTTGCTGCTGCTGCGGTTCTTGTTTCACCACCCTGTTCGGGCACATGTTGGCGAAATGATTTGGGTCGCCACACGTGAAGCATGCTCTGGCCTTGACTGCGGGTGCCGGAGGAGCTTGTTGACCCTGTGGGGCAGCGAGTAGAGCTTGATTGGCAGGAGATTGGCGAATACGGCAGTTAGCAGTAAAGTGGCCGTAGACATTGCAGTGAGCACAGAAGCGGCATTGAATAGCAGTCGGGTGATGATAGGTACAAGTAGGGCAGAGCCGGTGTGGCCCAGTATATGCACACTTTGCAGGCGGTGCATTGGCCACAGGCGCCGCTACTTAACGCTGTTGGGCAGGTACAGCTTGGATCGGTGCAGCAGTAATCGCACAGTTCTTGTTGGTGGAGCTGTTCTTTCTCTTGTTCTTTCTTTTGTTGCTTGACGAGGTGGTTTCAGCAGTTGGTGCAGTAGCGGTGGCTTGATGCAGATGCTTGGAGGTCTTATCCCACACCCCAGCCTTGACCCTTTTGTCATTGATTTCAACGGCCAGAAGATAGGTTTCCTCGATCGTGGTAGTCTTAGCCGCTTGCACGAAATCAGCAACGCAGTCGGGCAAAGCTCGGATGTACTTCTTGATGGTCATCTCAGGGGTCTTGACCTGGTCAGGACAGATAATGCTGAGCTGTTTGAATCTAGCAGTGAGGCCAGCATTGTCTCCATCCTTCTGATGTATGTGCCAAAATTCATCTTCAAGCTTTTGACGCTCGTGAGGAGGGCAGAATTCCTCTAGCATGACTTCCTTGAGCTCGTCCCACGACAAACCGTAAGCTGCATCATTCCCTCTCTTGTTCCTCTCGGCCGTCCACCATTCTAAAGCACGGGACTGAAAGACGCCGGTAGCGTTCAGAGTTCGAAGGTCATCAGGGCAACCACTTTGTCACAGAGTAACCTCGATAGAGTCAAACCAGTGGAATAGAGCAGTAGGACCTCCTTCGCCTGTGAATTCTTTCGGCCCACATGAGTTGAATTGTTTGAAACTGAAAGGTCTTGTGACAGCTCTAGGACCTTCAGTCCTTGATTCCTCGGATGATTTGCTGGCATTCTCATAGGCATCGCTCACTGCCTTTGCTACAGCTTTCGCGACGATGGAAGCAAGACGTCTGTCCTTCTTTTCCTGGCGAGAGAGTGGATGACGGGATCCAGACGACATTGTCTGCAATGGACATCGCCATGGAACTCAACACATGTATTCGAATCTCACCTCACACGTCTACTACTACTAAAGCTCAGTAACACGTACCATGTAAACGCATATAATCACAAAATCACAGAATTGCACAAAATTACATAAACACGTAGAGCACATAATCACAATATTCCTAAACACGTAAGCATAACAACAAGAAACACATATAACTTAATCACTAAAAGTACATACGAGCATACAAAGCATTCTGACTGCCTCTATTGTTGATTCGTTAGCGATGAGTTGTGTGGGTTTTGTGTTTTAGCAGGAGCAATAGTGTCGGGTCAAAACCAATAGTACCTCAAAACGTTAACAAATAACAGAAAATGCATAAAATTTTCATAAAGATCGATAAATCGAAGGTAGATTGTCTGTGGCTAATAGACTTCGAGTAACCAAAGTGGCTTGACTATTCGCAAGGATCCTGTGTGCACAATTACCTCCAGGACTATGCCTTTGCCTCGATTCTTGGGCGTTGGCGCAATTCCCATTGGTTATATTGTGTCTTTAGATCGTTGGAGTCCATCGAACTTTGGTGGGAGTTTTTGTATAAAAGTGGGACGAGTCGTCAAGGTTAGGGTTTCACCCCTATCTTGCAACTTCCGTCCTCGTTTTTGATAAAAATTGAGGAGATTATTCATCAAAATATGGATTTCACTCCTGATTTGGTATGATTCTCCTCGTTTGTAGCTAAAACGCAAGCTGATTAGGCAACTTTAGTCGAGAGTTTGCGGTTTTCACACCTATTCTCGGCCTTATTACCTGTTCATAACTTGAAAATTCGAGTGCAGTGATAGAAAAGAGTGAGTGATAGTGGCGAGTTTACGCATACGCGTGAGTTGGTCTGTTGGTTCTTAACTATAGACTAGGTCTCTAAGACTTCGACCCGGACTAGGTCGAGTCTTGCCTAATTCCCTATAGTTATGGCTCTGATACCAATCTGTCACACCCCAACCAATGGCGGAATCATCGGGGCATGGCACTGAGCGAAACAGATTGTCCAGAAGTTTCCATAGCAACTATCATTACCATTTAATTAAAGCGATACGTCCCATACCGTATCATAAATAGTCAAACAAGTTATTACAGACAACATCAAAACAAATATTCTGTTCCGACAACTCAGATTTAAATAAGTAGCAATTGTTTATCTGCTTCTAGAGACCCCTAATAAGTTATCTACAGACAACTATTTGTTGGGCTCTAAAGCTTTATTCTAGCTTCCATTCCCTACCACATATGCATCCTAAGCACCTGTCACATACGTTAAAATAAAGTCAATACATAAAATGTAAAGGTGAGCATACAAGTTTGATAATAGCATATAGAGTTCGAATTCGTTTACGCATAACCAGCACGTACACATAGTGAAATGAAGCACGTTAGTTATCGACATAGATCCATCGATACCAATGACTGCGGGTTGACTGCCCGAGGCAGTTCGCAATACATGATTACCACCGTAATCCATGCAAGTAAAAGATCCTTAACAACCCCCGTGTGAACGGGTGCTGAGTCCAAACTATAGTACTATCGTTGCTAAGGCAGGTAGACAGCATTCCATGTGTAAACATAACAAACAAGCATTCATAAGCCACGTATAACATGCATAATTGGTTTAGCGTTAAATAGCTTGAGTAGTGTGATAGTTGTAGTTTGAATAGTTGTAACGTATGTAACACCCAAAAGTGCTAAAGCAAAAAGGGTTCGAGTATACTCACAGCGATTGTGGATTGAAGGGAGCGCTTTACAGCGAGTATGGTTAGCCTGAATAGATTCGATAACATAACGATAAGTGGCGCGTAAAACAGTACAAAGTGAGAGTGGTTAGGATGGCTGATCGTGCGGATCAGCTATCCGAGAGAGGGAGTCATCCGTGCGCATGAACTATCCGTGCGGATGGTGATGCGTGCGGATGGTGATCCATCCGGATAAGCTATCCGTGCGTGCGAGCTGTCCGTGCGGATGGTAATCCGTGTGGATTAGTTGTGCGTGCGGATGGCTTATCCGTACGGACAAGTTGTTTGTACGGATAAACGTTCAAGTGGATTGTTTCTTCCTAAGTGTGAGATGTGTTTGTGTATGATGGCTTGTGCTTTGGAGTTTTCGTTGTAGCATTTAGAAAACACATAAGTGTTTCTACCTTTCAAGCCGGTCGCGCGGACGACAATCCGTGCGTATGGTAGTCCGTGCGGACAATGGTGATCCGTGCAAACAGTCTGTGCGCGCGGCCAGAGACCATCCGTCCGGATAGCATGTCCGCGCGTACGACTTGGTCGTGCGGATAACCACTGTTTGAATTTATTTTAAGGTCTTAGTATCCCATGATCCGAAGAGTAATCCATTCAGAGGTCGTCCGTCCGGATTGCTCATTCGTCGATACTCAAACCTTGTTTGGAAAGTGGGTCCCAAGGGTAGCTCGTCCGGGTGGCAACCCGTCCGTATGGCCTGTGCGTGCGGACAGCTTGTCCGTGCGGACAGCTTGTCCGTGCGGACAGCTTGTCCGTGCGGACAGCTTGTCCGTGCGGACAGCTTGTCCGTGCGGACAGCTGGTCCGTGCGGATAGCCTTTGGTCTGATTGTTCCGTTCGTCTACTCTGGGTTCTGTTATCGTTTATCGAGACGTTCTGATTACGTGGCAACCACTTGGAATTGTATTCTCACCCGCGTGACTAGACCGGTCAGGAACCACCCTAACTCGGCCTGTCGGCGACTCAGAACGGTCATTCCGGTTGACCCCGAAATTAGGTGTCTGTGGGTAGAATCCAGATCCAGGACTAGTGCTTCACTATTATCGAGTAGAAGACTAGAACCGATCAGATTCGTACCGATTCTAAGGGAAAAAGAAGGAGAGAACTTAGGTTTATTTCTTTCAACTCTTTTATCCTTAGAAAAGTCTAGATCTAGGTGAAGTTATTGTGAAATCTTGTAGAAATCGTTTAGATCTGAGTTATTCTTGGTGGAATGAGGTCAAGCTTGAAGTTCATAAGAACTTCATGATGACGTCACCCGAGAATACCTCAAATCCGGATGATTTCATGGTTAAAAGTGAAGATTTGAAAGATGGAAATGTGTAGAATTGTGTAGTGATTAAGAATGTACAAGAATTAGTGCAAGATCTTACCTGGATTGAGAGAAATCTGAGAAAAAGTGAAGAATGCGTGCGGTTCGGACGTCACTTGCCAAAAGTGGAAAAGTTGGAGAGTGACCCGTGTATTTATAGGATGCCAAAAGGGAAAGGGTGAGCCGTGCGCATGGCACGCACCCGGGTAGGCTATCCGCGCGGATTGGTCATCCTTGTGGATTGGCAATCCGTGCGGATTGACCATCCGTGCGGATGCCGCCTGTTTTGGTGTGTTCGGTGCGATGTTGCTTCGGTTTCGATTTGCGAGCGATTCGATAGGGTTTCCTAGTCAAATTACTTTCAGTCCCAACTACTTCTTATATGGTTCGACTCGGAATTTGGGTTCAGGTTCGTTGACATTCGAGTTAGACTTCGAGTTCGATTGAGTTCGCTTGATTATCACAACATAAAATAAACATGCACAGGTAACACGTAAAGCACACACACACGTATAAACAACAAGTAAAATACACAGTTCGAGTTACGGTTCGATGTCGATTTGATTAGCATAGCTTGATTAACTTTATCGCATTGTTACTTCCTATCATTCACGGTCGTAGGTCGATTGAAACACGATTCGATTATTGTAATGAACGACACTTACTCCACATAATATAAATAAAATAAAAACATTTCTACGAGTCAAGTCGTGCGAAATCGGTCGTTGACTTTGACCTTGACTTTGACTTTCACTCGTGAAAACACGGGGTGTTACATTATGGACGTGCTTCATTTTGCCATATAACACAGCTCTTGAAGAAGCAGGATCAAATGCCACAACCTTTATGAATATGCAAGAAGCCGACAAAAAGGCATATGATCTTGAGCAGAAGGCGTTTTCTATTCTCACACAAGCACTCCACAAAGACAACTAGCATCAATTCGGTTATTGTACTAGCACGAAAGCTTTATGGGATGCCTTGGTAGCAAGAGGAGAAGGGAATGCGGCTACAAGAAAGACACGGCATGATTTGTTGAAGAAGGAATTTGAATCATTTCAATTCATGGATAACGAAACACTAAATGATATGACAACTTGTTTTTATCATTTAATTAGTAAATGTATTCTTATGGTGTTACTACAACTCAACAGGAAATGGTTGCAAGGTTTGTTGATGCTCTACCTCTAAAGTGGAGTTCTTAAATTGAACTGTTAAAGCATACGGGTACTTTAGATACTGTCAGTATCTGTGAATTCATTTAAAAGTTGGGACACAAGAATGATGAAGAGATCCGGAAAGCAAAACGGATTCCAGTTCCTCAAAATGCTGACATGTACCTCAGTGGTTTTAATCCTACAGCTAGTTCAGTTCCGTTCGGCAACCCAAGCTACAAATGACGTTTGTATCCAATACAAGCTCGTTTCCCTTTCCACAGTCAGCTCCTCCACCGGTTTTCGATCCAAGTGCCTATCTTCCGCCAGCGCATATGATTGCTCAAGCTCATGCATTTTCTAAACCTCACCTCGATCCGAGTGCCTGGCTACCAAAACCTCAACATCCACCTCAAGTTTCCACTACTCAACCTCAGTTTGATCCAAGTGCTTATCTTCAACAATCTCAACCACAAGCCCAACCGCAACAACAGCAAGCTTCTTATACTAACAATCCTCCACCCCAAAACCCCAACACAGTCAGAGTTGATACTTCAAACCTCTCGAAAGTTAGCATTAAAGTAGCAAAGGAGCATATGGAACTCATTAATACAATGGTTAGTGCCTACTGCGGATTGGTCGCAGGTCAAATTGGAAACATCAATATGACCAATGAAGATTATCAACAGATAGACCGTGATGAAATGGAGTTAATGGATAGCAAGTGGGCATTTGCAAGTGCTGTTAGAAGGGCAAGGGATTTCATGAGTCGAACGGGAAGAACTTCGTTGGAAAGCAAGAAGGATACGATGTACAGATTTGATAAGGATGCGGTTACACGTTTCAATTGTGGCAAAAAGGGTCACTTCAAACGTGAGTGTACCCGACCGAGCAGATAAGGCAATCAAAATCCCTTCTGTAATTAGACAAGTACTTCCAACACAAATCAAGAGAACCATGAAAGAAGGATAGTAGCTGTGAACAACCAGAACCAGTCTGGACCTTCAAACACCACTAGAGCATTAGTTGTCCAAGTTGATGAAAGGTGTAATTGGTCTGTACAAATTGGGGATGGTGATCAAGAAGGAGGAGGAACTGCATGTTGTGCAAAGATCATCAATCACATCATGCACGTTCACAGAGAAGAGTTCGCTGAAAGTGATGATAGTTCTGGTTATAGCGGGAGTTCTGATGAAGAAAGCTCAAATTCTGTTGGTTATAATTATGAATCTGATGTGAAGGAAGAAGTGAATTCTGATGTTGAAGACTTATTGAATGAAGCTGAGGAGTTAAAGTGTCAGAAATCTATTCTGATCAAGAAGGCTGTTGTTGGATCAAAGGAAATGGAAAAGTTCTTTTCTGAAGACGGATCTTTTTCTTATCAAACTGCATTTATGGCAAATGTCTCTGCCTCGACCAGTCAGGTAAAATTTAACACTCCTACTCCTAGTGTTTGTAATTTGTGTGCAGATTTGAAAGAGGAATCCGAAAAGGTTCATAGTCATAATCAAAGTTTGGTTATTGAGCTGTCTAAATACATGGAGGCAAACATGGCGTTAGCTCGAAATGAAAAGGATTTCAAAGATGTAATCGAAACTTTAAAGAAAAGTTTTTTTTAATTAACAAAAATTGTTTTTAACAAACAAATTGGTATTAACAATTACATTAATATCATTGAGGAAACCAAGAAAGAGCTAGCCGTTGCCAAATGCGAGCATGATGCAATCAAGCTCAAATTGGAGAGCTGTTCTAACTCCCGATATGTGCTTGATCACATCATCGACACTCAACAGCTAAAAGGGAACAAGAAAGGCGTTGGGTATAAGAAGTGTCCGCCCCCTTTGAGACACAACTATACTCAAATGCCCGATGAAGAGGAAATGCCTCGTTTTGAACCTAGTGTGCCTCTCGATTATGAGGAAGTTACTACTGGTTTAGGGTTCAGATCGGACAGTTCCTCGAGTACCTCATCTGAAGGAATAGACACTTCAAAGCTAACGAATCAAAGTGCTCCAATCATTGAGGACTATGATTCATCTGATGATGAATCAGATGTGAGTGACCAAGATGAATCACTTGATAAGATGAAAGGAGTAGAAATTCCTATTGAGAATTACATTCTTTGTGATCCTCCTACTCCTGCTATGCAATCTGCTGTAAAACAAGTGATTAATCCTGTCAAGGATGACAAGGAATGTGTGTCTGCTGTTAAGAGCAATAACGTGTTGTATACTTTGGTCGGAGATGTTAAAATTTATTCAGACAACGATTTTCCAATTAAAAATGTCAATCCATCATCGATTGATAAAGTTTTTGAAGATAACACAAGCAAGTTTTTGGGAAAGATAATCCCAGGAGTTGTTGTAACTCAATGTGATTCTATTCCAAAATCTGAGATTAGAAAACAGTTTGGAAATCAAAAACAACTGACAAAGCAACAACCTATTGCTTCTAAGGGTAAACAACCAGATTTCTCAATCAAAATTTGAAACAAAAGGAGCTCGTTACCAGAAGAAAAGCAGTAATGTCAAATTTGTAGCATCGAAGGGTACTGATAAAATTGAGACTTTTGAAAACAAATCAAACACCGATTTTGTGCAACAAGTCAAGATTTTAAAACGTAACAGGTAAAACAATTACACTCAACATACAAATGGGTGTGATGAAAATGCAAGTACCTCAGGTTCTACAGGTTCAACATTTGTTCGTCGATTGGATTCTCCTAAGTTTGTTGAAAGGAGAACGTGTTTTAAATGTGGGGAGTTTGGACATATCATTAAAAATTGTACTAACACTCCGAAAGAGAAATTTGTTGAGAAAGCACCACCTGAAAAGGTTCACCCTCAACATCGTCCTGTTTCACCAAAACATGATAAACGAACTGTTAAAGAGTAAGAAACAAAACAACGACGTCAAAACATCAAAGCAGTTGAAAAGGCTTTAAAATATAAAGTCAAATCTGTTAATAGGGAACCAAGTTCTTCACAGTCATTAAAACCAGAAGTTTCAAAATTTTTCCATAAGAATCAAACTGGTAAACAAAAACAAACTTGGAAACCTAAAACAGGTGAAAGTTCAGGGGAAGGTGCTGTGTTTGAAAATCATCAGGAAATTGAGACCACATTTCGTGATGCTCAGGGACGACCCAAGACCACTAAGGCTTGGGTCCCCATCCTCAATTAATCGTTGGATGATATGTGCAGGATGTTCCAGGAGGAACTGTTAATAGTCATTGGATTGTTGACAGTGGAGCATCTAGGCACATGACAGGCGACTTACGGCTTCTGTATGATGTGAAAAATATTAGAGGAGGCTATGTCGCGTTTGCTGGAGACAAAGGCGAATACATCACTGGAAAGGGAATGATCTCCAATGGTGTTGTATGTTTCGATAAGATCAATTATGTTCGTCAAATTGATCATAATCTTCTGAGTGTTTCGCAGATCTGCGATAAGAAGTTCACCATCCATCTTGATGATGCCGGTTGTTATGTGCTGAAACCTGGTTTCAAAATTCCAAAAGAATGGATTCTCTTATCGGCTCCAAGAGTTAATGACCTTTATATTCTTGATATGAGCCAAGAGATTACGACATCTACACAAGTGACATGTTTTTTCTCGAAAGCCACAGAGAAGGAGTCTATATCTTGGCACAGAAGAATGGGGCACATTCACTTAAGAAAAATGAACCATCTGGTGAAAAGAAATCTTGTGAATGGTGTTCCTGTGAGAAGTTTTCATCTACAAGATATCTGTGTATCGTGCCAGAAAGGGAAACAAACAAAGAAGTCTCACCCGCTGAAGAAAATCAACACTGTTAGCATGCCTCTCAAACGTCTTCATATGGACCTCTTTGGACCTATGAAACACAAGACAACATTTGGGGATGCTTATTGTCTAGTGGTTACTAATGATTATTCTAGATTTTCTTGAGTAGCTTTTATGGCGCACAAGAGTGAAACTCCTTGAATCCTCAAGGATCTTCTTACTATGTTGGAAAATTTGTACACGTTGAAAGTAAAGAGGATCAGAAGCGACAATGGAACGGAGTTCAAAAACCATGTAATGGATGAGTTCTGTACTTCTAAGGGCATTCTTCATGAATACAGTTCTCGCTACACTCCACAACAAATGGTGTCGCTGAGAGAAAAAATTAGACAATAATTGAAACTGCAAGAATGATGTTGGTAGAGTCGGAGCTTCCTGTTCAGTTCTGGGGGAGGCTGTGTCGACTGCTTTCTATACGCTTAACAGAGTTCTCACAGTTAAAAGGCATGGCAAGAAGTGTTTCGAACTTCTACAGAAAAGGAAACCGGATCTTTCTTACCTAGAACCTTTTGGCGGTCCATGTACTATGATTGAGCCAGATGAAAAGTTTGGCGCGAAAGCTATCGAGGGTTTCTTCCTTGGATATGCTACTCCGAATTTTCGCGTATGGAATCTGGCAACCAAAAAGATTGAGTTATGGAGTGAAGTAAGGGTTCAAAGGTATACAAGTCCTGTTAGAGCTCCGGGTGATCCTTGGATGTTCAATTACGAGGGGCTATTCGACTCCTTTAATCTGCCAACCTTTGACGAAGCATCTGCAGCTGCTCAAATGTTATTTGATAGTGACAACGCTGCTGGCTCACCATTGGTAAAACCTGTTATTGTTAACCCCCAAGCTTCTAATTCGGTTAACAACATGTACAAAATGAGGTATTTGAAAATGCTGCTGATTATAATGAATCATCGGAAGATGATGAATACCATGATGCAAATGAAGGCACTTCAGCTTCGGTTTCTCCTGTTCAAGGTGCTTCTGAATCAACTCCTCATATGCAGAATGTAGATACTGCTGAAGGGAATGCATCCACCTCTAAGTTGATACCTGGTGTAGAGTTAGTTGTTGATCTTAATCTTAATAATTTGGGTATCAATACTCGTGTCCCTGATGTTCCTGAATCAGGAATTCATGATACCATCCGCAGCAGAATATTATAGGAGATGTCCAACGCGGGGTGCAGACGCGTAATCAGTTGAGACACAACCAGAATGCTGGTTTGTATTCAGCCATTAGAGAATCTGGTCTTCAAAATGATTGGTCCTTCGCGTGTTACGTTTCACAAGAAGAACCGAAATCTTGGAAAGAAGCCTTAAAGGATAATTCTTGGGTTGAAGCCATGCAGGATGAACTGCAGCAATTTCAAAAGCTAGGTGTTTGGAAGCTTTTTGAAAGGCCGGAAAACTACAAGAAAATTGGCACACGTTGGGTTTTCAAAAGCAAGAAGGACGGTCGTGGAGTAGTCATTCGAAACAAGGAAAGATTGGTTGTTCAGGGATTTCGTCAGATCGAAGGAATTGACTACAATGAAGTTTATGCACCAGTTGCACGTCTGGAAGCTATTCGGATCTTTCTAGCTTATGCTTCATTTAAAGGATTCAAAGTCTACCAGATGGACGTCAAAAGTGCTTTCTAACACGGTGTGGTTCAAGAAGAGGTGCACGTCAAACAACCTCCGGGTTTTGAAGATCCTATTCACCCCGATCGGGTTTGGTTGCTCAACAAAGCTCTTTATGGTTTACATCAAGCACCTAGGGCTTGGTATGCAACCTTATCCAAATATCTTCTAGAGAATGGTTTTCGACGAGGTCTTATTGATTGCACTCTCTTTATCAAGGAACAAGATGGAGATCTTCTGCTGGTGCAGGTATACGTTGATGATATAATATTTGGTTCAACTAATGATTCTTTATGCAGGCAATTCGAGCGTGTGATGCAAGAGAAGTTTGAGATGAGCGCAATGGGGGAAATGAATTTCTTCTTAGGCCTTCAAGTTCAACAAAATGAGTCTGGGATATTCATCCATCAGACTAAATATGTTGGTGACATCTTGAGCCGGTTCCAGATGTCTGATGCAACGCCCATTGGTACCCCACTTCCGCAGAATCACGGGATTACTCCGGATCTGAAGGGTGAAAGCATTAACTATTCATACTATCGTGCTATGATCGGATCTCTCATGTATCTCACAGCCTCGAGGCCCGACATCATGTATCCAACGTGCCTGCTTGCAAGATATCAAGCCAACCCGAAGGCCTCGCATCTTGCTGCTGTTAAAAGGATTTTCCGCTATTTGAAGGGATGCCCGGACACCGGTCTTTGGTACCTAGGGATGATAGCTTCGACTTGATTGCATACAGCGATTCTGATTTTGGTGGTTGCAAAATTGATGGCAAATCAACAACAGCTGGATGTCAATTCTTAGGAAATCGCCTGGTCACGTTGCAGTGCAAGAAGCAAACCTGTGTTGCTACATCAACTTGTGAAGCAGAATACATTGCTGCCTCTAGTTGTTGCTCCCAAGTCTTGTGGATACAACAACAAATGCGCGACTACGGTTTTGAATTCCTATCTACTCCTATTTTTGTTGATAACAATGCTGCCTTACAGATCACTAGAAATCCTGTGCAGCATTCCAAGACCAAACACACCGAAATTAAATATCACTTCATACGTGATTGTTTTGACAAAATATTAATCGATGTTGTTAAAGTTTACACCGATCACCAACGTGCCGACCTGTTTACAAAAGCTTTTAATAAATCACGTTTTGATTATCTACTTTTGGTCAATGGCATTAAGGTGATACCCGAGTAAAACTTCTTTGGCTAATCGTTTTTGTAAATATTTTCTTTAAAAACTCTAAAAATTCAAAAAGATTTTCGTTTTCGTAACCTTTTAGCATTTTAGGGGGAGTAAATTCAAGAAAATATAAAAACATTTGAAAAATTCAAAAATCCAAAAATATGTCTTTACTTTCTGTCTTTAAGTTTGAAAAATTCAAAAATTCAAAAAAATAGAAAAGCAAAAATTAAAAAAAAATAGAAAACCAAAAATGAGTTTCTTGGATAAAGGAAGATGATGATATTCACTGGTGTGGTCGGTCAACATGTTCAAAATGTAAAACAAAAAAAATTTGAGAAATGACAAGTATCTCTACTAACGATGTATCGGTAGGCTCACAATCAGACTAAAATGCGCAGGATGATACAAACCTAACAGACTTCAAGTCTGGCGGGAACCATTCATTGGCATATGGTCTTGGTACCAAAATTTCGTTTGAAAGATTGCCGAGGTTCTAAGATATTCGGTCTTTGTGCTGCTTATCATCTGGGTATCATGGTTGTATCTTTTACCGAAAAACAACGGAGACGAAGTCTAGATCTTCCATGATACTATACATACGTGTACATATTGCATTCGACCTCAATAAGTGATCAACAATCACATGTCCAAATCAAATAAGTGATAAAATATCACATTTATCTGGGAGTCAAGTTCGTCTCTTTGCTGTACATTGTACTGACCTGTTCACGGACTTGCTCCTGTGCCCTCATGCATATGAAAATCAAGTTCCTCATCAATAAGTGATTCTATCACATAGGGCTTGTTTTCAAATAAAAAATAAGTGAGTATCTCACATTCTTTTATACGGTCAAACAGATGATAAACGACATACTCACCGGTAAGATGAATTCTCATGCATACCTTGATACGGGAATGTGTCGTGAGTGGATGAACACCGACTTGTAAGTATAATTCTTACAGTAAATCGTATCTCCTAATTATGATTACATCTGATCAGTTTGAGCTTAAGTGGATAACAATACCGATAATCGTGGTAGTATATTTATCCAGAGCTTTAAACCGAACAAAAATCATGTTGACTAAGACCGTAAGCTGGTATGATTCCTTTTCCTTGAATCTCGCAAAAAGATTGCCTTTGTACAATTGTTTATTACCTTTTATAGCTTTTCGATTAGTTTACCGCACTTTAAATTCTGTTTAGTGTAGTTTGTAAAGTTCATTTTTTATTAGCAGAAGTTGTAACTTGGTGTTTTCTGCTGAAAGCCTGAAACCTACTTCATAAAATGTCCTTGCATTTGGTAAACTCAGAAATCTGTTCAAATAAACAAAATCTGTTCAGTGTGAAATTTTCAAAGACTTAGTGAATTTTTGGGAAAATTGTCGACGAAACTCCTTTATGTCGACGAAACTCCTTTATTTCGACGAAACTCCTATAAGTCGACAAAAGTCCATGGTCAAAGTCAACTGTTTTTAAACTTGGTCAAAATGGTCAAAATTCTTTTGGTTCACGATGAAACTCCTTGTTTCGTCGAGGTCACGATGAAACTCCCCTGGGCCCTTTAACCTTCGTCATGGGCTGACTGTTCAAGCCCAATCCAAGCCCAAACATGAGTTTCGTCGAGCCCACACTAAGTTTCGTTGAAGACTTGAGTTTTGTCGGGGGGTATGATATATAAAGGGGTCCCAGTTCTGTACCAACATCACTTTTTCAAAACCCACTACATGTTCATCTTCTCCAACACTCAACACCCCATACCTTTAACCGACTCTCAAACCCTTCATTTTCTCTCTATTTTTTCATCAAAACCAAGGTATTCAAATGCTTGTTCAAATTATTCGAACCATTAGGAATCGTTGTTTTTGCTTGAAACTTATTGACAAACCCTCGGTCACGCCTCTTTTTCGATTTCTACATATGAACCTTTGCTTATTGTGCTTGTTTGTTGATAAAATATGTTAATAAGTGTTTATATGTTGATTTGGACTATGATTTGGGTTGGGTTTTGGTTAACAAAAACAGAGGATGATGTTTGTTGATGTTTAAACTGGTTTGGGTGGGTTTCGGTATAAACTTGTGTTTTGATTGTGGTTAGAAACAAAGTGTGAAAATGCTTGATTTTGTGAATCATTCATCTGTTAACCGCCTATCGGCGAAACCCCTTTGGTTTGAAAACCTCCAAATCGACGAAACCCTAACTGTTGACAAACCCCCCCCCCCTAAAATCGACGAAACCCTAACTGATTGATGACGAAACCCCTGTGACGAAACCCTTTTAAATTGAAACTACTTTCGTCAAAAGCCTCTCGACGAAACTCCACTTGTTAACGGTCAACTCTGACTTTGTTTGACCAAGGGAGTTTCGCCGTGAAGAAGAGTGTTTCGTCACTGTGATGAAGTTTCGTCGTCCCATACTTAGAAATTTTTCAAGTTGGTGCCCTTTCACAGAAGATGTGTCTATAGATGTTCACTCTTCAATTCAAACTCTAACTTGTATACACACATGTTTAATGCATATGATATATCACTATGACTTATTGTGGATGTTTGCACATTCAGATGGCACCGAAAGAGAGAAAACGTAAGGCCGCGACTAAGAAAGAAAACAAATCAGAAGAAGAAGTGATGTCCGAGAAGCGTCACAACCAGATTGCCTATCTTGATCCTGAAGGAAAGATCACCGAATTGAAAGAAATCACTCAGTGGATCAGGGAGTCGCGGATTAATAAAGCTATCACCTTTTCAACTCCTGTTTACAAGTCGCTCATTAAAGCTTTCTGGAATTCCGCAAGCGTGGTGCAAGTTGATGGAACCGAAGTCATTCAAGGGCAAGTGAATGATCTGAACGTGGTTGTCTCACCGGAAATATTGAACACTGTTTTAGAGCTGCAAGACGATCCGGATGCTCCGTCCTCTATTCCAATCATGTGTACTCATGGCTGTTTATTACGGTTGAAGTGTATTGGCGACATCTTCAGCAATCAAATTAACAAGGGAGATCTGCCTTTGCGGTACAAGTTTTTATTACACGTACTTATTCAATGTCTTAGCAACAGGCGAGCTGGCTATGACATGCCAGGCAACGATCCCGTTGGTCTCATGGTGGCATTGATGCTGAACAAACCGTTTAGCATCTCAAAGTATATTTTTTCCAATATGAAGGAGAACATGACGAGAACTGGTAGTAGAACAACTGGGAACAAATTTTGAATGTAGTTTTCTACAGAAGATCATGAACGTTCAGCATCCCGGTCTTCCAAAAGCCGACAACGACATCCTGAAGATAGAAACTATGATCGAGAATTCATTAAGGATATTCAAGGAGCTTGCAGCCAAGAGATACACAGAAAGCAAGCCGCCTATGAACTTAATCGGTGCTCTAGGAAAACCCGACTACATCGCTCCAGCTGATGACAAATGGCGTCATAATGACAGCCAATCAGATGATGAAGAGCCAGAATTAAAGAAAAGGATGGTTGAAAAGTTTGGTCGAGAGGATTCAGGTTCGTCTGACAGTGATAGTGATAATGATGATGATGGTGATGGTGGTGATGCAGGTGCTGGTGCTGGTGCTGTTGGTATATCTGGTGCTGGTGCATCGTCTGCTGGTGCAGCTGGTGGCACTTCAGCTGGTAATGACGAGGAGGATACTGAATCTGATGACAATCCACCTGAGCCCGGATATGAAGCTTACTTTGATGAACGTGGTGTTAAAAGGTTTAGGTGGATTAGGCAAGAAAATGATCCTGAATACGTTCCTTCAGATACCGAAGTGGAACGTTTGAAGAAAAAGCAAACGGTTGTTCGTCGAAAGAAGAAAGCAAAGAAGAACATCGGTTCCTCGTCTGTTCAACAATCAGTTCCTCAAGAGCCTTCTCAAGAAGCGGAAATGGATCCAAACCTTGGATTCACGGCTACTGAAGTTTCTGAAATGGTTCCATCTCCTCCAAGGTCTACATAACCAATTCCTGTAGTGACTTCAACTCCTGAAGCTCCTACAGTGACTCCTCAAGCACCGACTCGCTCTATTGCATCAACGATTCGTGCAACTACGTCGCAGCCGAATGTAGAGCGAAGACATACTATATTCTCTCAGATGGATCAGGAAGAAAAGGAAAACTTCCTATTCACTCAACTTCAAGTTGCTGCAGGTCAAATCACCAGGCATACTGATGTGATAAGTGCTACAAGAGCAGACTCGATCAAGCAACAGTTGGAAATTAACACGTTAAATGCCACTATTGGGCGATAAGTAGCAGAGATTACTCGCCAACAGGCAGAAATAGTGCAATTGAAAGCTGAAAATGCTAGTATGAAAGTTGCAGACGAAGTAAGAGAGCGACAGTTGAAACAGATGCGTGCGGCAGACAATACTCGCGGTATAGAAATGAATCGCATGAAAGAAAGCAACTCTAAACTTCAGAAATTGGCAGAGTCCCTCAAAGAAAGGCATGATTATATGAAAGAGTGGTACAATTCTTGAAACACCACTATAGCTGATGGGGTCAAGAAAATAATTGAAGGCGCTGAGTTTGTTAGAAGGAGGGTCAATATTCTGTGGAATGATCGTTGCAAGCAACAAGAAGTGTTGAAGAAAAAGGATGATGATCCTGAAGATCAAGGGAATCCCGACCCTTCTGCCACTTCAGAACAACCGCCAGCAACTACTTCTTCTGAACTCGTTGTCTTCAATCCTACGCAACTTAAGTCTGCACAAGGAACCTCCAGTGGAACCGTTGAAGAAATTCAATAGCTTGAAAGAATTTCCTACATCGAAAGCTCTCTACCGGGTACATCTTCTGTTCCTAGTACAGTTGATCTTGCTTTGCAGGGTGTTCATCCTATCACTGGAGAAATACTTGAAGAAGGAGAAATTATCTCGGATCTTTCACATGAGCAGTTACTTGCTCTGAATGAGATGAAAAAGATTGATGATGCTGAGATCGATCAAATGCCTAGTGAGCCTGAAACTGCAGATTTAGAAAATGTGGAAGAGATTGTGTTTGAAGGAAATGAGAAGAAGTCCTCGTATGTGCGTGAAGACGGGACTGAGTTCGCTACTTTCAATGAAGAATGTTAAAAGAGAACGTGGATGTCATAGATGAACATTTTAAGAATCGTGATACTTCTGAAAATGCCACAGATGCGTTCACCGAGTGGCGAAAACAGTTCTTATCTAAGGTTTCTAAGCCTTTTCCAGCCGACGTTCAAGTTGATTACCAACAGTTTGAGAAAAAGAAATTGCATGGAAGAATTCTCTGTTGGATGTTTCGTGAAGGAAATCCACTGTGTGGCCATCAAATGGGAATTCGGTATTCAATATTTCAGGTCGTTGCTGAGCATATTGTCCTTACCATTTTACGATGTTGCAGCTTTAACGAAGCTTGAGCTCATTAATCGTTCAAACTTCGAAGGAGCTACATTGTTCAAGCGTAAGATAAAGTTTAACAAAACGACAGGCTGGAAAGACGAGTCGTACAAGCCTCAGTTTCCCATTTATCAACAGATAAAGTTCACTTTAGATCCAGCGACCAACACGGCGCATTACAAGCTTGTATATCAGCCCGCGAAGGTTATGGACAAGATCCTGTTAATGCTGATGAAGCAGAACTTTTTGGAAGACATGGCTTTGTGGTGCTACAACTCAGATACACACGAGGCGGTGATTGTTTTTAATGGTGATCGTGAGAATTTTCAGATGTTAGATCCGATATGGATCTTGACCATGTCCGCGGCCGACATCAACAAGTTGTATCGGCACGATATTTTCTACGAAGACAAGGACGAGCATCAAGCGTTGCGATTTCAGTGCGTCGCTTGCTTCTGTTATTATCGTGGAATTCATGCTGGCAGTTCGTGGTCCGAGAAACACTGAAGACGGAAGATTGAAGACCGAAGACAGTAACAGACAAGGGGGAGTTTGTTGATGCATTATTTTGGTGTCTGTAACATGTCTTTATTATCGTTGTATTTATACGGTCTTTTTATGTTATCGAGTATTGAAGGGGGTCCTACTAAATTTGACCCAAGTCCATTGCAGGACCTCTAAACGCTGAACAATGGCAAGACCTTTACCAAACCGTTCCCTTCACCCCCGACCAGGTAGCCAACATACCTCCATATAGACCGTGGAGATATGAATGGTGAAAATCTTTTATTTTATATAGACAGTAAAATAATGTCAAGACACCACGGACAAACGATAAGGAAAGATCACCTTCAACATAAGAAACTAGTTATTAAAGTCATTAATACAAAACCAAGTAAAAAGTGCGAAAAGATTAAAAATAAAAATTATTACACTAGAGACTTTGTCATCACCAAGTGATGTAAGGGACTTAGGCAAACATGGCCTTGATTGTCAAGAACTCTTACGATCAATCTTGGATCCCGAGACGACTCACACACTCTATGATGGACAATGGATGATGGTGGTGGATGATGGTGTTATGGTGGTGGTGGGTGGTGGGTGAAGTGTGAGAGAGGTGATGTGCCAAGGGATGGTTTGAGCTTGAGCCAAGCACTCCTATTTATAGGCTGAACAGAAGCTCGGGCACGGCCCCGTGTCCACATCCTTCTCTTTCTTCATTTCATGCAGCTTTGTCTTATTAGTTGACCACGCCCCCGTGTCCGCTGAGCACGACCCCGTGTGCAGAAGAATCTTTGTACTATGAAGATTTGCCTAGATTGTGCGAATCTTATAGTTGACCACGACCCCGTGTCCGCTGAGCACGACCCCGTGGTGGGCAATAGAAGCTTCTACCACTTTGTCTTTTCTTCTGACACTTGGGCACGCCCTCGTGCTGGCTGAGCACGGGGCATGTTCAGTCTTCTGTTATCTTGTTTTGCTTGGGAAGATGCTGTCGTGGGGTTGGGCATGTCACGTCTTGTTCCTTTTCTTGTATTTATGTTAGATTTTGATGTCTTTTTGCTTCTTTTGTTAATTTGAGCTCATTTAATCCTGAAAATACAAAAGGAAGACAAAAGCACACTTTTTCCAACATTAGTACTAAAAAGGGTTAGTTTTATGCCACAATTGATGAAATTTATATGTTGCATTTTGCACACATCAAATACCCCCACACTTGAATCTTTGCTTGTCCTCAAGCAAAACTCTTTAATATGTGGCTTTTACACACCCAAATGGAATGGGTAGAGAAGAAGGTTTTTGGGCTTGTCATAGAGTGTCGGGATTTCCAAGATTCTTTATTTAGTTTTATTTTTATCTATTTACAATCCTATTCGTCATTATTTATTTAAAACTTTTCATAAGATAAATTACTTATTAGGGCATAACATACCTCTTTAAAATTCTATTTATATACAAGCTCACATACCCCACGGGGATCACTCAACACTCGGCCGAAGATGTATTTTTGTGGATCACTCGAGAGCGGCATGGAACTTACTCCTACCATAGGCTTGCCAAGCAATCAATCCTCCTCCTTTTTAACTTATAAACCTTTGTAAATATCAAGAGGACTTTGTGGGTGAAGGGTTAGGCTTGGGTTAAAGGTAGGTGGTTGGGTTAGTGGTTAGTGGTTAGTAGAAAAGGGCGAAAAGCGTAACAAGCGTTGGTTTTCGTAAGACTTTTTATTTTTGTAACTTTATTTTGATGAAGCTTTTATTCAAACAAAGTTATTTTTGATGAACTTGTTTGTTTATTTTCTTTTGCTTCATCATCAACACACATTTTTTTTTTTTGAAAAGTCATATGAAAAACCGAACTTGTTACTAAAACAAAGGGTTAAAAATGAAAAAGGTTTTGGTGGGTAAAAAGGTGTTTGGTTTGGGTTATGAAATGAAAAGGTTTAGGCTCAAAGGGGCAAACTAGGGGGATTTTGGGTAGGTGGTAAAAAAAAGAAAAATAATGGTGTAGAAAAAAAAAGTTAGTCCTAATGCCTCTATCATTTACTTAGTCGGGTTTAAGTTGGTAAGGACCAGGAATGTATTGTCATGGCAAGTTCTAGAGTCGTAAGAACCAAGCGGCTATTCACACAAGAAACGAAAATTGAGCATTTAGTTTAATGATATGTAATTGTATGCTCGATAAAGGCTCAAAACTCACTTTTGTGGGAATGGGTTTTTATGTGATCAAGTATATATAATCAAATTTTAACTAAGTTTGCCATGCCTTTTCATAATTTTCTTATGTTGGCTCTTTTTATCACGACGCTATCGGTTGTAAATTCGTAAAAATATAACCTTTTTTGATCTTCAAATTCCGAGTTAAACCTAGACAAGTAAAAAAAATGAAAATTTTTGCAAAAATTTGGGGTGATTAGCGGTTCCAATAGAGTTTTGTGTAAGGCTTGTATTTAGGACTTGCAAGATTCAAGGTTTTAGCATCCCCCCCCCCCCACACTTAAATTACACATTGTCCTCAATGTGTCCCAAAAATAAGTTTTTAGGTTGATTGAATGTGTAAAAGGTATAAAAAGCAAAAATTTTGGTGTTACTGGACACGACCCCGTGTTCAGGTGCCAGTAATGAAAACTTACAGAAGGTGGACACGGGGGCGTGTTGGGTGGACACGTCCCCGTGTTTGTCAAGGTCTGCAGAATTAAAACAAACAGCAGGTTCAGGGGAGTGGGCACGGGGGCGTGTCTACTGGACACGGCCCCGTGTGGACAATCTGCAAGGTTGAAAAACAGGTTTCTTTCTTCGGTTTTCCTGTCCCGGCTTTAGTGGTACTAATGCGTAGTACTCTAAGCCTCGTATGTACCTGCTTAATCAATAAACACCATACCATACCATAGCAAACATCCTAATTTTACCAAATTCAACATCCATGTCAAAGTTAAAAGAAAAATAAATGCAGAAAATAAAAGAAGTTAGGGAAAGTAAATTGTTCAACACTCGGCACGCAGGCCTCAAATTGTTCAAGATTAGAAAAGGTTAACCTGGGAATCACCAACCAACCGCATCTTCCTCCGCTCCTCCCGCCTAATCCATGTCCTCATCATCATCATTATCATCCCCTCCATGGCCCGTAATGTGGTCCCGAATATATCCAATATCATCTTGGATATCGGATATGTTTCTCTCGATAGCTCCGACCCGGTGGTACGTGTTGCTTGCCATGTTGTAGGTGTTCCTGGTGCACATAAGGTGTTCCTGCAACAAATCATGCAAACTTTGGAAATTAGGAAAACCGCCTCCTGAGGAGGATTGGCCCGGATCACCTTGGGGTTGATACTGATACTGATGATGTTGTGGAGCGTGGAGGACAAGTGCTTCTTGCGGGTTCCATGCATGACCTTGCATCCTTTGAAAGCTTACTGTCCCATCTTCCGCCTCATAAAGTAGGTTCATCAAACGGCAGATGTGTATATCTACCCTACCCGACCATGGGCTCCTTTCGAATGACCTAGGTATGCTGGTGAAGTGCTTGAAGAGACGGTACACCCATCCCCCAAAGAAGATAGGGGTCGGTGCACTAGCAAGGCGGTTGTGATGCATGTTTCGGAGCATAAGGAACAGAACATCAAGGGGCCTGTGGGTGTGGATACAGTGGAGGACAACAAGATCTCTTAACCCAACGACGCCACTGCTATCATGCCTTTGGCTAAGAGAGTAGCCGAGGAGCCTATGGATGTATCTGTAGAGCGGATCCCTCAACTTCGTACTCTTAGTACTGCTCGGATTGTAGTACCCTTCACCAATCTGAGCCCAAATGGCTTGGCGTTCGTTCTCACCTATTTCTCGCATCCCTCTAGTGTTTTCCTCGTTTCCCGCGTCCTCTTCCGCATACAACCCGACAATCGATCCAAATTGTGCCATAGAGATCGAATACCTAGTTCCGCCACACCTGAACGCTACCCCGTCATTGTCGAATGGGTCGCACCTTGAGTTGAATGTGAAGGTGCTATAGAATTCCAAAGTGCATTCGTGGACGGAACGGAGTCGAGTTGTTAAAGCGACTCTTAGTGGCCCTGTCACAAGGTTGTTGAAACAGTCGATTTGATTCACCATGGTTAACAGTTCCATGCATG
The DNA here is from genome assembly GCA_030545235.1 of Helianthus tuberosus. Taxonomy (NCBI): domain Eukaryota; kingdom Viridiplantae; phylum Streptophyta; class Magnoliopsida; order Asterales; family Asteraceae; genus Helianthus; species Helianthus tuberosus. The sequence goes on along the minus strand of CM060407.1, from coordinate 95,446,573 downwards.
CTTGCCTCGGGTATTCCTCCGGCCTTGTTTGAAGTATCTCGTATCTAGCCCTAGCATCGAGCTCATTGGCGTTAAATCTTGTGAACTTCCTAGCCATCTGAAAGAATACACCAAAAGTTAGCACAAAACAAAAGTATTTTCGGACAAAACTGCAAACAGTGGGCTGGACACGACCCCGTGTTCAGCGGACACGACCCCGTGTCCAGGCGTCTGTTACTCAAAAATTTCATTTTTCGACCCGGTTTCGAAAACTTGAAAATTTTTGGTCCAATAGGTGCGGTTTTCCCCGAAAATGAAACCCTAAGTGCCGTTTTTCCCAAAATAACCCGTTTACCCTATCAATTTTATCTTTTTTCGGTTCAAGAACAAGGGTTTGAGGTTTTTGTGAGAAATCGGGCGAATCTATGAACAATACAAGTGTATTTACTTCCCATAACACTAATCTAACTAAATGCAAACAGATCTAAACAAAAATTTGAGGTTCGATCCGGATGAACTTCAAGAACCCTAGATTTTTCCCCAAATTTTTGGTGTTTTAACTACATGCAAGTAACTAATCTAACTACTAAAAGTGATAGAACCATACCTTCATGTTGTTAGAGTGATAGGAGACGTCGAAAATCTGCGAAAAATCGCCTGGAACCAGAGCTCTTTTGGGGAAACGGGGCGTGTGGAATGTTGTAACTGTTGTGAAAAAGGGGATATATCCCGTCTGCAGCGCGAACACGGCCCCGTGTCCAGCGGACACGGCCTCGTGCCGAGCAAAGTTTTGAAATTTTTTTTTCAGTGCTCGTGTGAGTGCCCTTTGTTTCCCATAAGCTTTGGTTAGAAAACTTACCGCTTTAGATATCGTCCTGATCGTTCGTAACTTACCAGGTATGATGATGGTTTCATTCTTCAATCGTTTGGAGCGAGATCTCCTCCTCTTCATCCTCAATGAATCCTTGATAGAGTTTCAGCCGTTGGCCATTGACTTTGAATGGAGGCCCATTTCGAGATTTAATTTCTACTGCATCGTGTGGAAAAATATGGGTGATAGAAAAAGGTCCTGACCACCTAGACTTTAGTTTACCAGGAAATAATCAAAGACGTGAATTAAACAAAAGAACTAGATCTCCTACTTGAAATTCATTAGGTTTAATATGTTTGTCATGCAAATTTTTCATTCTTTCCTTATAAATTTCGGAGTTTGAGTATGCATAATTCCTAAGCTCGTCTAATTCATTTAATTGACAAAATCGATTTTTACCAGCAAATTCTAGATCTAAGTTTACATTTTTAATTGCCCAGTAGGCTTTGTGTGCAATTTCTACTGGCAAGTGACAACTTTTCCCATAAACTAGCTTATATGGGGTTGTGCCTATTGTTGTTTTATAAGCAGTTCGAAAAGCCCATAAAGCATCATCTAATTTATCCGCCCATTCCTTTTTATTTATCCCTACGGTTTTTTCGAGTATTCGTTTTAAACCTCTATTAGTCACTTCGGCTTGTCCGTTTGTTTGAGGGTGATAGGCTGTTGAGACCCGGTGATAGACCCCATATCTTGTTAAAAAAATTTCAAGTTGATGGTTGAAAAAATGGGTACCTCTATTACTAATTAATGCTTTAGGTGTGCCAAAACGAGAGAATAATTTCTTCAGAAACCTTACTACGACTCTTCCATCATTCGCTGGTAGTGCCTTGGCCCATTTAGACAAGTAATCCACTGCCACACGTATATATTTGTTTCCTTTCGACGATGGGAAAGGTCCCATAAAGTCGAGTCCCCACACATCAAAAATTTCACAAACAAGAATGCCATTTTGTGGCATTTCGTTTTTGGAAGAAATATTACCTGTTCTTTGGCAAGCATCACATGTTTTGACAAGACTTTGGGCGTCTTTGTAAATGGTTGGCCAATAAAATCCTGAATCAAATACCTTTCGTGCGGTACAAGCGGCACCATGATGCCCTCCGTATGGACCTTCATGACAATGGCGGAGAATTCTTCGTGCTTCACTACCATGTACGCATCGTCGGACGAGTTGGTCGGCACACATTTTGAAAAGATATGGATCTTCCCAAAAATAGTGTTTCACATTGGCAAAGAATTTTTTTCTTTGATGATGTGGCCACCCTTTTGCGACTATACCGCTAGCTAGGTAGTTAGCATAGTCGGCGTACCATGGTTCTTCCTTATATTCCACCATTTCCAGGGACTCAGTTGGAAATTTTTCGTTGATTTGCTCGTCCCTGGTTGCCTCCAAAGCTGGGTCTTCCAAGCGCGAAAGATGATCTGCTGCAGTATTTTCTGCTCCTCTTTTGTCTTTGATTTCAATGTCGAATTCTTGGAGGAGTAGAATCCACCGAATCAAACGTGGTTTTGCGTCCTGCTTTTTGAAGAGATATCGAATGGCTGCATGATCTGTATAGACTATAGTTTTAGAAAGAACAAGATAAGAACGAAATTTATCAAAAGCAAATACCACTGCTAGTAATTCTTTTTCAGTTGTTGTGTAATTTTCTTGTGCATCATTAAGTGTTTTACTAGCATAGTAAATGGGGTGGAAATGCTTTTCTTTTCTTTGTCCCAAGACAGCTCCAACTGCAAAGTCACTGGCATCACACATGATTTCGAAAGGAAATTTCCAATCAGGTGCTATCATGATAGGTGCATTGACTAACATTTCATTTAGGGTTAGAAATGCTTGATTGCAATCCTTGTCAAAGATGAAAGGGGCATCTTTTTCAAGTAGTTTTGTCAAAGGCCTTGAGATTTTAGAAAAGCCTTTGATAAACCGCCTATAAAATCCGGCATGCCCTAGGAAACTTCTGATAGCTCTAACGGAGGATGGAGGTGGTAATCTAGAAATGGTATCTATTTTGGCTCGATCCACCTCCATTCCTTCGCTTGAGATTTTGTGACCGAGTACTATTCCCTCTGTTACCATGAAATGGCATTTTTCCCAATTAAGGGCAAGGTTAGTTTCCTCACATCGGGATAACATTCGTTCAAGGTTATCGAGGCATTGGTCGTATGAATCCCCAAAGATAGAGAAGTCGTCCATGAAGACTTCCATTGTTTTTTCTATCATGTCATGGAAAATGGCTACCATGCAACGTTGGAATGTTGCGGGGGCATTACATAGACCAAACGGCATGCGTCGATAAGCAAAAGTTCCATAGGGACATGTGAAAGTTGTCTTTTCTTGGTCTTCGGGTGCTATCGGGATTTGAAAGTTACCTGAAAAACCATCCAAGAAACAGTAAAATTTATGACCGGATAATCTTTCTAACATTTGATCAATGAAGGGTAAAGGAAAGTGATCTTTTCTCGTTGCTTAATTCAATCGTCTATAATCTATACATACTCTCCATCCTGTGACGGTTCTCGTTGGTATTAATTCATTTTTTTCGTTAGTTATTACCGTCATACCTCCTTTCTTTGGAACTACTTGGACGGGACTCACCCAAGGGCTATCAGAGATAGGATAGATAAGTCCGGCGTCAAGTAATTTAATGACTTCGTTTTTAACCACTTCTTGAACATTTGGATTTACTCGACGTTGTGGTTGTATTACCGATTTGTAGTCATCATTCATCAAAATTTTGTGTGTGCACATGGAAGGGCTAATTCCTTTTATGTCCACAAGTTTCCAAGCTATTACGTTTTTGTGTTTTTTTCAAAAGACTAATTAATTTTTCTTTTTCTAAGCTATCTAATTTTGACGAAATAATTACAGGTAAATTACCATCCTTGTCTAGAAAAGCATATTCCAAACCTTTTGGAAGTTCTTTGAGCTCAAGTGGTGGGTCTTTAGGAGACTCCTTATTTGGTTGCTTGTTTTGATCAAGAACTTTAAAAGTTTGTTCTATGGCGACCTCTTCTTCAACAAAGTGGTCAATCTCTTCACTTGTATCGGGTGGTTCATCTTCATCTTCAATTAGGGGGTCATTATTGCCGAATGGATATTTCATTGACCGCTCAAGATCGACACTTCTTTTAAATGCCCCTAATTGAAGAGGTAGATTGTTGAACTTCACGTTTTTCAAAGCTTCGGGAGTTTTTACAAATGGTCGTCCCAACACTAGAGGAGCGTCATCGAGGATGACAAAGTCGATCGGGATTACCATTTGATTTGTTTGAACCAATACATCCTCAACTACACCGATTGATTTTATTACTTTCCGATTGGATAGAAAAATGGGTATTTGAAGTGGTGAAAAATCACTAATACTTAATTTTTCGAAAATGTAGTTAGACATTATGTTAACACAAAGATCTTTATCAATTGTGACATTACTAATAAACGAATTTTGAAAGAAACATGGAACCGGTGTAATGTTAATTTCAAATGGGTCTTCTTTTATTAGCGAGGTTTGATCGATAGTTAACTTAACACTTACTGTTTCGTCAATTTTAATGTTAGTGTTCAACTCTTTTAAAAACTTAGCATGAGTGGGTACTAAACAATGATTTTCGAAAGAAGGTGACAAGAGATTAATTTCTTCAAAATTAGACTCTTCTTGAATTTTAACGTTGTCGGACTCACCTTTTTCGTTGTTTAACTCATGTGTTGGTTCCTCACTTATTTGTTCTTCCATTTTTACACTTTCAGTTATCTCTTCCTTTTTTAATTCTTCTCTTGTGCGGGACTCCTCTTCCCTTGCGCGAGATTCTTTTATATAGCGATCGGTAACTTTAAGGTGTTCTAATATCCTATCGGTCACTTCGGTTATAGAAAAAGAATCGGTATTTTCAAAGTTTGAATCCGGTTGTTCGATCCTTTGTTCCTCATAATACCCATATGAAGTAGATGGTTCACGCCATTGTTCTTCATTGTAAGCATATGATGGATAAGGGTCGTAATTTTGTTCTTCATAATACTCATATGAGGTGGGTTGTTGACGCCATGGTTCCTCATAATAAGCATACGAAGGTGGTGGCTCATATCTTGGTTCCTCAAAGTATGAGTAAGAAGGCTCATACCTTGGTTCATCAAAATATGAGTATGAGGGAGGAGGTTCATACCTTTGGTCTTCATAGGATGTGTATGAAGTTGATGGTCCGTACCTGGGCTCCTCATAGTAGGTGTATGAATTGGATGGTTGATATGAGTGATTATTTTGAACCGAGTGTGGGTTACGACAATTAGTGCAATAATTACTCCTATAATCATCCTCCTCATAGGTGTAGTTGTAACCTCCTGAGTATTGATCCATAAGAATCACTCAGCAGACCACAACCAAGTCTCGAGATCAGAAAAAAAAAACGGAAACAGAGGCTGGACACGGCCCATGTTTAGTGAGCACGGCCCCGTGTTCAGGATCTGTATCTGGGCGTTTTAATTAAATTTACTGATTTCGTTGAGCACGGGGGCGTGTTCAGTGAGCACGACCCGTGTTCAAGCTCCTGTTACTTGGTGTTTTTATTAAAATGTGCAGCACGGCCCCGTGTTCAGTGAACACGGCCCCGTGTACAGGTTACTTTAAATGCAAAACTAAACTAAAATGCAGAAAAATGTGCGCGCGTTTTGAAAAGGTTTTGAAAAACTGATTAGGCCGTCGATTTTAAGCTTTCTTAAAATCCTTGTGTCCCCGGCAACGGCGCCAAAAACTTGATGGGTGTCAAGTGTTATATATATTAGGTGTATATTTTAAGCCCCTTTAACACTTTTTAGTCAAGTTTTAAATTTATAAAACACGATATTCACTAACACTAGACACTCATATGGGCAAGTGCACCCATCGTGAGCGTAGTATAGTGTTGGTAAGATACCGAGGTCGTCCAAGGACACAAGAGCTTTTAGTACCGGTTTATCCTCAACGTCTAATCAAATCAAAAAGTTTAGAAAAAATGTTTTAAGCTAAGAAAAATAAAAAACTAACTAAAAATGCTGAAAATAAAAATAAAAGAAAAACAGATAGACAAGATGAATCACTTGGTTCCGACTCGTATCTAGTGTAACCTTTGATTATTTTCGCACTTTTGCACTTTTTAAGAGATTATCTTAGTTATTGTAGTAGGCCCCTCTTTTGAAGGTGACGTTACCCTCACCCCAGTAGTTTGAGTCAGCAAGGATACAATCCTAAAAGGGTGGATTATTGAAAGATAATTAATTAAGTTATTAATCCAAATTATGGTAGGCTCCTCTTTTGGAGGTGACGTTACCCTCGACTAAGTAGTCTGAGTCAGCAGGGATACAGTCCTAAATAGCCGGGTTATAGTATTAATAGTAGTTAACTTATGAGGGGATCAAAGAGTTTGGACCCCCGCCATCCAATACCGTTAAGTATTGAAGGGGGTCCTACTAAATTTGACCCAGGTCCATTGCAGGACCTCTAAACGCTGAACAATGGCAAGACCTTTACCAAACTGTTCCCTTAACCCCCGACCAGGTAGCCAACATACCTCCGTATAGACCGTGAAGATATGAATGGTGAAAATCTTTTATTTTATATAGACAATAAAATAATGTCAAGACACCACGGACAAACCATAAGGAAAGTTTACCTTCAACATAAGAAACTAGTTATTAAAGTCATTAATACAAAACCAAGTAAAAAGTGCGAAAAGATTAAAAATAAAAATTATTACACTAGACACTTTGTCTTCACCAAGTGATATAAGAGACTAAGGCAAACATGGCCTTGATTGTCAAGAACTCTTACGATCAATCTTGGATCCCGAGACGACTCACACACTCTATGATGGACAATGGATGATGGTGGTGGATGATGGTGTTATGGTGGTGGTGGGTGGTGGGTGAAGTGTGAGAGAGGTGATGTGCCAAGGGATGGTTTGAGCTTGAGCCAAGCACTCCTATTTATAGGCTGAACAGAAGCTCGGGCACGGCCCCGTGTCCACATCCTTCTCTTTCTTCATTTCATGCAGCTTTGTCTTATTAGTTGACCACGCCCCCGTGTCCGCTGAGCACGACCCCGTGTGCAGAAGAATCTTTGTACTATGAAGATTTGCCTAGATTGTGCGAATCTTATAGTTGACCACGGCCCCGTGTCCGCTGAGCACGACCCCGTGGTGGGCAATAGAAGCTTCTACCACTTTGTCTTTTCTTCTGACACTTGGGCACGCCCTCGTGCTGGCTGAGCACGGGGCATGTTCAGTCTTCTGTTATCTTGTTTTGCTTGGGAAGTTGCTGTCGTGGGGTTGGGCATGTCACGTCTTGTTCCTTTTCTTGTATTTATGTTAGATTTTGATGTCTTTTTGCTTCTTTTGTTAATTTGAGCTCATTTAATCCTGAAAATACAAAAGGAAGACAAAAGCACACTTTTTCCAACATTAGTACTAAAAAAAGGTTAGTTTTATGCCACAATTGATGAAATTTATATGTTGCATTTTGCACACATCACTCATCTGATCAACTGACTGTGATTCATTAATTGGTTACTTTGTGTTGTTACAATCTGTGTTTGGTTTGGCATAGTCACGGGGATTCCGCACTCGTGACCGTGTTTGTGATAAACAAGAGATTTGGTTTCGTATTCGATCCTCAGAAATCGGGACCTACAGCAAGAGAGTGTATGAACTATGTTATGGGAGGTGAAAAAGTGTAACAAAGTATGAAATTCACCACCCCGATCATCTTGAACAGTTTTAGCCTTGTGTTAAGTTGTTCAACCATGTTGATAAAATTTTTTAAAGTTAGACAAACACAAGATTTTTTAATTAATTGGACAATTCGCATGTAATGGTAGAAGTGATTAACACATAACATAAATAACGATGTCCATCATAAGATAGCGTAGGTGCATGACCCGAACTTCACAAGATACTAAATTAAGAAAATTAAAACTACGGAATTGGAATTAAATAAAAGAAATTTTTGTAGACTTATCCAAATGACAAGACGTACATGAAATGGAATTTAAGTTTGTAATAATTGGAATATACCAATTTATAACATAAAAATGAAAAGATCATGCTATGGATGAACAAGCCTTTGATGCCAAATAGTGGATGATGCCAATGTAGCTGAGAATGCATCCATATGAAGAGACTGGAAGTTTGGAACTTGAAGAGAATAGAGACAATGCTTATGGTGCCCATGAGGAGTGTAGTGTGTACTCATCCTTCGTAACAAAAAAGAAGAGTATAATTCAAATGATATATTGTTATCTAAGCATAATTTTGAAATAACAAAACATTTTATTTTATTTATGTATTATTTTTTAATTTGAGAACATTAAGAATTTAAGACTTAGAAAAAGATTTAGTTGGAGATTATTTTTCTTTATGGAATCAGTGTGAAGTAGCAGTAGTCCACTACCATTACCAACATGAAGGAAATCATTACCATAGTAAGCTTTCGAATTGTCAAATCCTATCACATATGGTGTCACATGATTGTTAGTTACTGTATCGAGGCACCATGTGGTACTAACAATAGAGTGAGTATCCACATTATTCACCATAGGACAAGGATGCATGGTTGATGAGTCATGGTTTGGCAGTCAGAAGGAATGTGACCAATTCTATAATGATTGCAGGTACTATACACCATATTTTAAGCAGATGGCCAAGTAAATTGACCATGGTTATCATCATGACCAACGACCTCTATGGTAGATGTTGTTGTTGCCATGGTAGGAACCTCGTTGTCCTCGATTATAGTGGCCTTGACTGTTGGGATGACAACCACCATCATAGGCTTTAGGAGAGTGAGTGGTTGTAGATATATTTGGCATAAGCTGATCACAAGGTTCAGAAGCTATTTGTTGAAGGGTTGAAAGTTGTTGTTGTGACTGAGTAGGAGTTGTAGTACTAGTAAAACATTGGTTGAAGCAGGTTGTGGATGCTTCGTCACCATGTAATTAAGATCCTTATCTTGTGCAAGACTAAGGTAGGCAAGCGGTGTTTCATCACCTTTCATTTGAAGCTTAAGAAGTTATCTCTTAAGTGTGTACTCTTTAGAGGTGGTGTGTGGGGCATAAGCCAACTCGGGTGATAACCATTGTTCATGGGCAGTTGTGCCTTTAACATGTGAAAAGTAAGCTATAGAAGTGGTAAAGATGACAATCATATGCACATGTGCATCATTGGATATCCATATGGAGAAGTTTGGATTTAGTGCCATGGTAGCAATTGTATGAGACCCACTGGCCAAAATTTTGTCTTTAGGTGGGAAGCAAGCCATTAATATAACCAAAGAGGTTTTCCTTGCAACTAGAAATGGCTCAATCATTGTTTTCCGGTAGCCATAATTGTTGGAGAACGAGTAAAGGCAAATAAATGAGATCAAGTTGTGGGATACCTTCTCAGTTGATGTAAAAGGAGCTATATTGGCCATAGTTTTTTTATTGTAAAGATTCACATGAGAGTTGTAAGGCAAGCGAAAGTTGTTGAAATGAAAGTTATAGAGCTAGCGAAAGTAAGTCAAACGAAAGTTGCAGTGTAAGTGAAAGTTATAGGTCAAGAAAAAGTTATCCACACGAAAGTTGGAGTTTTGTGTGAGGTGTTTAAACGAAAATCGTAGTTTCGTGCCAATAAGTTCACATGATGGTTGTAGTTTCGTGTGGTATCTTTTACAAAAGTTAAATTTTCAAAAAACAATCAATCAAGGAGAAGTAATCAAATTTGATTTGTACAATAAATATGATTTTAAAGGAATCAAAGAAGAAATACTACCACATAATGAGACCTAGATGAAGAGCACATACAACAATGATTTCTTTAACCAATACCCAATACACCATCAACTTGCCCGATTTCAACACTACCACTATCCGTAACAATGCAAACTTAAGCTCATGTCCGTAATTGTGCAAATTCCTATTTGTATCTTTTTCTTTTAAATTTTTCTTTATTTCTTTTTGGTTCAGGTCTTTTTGTATTTAACGAACTTAAAATCACATTCATTATATAACTTAATAATAGTTTTAATACTTTGTATGTGGTTTAAAACTATATGATTCATATTTTGTTTATTTGTTACAAATTTACTAACGTTTTGTCAATCAATATCCGACATAATAATTCCCAATATTTATTGTTACAAGTATCCATGAATTCCGTATATTACACAAATAGCTAGAAAGTTATCGTCAAAGTAAAATGAAAGTCAATAAGTCTAACCCTTTGTAAAGGATAATGTAAGTATCGTTGCAATGTAAGATTAGGAACATTATTAGAGAAAGTAGCCTGCACCCTTAAGAAATAACTCAAACATCCCATGTCCTTGGGTGCAATCAAGAACAACAAACAAATAATAAAGAACAAGAAGATAAATGTCTTTGAAAACATGTATAACTTAAATTGAGGAATTTGTCATCACAACTTCCCAAGTCTTTGATCCCAGCCTTTATTCTTCCTTCTTTATCTTTTCGTATGGTCTCTAATAATTCGTGATAGTAGCCAATGTATTATAACAGTGGGCCATGTGAATATGTATGGATTATAATATTATATGGTATCATAATTCATATATGATAAAAGAGAAACACAATGAACAGTTGATTTATTTACTATTAAATTAATATTACAATTAGATTATTAAATTCATATTACAATTAGATTATTAAATTAATATTAGAATTAGATTAGAATTATTTAAAATTAGTAACATCATTAAGAGATGAGCAAATGGTATCGGGTATAGGTACCGGTCTCAAATTTACCAAACCGGTGTATTTTTGGTACCGGTTCCGCACATGTATTCAACGATTTTTACTCTCAAATACCGGTGCCGTACCAATACCGACCTGTACCGAACCGTCCATACTAGGTATATTCGGTACCGGTACCCACTTTTGGGGATTTCGGTACCAGTATTTTCGGTACCGGTTGGTAACGAGCTCATCAAATCCCGTAGCAACGCAGCAATGCAAGTAATTGCACCGTTTAGATTACTTTTCATACACACAGTAAGTAAACTGTATTTCGTTTGAATGAGGTTTTATATACACAAAAACTTATTTTGCTTTCTTTTTTGTCTTTTTCTGTAATAAATGAATTGTAGCATGTAAAATTAACTTGGATATTTAGAATATTGATGAGCAAATCGTATCAAATTCTGTAAACGAACCGGTATCGTATCGGTACCAAATTTACTATACCAAATCATTTTCGGTACCAATTTGGTACCCACCTTTTGGCGTTTTCAGAATCGTTACTTTCAGTTCGACACCGGTCTAGCATCATACCTGTATTTATTGATTTTTACCTTCAAATACCATACCGTATTGTACCGACCATTTTCGATGCCGGTACCTAATTTCGATGATTTTCTGGATCGGTTCTTTCACTGCCGTTACCTGTACCGAGCTCATCCATATTTTAACGTGTTAGCACCGTAATAACTGAACTGAAAACAACCGAATTTCCAACGTGTAGGACGTGTGAGTCCTATTATTATATATTAGGTTATTTCAAATCATTTTTTATGACGGAGTGACTATCCTTACCATGTCATTTTATTTATGTTTTGATATTCGGTATCTGTTTCCCGTTGCAGACACGCCTTTTGTAGTCATTGGGTCCCGCCGCAACGCGCGGGCGGAAAATAACTAGTTATACTAAAAACAAATTCCATGATTCTTGGCCTATCTCAAACAACTAGCGGGTTAGTAAAGGATTAAGTGGGTTGGGTCGCGCATCTCTAACAGGCCCAAAACAAAGAATTTTGGATACGGATTCGGATATTAATATTCACTATCCGTTTGGATATCCAAATCCGTATCTGAATTTCAGATACGGATTCGGATATTAATATTCATTATCCGAAATTTTCAGATATCCGAAAACCGGGTATTCCAATCTTGAACACCCCTAAATTTAATAAAAACAACCCAAAAGTTACACAAAACTGTAGGAATATTTATATAAAAATTGTATATTTTAGAGCATATCAACTACCCCTGGCAAGGTATGACGTATTACATTCGTCAACTATTCTGTTGTGATCAAGTAACTCTTTACTTAATCAAGTATATAGTCGTGGTAACCTTCTTGATTTATCCTTTGCGTATAGAAGACTTGTTGAACATGAGACATGGATCAAATTTCAATCTCATATATTGGTCAACTATTCTTGTACTCGTCTCCGATTCAAAATGGTTGACAAACTACTTGTAGTTCGAGTGTGGCACACATGTAGGTCCGTTTTTCTCGGAGGATCAACACGGAAACCTATCCTTGTTTATCACAAACACGGTCACGAGTGTGGAATCCACGTGACGGTGCAAACCAAACAAAGTAAAACGAGTAAATAACACACACGTAATCAAAGATTCACTTGGATTAAATGGATAAGAATAACATCAAACATATACACACAATGCTTGAAGATAAACTATCAGAGGTTTCACAATGCTCTCATACCTTAACTGTTAAACACACCAAGCAATATATACTGTCCTGAGACGAACCTTGATTGGTGAAGCTTCATGTGTGACGAAGATTGAACCTTCGCCACACACATATATCGACAAACAATAAAGGTTCGCCAAGCATGGTTCATGACGAAGATTGGACTCTTCGTCAATCACCAAACACAGACAGAAAATATTAACTGTTAAACAGTTAAGCATGATTACAAACAGACACAACATAAATGCATTATGTTGAACATACAATACAGAGACAAACATCATACCAAGTAAGATAAGAGGATATCCGACTAGGTAGACTTAACGGAACTAACAGACTCGATTACAAAAGACCGTTCAAAATACAACGTAAACAAGACAAAGTAACATACACATAAATGCACCAACAAACTCCCTCTTGTCTGTCGCTTGGTCTTCGCTCTTTGAGTCTTCAATCTTTAGTGCTTCATCGACCAGGTGCTTCCGGCGTGTATCCCTCGATAAAAACATAAACAAGCAACGCGTTGAAATTGTAACGCTTGATGTGCGTCCTTGTCTTCATAAAAGATGTCACACTCCCAAAAATCCACACGCGGAGTATCACTGCTTGGAGGCGTGACATGACCAGGATCAAGCCACCAATCATATTGAACAAACATGTAAGTAATATATAAAATCCAACACAATACAATTGGTGTCTAAACAAAACATAGTTTAAGTTGCAAGCGGAAGCATAATGTTTAAATCAAGTCATAAGTTTAAACATTTCAAATGTTTAGCATGGCACACAGCTGTCCATGTCCCACAACGACTCTTCCCACTCCAATGCAAGCTCCATAAGTACCTAACGACCTGCAAGGCATGTAACAACGAGTCAACAACAAAGTTGAGCGAGTTCACAGTTGGTTGTTTCGTTATAGTGTTCGTAAATCATATGTTTATTTCGTAAACCATGTACTGTATTAATCTGTATCGCGATTCCCCGAACATGTTTGCGATGATTAGTGGGAGATTCCCATGTGTATCGTATTAATCCGTATCGCGTTTCCCCGAACATGTCTGCGATGAATAGTGGGGGCTTCCCATGTTGTATGTTACTAGACTAGTCGAATCTGTACCTGCCCTTCTTGATCCAAGGACTATAGCGAGTATGAGTGTGCGTCGGTTTTACGTACGTGCCCTTCAATCCGAGGACAGTAGTAAGTATGAGTGTACGTAGGTTTTACGTACGTGCCCTTTAATCTGAGGACAGTGAAAAATAGTTTAATAGTAATGATAGTACGAGTAGTTATTCAATCCCATTCCCAACCCACCGGGAATCCCATGCCTTAGGAGTGTGAACTCACCTTGGTTTGCTCGGTATGCTAAACTATGTGCTCACAAGAAATCAGTCAAGTCCTATAGTGTGCACGTATACTCAATCAGTACATGTTTGTAAGGTTTCACATACACTTTATGTCACAAGGTGTGATTGTTAGTTAACATCATGTAACACATAAGCAGTTAATCGATTCATGCAATTCTAGTTCTACATTAGGCTTCCTCAGTTTACCTTAACTTAATTATCCATTAACAGTCTTGGTACACTTAACTGTGTTAACAGCGTTAACTAGGATCAATAGAACTAACATGCATAGTTGAGTTAACACACTTATCATAGTCAGTGTGTCATAACAGAATTGGATCAAAATTAACAGAGTTATCATACATACTGAGCTTAACATTTAACATAGTTAACATAACCCAGTTAACATACATAACATACTTGACATACTTAACACAGTTAATACTTAACAGGGTTAACCACTTAACAGAGTCAATAACTTAACGGAGTTAATGTGTCCAAGCATTTGACGAAATCACTTGGGACGAAAACACTTCTGACGGCGCAATCACCTTTGGCGACGAAATCACCAAGCGACGAAATCACCAAGTGTTTTCGTCGATGTTCCGTTTTCGTCGGGCACATCGTGTTCATCGCTAACAGTTACAATTCCAAAACCCTAATCCTCGATAAATGGGAGCACTAGCAGTTTATATCAAATCCTAAATATTCATGCGAGTCATTAATTGGTGGCACACATATATGATATTATTCGATTACAATTAGTGGCACACACATAAACTCCCACATGTCCACTGACAATCCCTATGCTAACTAGAACAACTAGCCGAATATGATGAGGTGATCACATGCAAACTAGCTGACAATTCCTATGCCATCACATGCAAAACAATAATTTGGCTGCACTTTCAATACAATTCACATGCATAATCAGCCATAAACCTCCTAAAACAACATTCAATTCACAAGCCAATCATATAACCTAATCGCATATATATTAAATCCATAAACAAAATTACCTAACAGTTACTTCATAAAATCAAACAAATAATCACAAGTGTTTTTAATCCACTAACCGAATAAGGATTTACACTAACCGTGATGAACAGATTAATGACTGAATCGATCTGGGGAAATTCGGGGAACACAAGATTGCCGTCGGGGTTCACAGGAGAGCGAGAGAGAATGTGAGAGGTGGTTAGGGTTTTCTCAGTTATCGATTCCGTGCACGAGATAAAACAAATCCTATATTCACTCATTGCTGGGCCGAGGCCCATTCTTGTTTTCGTTGGCCCCCTAGTGGACGAAAACACAAAGTGTTTTCACCACAAGGGTTGGTATTTCGGCTGGGGTGATTTCGTAAAGAGTGGTGTGTTCGGCCAAGGTTACATATTAAATTATAACACACAAACTAACACAAAGCAATTTATTAATATACACTCATATATAATTCACACCAAATATATAGAAAACACGCTTTGCAAATAAGTACAAGGTTAAGTCGAATAGAGACCTTGAAAACTCGAGTTATCACATTATCCCCAACTTGAAAGAAATTTCATCCCGAAATTTGGCACGTGGTTACTGAGGAAGCTAGTTGTGTTGTTTTGTTTCCTGGTTTTCCTGGGTTGTCACATCATCCCCCCATTGGTTTGGAATTTCGTCCCGAAATTCCGTAGTAGCTTCAGTCTCAGTAGTGGTTGCATTGTTTCTGAACAACTGGGGATACTTGAGTTTCATTTGATCTTCTCGTTCCCAGGTGAACTCTGGGCCACGACGGGAGTTCCAGCGAACTCGAACAAGAGGTAATCTGGTGCGCTTGAGGACCTTAACATCCCGGTCCGTGATTTCAACTGGTTCCTCGACGAATCGCAACTGATCGTCGATAGTGAGCTCCTTCAAAGGAAATATGAGGGTCTCATCTGACAGACATTTCTTCAGATTCGACACATGAAAAACGTTGTGAACTGCACTGAGTTCTGCGGGTAGGTTCAGTTTGTAGGCCACTTTGCCTATCTTCTCAATGATTTCGAATGGTCCGATATAACGCGGATTAAGTTTGCCTCGTTTACCAAAACGGACTACACCTTTCCAAGGTGAGACTTTGAGTAGCACCCGATCCCCAACCTGGAACTCGAGTGGTTTCCTGCGCTTGTCAGCGTAGCTTTTCTGACGGTCACGAGCTGTCGCCATTCGTTGTCGTATCTGAGTAATCCTTTCTGTAGTATCAACTACGAGTTCTGGGCCAGTGATTTGGCTATCGCCAACTCCTGCCCAACAAAGAGGTGATCGGCACTTACGCCCGTACAGTGCCTCAAACGGAGCGGCTTGAATGCTAGTGTGGTAACTATTATTATCCGAAAACTCAACTAGAGGGAGATGTTTTTCCCAGCAGTTGCCAAAATCGATTACACATGCACGAAGCATGTCTTCAAGAGTTTGGATGGTGCGTTCAGACTGCCCATCCGTTTGCGGGTGATAAACTGTGCTCATGTCTAATCGAGAGCCAAAAGATTTGTGCATTGCTTGCCACAGCTCTGAAGTAAAACGTGCATCACGATCAGAGATAATAGAGGTCGGCACTCCGTGCCTCAAAACCACTTCTTTTAAGTAAACGTCTGCTAGAGTGGAGAACTTATCCGTTTCCTTGATAGCCAAAAAGTGTGCAGACTTTGTGAGTCGATCCATGATCACCCAAATAGTATCATTTCCACGTTGAGATCTAGGCAGGCCAGTAACGAAATCCATGGAAATTTCCTCCCATTTCCATTGTGGTATCTTTGGTTGCTGGAGTAGGCCCGATGGTTTCTGGTATTCGGTCTTGACTCTCGCACAAGTCAGACATTTGCTAACGTAAGTTGCTATGTGAGCCTTCATGCTAGGCCACCAATACGTAGTTCTGAGATCATGGTACATCTTATCCGAACCAGGGTGTACCGAGTAACGAGACTTATGTGCTTCATCCATTACAAGTTCTCGTAAATTGCCATAGAGTGGGACCCAGATGCGTCCTGTTACCTAATAGGCACCGTCTTCCTTTTGTTCTAACCGTTGCCTTGAGCCGCGTAGAGCTTCAGCCCTGACGTTTTCTGGTTTCAATGCTTCTACCTGAGCATCTCGTGTTGGTGCATCCGTCTGTCATCTACGTCTTGTATCGAGTCTTAGACAATATTGTATAGATCAGGGCTCGTAGATCAGGAAAATAGGAAGATTTAGTGAGTTTAGAAGTTGATTTCGCTCATAGAAGCTGATTCCGCTCCAAATGTCATTGTGTCTATACGAGCGGAATCACAATATTCAGATTCCGCTCCAAATGGTTCTGGTAAGCTTCGGGCGGAATCAGAACTCCTATATATAGGACATTAGGAGCGAAATCAAGGAGTTAAGTGTATGTGTTGTCTTCCAGTAAGCCACGAAGTACTGCCGAAGTGTTGAGTCGATTGTAAACGTTATCCAAATCAATAGAATCAACAGTTTAAAGTGAATACTTGGTGAATTGAACCTGATTTGTCTGTTTCCGCCATCCAAATAAGGAATAGTTCTTCTGTTAGACTCAATTAGGTCCGAATACGATCCTACAAGTGGTATCAGAGCTAAGGAAGAAGAGCTCTTGCCAATTCAGCCGATTTCAGCCAAAAATTTCTGTTTTTCTACACTTTCTACACTGTTCTTTGCAAATTGACCGAGAAAAAGTTGTCGGATTGTTCTGATTTTTGCGCAGTGTGCTCGGAATTAGTATCTTACAAAGCCTTGAAAGTTTCAGTAGTTAATTCGAACTAAAACTGAGTAATTTGCTTATTCCGCTCGAAAATGATCGAGAGAATGATGACATCAACTTGATTCCGCTCCAGATCAACTTTAATTGGTTGATTCCGCTCCAAGAATATTGTCTGATTTCGCTCCAGGATTCATCGTGATTTCGCTCCAGGATACATTCTGATTCTGCTCCAGGACAGTTCTTGATTCCGCTCCTGATTACATTGAGATTCCGCTCGTGATTGTTTGGTGATTCCGCTTCTGATCACATTGAGATTCCGCTTCTGGTTACTTATTGATTCCGCTCCAAACAGTGATCCCACTTAAATCGTTGATTTAGCTCGAAAGGACTGTTGTGATAATTTTGAAATCTGAGAAATGGACGACGAATTTTATAACGCGTTCGCTACCCCAGTTACCCCTATTAGTATTGCACAGAACACGATGTTGGAGAACGAAACGAGAACTATGCAAAAACCGCCCAAACTAATGAACATCGAAGAATATAAGGGTTGGGAAGGTCGTTTCGAGAACTGGGTGCAAGCAAACTATCTTGATGCTTGGGAATATGTCGAGGCGAAATGCATTCGACCGATGAATGATGATGAAGAGGTTGTTCCGATAAAAGATCTGAGTGCCGATGCTAGAAAGAAGTACAAAGATGAGAAAATGATGCTAAGTCTTTTACAACAAGCAGTGAAAGAAGACATCTTGGTGTTATGACAACATAATCGAACTTCTTACTCAATTTGGAAAGCATTATGATCGAAGTTTCATGGAAGTCAAGAAATGGTTAAGAACAAGAAATCACTGTTGAAGAAAGAGTTCGATCTGTTTCGTGGTTTGAAGAATGAAAGTACAAGGCAAATTATTGAAAGATACTGCAATCTGCTAGCAAACATGAAGAGATTGAGCATCGAGAAAGACAATGAAGAGTTGATCGAAAAGCTTGCTGATGCTTTGCCACACGAGACTTGGGGTACATATATGATGATGCTCAGAAACAAGAAAGGATTCAATACACTCACTCTGAGTAAGTTCATTGAGAAGTTGGAAGCTCAAGAGATGGAGCAAAGGAAGATTGTTCGGATGAAAGATTTCGATGGTGAACAGGATATTGGATTGTATTACAAAGCATGGGTGAATGAGAAAACCACAAATTTTTCGCCAAAAGTGGAAACTGCTTACAACGCCAAGAATTCATCAGGAAGCTCATCTAAAGGATCAAGCATCAGTAATAGTTTCTCATCATTTCCATCATTTGATCCGAACATCTCAGCAACAAAGAATGGGAGAAAACTTCAGTGTAACATTGTACTAAATCTTGAGAATGATCAAGATTACTCCGAGGAAGTTGCTAAAAATCACATGTCTTTGTTAGGAATGATGTTGGAATCTTATAGTAGTTTTGTGGCTGGAAAGATCGGGAATCCTATGCTTACAAAAGAGGATTACGATCAGATCGATGCTGAGGAGATGGAGCTTATGGATATTAAGTGGTGTTTGGCCAGTGTTCTAAGGAGAGCTGAGAAATTTAAGCAAATCACAGGAAGAAATGATCTTCGAGACACTAACATTTCTACTTTAGGTTTTGATAAATCTAAAGTTACTTGTTTTCGTTGCAGGGAGAAAGGACACTTCAAGAGGGAGTGCACCAATCGCGAAGCAAGTGGAGCTCAAAATCTGTTTAATAACAACAATGATTATTACAGAAAAGCCATTTACCATCAAGTTACTCAACAACCACCTCAACAACATCAACATCAAGCACAAACTGCACATGGAAGGAATGTGATTGAAGATTCTGGAAAAAGAGCTTGTGTGGTTAATCAAGAAGAAAAGAATACATCATCAGGTTTCAACTGGGATAAGTATATTTCATCTGATGCAAAAGCCTGTGTGATTGATCAAGATGATGAAAAGATGCCTGAAGGGTTTAGCTGGGAAAATTTTACATGGGATGATTATATTCCAGATCAAACTTCAGCTCACACAGCTTTTGTTGCTAGGATTGAAGAAGATAGTGATGATGATCGTGAGTATTGGTTAAAGAAAATGGCAGATCATTTGAAAATGATGGCTAAGAGTGACAGTGAAGATGAGAAAGCAAAGAAGAAAAAGAAAGAGGTAAAGACACCAGTTAGCAGTGACGATGAAGAAGTTCCAGTGATCAAAAGGAAAGTAAAGGTTGAAGTTCCAAAGTTCAAAGTTGATGAAGAAGTTGATGCTAAAAAAGATTCCTGTAAAGTGTGACACTTGTGAAGCTATAAAGAAACAGAACAGCACATTGATTTATAACTTGAACAGTTTGAAGGAATCTTATGATG
Organism: Helianthus tuberosus; assembly: GCA_030545235.1. Classification (NCBI taxonomy): domain Eukaryota; kingdom Viridiplantae; phylum Streptophyta; class Magnoliopsida; order Asterales; family Asteraceae; genus Helianthus; species Helianthus tuberosus. The sequence goes on along the minus strand of CM060407.1, from coordinate 95,426,842 downwards.
TCCTGAAGAAAGCTATGAATCAATACAATCATACAAGTGAAGAGCAAGCAACTGCAATGAAGACACTTCAGGGTGCATTCATGATCAAGCAGAAAGTGGTGAACAACTACATCGAGAAGTGTGCTGCTCTTGAACAGAAACTGGAACTGCAAAGAATCGAAACTGAAAGAGTTAATCGTTTGTTGAAAAGTTACTCATGTACTTCTTATGTTATTGACAGGATTTATCCGACTGTTGAAGGCATGAAAGCATTTGAAGAGGATGAAGTAACTGAAGAAAAGAATGATGTTGGAAAAGTGACTGAAGAAAAGACTCCAGAAAAGAAGAACAAGAAGAAGAGTGACACAAAGAAAAAGACTAACAAGAAGGATTCTGGTAAGAAACAAGATGTCGGTTATAACAAGTGTCCACCCCCGCTAGAAAATGGATATTTGCCCAGAAATCCAAATCAGGAAAGAGTCGAAAAAGCAACAAATTTACAGTGGGAGTCCTCAGTCAATTTGCCAGAAAATATTGATGTGACGTTTACATCATCTGACACTGATCATGAGTCCGAGTTAATAAAGAAAGTGGTTGATCAGGTGTTGGATAAAGATGAAACTGAGGAGTCAAAGTTGGAGTCAAACTCAGAGTCAGAGTCAGAGTCAAAGTCTGGTTCTGAAAGTTCGAGTTCGACAGTCAATAGTCCAAAATCTTCGGTTAAAAGGGTTTACAACAAAGAATTCATGTTATCATAATCTAATTTAAATGACGAAATATTCAAAGTTGCATATACATTGAATGATTCTGACAAATTATATTCTGATAAGGAATTTCCAATAAGAGGTGTAAAAACTAAGATGATAAAAAAGGTTTTCAAACTTACAGAAATTAACATTTCTGAAATAAAAGATTTAAATCTTACTGATAAACCTAAAAAATACACCTCAAGAGTACAACAAAGATTAAACAAGAAAAATGATTACAGTTATGGTTCTGGTTTTCACAAGAAACCAAACCCTAACCGTAATTTCAAAAAGAAAGGTCTTGGTTTTACTCCAACAGAAAAACAGAAAAATGAAAAATATGTTCGTGATTTTAAATCAAAAATGACATTTGTTTCAGGTACTTCATCAGAAGAAGAAGAAAAGAAAGAATTCTGGAAGCAGTCAAACAGTGAGTTTCTTGCAAAGAAGCAAGAAGAGATGAAGTTTGTTGGACAAAGGAAAGATACGAGAACCTGTTTCCAATGCAACACTGTTGGACATATTGCCAGGGATTGTTCTAAGGCAATACCATCAAAACAGGAAGTTTCTCATAAACAGAAAGAGAAAGAGAAAGTGATTGAGTTTGAACCACCAATTGAAAGAACAAAGTTATTCAAAAATTCTACATTTGAAATTGGTGAATGTTCAAACAAGTTTTACAAGAAGAGAGCTAAAAATGACAAACAAAAATGGGTGGTTAAGAAGTCTGGAGGTAGTTCTAGCGATGATTCTGATAAGTCAAAATCAGAGGAGCTATCTTCTGGCGATGAGTCTGATTCCACAAAATCAGAGGAGCCACAGGTTGTTTCAAAAAGTGAAGGATCAGTTTCGACTGTGGATGATGAGAATTTTCCACCACTTCGAGCTGAAAATTTTAAAAAGAAAATTGGTAAAGTTGAGATATCAAACCAATTTTATGATGATAAAAAGGTTTTTGATGTTGAAAAAGCTTTTAACCCCACTGTAAAACATATTTTTGGAAAAATGATTGATCGAAAAGTCAAAGGGGTTAAAGAGTTTTACAAGAAGAAGACGAAGAAAAATAAAGTTGAACCATCCCTGGTTTGTGACTGGGATGGCTCATACTATGAACAGTAAGTCTCTAGACTTGCCGGAGATCCCAAGTTTGTAATCGTGGATCAGGAATCGGCATCATTCTTGTTGAGTTTGTTTTTGTGAAATTTTTAAAGATTGATGAAATGTTTACAGGTGAAGGACTATGCCGGAACTCCCAGGTTGGTAAGTGTGGAGTAGGTATCGGCATTTATCTTGAAATTTACTTTGATAAGTTCATCGTACAAGTGGTACAGAGGTTTGTTTTGACATAGTGATTACTCAAGGTCATTAATTTGAACTTGATGTAATCTTCATACAAGTGGTTGAAAGACAATATGATGAACCATGCCCCTACAAGTGGTAAAAACTAACTTATTTTCCGGAAAAATCATTTTGATTAAAACAAACTTAAGTGTTTTGAAATCTAAATGAGAAAATAGTTTGTTGAAAAGGGGAGTTCTGATTGTTTATGCCAAGTGAATGGCGATTTGAAGCAATTCGATATCGGTTGTCACTTTATTGTATAGTTTGTTTTCAAATTTCCTAAAATGTGTTTGCATTTTAGGGGGAGTAAGAAATTTTAGAAAATCCAAAAACATTTGAAAATTTGAAAAAGCCAAAAACATGATAAAACCTACTGGCAAAAAGACAAAAACAGTAAAAAATGAAAAATGAGTTTTGTTGTATAAAAGAGGAAATGATAGTACATCAGTGGACTATCACAACATGCTAAAGAATTGGAAAGTCAAATGTGATAAACGATCTCACTGTGGATGTGTGAGTAGGTTTTTGCACATTTAGTAGATTGTGACGAGATATAAACCTAAATTCAAACTTGCTTATATCATGGGGAAACATCTCTCGGATATATGGGTAACCCCCGAAATCTTGTTTGAAAGGTCCCTCTTTCTGAGATACTTGGTCTTTATACTCAGTGATATCTGGGGTATTATCCTGGGACTTCTGATTTTGCGAAAGCAATGGCCTAGTCCCCGGAGAATACTTTCTGCATGCTTGAAATATAGCACCGCCCTCAGCAAATTGATGAAACAATAAAATTGATAGTCATTGTTGTTGTAATACAAAAGATCCTCTAAAGGGGACATACCAAAAGTTGAGTCATGATCTCTCTGTTGAACGGTAGTTCTAACCTGAGCTCTCATGATTCTTCAAAATTTATTTCCCCTTACACATATCATCTGTGGTATACTCACCTGTAAGACTGAATATTGGGATTTGGATACATGAGTATATTCTGAGGTGGGACACGCAATTAAGTTTAAGTGCTTAAGACATTAATATCGTATCTCGAAGCAGTTGAACTTTGTGTGAGAATTTAAGTGGACCAGTATACTGACAATCTAAGTGAATCGTTTAGAACTTAAAATGTTTAAAGCTTAACGGTGTTAGTGATTTGTCTCAACAACTGATATGATCCTCTTATACAAACTCACAAAAATATAGTATGTAAATATTTCTTTACTGCATTTCATTCTATTCAAAAATCCAAAAAGATTTTCAGTGTGTTTTAGCATAAATTTTGTAAAATACAAAAAGATTTTCGACAACTGGTGTTGGAGAGCTGATTTTCAAAATTCCAAGTGCTAAACATGATGAACAGATGGTTTGGGAGAGTGTGTTGTTTTTTAACATAAAAGTGATATATCTTCAAGTGGTTCATCAATGATTAACATGGTAAAATCATTCTTTGATTGTACTATTCCTGCAAGAGGTTCATTAGATGGTGAGATTGTTTTACAAGTTATCATCGGAAAATTTATTTTTGGGTAGAGAATGTGCAGGTTATTTGAATGATAGAGAGTCAGGTTCCTATACCTGAGGACTGTGAGTTTCACAAGTCAGGCTGCGATCCCAGCATATCGAAAGGGGGAGTCTGAAGATATTTAAAAGAAGGAGTATGTTGATGATGAATAGAGAAAAGAAGATAGAGATTGAGGATACTTACACCGTCAAACATTTCAAAGAAAAGAAGCCCAAAGGCTGATAAAGACTGAAGATGTGAAGACTTGACACTGAAGACTCCGTTAACATCCGAGGGGGAGTTTGTTGGTGCATCAGTCTGTCATCTACGTCTTGTATCGAGTCTTAGACAATATTGTATAGATCAGGGCTCGTAGATTGGGAAAATAGGAAGATTTAGTGAGTTTAGAAGTTGATTTCGCTCATAGAAGCTGATTCCGCTCCAAATGTCATTGTGTCTATACGAGCGGAATCACAATATTCAGATTCCGCTCCAAATGGTTCTGGTAAGCTTCGGGCGGAATCAGAACTCCTATATATAGGACATTAGGAGCGAAATCAAGGAGTTAAGTGTGTGTGTGTGTTGTCTTCCGGTAAGCCACGAAGTGCTGCCGAAGTGTTGAGTCGATTGTAAACGCTATCCAAATCAATAGAATCAACAGTTTAAAGTGAATACTCGGTGAATTGAACCTGATTTGTCTGTTTCCGCCATCCAAATCAGGAATAGTTCTTCTGTTAGACTCAATTAGGTCCGAATACGATCCTACATCTCGTATCTGTGCAGGAAGACTAGACTGGATGGTAAGTTGTAATGCTCGCACACGCCTAGGTGTAGTATCCTTTCGACTGAGGGCGTCTGCCACAACATTTGCTTTGCCTGGATGGTACTTGATCGCACATTCATAATCATTCAGTAGCTTGACCCATCGACGTTGTCGCATGTTCAATTCCTTTTGCTCGAAGATATGCTCGAGACTCCTGTGATCGGTGTAGATGGTGCACTTGGTTCCGTACAGGTAATGTCTCCATATCTTGAGTGCGAAAACAACAGCTCCCAGCTCCAAATCGTGTGTAGTGTAATTCCTTTCGTGAATTTTAAGTTGGCGTGAGGCGTAAGCGATGACTTTATCCCGTTGCATCAAAACACAACCAAGACCCTGAATTGACGCGTCGCAATAAACCACAAAATCTTATGTGCCCTCTGGCAATGAAAGGATAGGTGCACTACAAAGTCTATCCTTTAAGTGTTGAAATGCTGATTCCTGTGCATTACCCCAACGATAGACAACGCCTTTCTGAGTTAGTGAGGTGAGGGGTTGTGCAATCTTGGAGAAGTCTTTGATGAACCTTCTATAGTAGCCCTCCAAACCCAAGAATTGGCGGATTTCTGTTGGTGTACGGGGTGCAGGCTAGTTCTTGATCGAGTCTACCTTGGATGGATCAACGTGTATCCCATCCTTGTTTACCACATGGCCTAGAAAGTGGACTTCACGAAGCCAAAAGTCGCATTTCGAAAACTTAGCGTACAACTGCTCTGCTCAAAGTAGTTCCAAAATAAGTCGTAGATGGTGCTCGTGTTCCTCCTGACTCTTTGAATAGATCAGGATGTCGTCGATGAAAACAATAACGAACTTGTCCAGGTAAGGCTTTCACACTCTGTTCATAAGATCCATGAAGACTGCAGGTGCGTTTGTTAACCCGAATGGCATGACCAGAAACTCGTAATGGCCGTAACGAGTTCTGAATGCTGTCTTAGAGATATCCTCATCTCGGACTCTCAGTTGATGGTAACCCGATCTCAGATCAATCTTAGAGTAGTAGCTCGACCCTTGCAGCTGGTCGAATAAGTCATCAATGCGCGGAAGAGGATAATGATTCTTTATGGTCACCTTGTTAAGTTTGCGGTAATCTATGCACATACGGAAGGTACCGTCCTTCTTCTTTACAAACAACACTGGAGCTCCCCAGGGCGAAGAGCTAGGACGAATGAAACCCTTATTCAAGAGTTCTTGCAATTGCTTGGATAGCTCTTCTAGTTCGATTGGAACTAAGCGATACGGTGCACGAGCTATTGGCACTGCTCCAGGTGCTAGTTCGATTTGGAATTCGACCTGGCGATGAGGCGGTAGCCCAGGTAAGTCTTCAGGAAACACTTGAGGAAAGTTGCGTACAACGGGGATATCCTCTATCTTCTTCTCTTTCATTGATGCGTCAGTAACGAGTGCTAAAATAGCCGTATGGCCCTTTCGCAAATACTTCTGGGCCTTGAGAAAGGAGATGATACCTACCACAGCACCACTCTTGTCGCCTTGAATCACGAGAGGTTCTTTACCAGAACGGGGAATACGAACGACCTTCTCCTTGCAAAGAATCTCTGCCTACTGTTGGGATAACCAATCCACCCTAATGACGATGTCGAAACTACCAAGAACGATGGGGATGAGGTCGATAGAGAAGGTCTGACCAGCTAAGACGAGATTACAACCCTTGACTATGTGTGTGGCCTCTAAACTTTTACCATTTGCTAACTCTACGACATGCTTGGTGTTCAAAAGTGTTGGGGTACGTTTAAGCATTTGAGTAACTTTTAGAGACACATAACTGGTATCGGCACCCGAATCAAATAAAACAGTAAGATAAAAGTCGAGAAGGAACTTACCCATCACCACGTTAGGATCATTCCTTGCGTCACCCTGACCAATCACGAACACTCGACCTCTGGCACCATTGTTTCCATTGTTTCCCTCGTTGTTACCCCCATTGTTGTTTCCGTTTCCCTGATTGTTGTTGTTGTTCTGATGTTGATTTAACTGGGGGCAGTCCCGCTTGAAGTGACCTTCAACACCACACTGAAAGCATCCCCTGTTACCTCGTTGTTGTTGCTGCTGGTTCTGTGGAGCTGGTGGTTGTTGTTGATGGTTCCGATTCGTAGGTCGCAAGCTCCTGAAATCCTTAGCTTCATGACCCACTTTGAGACACCTCTGACAATGACCCTTGCTGCACTGACCATTGTGGTGTCTGTTGCATTGGTTGCACCTCGGGAGGTTTCCTCGATATCCACCCTGCCCTTGACTACCAGAAGATTGCTGACCAGGGCTCTGATAGTCATCAATTTTTCATTGATTGGCCTGGGACTGAATTGTAGTCGAACCCTTGCTGGGGGCTCCATCCCATTTTCTCTTGTTGTCACTGGGAATAGCGGAAGTAGTAGTAGTGGTAGTAGCACTGATACGCTTAGGCAGCTTGTTCTGTTCCACTGATTGGTCTGTAAGATGATGAGCAAGAAGAGTAACATCCTGGATGGTGGCAAGGTTAGCAGCAGTCACATGGCTTTGAATCTCTGGTACTAAGCCTTTGAGGTACAGCTCGATTCTCTTGATGGGAGGATCCACCATAGTTGGACATAACACTGCCAATTCGTTAGATCGCTTCGTATACGCCTCTATCTCTGATCCCGTCATCTTCAGGTTAAAGAACTCCACTTCCAGTTTGTGGATTTCATCACGGTTATAGTATTCTCGCTCGATCAGTTCCTTAAAGTCGTTCCATGGGGTGGCGTTTGCAGCTGCCAGCCCTAACATCTGAACCTGCGCGTTCCACCAAGTCAACGCAACGCCTTCGAGAGTACCAGTGGCATACTTCACCCTACGAGCCTCGGGGCATTCATACATTTCGAAGACCGATTCGAGCTTCTCGAACCAGTGGAGGAGTCCTACGGCTCCTTCAGTGCCACTGAAAGTACTAGGACGACAGTCCATAAACGTCTTGAAAGTGCATACAGGTGGCTGATCGTTCTGACCTGTTGTGTGCGTAAGAATAGACAAAATTAATCACAAGTGTTGGTTGACGAGAGTAGGATCTAAAGATCCTAGAGTAAGTTGTGATGGCAGGTTATACCTCCTGCCTGGGCAGCTGTGAGTGCTGAAGTAACTTGTTTAGTGATCAAAGCCGCCAACTGGGCTTGAGTTAGGTTAACGCGTCCACTCATGATCTTCATATCAAAGGAAACATGAGTGAGAAAGGTCCGCGAAAGTGCAATGACAGAAGAGAGTAAGCACACACGTGTTTTCAAACAATAGTTGTTACGTTTATCTAAGCATACCATGAGCAAAGTTCTATGTAATCTAGCAAGTAGGCAATGTAAACATAAATCATATCACCTAGGATGTTGAGTCTTGCACGTGGAGCGAAGCGTCGTTGTGGATCGTTGAGCACTATACAGGTTATAGTTTGGTCTTAATAAAAACTTTTTCCCATATTAAAACCAAGTTCACTATAACCAATGGCTCTGATACCAATCTGTCACACCCCCAAAAATCCACACGCGGAGTATCACCGCTTCGAGGCGTGACATGACCAGGATCAAGCCACCAATCATATTGAACAAGCATGTAAGTAATATATAAAATCCAACACAATACAATTGGTGTCTAAACAAAACATAGTTTAAGTTGCAAGCGGAAGCATAATGTTTAAAATCAAGTCATAAGTTTAAATGTTTCAAATGTTTAGCATGGCACACAGTTGTCCATGTCCCACAATGACTCTTCCCACTCCAATGCAAGCTCCATAAGTACCTAACGACCTGCAAGGCATGTAACAACGAGTCAACAACAAAGTTGAGCGAGTTCACAGTTGGTTGTTTAGTTATAGTGTTCGTAAATCATATGTTTATTTCGTAAACCATGTACTGTATTAATCTGTATCGCAGTTCCCCGAACATGTTTGCGATGATTAGTGGGGGCTTCCCACGTGTATCGTATTAATCCGTATCGCGATTCCCCAAACATGTTTGCGATGAATAGTGGGGGCTTCCCATGTTGTATGTTACTAGACTAGTCGTATCTGTACGTGCCCTTCTTGATCCAAGGACCGTAGCGAGTATGAGTGTACGTAGGTTTTACGTACGTGCCCTTCAATCCGAGGACAATAGTAAGTATGAGTGTACGTAGGTTTTATGTACGTGCCCTTCAATCCGAGGACAGTGAAAAGTAGTTTAATAGTAATGATAGTACGAGTAGTTATTCAATCCCATTCCCAACCCACCAGGAATCCCATGCCTTAGGAGTGTGAACTCACCTTGGTTTACTCGGTATGCTAAACTATGTGCTCACAAGAAATCAGTCAAGTCCTATAGTGTGCACGTATACTCAATCAGTACATGTTTGTAAGGTTTCACATACACTTTATGTCACAAGGTGTGATTGTCAGTTAACATCATGTAACACATAAGCAGTTAATCGATTCATGCAATTCTAGTTTTACATTAGGCTTCCTCAGTTTACCTTAACTTAATTATCCATTAACAGTCTTGGTACACTTAACAGTGTTAACATCGTTAACTAGGATGAATAGAACTAACATACATAGTTGAGTTAACACACTTATCATAGTCAGTGTGTCATAACAGAATTAGATCAAAATTAACAGAGTTATCATACATACTGAGCTTAACATTTAACATAGTTAACATAACCCAGTTAACATACATAACATACTTGACATACTTAACACAGTTAATACTTAACAGGGTTAACCACTTAACATAGTCAATAACTTAATGGAGTTAATGTGTCCAAGCATTCGACGAAAACACTTGGGACGAAAACACTTCTGATGGCGCAATCACCTTTGGCGACGGAATCACCAAAATCCTAATCCTCGATAAATGGGAGCACTAGCAGTTTATATCAAATCCTAAATATTCATGAGAGTCATTAATTGGTGGCACACATATATGATATTATTCGATTACAATTAGTGGCACACACATAAACTCCCACATGTCCACTGACAATATATGCTAACAAGAACAACTAGCAGAATATGATGAGGTGATCACATGCAAACTAGCCGATAATTCCTATGCCATCACATGCAAAACATTAATTTGGCTGCACTTTCAATACAATTCACATGCATAATCAGACATAAACCTCCTAAAACAACATTCAATTCATAAGCCAATCATATAACCTAATCGCATATATATTAAATCCATAAACAAAATTACCTAACAGTACTTCATAAAATCAAACAAATAATCACAAGTGTTTTTAATCCACTAACCGAATAAGGATTTACACTAACCGTGATGAACGGATTAATGACTGAATCGATCTGGGGAAATTCGGGGAACACAAGATTGCCGTCGAGTTTCACAGGAGAGCGAGAGAGAACGTGAGAGGTGGTTAGGGTTTTCTCAGTTATCGATTTCGTGCACGAGATAAAACAAATCCTATATTCAGTCGTTACTGGGCCGAGGCCCATTCTTGTTTTCGTTGGCCCCCTTGTGGACGAAAACACAAAGTTTTTTCACCACAAGGGTGGGTATTTCGGCTGGGGTGATTTCGTAAAGAGTGGTGTGTTCGGCCAAGGTTACATATTAAATTATAACACACAAATTAACACAAACCAATTTATTAATATACACTCATATATAATTCACACCAAATATATAGAAAACACGCTTTGCAAATAAGTACAAGGTTAAGTCGAATAGAGACCTTGAAAACTCGAGTTGTCACATTATCCCCAACTTGAAAGAAATTTCGTCCCGAAATTTAGCACGTGGTTACTGAGGAAGCTAGTTGTGTTGTGTTGTTTCCTGGTTATCCTGGGGTGTCACAAAAGATATCATGTCGGAATAACTTGTTGATGTCGTTCGCAGACATATTCACAATCCACATCGGATCTAGCATGCGGAAGTTCTCTTTATCACCTTAGAAAAGAATAACTGCTTCATGAGAATCCGAATCATAACACCACAACGCCATATCGTCAAGAAAGTTCTGTTTCATGGGCGTCAACGGAATCTTGTCCATAACCTTCGCCGGATGATATATGAGCTTGTATCGAGCCGTGTTGGTCAATGGATCCAACGTGTACTTGATTTGTTGATACACCGGAAACTGTGGTTTATACGATTCATCCTTCCACCCTCTTATTCGTTCGAACTTCAATTTCTTTGCAAATAATGTTGCGCCATAATAATTTGAATGTTTAATTATTTCCAATTTTGATAAGGCGGCAACATCATAGAATGGCAGAGTTAAGATACTCAGAATTAAGTTGAAATACTGGATTCCGTGTTCGCGCTTGATCGCAACACAGTGAATTTATTTCACGAACATCCAGCTCAGTATCTTCCCATGAGGGTTAACCTTTTCAAACTTTAGATAATCAACTTGTGTTTCAGAAGGCGGAGGCTTTTCAATCTTTGACAAAAACCTTTTTCTCCATTCTTGGAATGAATCTTTCGGATTATCTGTAGACGTACGATTCTTTAACTGCTCGTCGATATCTTCAAAATTTTCTTTCATCCATTCTTCATCAAACGGATCAAACTCCATTCCATCGGCACGTACATACGTTGATTTGCTTGTTTAGCCTTGAAACACTATCACATCAATGTTTTCAGTATCAACAGATTCTGGTTCAATCGGCATTTGATCGATAACTAAATCTTCAACTGTTTTCATTTCATTCAGAGCCAGCATATGCTCATTCGAGAGATCAGAAACAAACTCTCCTTCTTCCATAACTTCTCCAGTTACCGGATGTACAGCCTGTAAAGCAAAGTCAGCAGAGCTAAGAACAGAGGATGTACTAGGCAAGGAGCCTTCAACGTAAGAACTGCTCTCTAGATGTTGTATTTCTTCTACAGTTCCACCGGAGGTTCCTTGTGTAGTTCCAATCTGTGAAGACTTGAAAACAACAATTTTAGTAGATGCAGTGGCTGGCGGTTGTTCAGATGTTGCAGAAGGGTCTGGGTTACCAGGATCCTCAGAATCATGATCCCGTTTCTTTAAGGCTTCCTGTTGTTTGCATCGGTCGGCCCATATAATGTTAACCCACTTTCTAACGAACTCGAAACCGTCAGTGATTTTCTTGACCCCATCTGTTATCTTGGTATTGCGAGAGTTGTACCACTCTTTCATGTCATCATGCTTTGCTTTAAGAGTTTCGGCCAACCTTTGAACCTCGATTCTTCTATCTTTCAAACGGTTCATATCAATACCACGAGCATTATCTGCAGCTCGCATTTGCTGTAATTGACTTTCCCTTTCGAAATCAGCAGCCCGTCAACCGTGCATTTTCAGCCTTAAGTTGTTCAATCTCAGCTTGTTGGCGTGTAATCTCAGCTTGTTGACGCTCAACAGTAGAATTCAACGTATTTATCTCCAACCGTTGCTTGATCACGTCGCTTCTGGTAACATTGATCATTGTCGTTTGCCTATCAATCTGACCTGCAGTAGCTTGTAATTGAGTAAACAAGAAATCTACCTTTTCATTTTGTTGCGTTTCAGAAAATCTCCTTTGTATGTGTTCTGAGCTCGGCTGAGAAGTAGTTGCTCGAATAGTGGATGCTATTGAGCGTGCAGGTTCTTGTGGTGTAACTGTTGGAGTTTCAACAGCTGAATTAAGCACAGGAGGTGGTTCAGTTGATCTAGGAGGAGACGATACAATAGCAGTAGCTTCTTCGGCAGTGAGTCCAAAATTTGGATTCATTTATGCTTCTTGAATAGGCTCTTGTTGTGAAACGGTTGTCTGCACAGATGAAGTACCGATGTACTTCCTTGCCTTTTTCTTTCTATGAGCAGTAGTTTGTTTCCTCTTTAAAAGTTCTGTTTCAGTATCAGATGGTACATAATCGGCATCCTCCTCCTGTCTAATCCTCCTTACTTTTCTCACACCACGTTCATTTTAGAAAGAACTCATATCCTGGCTCTGGCTGATTATCATCAGATTCAGATTCCTCTGCATCATCTCCAGCTGAACTAGCACCAGTTGTACCAGCAGCAGATGCAGTAGTAGCACCAGGTGCTGTAGCACCTGCATCTCCTCCATCACCTTCATCACCTTCATCATCATCATCATCACTATCGCTTTCAGAAGAATCCAACTTCTTGCGTCCAAACTTATCTTCCATCATCTTTTTCAACGTTGGCTCTTCGTTGTCCGATTGGCTGTCGTCGTGACGCCATTTATCGTTTATAGGAGCGTCGTATTGTGTGTTTGCTAAGGCACCAAACATCTTCCTTGGAGGATCAGATTCTGTGTATCTCTTTGCAGCAAAACCCTTGAATATCCGTAGAGACTGTTCGAACATAGCATCAATCTTGAGAATATCATTATCTGCCTTTGGAAGCCCTGGATGTTGAACATTCATAATCATCTGCATGAATTGGAGATACATCTAGAATTTGTTGCCAGAAGTTCTAGATCCTGTTCTCCTTAAGTTTTCTTTCATGTTTGCGAAGATGAACTTTGAAATGCTGAACGGCTTGTTCAACACTAACACAACCATCAAACCAACAAGATCATTCCTAGCCATATCATATCCAACACGGCTTTTGCTTCAACATTGAACAAGTACGTGAAGTAAGAACTTGTATCGCAGCGGCAAACAAGCTTTGTTGATCTGACTGGCGAAGATATCACCGGTGCACTTCATTCTAAGTAGACAGCCACGCGAACACATGATCGGAATAGTATCTGGAGTACTTACATTATCTTGAAGTTCCAATACCGAGTTCAGAATCTTCAGAGATACATCCATATTTAATTGGTTAACCTGCCCCAGAATCAGCTCCTTTCCGTCAACTTCTATGATATTTTCCTATTCCCATAAGGCTTTAATCAACGACTTGTATACTGGTGTTGAGAATGTAACAGCTTTGTTAATCCTTGATTCGCATAGCCATTGAGTGATTTCCTTGTAATCATCAAGCTTTCCTTCAGGATCTAAGAACGCTACCATATTGTGTCGAGGTTCGGACATGATTTCTTCTTCCGTTTTATTGGTTTTCTTGGTGGCAGGTTTACGTTTTCGTTCTTTCGGAGCCATTTTGTATACAACAAATATCCACAAGAAGATAAAAATACATGATGGGTGTCAAGTGTTATATATATTAGGTGTATATTTTAAGCCCCTTTAACACTTTTTAGTCAAGTTTAAATTTATAAAACAAGATATTCACTAACACTAGACACTCATATGGGCAAGTGCACCCATCGTGAGCGTAGTATAGTGTTGGTAAGATACCGAGGTCGTCCAAGGACACAAGAGCTTTTAGTACCGGTTTATCCTCAACGTCTAATCAAATCAAAAAGTTTAGAAAAAATGTTTTAAGCTAAGAAAAATAAAAACTAACTAAAAATGCTGAAAATAAAAATAAAAGAAAAACAGATAGACAAGATGAATCACTTGGTTTCGACTCGAATCTAGTGTAACCTTTGATTATTTCCGCACTTTTGCACTTTTTAAGAGATTATCTTAGTTATTGTAGTAGGCCCCTCTTTTGAAGGTAACGTTACCCTCACCCCAGTAGTTTGAGTCAGCAAGGATACAATCCTAAAAGGGTGGATTATTGAAAAATAATTAATTAAGTTATTAATGCAAATTATGGTAGGCCCCTCTTTTGGAGGTGACGTTACCCTCGACTAAGTAGTCTGAGTCAGCAGGGATACAGTCCTAAATAGTCGGGTTATAGTATTAATAGTAGTTAACTTATGAGGGGATCAAAGAGTTTGGACCCCCGCCATCTAATACCGTTAAGTATTGAAGGGGGTCCTACTAAATTTGACCCAGGTCCATTGCAGAACCTCTAAACGCTGAACAATGGCAAGACCTTTACCAAACCGTTCCCTTAACCCCCGACCAGGTAGCCAACATACCTCCATATACACCGTGGAGATATGAATGGTGAAAATCTTTTATTTTATATAGACGGTAAAATAATGTCAAGACACCACGGACAAACGAAAAGGAAAGATCACCTTCAACATAAGAAACTAGTTATTAAAGTCATTAATACAAAACCAAGTAAAAAGTGCGAAAAGATTAAAAATAAAAAGTATTACACTAGACACTTTGTCTTCACCAAGTGATGTAAGAGACTTAGACAAACATGGCCTTGATTGTCAAGAACTCTTACTATCAATCTTGGATCCAAAGGTGACTCACACACTCTATGATGGACAATGGATGATGGTGGTGGATGATGGTGTTATGGTGGTGGTGGGTGGTGGGTGAAGTGTGAGAGATGTGGTGTGCCAAGGGATGGTTTGAGCTTGAGCCAAGCACTCTTATTTATAGGCTGAATAGAAGCTCGGGCACGTCCCCGTGTCCACATCCTTCTCTTTCTTCATTTAATGCAGCTTTGTCTTATTAGTTGACCACGCCCCCGTGTCCGCTGAGCACGACCCCGTGTGCAGAAGAATCTTTGTACTATGAAGATTTGCCTAGATTGTGCGAATCTTATAGTTGACCACGGCCCCGTGTCCGCTGAGCACGGCCCCGTGGTGGGCAATAGAAGCTTCTACCACTTTGTCTTCTCTGCTGACACTTGGGCACGCCCCCGTGCTGGCTGAGCACGGGGCATGTTCAGTCTTCTGTTATCTTGTTTTGCTTGGGAAGATGCTGTCGTGGGGTTGGGCATGTCACGTCTTGTTCCTTTTCTTGTATTTATGTTAAATTTTGATGTCTTTTTGCTTCTTTTGTTAATTTGAGCTCATTTAATCCTGAAAATACAAAAGGAAGACAAAAGCACACTTTTTCCAACATTAGTACTAAAAAAGGGTTAGTTTTATGCCACAATTGATGAAATTTATATGTTGCATTTTGCACACATCAAATACCCCCACACTTGAATCTTTGCTTGTCCTCAAGCAAAACTCTTTAATATGTGGCTATTACACACCCAAATGGAATGGGTAGAGAAGAAGGTTTTTGGGCTTGTCATAGAGTGTCGGGATTTCCAAGATTCTTTATTTAGTTTTATTTTTATTTATTTACAATCCTATTCGTCATGATTTATTTAAAACTTTTCATAAGATAAATTACTTATTAGGGCATAACATACCTCTTTAAAATTCTATTTATATACAAGCTCACATACCTCACGGGGATCACTCAACACTCGGCCGAAGATGTATTTTTATGGATCACTCGAGAGCGGCATGGAACTTACTCCTACCATAGGCTTGCCAAGCAATCAATCCTCCTTCTTTTTAACTTATAAACCTTTGTAAATATCAAGAGGACTTTGTGGGTGAAGGGTTAGGCTTGGGTTAAAGGTAGGTGGTTGGGTTAGTGGTTAGTGGTTAGTAGAAAAGGGCGAAAAGCGTAACAAGCGTCGGTTTTCGTAAGACTTTTTATTTTTGTAACTTTATTTTGATAAAGCTTTTATTCAAACAAAGTTATTTTTGATGAACTTGTTTTTTTTTTTCTTTTGCTTCATCATCAACACATATTTTTTTTTTTGGAAAGTCATATGAAAAACCCAACTTGTTACTAAAACAAAGGGTTAAAAATGAAAAAGGTTTTGGTGGGTAAAAAGGTGTTTGGTTTGGGTTATGAAATGAAAAGGTTTAGGCTCAAAGGGGCTAACTAGGGGATTTTGGGTAGGTGGTAAAAAAAATAATGGTGTAGAAAAGAAAAAGTTAGTCCTAATGCCTCTATCATTTACTTACTCGGGTTTAAGTTGGTAAGGACCGGGAATGTATTGTCATGGCAAGTTCTAGAGTCGTAAGAACCAAACGGCTATTCACACAAGAAACGAAAAATGAGCATTTAGTTTAATGATATGAAATTGTATTCTCGATAAAGGCTCAAAACTCACTTTTGTGGGAATGGGTTTTTATGTGATCAAGTAATAATAATCAAATTTTAACTAAGTTTGCCATGCCTTTTCATAATTTTCTTATGTTGGTTCTTTTTATCACGACGCTATCGGTTGTAAATTCGTAAAAATATAACCTTTTTAGAACTTGAAATTCTCGAGTTAAACCTAGACAAGTAAAAAAATGAAAATTTTTGAAAAAAATTTGGGGTGATTAGCGGTTCCAATAGAGTTTTGTGTAAGGCTTGTATTTAGGACTTGCAAGATTCAAGGTTTTAGAATCCCCCCACACTTAAATTACACATTGTCCTCAATGTGTCCCAAAAATAAGTTTTTAGGTTGATTGAATGTGTAAAAGGTGTGAAAAAGCAAAAATTTTGTGTTACTGGGCGCTGAACACGGCCCCGTGTTGTCCGGGCACGGCCCCGTGTTCAAGTGCCAGTAACAAAGTTAAATCAAGAGAAACAAAAGCCTGGACACGGGGGCGTGTTGGGTGAACACGGCCCGTGTCCAGTTACCTGAACTGGGTTTTTTCTGCAGACTGTGCAGCACGGGGCCGTGTTGGGTGGACACGGCCCGTGCCGAACCTACTGTAAACGAAGAATTTCGTCGAACGGTCCTGTTTTCCTGCATGGGGTGCTGGTTCAAGTTTCCCTTGTATCCTTTGCCATCTCAAGTGTGTTTTATTGCTGAAAATTAAAACTAACTAGAAAACATGAATATTAATCTAAATTAAACTAAGGATAGTTCCGCGGAATGCCTCCGTGGTGCGCCACGTTTATAAGGGTCATTAGCTAGACCCAAAGCCTGGTCATATTTTGCCCAAGTGGGATGTATTGCATCCCATGTTACACCGTCGGAGAGCGTCATCCAAGCTTGAGTCTATGACCTTCATGTAGTTGACCGGGTCTTCATCCTCTACTCTCTTTCCACATTCAAACTTTACATCCTTGTCCCCAAACTTCAATGTTAACGTTCCGTCATTCATGTCCACCACTGCTTGGGCGGTGGCTAGAAATGGCCTCCCGAGGATGAGAGGGACATCGGTATCTTCCTCCATGTCTAGGATGACAAAGTCGGTTGGAAACACGAAGTTGTCAACTTTGACCAATAGATTTTCAGCGACACCCTGTGGAAATTTGACGGATCTGTCAGCGAGTTGTATGCTCATCTTTGTAGGGCTTGTTGTTCCTAGGCCGAGCCATTTGAACATTGAAGTGGGCATGAGGTTAATGCTAGCCCAAGATTGGCTAATGCATTACGAACGGGGGATTCCCCGATCGAGCAAGGAATCGTGAAACTTCCGGGATCAATTTTCTTTTGTGGGAGTTTGTTGAGTACTAGGGCGGAGCATTCTTCGCCTAAGTTAACTAATTGCAATGATTCAATTTTCCTTTTGTGGGTGAGGAAATCCCTCATAAACTTTATATATTTAGGCATTTGGGTTAGGACCTCAATAAAAGGAATATTAACATGCAATTGTTTTAGTAAATTTTCGAACTTTGCGAATTGCTCATCGGTCTTTTGACGATTTAACCGACCGGGGTATGGAACTGGAGGAGTTTTGGTGGGCTCTTGATTTGGTGGAGAAGCCTTTTCTGGTTGAGGTGTGGGTGAAGTCGTGCTTTGACTTCCTTCAACCAGTGGTAATGGGGCATCCTCGGGTCCCACGGTTCGGTTTCTCAATGTGATGAGGTGTACTTGCGCCTTTGGGTTGGTTTCGGGATTGCTAGGTAACGCGCCTTGTGGTCTCTCGGAGAAATTTTGAGCTATGTGATTTAATTGTTTTTCAATGTTTTGAATGCTAGCTTGTTGATTTCTAAAATTCGATTCCAATTGTTGAAATCGATCCGAGTTTTTCTTTTCGGTGTCGGAGATGAGGCGAGATACAGTATCTTCAAGCCTTTCTCTTCCACCTTGTTGTTGAGAGAAATTTTGTGGTTGTTGAAAGTTAGTTCGTTGGTTTTGTTGGTTGCTACTATTGCCGGGATCTCTCCAACCAAGATTAGGGTGGTTACGCCATCCTTGGTTGTAGGTACCCATTGGTGGACCCGACGGGCTAGGTCTATTGTCAACGTAGTTTACCGTTTCCGTTTGATCATCTACTTCTTTCATACAACTCCAATTTTCATGTGGTCCATCACACCCTTCACAAGCCATAACCGAGGCCGTTTTTGCCATTTCTAATTTTTTTTAATTTTTGAAGAAAGGGCCTTGATTTGGGCTTTTAAAGAAGTGCTTTCATCAACCTTATGGGCGCCCGGGGCAATAGTCTTATTGCCTCGGGGAGTGTGCCACTGAAAATTGGTTTGAGCAATTTCCTCAATTTGATTGTATATTTCATTTGGGCGACGATTACCTAAAAGTACCCCGGAGCTAGAATCAAGTGTCTGTCTTGTGTGTGGTAACAACCCATTGTAGAAAGTGGATACTTGTTGCCACACCGCTAGACCGTGATGAGGACACTTTCTTAGTAGCTCCTTGAACCTTTCCCAAGTTTCATATAAGGATTCCCCATCCTCTTGTGAGTATGTATTAATTTCAGTCATTAATTTAGCAGTTTTAGCAGGAGGGAAATACTTATATAGAAACTTTTGGGCTAGTTCATCCCAGGTGTTTACCGAGCCAACTGGGAGGGTGTTGAGCCAAGCCTTAGCTCGGTCCTTTAGCGAAAATGGAAACATTCAAAGGCGGATGGCGTCATTTGATGCTCCATTGATCCGAAAGGTATCACATATTTCTAAGAAATTAGTAATATGTAGATGGGGATCCTCCGCAAGCCCATGGAAGGTTGCGGAGTTTTGCAGCATTTGTATCAAGTGCGGTCGAAGTTCGAAGTTATTGGCTTCGACATTCGGCGCATTGATAGCGGCGCCTAGATTACCCACGGTGGGCCGAAGGTAATCCATAAGGGTACGTTGGTCCGCCATTGGAAGTGGGTCCCCCGAAACTTTCTCTTGATTTTTAGCTTTAAGTCTTTTTCTGAGAAAGAGTTCGGGTTCTTCTAGAGATTCTTTTATTTCTCTACTAGAACTGGAGCTCATGCACTACGTAGGAAGTTCAAATGTGGCGCCTGGATTCCAAGTCCTGCAATAAAAACAGAAAAGAACGTTGGTCAGAATGTTCACCACGGCCCCGTGCTCAGTGAACACGGCCCGTGGTCGGAGGTACAGTTATTGTTTTCGGATCCCTGTTACTGGGAGTTGGACACGGCCCCGTGTTACACCGACACGGCCCCGTGCTCAGCTCTCTGTAACTCAGAAAATAAAAATTGTCAGTGATGGTGCTGGGCACGGCCCGTGTCCGACCAGGCACGGCCCGTGTCCGACCAGGCACGGCCCGTGTCCGACCAGGCACGGCCCGTGTCCGACCAGGCACGGCCCGTGCTGAGTTCTACAGAAGCTGAAAAATTAAGAAAAAAAATCCTAAAAAAAATGAAAAAGAAGAAAAAAGATTAGGCCGTTGATTCCTAACTTTATTAAAATCCTTGTGTCCCCGGCAAAGGCGCCAAAAACTTGATAGGTGTCAAGTGTTATATATATTAGGTGTATATTTTAAGCCCCTTTAACACTTTTTAGTCAAGTTTTAAATTTATAAAACACGATATTCACTAACACTAGACACTCGTATGGGAAAGTGCACCCATCGTGAGCGTAGTATAGTGTTGGTAAGATACCGAGGTCGTCCAAGGACACAAGAGCTTTTAGTACCGGTTTATCCTCAACGTCTAATCAAATCAAAAAGTTTAGAAAAAATGTTTTAAGCTAAGAAAAAATAAAAACTAACTAAAAATGCAGAAAATAAAAATAAAAGAAAAACAGATAGACAAGATGAATCACTTGGTTCCAACTCGTATCTAGTGTAACCTTTGATTATTTCCGCACTTTTGCACTTTTTAAGAGATTATCTTAGTTATTGTAGTAGGCCCCTCTTTTGAAGGTGACGTTACCCTCACCCCAGTAGTTTGAGTCAGCAAGGATACAATCCTAAAAGGGTGGATTATTGAAAGATAATTAATTAAGTTATTAATGCAAATTATGGTAGGCCCATCTTTTGGAGGTGACGTTACCCTCGACTAAGTAGTCTGAGTCAGCAGGGATACAGTCCTAAATAGCCGGGTTATAGTATTAATAGTAGTTAACCTATGAGGGGATCAAAGAGTTTGGACCCCCGCCATCCAATACCGTTAAGTATTGAAGGGGGTCCTACTAAATTTTACCCAGGTCCATTGCAGGACCTCTAAACGCTGAACAATGGCAAGACCTTTACCAAACCGTTCCCTTAACCCCCGACCAGGTAGCCAACATACCTCCATATAGACCGTGGAGATATGAATGGTGAAAATCTTTTATTTTATATAGACAGTAAAATAATGGCAAGACACCACGGACAAACCATAAGGAAAGATCACCTTCAACATAAGAAACTAGTTATTAAAGTCATTAATACAAAACCAAGTAAAAAGTGCGAAAGGATTAAAAATAAAAAGTATTACACTAGACACTTTGTCTTCACCAAGTGATGTAAGAGACTTAGACAAACATGGCCTTGATTGTCAAGAACTCTTACGATCAATCTTGGATCCCGAGACGACTCACACACTCTATGATGGACAATGGATGATGGTGGTGGATGATGGTGTTATGGTGGTGGTGGGTGGTGGGTGAAGTGTGAGAGAGGTGGTGTGCCAAGGGATGATTTGAGCTTGAGCGAAGCACTCCTATTTATAGGCTGAACAGAAGCTCGGGCATGGCCCCGTGTCCAGTGGGCACGGCCACGTGTCCACATCCTTCTCTTTCTTCATTTAATGCAGCTTTGTCTTATTAGTTGACCAGGCCCCCGTGTCCGCTGAGCACGACCCCGTGTGAAGAAGAATCTTTGTACTATGAAGATTTGCCTAGATTGTGCGAATCTTATAGTTGACCACGGCCCCGTGGTGGGCAATAGAAGCTTCTACCACTTTGTCTTTTCTGCTGACACTTGGGCACGCCCCCGTGCTGGCTGAGCACGGGGCGTGTTCAGTCTTCTGTTATCTTGTTTTGCTTGGGAAGATGCTGTCGTGGGGTTGGGCATGTCACGTCTTGTTCCTTTTCTTGTATTTATGTTAGATTTTGATGTCTTTTTGCTTCTTTTGTTAATTTGAGCTCATTTAATCCTGAAAATACAAAAGGAAGACAAAAGCACACTTTTTCCAACATTAGTACTAAAAAAGGGTTAGTTTTATGCCACAATTGATGAAATTTATATGTTGCATTTTGCACACATCAATACATAACACCTATAGGATACATACATGTATACACATTTAATGTACGTTGTGAACATTAAACATGTATAGACATACATACTGTATAAAGGTTACACATTTGACAATCTCAAAATTTTCTAACAGTTGAACAGACGAAGAATGGTCCCTGTGATGAAGTTTCCACTTAATGACGAAGATTAAATCGTCGTCGCCTTAGCTTGACGAAGATTGTCTGGTCAATGAAGTCAATTATAGTCAACGAAGATTGTTTCTCCGTTAACCATAGGAGAAGTTCATCGCACATGATCTATGACGAAGATTGGAAACTTCGTCACTTTAGGGTTCGTCGTTTCAAACAAATTGGGGGTTCCGTCATACAGGATTCTACGCCGAAACAGGTTGAATCCCAGTTGATTCAACATCAATCAACATATAAATAGCCAATATAAGGTCCCCAGAACCCAGAATTTTAACCAAATATTATTCAACAAGATCAATGTCCAACACCCCCAAATTACAACCAAAACAACAATAATCCCAAACACCCCTGTTTTAAACGATTTAAACATCTCAAATGAGAGCACACATTATAGCAACATTTTGATCAACAAACCAAAGCAAAAAATCAGACAAAACATTAAACGTTATGTAAACCTAATACCCTGTTCAATACCCAAAACAAAAACCCAAATAAATCATCAATATCAACACACAGAACCTGTTACATTCTAACATATCAAAACATAAAAAGATAAGAAATGCAAGAACATGAACAGTTGCATATGAGATATCATCAATCAACAAATCTCAAAGGGGTTTCACAGTCATCGGACACAAACAGTGGGTTTTATGAGGTTATATCATGATTTTGGTGTATTTTGGTACCTTGGATTTGTTAAAGTAAACAGGGGTTTAACAAAAGTTTTGAGTCGGTGAGGGGTTTCGGTGAAGAAGATGAGTGAACAGTGCTGGGTTTTTGAAAAGTGATTTTGAGAGTGATACCAATAATGCAGTGGGGTCCTTCTTTTATACATGGACCCCTCGACGAAGTTTTAATAACGATGAAGTATCACATGGGCCTGAAGAAGATTCTTTGTTGGGCCATTATGAGTTAGCCCATGTTTGATCTTGACGAAGGATGAATTGGGCTCGGCGAAGATTGAATCTTCGTCACTTTCAATGTTCGTCGATTGTTGTTGGGCCAATATAAGTTAGCCTATGTCAGATCTCGACGAAGATTAAATCTTCCTCGACCAAGAAAGTTCGTCGAAGACCTTAATGAGTCTTCGTTGACCAGTCAACACAGAAGCACCAATGTTTGATTTTTGAAACATTTTCCATTTGAGTTAAATTCATCACTTTGCAAAAAGGACATTTTATGAAGTAGTGAAATCACAAACAAGTCGGTTTCGGGCTTTTCGGTAGAAAACTTCGAGTTTCAACTTCGGCTAATCAAAGAACTCTACAAATTACGCTAAAACTGAACTTTTAAAATGCGGTAAACTAACTACAAACAATAAAAAGCAGTAAACGACTGTACAATGTCAAACTTTTAGCGAGTTTCAAGGAAAAAGAATCATACCAGCTTACGGTCTTTGTCAACATGGTTTATGATTTCTGTTTTAAAGCTTTGGATAAGTATACTACCACAATTATCGATATTGTTGTCCACATAAGCTCAAACTGATCAGATGTAATCATAATAAGGAGATACGATTTACGGTAAGAATTATACTTACAAGTCGATGTTCATCCACTCACGACACATTCCCATATCAAGGTATGCACTAGAGTTCATCTTACCGGTGAGTATACGGCTTATCATCTGTTTGATCGTATAAAAAGATGTGAGATACTCACTTATTTTTTATTGAAAACAAGCCCTATGTGATAGAATCACTTATTGATGAGGAACTTGATTTTCAGATGCATGAGGGCACAGGAGCAAGTCCGTGAACAGGTTAGTACCATCGTACAGACAAAGAGACGAACTTGACTCTTGGATAAATGTGATATTTTATCACTTATTTTGTTTGGACATGTGATTGTTGATCACTTATTGAGGTTGAATGCAATATGTACACGTATGTATAGTATCATGGAAGATCTAGACTTCGTCTCCGTTATTTTTCGGTGAAAGATACAACCATGATACCCAGATGATAAGACAGCATAAAGACCGTATATCTCAGAACCCCGGCAATCAATCAAACGAAATTTCGGTACTAAGACCATATGCCAATGAATGGTTCCCACCTGACTTGAAGTCTGTTAGGTTTATATCATCCTGCACATTTTAATCTGATTGTGAGCCTACCGATACATCATTAGTAGAGATACTTATCATTTCTCAAATTTTTCGTTTTACATTTTTGAACATGTTGACCGACCACACCAGTGAATCTCATCACTTTCTTTTAATCCAAGAAACTCATTTTTTATTTTCTAATTTTTTTTTAAATTTTTGATTTTTCAAACTTAAAGACAGAAAGTAAAGACATATTTTTGGATTTTTGACTTTTTCAAATGTTTTTGTATTTTCTTAAAATTTCTCCCCCTAAAATGCGAAAAGGTTACGAAAATGAAAATCTTTTTGTATTTTTTTAGAGTTTTTAAAGAAAATATTTACGAAAACGATTAGCCAAAGAAGTTTTACTCGGGTACCAACTTAATGCCATTGACCAAAAGAAGGGAAATACTTATATAGAAACTTTTGGGCTAGTTCATCCCAGGTGTTTACCGAGCCAACTGGGAGGGTGTTGAGCCAAGCCTTAGCTCGGTCCTTTAGCGAAAATGGAAACATTTGAAGGCGGATGGCATCATTTGATGCTCCATTGATCCGAAAGGTATCACATATTTCTAAGAAATTAGTAATATGTAGATGGGGATCCTCGTCCGCAAGCCCATGGAAGGTTGCGGAGTTTTGCAGCATTTGTATCAAGTGCGGTCGAAGTTCGAAGTTATTGGCTTCGACATTCGGCGCATTGATAGCGGCGCCTAGATTACCCACGGTGGGCCGAAGGTAATCCATGAGGGTACGTTGGTCCGCCATTGGAAGTGGGTCCCCCGAAACTTTCTCTTGATTTTTAGCTTTAAGTCTTTTTCTGAGAAAGCGTTCGGGTTCTTCTAGAGGTTCTTTTATTTCTCTACTAGAACTGGAGCTCATGCACTACGTAGGAAGGTCAAATGTGGCGCCTGGATTCCAAGTCCTACAATAAAAACAGAAAAGAACGTTGGTCAGAATGTTCACCACGGCCCCGTGCTCAGTGAACACGGCCCGTGGTCGGAGGTACAGTTATTGTTTTCCGGATCCCTGTTACTGGGAGTTGGACACGACCCCGTGTTACACCGACACGGCCCCGTGCTCAGCTCTCTGTAAGTCAGAAAATAAAAACTGCCAGTGATGGTGCTGGGCACGGCCCGTGTCCGACCAGGCACGGCCCGTGCTGAGTTCTACAGAAGCTGAAAAATTAAGAAAAAAAAATCCTAAAAAAAATGAAAAAGAAGAAAAAAGATTAGGCCATTGATTCCTAACTTTCTTAAAATCCTTGTGTCCCCGGCAAAGGCGCCAAAAACTTGATGGGTGTCAAGTGTTATATATATTAGGTGTATATTTTAAGCCCCTTTAACACTTTTTAGTCAAGTTTTAAATTTATAAAACACGATATTCACTAACACTAGACACTCGTATGGGCAAGTGCACCCATCATGAGCGTAGTATAGTGTTGGTAAGATACCGAGGTCGTCCAAGGACACAAGAGCTTTTAGTACCGGTTTATCCTCAACGTCTAATCAAATCAAAAAGTTTAGAAAGAATGTTTTAAGCTAAGAAAAAATAAAAACTAACTAAAAATGCCGAAAATAAAAATAAAAGAAAAACAGATAGACAAGATGAATCACTTGGTTCCAACTCGTATCTAGTGTAACCTTTGATTATTTCCGCACTTTTGCACTTTTTAAGAGATTATCTTAGTTATTGTAGTAGGCCCCTCTTTTGAAGGTGATGTTACCCTCACCCCAGTAGTTTGAGTCAGCAAGGATACAATCCTAAAAGGGTGGATTATTGAAAGATAATTAATTAAGTTATTAATGCAAATTATGGTAGGCTCCTCTTTTGGAGGTGACGTTACCCTCGACTAAGTAGTCTGAGTCAGCAGGGATACAGTCCTAAATAGCCGGGTTATAGTATTAATAGTAGTTAACCTATGAGGGATCAAAGAGTTTGGACCCCCGCCATCCAATACCGTTAAGTATTGAAGGGGGTCCTACTAAATTTTACCCAGGTCCATTGCAGGACCTCAAAACGCTGAACAATGGCAAGACCTTTACCAAACCGTTCCCTTAACCCCCGACCAGGTAGCCAACATACCTCCATATAGACCGTGGAGATATGAATGGTGAAAATATTTTATTTTATATAGACAGTAAAATAATGTCAAGACACCACGGACAAACCATAGGGAAAGATCACCTTCAACATAAGAAACTAGTTATTAAAGTCATTAATACAAAACCAAGTAAAAAGTGCGAAAAGATTAAAAATAAAAAGTATTACACTAGACACTTTGTCTTCACCAAGTGATGTAAGAGACTTAGACAAACATGGCCTTGATTGTCAAGAACTCTTACGATCAATCTTGGATCCCGAGATGACTCACACACTCTATAATGGACAATGGATGATGGTGGTGGATGATGGTGTTATGGTGGTGGTGGGTGGTGGGTGAAGTGTGAAGTGTGAGAGAGGTGGTGTGCCAAGGGATGGTTTGAGCTTGAGCGAAGCACTCCTATTTATAGGCTGAACAGAAGCTCGGGCACGGCCCCGTGTCCAGTGGGCACGGCCCCGTGTCCACATCCTTCTCTTTCTTCATTTAATGCAGCTTTGTCTTATTAGTTGACCACGCCCCCGTGTCCGCTGAGCACGACCCCGTGTGAAGAAGAATCTTTGTACTATGAAGATTTGCCTAGATTGTGCGAATCTTATAGTTGACCACGGCCCCGTGTCCGCTGAGCACGGCCCCGTGGTGGGCAATAGAAGCTTCTACCACTTTGTCTTTTCTGCTGACACTTGGGCATGCCCCCGTGCTGGCTGAGCATGGGGCGTGTTCAGTCTTCTGTTATCTTGTTTTGCTTGGAAAGATGCTGTCGTGGGGTTGGGCATGTCACGTCTTGTTCCTTTTCTTGTATTTATGTTAGATTTTGATGTCTTTTTGCTTCTTTTGTTAATTTGAGCTCATTTAATCCTGAAAATACAAAAGGGAGACAAAAGCACACTTTTTCCAACATTAGTACTAAAAAAGGGTTAGTTTTATGCCACAATTGATGAAATTTATATGTTGCATTTTGCACACATCAATACATAACACCTATAGGATACATACGTGTATACACATTTAATGTACGTTGTGAACATTAAACATGTATAGACATACATACTATATAAAGGTTACACATTTGACAATCTCAAAATTTTCTAACAGTTGAACAGACGAAGAATGGTCCCTTTGATGAAGTTTCCACTTAATGATGAAGATTAAATCTTCGTCGCCTAAGCTTGACGAAGATTGTCTAGTCAATGAAGTCAATTATAGTCAACGAAGATTGTTTCTCCGTTAACCATAGGAGAAGTTCATCGCACATGATCTATGACGAAGATTGGAAACTTCGTCACTTTAGGGTTCGTCGTTTCAAACAAATTGGGGGTTCCGTCATACAGGATTCTACGCCGAAACAGGTTGAATCCCAGTTGATTCAACATCAATCAACATATAAATAGCCAATATAAGGACCCCAGAACCCAGAATTTTAACCAAATATTATTCAACAAGATCAATGTCCAACACCCCCAAATTACAACCAAAACAACAATAATCCCAAACACCCCTGTTTTAAACGATTTAAACATCTCAAATGAGAGCACACATTATAGCAACATTTTGATCAACAAACCAAAGCAAAAAATCAGACAAAACATTAATCGTTATGTAAACCTAATACCCTGTTCAATACCCAAAACAAAAACCCAAATAAATCATCAATATCAACACACAGAACCTGTTACATTCTAACATATCAAAACATAAAAAGATAAGAAATGCAAGAACATGAACAGTTGTATATGAGATATCATCAATCAACAAATCTCAAAGGGGTTTCACAGTCATCGGACACAAACAGTGGGTTTTATGAGGTTATATCATGATTTTGGTGTATTTTGGTACCTTGGATTTGTTAAAGTAAACAGGGGTTTAACAAAAGTTTTGAGTCGGTGAGGGGTTTCGGTGAAGAAGATGAGTGAACAGTGCTGGGTTTTTGAAAAGTGATTTTGAGAGTGATACCAATAATGCAGTGGGGTCCTTCTTTTATACATGGACCCCTCGACGAAGTTTTAATAACGATGAATTATCACATGGGCCTGACGAAGATTCTTTGTTGGGCCATTATGAGTTAGCCCATGTTTGATCTTGACGAAGGATGAATTGGGCTCGGCGAAGATTGAATCTTCGTCACTTTCAATGTTCGTCGATTGTTGTTGGGCCAATATAAGTTAGCCTTTGTCAGATCTCGACGAAGATTAAATCTTCGTCGACCAAGAAAGTTCGTCGAAGACCTTAATGAGTCTTCGTTGACCAGTCAACACAGAAGCACCAATGTTTGATTTTTGAAACATTTTCCATTTGAGTTAAATTCATCACTTTGCAAAAAGGACATTTTATGAAGTAGTGAAATCACAAACAAGTCGGTTTCGGGCTTTTCGGCAGAAAACTTCGAGTTTCAACTTCGGCTAATCAAAGAACTCTACAAATTACGCTAAAACTGAACTTTTAAAATGCGGTAAACTAACTACAAACAATAAAAAGCAGTAAACGACTGTACAATGTCAAACTTTTAGCGAGTTTCAAGGAAAAAGAATCATACCAGCTTACGGTCTTTGTCAACATGGTTTATGATTTCTGTTTTAAAGCTTTGGATAAGTATACTACCACAATTATCGATATTGTTGTCCACATAAGCTCAAACTGATCAGATGTAATCATAATAAGGAGATACGATTTACGGTAAGAATTATACTTACAAGTCGATGTTCATCCACTCACGACACATTCCCATATCAAGGTATGCACTAGAGTTCATCTTACCGGTGAGTATACGGCTTATCATCTGTTTGATCGTATAAAAAGATGTGAGATACTCACTTATTTTTTATTGAAAACAAGCCCTATGTGATAGAATCACTTATTGATGAGGAACTTGATTGTCAGATGCATGAGGGCACATGAGCAAGTCCGTGAACATGTTAGTACCATCGTACAGACAAAGAGACGAACTTGACTCCTGGATAAATGTGATATTTTATCACTTATTTTGTTTGGACATGTGATTGTTGATCACTTATTGAGGTTGAATGCAATATGTACACGTATGTATAGTATCATGGAAGATCTAGACTTCGTCTCCGTTATTTTTCGGTGAAAGATACAACCATGATACCCAGATGATAAGACAGCATAAAGACCGTATATCTCAGAACCCCGGCAATCAATCAAACGAAATTTCGGTACTAAGACCATATGCCAATGAATGGTTCCCACCTGACTTGAAGTCTGTTAGGTTTATATCATCCTGCACATTTTAATCTGATTGTGAGCCTACCGATACATCATTAGTAGAGATACTTATCATTTCTCAAATTTTTCGTTTTACATTTTTGAACATGTTAACCGACCACACCAGTGAATCTCATCACTTTCTTTTAATCCAAGAAACTCATTTTTTATTTTCTAATTTTTTTTTAAATTTTTGATTTTTCAAACTTAAAGACACAAAGTAAAGACATATTTTTGGATTTTTGACTTTTTCAAATGTTTTTGTATTTTCTTAAAATTTCTCCCCCTAAAATGCGAAAAGGTTACGAAAATGAAAATCTTTTTGTATTTTTTTAGAGTTTTTAAAGAAAATATTTACAAAAACGATTAGCCAAAGAAGTTTTACTCGGGTACCACCTTAATGCCATTGACCAAAAGAAGATAATCAAAACGTGACTTATCAAAAGCTTTAGTGAACAGGTCGGCACGTTGGCGATCAGTGTGGACTTTAACAACATCGATGAGTCTTTTGTCAAAACAATCATGTATGAAGTGATATTTAATTTCGATGTGTTTGGTCTTGGAATGCTGCACAGGATTTCTAGTGATCTGTAAGGCAGCATTGTTATCAACAAAAATAGGAGTAGATAGGAATTCAAAACCGTAGTCGCGCATTTGTTTTTGGATCCGCAGTACTTGGGAGCAAAAACTTGAAGCAGCAATGTATTCAGCTTCACAAGTTGATGTAGCGACACAGGTCTGCTTCTTGCACTGCCATGTGACCAGGCGATTTCCTAAAAGCTAACATCCAGCCGTTGTTGATTTGTCGTCAATTTTGCAGCCACCAAAATCAGAATCACTGAACGCGATCAAGTCGAAGCTATCATCCCTAGGGTACCAAAGACTAGTGTCCGGACAACCCTTCAAATAGCGGAAAATCCTTTTTACAGCTCCCAGATGTGAGGCCTTCGGGTTGGCTTGATATCTTGCCAGCAGGCACGTAGGATACATTATGTCAGGCCACGAGGCTGTGAGATACATAAGAGATCCGATCATTTCGCGATAGTATGAAGAGTTAATGCTTTCACCCTTCAGATCCGGAGTAATCCCGTGATTCTGCGGAAGTGGGGTACCAATAGGCGTTGCATCAGACATCTGGAACCGGCTCAAGATGTCACCAACATATTTAGTCTGATGGATGAATATCCCAGACTCAGTTTGTTGAAATTGTAGACCCAAGAAGATATTCATTTCCCCATTGCGCTCATCTCGAATTTCTCTTGCATAACACGCTCGAATTGCCTGCACAAAGAATCATAAGTTAAACCAAATATGATATCATCAACATATACCTGTACCAACAGAAGATCTCCATCTTGTTCTTTGATGAAAATAGTGCAATCGATAAGACCTCGCCGAAAACCATTCTCCAGTAGATAGTTAGATAAGGTTGCATACCAAGCTCTCGGTGCTTGATGTAAACCATAAAGAGCTTTGTTGAGCAACCAAACCCGATCAGGGTGAATAAGATCTTCAAAACCCGAAGGTTCTTCGACGTGCACCTCTTCTTCAACCACACCATGTAAGAAAGCATTTTTCACGTCCATCTGGTAGACCTTGAATCCTTTAAATGAAGCATAAGCTAGAAAGATCTGAATAGCCTCAAGACGTGCAACCGGTGCATAAACTTCATTGTAGTCTATTCCTTCGATCTGACGAAACCCTTGAACAACCAATCTCGCCTTGTTTCGAATGACTACTCCACGATCATCCTTTTTGCATTTGAAAACCCAACGGGTGCCAATTTTCTTGTAATTTTCAGGTCTTTCAACAAGTTTCCATACACCCAGCTTTTGGAACTGTTGCAGTTCTTCCTGCATAGCTTCCACCCAAGAATTATCCTTTAAAGCTTCTTTCCAAGACTTTGGTTCTTCTTGTGAAACATAACATGCGAAGGACCAATCATTTTGTAAACCGGATTCTCTGATAGTTGAATACAAACCAGCATTCTGGTTATTTATCAGCTGATTACGCGTCTGTACACCGCTTTGGACATCTACAATAATATTCTGTTGTGGATGAGTATCATGAATTCTCGTTTCAGGAACATCAGGAACACGAGTATTAATACCCAAATTGTTAAGATTAAGATCAACAACCAAATCCACACCGGGCATAGACGTAGAGGTGGATGCATTTCCTTCAGCAGTGTCTACATTCTGCACATGAGTAGTTGCTTCAGAAGCACCTTGAACAGGAGCAACTGGAGCTGAAGAGCCTTCATTCGCATCATGGTACTCATCATCTTTCGATGACTCATTGTAATCAGCAGCATCTTCAAATTCCTCATTCTGATCAATGTTCTTAACCGAAGTAGAAGCTTGAGGGGTAACAATAATTGGTCTTACCAATAATGAGTCAACCGCATTATCACTTTCCAGTATCATTTGAGCAGCTGCAGATGCTTCATCAAAGGTTGGCAGATTAAAGGAGTCGAATAACCCGGAGCTCTAACGGAATTAGTATACCTTTGAACCTTTACTTCACTCCATAACTCAATCTTTTTGGTTGCTAGATTCCATACCCGAAAATTCGGAGTAGCATATCCAAGGAAGAAACCCTCGATAGCTTTAGCGCCAAATTTTCCATGTGGTTCAATCTTAGTACATGGACCGCCAAAAGGTTCTAAGTGAAAAATGTCCGGTTTCCTTTTGTGTAACAGTTCGATATAAGTCTTGTCATGCCTTTTAACTGTGAGAACTCTGTTTAAAGTATAGCAAGCAGTAGCCACAGCCTCCCCCCAGAACAGAACAGAATAGGAAGCTCCGACTCTACCAACATCGTTCTTGCAGTTTCTATTATCGTTCAACTTTTTCCTCTCAGTGACACCATTTTGTTGTGGAGTGTAGCGAGAGCTGTACTCATGAAGAATGCCCTTTGAAGTACAGAACTCATCCATTATGTGGTTTTTGAACTCAGTGTCATTGTCGCTTCGGACCTCTTCACTTTCAACGTGTACAAATTCTCTAGCAAAGTAAGAAGATTCTTGAGGATTTCAGGAGTTTCACTCTTGTGCGCCATAAAGGATACCCAAGAAAATCTAGAGTAGTCATCAGTAACCACCAGACAATAAGCATCCCCAAAGTTTGTCTTGTGTTTTATAGGTCCAAAGAGGTCCATATGAAGACGTTCAAGAGGCATGCTGACAGTGTTGACTTTCTTAATCGGGTGAGACTTCTTAGTTTGCTTTCCCTTCTGCCACGAAACACAGACATCTTGTAGATGAAAATTCCTCACAGGCACACCATTCACAAGATTGTTTTTCACCAAATGGTTCATTTTTCTCAAGTGAATGTGCCCCATTCGTCTGTGCCAAGATATAGACTCCTTTTCTGTGGCTTTCGAGACAAAACATGTGACTTGTGCAGATGTTGTAATCGCTTGGCTCATATCAAGGATATAAAGATCATTAATCCTTGGAGCCGATAAGAGAATCCATTCTTTTGGAATTTTAAACCCAGGATTCAGCACATAACAACCGACATCACCAAAATGCACGGTGAATTTCTTATCGCAGATCTGTGAAACACTCAGAAGATTGTGATCAATTTGTCATACATAATTGATCTTATCGAAACACACAACACCATTGGAGATCATTCCTTCTCCAGTGATGTATCCGCCTTTGTCTCCAGCAAAAGCGACATAACCTCCTCTAAAGTTTTTACATCATACAGAAGCCGTAAGTCGCTCGTCATGTGCCTAGATGCTCCACTGTCAACAATCCAATGACTATTAACAGTTCCTCCTGGAACATCCTGCATATTTCATTCAACAATCAGTTGAAGTTGGGGACCTAAGCCTTAGTGGTCTTGGGTCATCCCTGATCATCACGAAATGTGATTTTGATTTCTTGATGATTTTGAAATATCGTACCTCCCCCTGAACCTTCACCCATTTTAGGTTTCCAAGACTGATTTCGTTTACCAGATTGAGTTTTATGAAAAGATTTTGAAATTTTTGGTTTTAACGGTTGTGATGAACTTGGTTCCTTTTTAACAGATTTGACTTCTGATTTTAAAGCCTTTTTTATTTCCTTGACGTTTTGACGTCGTTGTTTTGTTTCTTGTTCTTTAACAGATCGCTTATCTTGTTTTGGTGAAACAGAACGACGTTGTTGGTGACCTTTTTCAGGAGGGGCTCTCTCAACAAACTTTTCTTTGGGAGTAGTTGTACAGTTTTTGATAATATGTCCAAACTCCCCACATTTAAAACAAGTTCTCCTTTCAACAAACTTAGGAGATTCCGATTGACGAACAGATGTCGAACCTGTAGATCTAGAGGTACTTGTTCCTTCATCACACCCATTTGTGTGTTGGGTGTAGTTGTTTTGACTATTTCGTTTTAAAATTTTGACTTGTTGAACAAAATCGGTATTTGATTTATTTTCAAAAGTCTCC
The DNA here is from genome assembly GCA_030545235.1 of Helianthus tuberosus. NCBI lineage: Eukaryota > Viridiplantae > Streptophyta > Magnoliopsida > Asterales > Asteraceae > Helianthus > Helianthus tuberosus. The sequence continues at coordinate 95,393,359 of CM060407.1, read as the reverse complement.
ATTTTATCAGTACCTTTTGATGCTACAAATTTAACATCATTGCTTTTCTTCTTGTAACGAGCTCTTTTTGTTTTAAACTTTGGTTGAGAAACTTTAGGCTTTTGAGCTCGTTGTTCTTGCTGTTTACCCTTAGAAGCAATAGGTTGTTGCTTTGTCGGTAATCTTTGATTTCCAAATTGTTTTCTAACTTCAGATTTTGGAATAGGATCACACTTGTTTGGCAACAGGTTGCACAGCAGGAGTAGGAGGATCACACAGAATATGATTCTCAATAGGAATTTCTACTCCTTTTATCTTATCAAGTGATTTATCCTGATTACTCACATCTGATTCATCATCAGACGAATCATAGTCCTCAATAATTGGAGCACTTTGTTTCGTAGATGTTGAAGTTTCTGTTTCTTTAGATGAGGTACCCGAGGAACTGTCTGATTTGAACCCTAATCTTGTAGTAACTTCCTCGGAATCAAGAGGCACACTTGGTTCAAAACGAGGCATTTCCTCTTCATCGGGCATTCTGGTATAGTTGTGTCTCAAAGGAGGCGGACACGGCTTATACCCAACGCCTTTCTTTTTCCCTTTCAGCTGTTGAGCGTCTATAATGTGATCAAGCACATATCGGGAGTTAGAATAACTCCCCAATTTGAGCTTGATTGCATCATGCTCGCATTTTGCCATGGCTAGCTCTTTCTTTGTTTCCTCAATGATATTAATGTAGTTATTAATACCAGTTTGTTTGTTGAAAACAATTTTTGTTAATTCGGAAACACTTTTCTTTAAAGTTTTGATTACTAATTTGAAATCCTTTTCATTTCGAGCTAAAGCCATGTTTGCCTCTTTGCATTTTGACAGCTCAATAACCAAACTCTGATTGTGACTATGAATCTTTTCTGATTCAAGTTTCAAATCTGCACACATACTACATACACTAGGAGTAGGAGTGTTGGAATTTACCTGACTTGTCGAGGCTGCGACATTTGCCATAAAGGCAGTCTGATAAGAAAAAGATCCATCTTCAGAGAAGAACTTCTCCATTTCCTTTGATGCAACAGCGGCCTTCTTTATAAGTGCAGATTTCTGACACTTTAACTCCTCAGCTTCCTTCAACAAGCTATCAACATCAGAATCCATCTCCTCATTGACATCCAATTCTGAATTATAACCTCCCACACTCGAGCTTTCTTCATCCGAACTGCCACTATAACCCGAACTATCATCACTTTCAGATAACTATTCTTTATAAACATGCTTGATGTGATTGATAATTGTTTGCATAACATGCAGTTCCTCCTCCTCCTTGATCACCATCTCCAAACTGTACTGACCAATTACACCCTTCATCAGCTTGAACGACTAATGCCCGATTGGTGTTTGAAGCCCCAGACTGGTTTTGGTTGGTTGTGTTGTTCACAGCTACTATCCCTCTTTCACACTTAACTTGATTTGTGTTGGAAGTACTTGTCTGATTTCAGAAGGGATTTTGGTTGCCTTGTTTGCTCGGTAGAGTGCAATCACTCTTGAAGTGACCCTTTTTGCCGCAGTTAAAGCACGTAACTGCATCCTTATCGAAACCGTACTTCGTATCCTTTTTGCTTTCCAAGGTACTTCTCCCAGTTCGACTCATATAATCTTTAGCCCTTCTAACAGCACTCGCAAACGCCCACTTAATGTCCATTAACTCCATTTCATCACGGGTCTATCTGTTGATAATCTTCATTAGTCAAATTAATGTTTCCAATTTGACCTGAGACCAGTCTGCAGTAGGAACTGACCATTGTATTTATAAGTTCCATATGTTCCTTTGCCACTTCTATGCTGACTTTTGAAAGGTTTGAAGTATCAACTCTGACGGTGTTGGGGTTTTGGGGTTGAAAGTTGTTACTGTAACATGCTTTTTGTGGTTGGGCTTGTGGTGATGGCAGAAGATAGGCACTTGGATCAAATTGAGGTTGAGTAGTGGAAACTTGAGGTTGAGGTTGGGGTTTAGGGAACCAGGCACTCGGATCGAATTAAGGTTGTGTTGTGGAAACTTGAGGTTGAGGTTAGGTTTTAGGGAGCCAGGCACTCGGATCGAATTGAGGTTTTGAAAGGGCATGAGCTTGTGCAACAAGATGTGGTGGTGGAAGATACGCGTTTGGATCGAAAACCTGAGGAGCTGACTGGGGAAAGGGGCTTGTATTAGACACAAACACCGTTTGTAGTTTTGGTTGCTGACTGGAACTAGATGCAGGATTAAACCCTCGAAAGTACATTTCTGGATTTTAAGGAACTGCAATGCGTTTAGCCTTCCAGGTTTCTTCTTCATTCTAGTTTTCTAATTTCTGAAAGAATTCATAGATACTGATCGTATCTAAAACACCAGTATGTTTTAACAATTCAATGAATGGACTCCACTTTCGAGGAAGAGCATCAGCAAACCTTGCAATCATTTCATGTTGAGCTGTAACAACATTATAAGAATACATTTCACTAAGTAAATGATAAAAACGAGTTGCCATATCATTTAATGTTTCGTTTTCCGTGAATAGAAATGCTTCAAATTCCTTTTTCAACAAATCATGGTGTGTCTTCCTTGTAGCCGCATTTCCTTCTCCTCTTGTTATCAAGAAGTCCCATAACACTTTCGTGTTTGTACAATAAGCGAATTGATGATAAATGTCTTTGTGTAGAGCTTGCGTAAGGGTAGAGAAAGCCTTCTTTTCTAGATCATATGCCTTTTTGTCATTTTCCAACATATTTGCCAAGGTTGTTGGATTTGATCCTGCTTCCTCAAGAGCTGTGTTATATGGAGTAGTGAAACATGTCCATAGCTCGGTGTTCTGCCCTAGAACATAAGTGTGAAATCGACCTTTCCAAGATGGATAGTCGTTCATATGATTTAGCTTTGGCGGGAGGTTGTTGCTACCCGTTTCACTTTCACTCAAAAGAAAATTCTGAATGCTTTGATTTTGATTTGCTACGCCTGCCCATTGACTTGCAGTAATTGATTGGTGTGGCATCATGTTTTTCATCCAAGCAGCTGCGGAGGTCGGATCTTGAGTTGTACTTGAGCTACTGCTCCAATCCCAAGGGCTAGTACTCATGATTGATGTATGTATGAGTGTACCTGATCAAACACTTGAAAAGTTATGGTTAAGATAGTTTTGCAAAGCTTCTATTAACAAATTAAAAATAATACAATGAAGTATGGATCAACGAAGTATGGGACGATGACGAAGTATCAACGAAGTCTTGAACGATGAAGTATTGAACAACGAAGTTAAGGAACGACGAAGCTTTGAATCTTCGTCTAACACAATCTTTGACGAACGTTGGAATCTTCGTCTAGCACAATTTTGACGAAGAATAGATGTTCGCCAACGGCGAAGATTAAGAGTTCGCCAATCGACGAAAATTAAGAGTTTGCCAAAATGAATCTTCGTTGACAAAGGGATCACAACAACTGATATTTTGCAAAATCAAATCAGATCTTTCTGACACAAGTTTGTTGGTGCATCCGTCTGTCGACTTCGTCTTGTATCGAGTCTTGTATTTGTATAGATAGATCAGGGCACGAAAAACGATAATTGCGTGTTTATAGGTAATTTCTCTTGAAATGACAAAGTGTCATTTCAAACGAAATCAAGTAGTTAATTCTGCTTGAAATCAGTTGATGATTTCTCTTGTGTTATTTCGTACGGAAGTAGATTCCGCTTGGGCCAGTTCAAGCGAAATTAGCTCTCCTATAAATACCTATCGTGCCTAGTCATTTGTAACGATTCTGATTCCGGTAGCGAAGCTCTGCCGAAGTGTCTACAGCATTGTAATCGATATGATATCAATCAAAAGACAGTTTAAAGTGATTTCTTGTGCAATTCAGCTGAAATAACACTGATACATCTGTTTCCACCTTTTGTATTGGTGAAGATCTCTTCTGATCGACTCGTTTGGGTCACAAAACGATCCTACAACTGGTATCAGAGCTCAGGAGGAAGAGTTCTTACCATTTTAGCTGCAAAATCTGTTTTCTACACCTTCTTTTCAAAATTAAACAACTTTTCATGGTTAAGATGACTTGATTTTCTCACATTATATGCGAAACAGTGTTTTAACAAACCCTAGAAAGAATCAGACTCTAATTCGAAGTAAAACATGATCAATTTTTGAAAAAACTGTCCGAAAGTGTGATTTCGCTTGAAATCAGATCATAATTCCGCTTCAAAGGTAATTCCGCTTGAGTGTGAGCATCAGACTGTAATTCCGTGTGAAATAGCAGTTGATTTCACACAAAATCAGCTATTTCGTTTGAAGGTGATTTCGCACCAAAGGGTTATTTCGTGTGAAAGGTTGATTCCGCATGAAAAGTTATTCCGTGTGAGTTGGTATTTCGCTTGAGATTGTTGTGCAGGTGATTTCGCACCAAAAGTGATTTCGCTTGAAAGAAGATTGACTTCATTTGAAACGTAGTTTCGTTCAAAAAGTGATTTCGTGTGAGGAGTATATTTCGCTTGAAACTGACAGTTTGTGAATTTTTGAAAATTAAATAATGGAGAACGAGTTTTATAATGCCTTTGCTAGTCCGATGACTGTAGATCAAAGTACGATGATTGAAAACGAGACAGGAACAACGCAGAAACCACCTAAGCTTATGGACATTGATGAGTTTAGTGGATGGGCCGAACGTTTTGCTAACTGGGTTGAAGCATATCACTTAGATGCATGGGAACATACTGAAGTTCAATATGCTAGACCTTTCGGAAACAACGACTACTATTGAAAGGCGATTTATCATCAAGTTGCTCAACAGCCGTTTCAACAAGAACAGCAAACTGCACATGCTAGGAAGGTGATTGAAGATTCAAAGAAAGCATGTCTGGTCAATCAAAATGATGGAAGTTCATCAAAAGATTTCAGTTGGGATAAATATATTCCAGCTGATTATAAAGCATGTCTGATAAATCAAGATGATGAAAAATTACCAGAAGGATTTAGCTGGGAAAACTTTAGCTAGGATAATTATTGTCCAGACAAAGAGATCTTAAAAGCTAAAGGTTTTGTTGCTCAAGTTATTAATGATTATACTGATGACTATTGGGCAGAAATAATCAGAAAACATTTAAATGTTGAAGCCGAGAAAAGAAGAGATATGAAGAAGAAAGGCAAATGAAACAAGCTGAAGCTGAGAAAAAGAAAAAGGGTGAAGAAGAAATTCAAGTAAGAAAAGTCAAAGAAGTTCCAGCATTTGAACTTAAAACAGATGCTGATGCAGTTAAGATTTCTGAGAAGTGTATGAACTGTGAGTCTCTGATAAAGCAGAACAATGAATTGCTACACAACATAAAAAGGCTGAAAGAATCATATGATGTCTTGAACAAAGCCATGAATCAATACAACGAGACAAGCAGTGAACAAGCCATAGCAATGAATACACTTAAAGGAGCATATATGAGACAGCTTAATGATGTCAATTATTTCACTGAGAAGTGTGCTGAGCTTGAATTGAAGCTAGAAACACAGAGAATTGAAACTAATAGAGTAAATAGATTGTTAAAAAGTTACTCATGTTCTACTTTTGTGGTTGACAGGATTTACCCGATAGTGGAAGGATTGAACACGTTTAAAGAAGAAAAGACTTCTGAAGAGAAGAATTCAGAAACAAAAGAAGATGATGAAGTGAAGATTTCTGGTAAGAAACCAAGTGTTGTCTATAACAAATGTCCACCCCCGGTCGAAAATGGATATTCTCCTCGAAATCCAAATTCAGAAAGAGTCAAAAAGGCAACAAATTTACAGTGGGAGTCTGAGTCTTCAGATAATTTGCCAGAAAACATCGATGCCACGTTCACATCGTCTGACACTGATCATGAATCTGAGTTAATAAAGAAAGTGGTCGATCAGGTGTTAGATAAGGATGAAACAGAGGAGTCCAAATTAGAGTCAAAGTATGAGTCAAACACGTCAAAGTCAAGAATCAAAAAGGACAAACGGGTTTATAATAAAGAATTTTTGTTATCAAAATCTAATTTGAATGACGAACTGATCAAAGTAGCATATACTTTGAAAGATTCTGACAAATTATATTCTGATGAGGTATTTCCAATAAGAGGTGTTAAAACTGAAATGATCAAAAAGGTTTTTAAACTAACAGAAATTAATATTTCTGACATAAAAGATGTAAATCTTTCTGGAAAACCTAAAACTTACACCTCAAGAGTTCAACAACGTTTAAACAAGAAAAAGGGTTACAGTTCTGGTTCAGGTTTTCAAAAGAAACCAAACCATAACAGTAATTTCAAAAAGAAAGGTCTTGGTTTTATTCCACCGAAAAATTATAAAAATGAAAAAATTTATAAATCAAAAACTGTTTTTGTTACAGGAAAATCATCTGAAGAAGAAAAGGAGCAAGTATACAGAAAGCAATCTAACAAAGAATTCCTAGCCAAGAAGCAAGAAGAAATGAAGAAAATTGTTGCTCAAAAGAAGATAGAGACGAGAACCTGTTTTCAATGTAAAACAGTGTTGGTGCATGCATCTGTCGACTTCGTCTTATGTCAAGTCTCGGTTTCGTTGCAGATCTAAACAATATTATGACATCATCACATATGTGACATCAATGAGGACATCACAATATGGAATGCATGGAATAGTTTGTAGTGTGTCATTTGAGATGGTAACCGTTTGAACATGGTTGACCGTTTGAGAGTGTTAGTTTGAGAGACATGACCGTTTGAAGAGGTAACCGTTTGAAATGTCATGTCCGTTTGAAGCATGGCATGTCACCTTCAAACGGACAGCTCTAGTCTATAAATACCCTTCAAACGGATTCATTTGTAACATTCTAGATTCTGACGCCGAGGTGCTGTCGAAGTGTCTCTAGATTGTAAATTGTTCAGAGATTAATATACGAGACATTTAATAGTGAATACAAGCTAAACGAAGACCGAATCAATGAATTCTGTCTGAGCACTCTTCTGATCGACTCGTTAGGTCGTTTCACGATCCTACAAGTGGTATCAGAGCTCAGGAGGAAGAGTTCTTACCGTTTAGCTCGTTTTCGCTAGCAAATTCTGATTTTCTACACCTTCTTTCACAAAATTGATACTTTTCATGGTTAAAATCGGTTAAAACTTTCACAATGTGTGCGTAATTGTGTTTTAACAAACCCTTGAGAATATCAGATCTAAACTCAAAGAAAAACTGGTAAAAACGGCTTGAAAACTGGTGTCCGTTTGAAAAACTAACCTGTCCGTTTGAAAAACTGACCTGTCCGTTTGAAAACTGACCTGTCCGTTTGAAAACTAACCTGACCGTTTGAAAGTTGCCATCGTGACTGTTTGAAACTGTCCATCTCGTTTGAAAGCAGCCATTCTGTTTGAGGTTGTCGTTTGAAAATGACCTATCCCGTTTGAAACATGATTCCCGTTTGAAAGTGGTTCAATGGTATAATATTTGCACGTGAATTCATGTGGTTGTATGTCAGTCGCATGTGAACTTGGTGCACTAAATTTGATAAAGTGTCTCGGTTCTACAAGTGGAAAAGAATTCACATGGTTTGTCATTGGGAAATGATCCATATCACGTGAATTGCTGGATACTTGTATTGAATTAAAATAGTTCTAGGTCCATTCATTTGATGCTTTTGTGATATTACATCGACCCATGTGATAATTCTCAATACATTGAAAGTTGTTTCGATAAAGTGAGGTCCAATGAGAGCATAAATCACCGGACCATGTGATTAAAATCAGTGTCCACTTATTGCGAGTCCCAATCATATTTGGTTACTTTGTAATCTAAAACAAGCAATCGGTTATTGCATGTGATCTTGTCTGATAGGCCCAATGCATGTTTGATTATCATCAGCGGCCCAATTGATGAATTAAAAAAAAAATCAGTCAACTAATTTGAGTGGTCCAATGGGAATTGAGTAGATTGCATGTGAATTTGTGTATCGAAATAGATTGTTGTTGTCGGACTCTATGAAATTGCATGTGTTGTTGTCAGGTGAACAACTTTAGTATCGGCCCAATAGGATTGATTTGTGATTCTTGAGTATCGACCTTTGCATGTGATTTGTTCTAGATTTTGTCGACCATTTGTGACTATAAGTGTTGAATTGAGTGTTTGAACAGGTTGTTTTTGAAAGTTGAAAAAATGTTTGATGAACAAGAAAATTATTATTTCGAAAGATTCAACGATTGGCATAGAGGATATATAGATGATAGTTATAGCAATGTGAAGAAGGTTGGTTGGGAGAAAAGATTTAAATACTTTGTGTGTTTGAAAAATGAAAATTTGGATGATCTAGCAAACCGATATACAGTCTTAATTGAACATTTGAAAGAACATGAGATAAGACTGTCAGATACTGAAAAAGTATCAAAGTTTGCTGATGCATTACCTATCGAATGGGATGAATGTTTGAAAAACCTAAAGAAAGATTCTAGTTTTTCAAAGTTGTATCTAAAAGGGTTCATCAACAAACTTAAAGATTTTGAGTATGAAAGTGACAATAAAAAGAGAGAATTGATAAATGAAACAAAAAATATTTTGATGAAAATGGATTTAGATGTGATTCTTGAAATGAAAAGAAGAGTTAATGTATGTCTTGCTGCAAAAAGTAATCTGATATACGATATGAAGAGGGGTTGTTATATTGATGAGAATATGATTCCTCTTGATTTCGTTAAAATTTTTTGTGCATGAACATACAAGATAGAGAAAAAGGAAATCTCAAAGACTGGAGAATTTGTGAAGAATGAATCTTCAAGTTCTACATCAGTGTGTTCTAAATGTGATAAACTTGAAGCTGACAATGGCAAACTCTTGAAAGATGCGGAAAGTTTGACATTGGAAGTCAAAAGGTTGAAGGATGAGAAGCAAGCTGATGTTAAACATATTCTTATTTTGCAAGAAATTTGTGAGAAGCAAAAATCTGAAAATGTTAAACTGTTAAATGACTTAAACAGTTTGACATCAGAAAACAAGAAGTTGAAAGAAAATGGAAAAATTTTTGAAGATAAAATTAAAAGTTTTGGAAATGAAAAATCAAAAATTGAAAAAGAATTTCAAAGTCAAATAAAAATTCTTGAAGATGGGAGATCTGTTTTTAGCAAGAATAACATTGAAAAACAAAAAGTAATAAATTCTCATCTTCAGACAATTATTCGACTTGAAAAAGAAGCTGAAAAAGCTCGGATTAAAATCAAAGAGCTTGAAGAGAAATTGAAAGGTTTTGAGACCTCGTCATCAACACCAGATTATCCATGTCCAAAACCGATCGATTCAGTTCCAATAAGTGACAATGTCACAAACTTTGACAATGCCAAAGTTGAAGATTGTGATGAGAAAACTGATGATGAAATTGAAAAAAGAAAAATATTTTTGAAATTAAATGAAATGTTTAAAGAAACTGTTCTACATTCTGCAGAAAAAGGTGAATGCTCTACGCAAAAACCTGTAAAAAAGAATGTGAAACAAAAACAAAAAGATAAAAAACCGAAAAATGTTAAAAAAGAAAATAAAATCTCATCAGTTCAATCATCCAATCGTGATAAAAAATCACAAAAATTAGATAATCAAAACTCAAAAATTGTTGGTAATAAGTGGTGCAGGTTTGACCACAGTGCTCAAAAGCCAAATCCAGCATACAAGAGGAGCAAGGATTATCACCAAGCCAAACAGTGCTATGATCTGAATGTTTGGACTGAGAATGGTGATTGGTACGATAACAGAGTGTGTTATACTTGTGGTGTGAGAGGACTCATTGCTGTTAACTGCCAGAATTGGAGTTATGAGACAAGAAGATGCTATAACTACCATATCAAAGGTCACATTGCCAGAGATTGCCCAATGAGATCAAAGGGAAGATCGAGGGCTGAATTTCAGAAAAAGGCAAAGAAACCAGTCAATGTCAAGCCCAAAGAACAGAAAGTTCAAGAACCTAAAGTTCAAGAACAGAAAGTTCAAGAAAAGAAAGTAAAGCTTTCTCAAGGGCAAAAAGACAGACTGAGGAAAAAGAGGAAGAAAGCGAGAGAATATCTCGAAAGGATTTTGTCCTCGGATTCAGCCGTCAAAGCGAATAACAGTTCTGATAAATCGTCTTGCTCTCCAAAGAATAACAAGTCTAGCAAAACGGATTCATCAGATACAAATCTGAGGACGAAAGGGAAACAAAAGATAGTGGAGAATCCACTTCCTGGTGATGAATTTGTTTCTTCGGAAACAAAGGAGCCAGTTGTTGGCAATGAATCTGACTCGTTAAAGTCAGACAAGCCACGATCAGGCGATGAATCTGGTGTGGTAAAGCCAGAAGAGCCATGTGTTGAGATAAAAGTTGAGAATTCTGGTCTAACAATGGATGATGCAAATTTTCCACCATTGTTGAACAAGAATTCAAAATCACCCAAGGACAGTCAGGCTTGGGTGAATCTGTTTAAATGAAAAACCTGACTTGCCAGAGCTCCCAGGTTGGTAAGAGTGGAGCAGGAATCGGCACATTTCTTGAGAAATTCACGAAGGTGATATTTCGACTTACAAGTGGTAAATCAGGGACATTAAGTTGTACTTGATTTTTTACAAGTGATTGTGTTGAAAAATCGATAAATGTTAAATCCTACAAGTGGTTAAAGAAAACAAGGTGATGAAAACCCGAATTTGAGAATTGACACACAAAACTTATTTTCCGGAAAAACCATTTTGATTAAAACAAACTTAAGTGTTTTGAAATCACTATGGGAAAATAGTTTGTTGTCAAGGGGAGTTCTGATTGTTCAAGCCAAGTGAATGGAGAATTGAAGTGATTCTCATCATGTTGTCACATTTCTTGTACAGCTTGTTTTCAAATTTTCCCAGAAAATCAAAATTGAGATATATTTTGATTTTAGGGGGAGTAAAAATTTTTTAAAAAATAGAAAATTTGAAAATGTCAAAAACATCGAAAATTTCAAAATTGAGATTTTGTGTGAAAAAGAGGAAATGATGTAGATCAGTTGGACTGTCACAGCATGCTAAAGAAATGGAGAGATAAAATGTGATAAGCGGTCTCACTAAAGATGTGACGGTAGGCTCAGCTAGACTAGTAGATTTGCAATAACGATAGAAACCTAAAGCAAAAAAGCCTAGTTCTAGTGGGAAACATGATTGAAAGCATAGTACTTAGTTTTGTCCTTCTTGATTGTGTGCCAACTCGGTAATCGCTGATTGTCGAAAGACATAAAGCTAGTTAAGTTTGTGAACTTTCACAACTTTGCTAAAAAGTCGCTGTGATTGTGCATTTTATTTTGCAAAGATTTAAACTTGTCTTATTTCTTTATTTTGTTTAAGCATTGGACATCCTCTGCGTATACGTGAGTATCGACCTGGATGTTATTGCTTAAACGTTCTGCTTTATTTTCTTTGGTGTTTCGTTTAAGCTTTGGATCACCTCTGCGTATACGGGAGTATCGACCTGGTGGTTAAAGCCTAAACAACTTCAACTTGTTTTATTTTTCTTATTTTGTTTAAACATTGGACTTTCTCTGCGTATACGGAAGTATCGACCTGATTGTTAATGTTTAAACATTCTGCTTTGTTTTCGCACAAATCACAGTTGATAAAAGTTTAAAGGCATTACTTGAGTCAGTTTATTGCATGATGAGGGGATATGCTGAGATCGTGGGGTCTATAAGAACTTAGTGCTATCTTAATATACCTTAAAGTATCGGTAAGCAAATCGAAAGTTTTTAGATTGAGTTTATGTGGATAACAATATCGTCAATCAACGTGAATCATTTAGAACTGAAAATGTTTAAAGCTTAACGGTGCTAGTGATTGGTCACATAAACTGATATGATCCTCTTACACAAACTCACAAAAATATTGTATGTAAATATTTCTTCTCTGTATTTCATTACATTCAAAAATCCAAAAAGATTTTAGTGTGTTTTAGCATAAATTTTGAAAAATTCAAAAAGATTTTCGACAACTGGTGTTAGAAAGCTAATTTTCAAAATTCCGAGTGCTGAACATGATGAACTGGTTTGGGAGTGTGCGTTTAAAAGAAGAAACTTATTTTGAGAAAAAAAGTTTGATTAGTTAATCAAGGTCATTAATTTGAACATGATGTAACTATTACTAGTAAGTTTTTCTTATTGATTTAAGTAAAAACTTATGTTTTTGGTGAGAAAATGTGTGCAGAAGATGAGGTGATCAGAGATAAAGCCAGGGATTGGTCTCAAGGTGATAGCTAATTCCAGACAGTGATCTCATCATGATGAGAGGGAGAGTCTGACGAGGTTAGAGCCAAAGAGAAGATCCTGGTATATGTTAAGAAAGAAAAGAGACTGATGAAGAATGAAGATGCGAAGACTCGACACTTAAGACTCGTCAACATCTGAGGGGGAGTCTGTTGGTGCATGCATCTGTCGACTTCGTCTTATGTCAAGTCTCGGTTTCGTTGCAGATCTAAACAAGATTATGACATCATCAAACATCACATATGTGACATCAATGATGACATCACAATATGGAATGCATGGAATAGTTTGTAGTGTGTCGTTTGAGATGGTAACCGTTTAAACATGGTTGACCGTTTGAGAGTGTTAGTTTGAGAGACATGACCGTTTGAAGAGGTAACCGTTTGAAATGTCCTGTCCGTTTGAAGCATGGCATGTCACCTTCAAACGGACAGCTCTAGTCTATAAATACCCTTCAAACGGATTCATTTGTAACATTCTAGATTCCGACGCCGAGGTGCTGTCGAAGTGTCTCCAGCTTGTAAATTGTTCAGAGATTAATATACGAGACATTTAATAGTGAATACAAGCTAAACGAAGACCGAATCAATGAATTCCGCCTCTGATTCTGTCTGAGCACTCTTCTGATCGACTCGTTAGGTCGTTTCACGATCCTACAAACAGTTGGTCATATTGCCAGGAATTGTCCAAAGGCAATACAAACAAAACAGGGAGTCTCTGGTAAACTGAAAGAAAAAAATTGTTGAGAAAATCGAACCACCAACAAACAGATTTAAAGTTTTTGAAAATTCAACTTTTGAGGTTGGTGAATGTTCGAAAGATGTTTACAAAAGAAAGGAGAAAATTAACAATAAAAAATGGGTTGTTAAGAATTCAAGTGACAGTTCTGGTGATGAATCTGATTCCACAAAATCAGAGGAGCCAAAAGTTGTTATGAAAGAAAAGAAGTCAGTTCCGCCTTTGGATGATGTAAATTTTCCACCATTACGGGCTGAAAATTTGAAATCTAAAATTGATAAAGTTGAAATTTCAAATCAATTTTTTCCTGAAAAGAAAAATTTTGATGTTGAAAAAGCTTTTAACCCCACAGTCCAAAATATTTTTGAAAAAATGATTGACGAGAAGGTCAAAGGGGTAAAGGAATTCTATGAGAAGAAAATGGCAGGTAAGCAACTGAGTGTTGACAACTCGGCAACTCCCAAGGACCGTCAGGCTTGGGAGAATTTCTCTAACTGAAAACGCTGACTTGCCGGAGCTCCCAAGTTGGTAATCGTGGAGCATGAATCGGCATCATTCTTAAATTTTTTTGAAAATTGAAAATTTTTCACTAGTATGACTTGCCGGAACTCCCAGGTTGGTAAGTGTGGAGTAGGAATCGGCATCTTGAGATTTCAACCTACAAGTGGTAATGGTTGGTAAACAAACCGACAAGTGGTTGAAAAAGAGGTTTTACCTACAAGTGGTATTTGGTTGAAATAGGGGATGTGATCTTACAAGTGGTTAGTCAAGGTCATTAAGTTGAACTTGATTTAACTCTTATTCAAAAGTTTTTAAAAACAAAGTGATGAATGAATCCCCATGTTTACAAGTGATAAATTCAACAAAACTAATTTTCCGGAAAAACCATTTGATTAAAACAAACTTAAGTGTTTTGAAATCATAATGGGAAAATAGTTTGTTGTAAGGGGAAGTTCTGATTATTTATGCAAAGTGGATGGCGAATTGAAGTGATTCGATATCAGTTGTCACTTTATTTGTACAGTTTGTTTTCAAATTTTCTTTAAATGGTTTTGAAGTTTAGGGGGAGTAAGAAATTTCAGAAAATCCAAAAACATTTGAAAATTTGAAAATCCAAAAACATGATAAAATCAGAAAAAGTCAAAAACATGATAAAATAAAAAAAAATTGTTGTGAAAAAGAGGAAATGATAGTACATCAGTGGACAATCATAGCATGCTAAAGAAATGGAAAGTTAAAAGGTGATAAACGGTCTCACTGATGATGTGCCAGTGGGTTTTTGCACATTTAGTAGATTGTGTCGAGATATAAACCTAAATTTCAAACTTACTTATCTCATGGGGAACATCTCTCGGATATATGGGTAACCTCCGAAATCTTGTTTGAAAGGTCCCTCTTTCTGAGATACTAGGCCTTTATGCTTAGTGATATCTGGGGTATTATCCCGGGACTTCTGATTTTGCGGAAGCAATGGCCTAGTCCCCGTATAATACTTTATGCTTGCTTGAAATATAGCACCGCCCTCAGCATAAAAAATGATGAAACATTGAAAAATGCTAATCATGTGCTGTTGAAGAAAAGATTCTCTAAAGGGAACACACCAAAAGTCGAAGCCGTCATCTCTCTGATTTTGCGGAAGCAATAGCCTGAGCTCTCACGGCCCTCGCAATTTAACCCCTTACAGATATCATCTAGGTATACTCACCTGTAAGACTGAATATTGGGATCTGGATACGGGAGTATATTCTGAGGTGGGACACGCGTATAAGTTTAAGTGCTTAAAACATTAATCTCGTATCTCGAAACAGTTGAAATTTGTGTGAAAATTTAAGTGGACCAGTATACTGACAATCTACGTGAATCGTTTAGAACTTAAAATGTTTAAAGCTTCGCGATGTTGGTGATTTGTCTCATAAACTGATATGATCCTCTTACACAAACTCACAAAAATATTGTATGTAAATTTTTCTTTACTTCATTTCTATAAAATCAAAAATTCCAAAAAGATTTTAGTGTGTTTTAACATAAAATTTTGAAAAATTCAAAAAGATTTTCGATAACTGATGTTGAAGAACTGATTTTCAAAATTCCGAGTGCTAAGCATGATGAACAACAGGTTTGGAAGAAGTGTTTTTGAAATGAAGAATGTTTGCTTACAAGTGGTCATCAGAAGCTTTTATATGATAAATCATTCTGAAAAATAACCTGCAAATGACATAATTTTATCAAAATTTTAAAATTTGGGAAACTTATGTTTGTGGTAGAGATTATGCAGGTTAGCCAGGTTTCGATCCAGAGCAGGATGTGAGCCAGGTTACGATTTTAGAACCTGTGATGAGTGAATTCCAGACTGCGATCCCAGCTTATCGAAAGGGGGAGTCTGAAGACGCTGATGCTGATACAGGAGAAGAGCCAAGGTTACAATTCTGAGAGCCAAGTTCTGATCCTGGAACTGAAGATGTAAGCTGCTGATGCTGATGATTTTAAGGAATCAAGAGACCTGATCAAGAGGAGTAAAGAGCCAGGTTGCGATTCTAGGAGATTATGGAAGAAAGAGAAAGAGATTGATTGAGGATACTTATAATGGAGAATCTTTAGAGAGAGCAAGAAGATTGATAAAGGCTGAAGGTTTGACAACCGAAGACTCAACACCGAAGACTTCGTCAACATCCGAGGGGGAGTCTGTTGGGGCATCCGTCTGTCAACTTCTTCTTGTATCGAGTCTTGTATTTGTATAGATAGATCAGGGCACGAAAAACAAGAATTGTGTGTTTATAGGTAATTTCGCTTGAAATGACACAGTGTCATTTCAAACGAAATCAAGTAGTTAATTCCGCTTGAAATCAGTTGATGATTTCGCTTGTGTTATTTCGTGCGGAATTAGATTCCGCTTGGGCCAGTTCAAGCGAAATTAGCTCTCCTATAAATACCTGTCATGCCTAGTCATTTGTAACGATTCTGATTCCGGTAGCGAAGCTCTGCCGAAGTGTCTACAGCATTGTAATCGATCTGATATCAATCAAAAGACAGTTTAAAGTGATTTCTTGTGCAATTCAGCTGAAATAACACTGATACATCTGTTTCCGCCTTTTGTATTGGTGAAGATCTCTTCTGATCGACTCGTTTGGGTCACAAAACGATCCTACAAAGTTGGTGACACTATTTTAGACAGCACCTTACCGAGACACCTTGCTTACCAAACCACCATCATACCTTTGTACCCAAATGTCAGACAATTATATTATAATTGACAAAAACAATAATTCAAGTATAGATATGGATCAAACACAAAAATATTATGAAGATTAACCAAGAACACTTTGAATATTTGATGAACAATATGATGATTCCGG